>JARQTG010000055.1:600000-1197461 GCA_030142615.1 Syrista parreyssii
GCATAAGCGAATGAAGAGGATGACCCAGGGTAGGATTTCTAGGATCTGCAGGCTCTTGTCTTCTACCAGGTGAGTCGCATCTACCCTGAGACTCCTGCATGGATCTGACAAATGGTTTGGATGTGTTCTCAGGTATCAAAGATCGACCTGTAGCCCGGCCAAGTAGAGCATCGATGCAGAAGGAAGTCTTCCCTAGGGAGTTTGCCTGACTGGAGTTCATGAAGTTCATACCCTGCGGTGACGATGTATCCGTTCTTCTAGGCGATGATTCAGGATCGTAGCACTTGCGTTGTGAAGATTCCTCAATGAAGACGTTTGGACCAGTGACTACCTTCTGATGATATCGTTTATCAGTGTCTTCTCTGTACCGCATCTGCGTCCTGTCCTCACCTTCTGGAAAACGATCCTCGAGCGAACGGACACGTGTCTCCTGAGGTGAACGTGGCTCCTCGGAATGCGGTGAAGAACCAGGATCCTGCAATCGATGCTGAATCCCGTAGAGATGTCTGGAGTGCTGATGCAGCTCGTCGGAGACGATCTGAGCGTTGTAGTGCATTGCACTAGCAGGTGCAGCCATTCTTGTCCTGGATTATCTAAACTCCCGGATACATACCGTAGACTCTGGCTGAATCCTTTTATATTATCTTTTTGCACAGAAGACTCAGGAGGATCGATCACGCTTTTTTTTTTCAAATGTTCACAGGTCCACGGCGCACGATCCAATCTCTTAAAACTCTACGTGAGCAGGAGTAAAACTTGTTCCATAACGATGATCGGTATAGATCAATAAGAGATCTATAAATAATCCCAATATCATATACGATCTCAATTCCAAGTAAGAAGAATTCACAATACCAATTACATACAGTTAATATTCTACTATACGTCTCAATTATATTTTTAGGATCCTACGATAGATCCAATACATCACTAGGATCACGATCCTACCCGATCACTGGGACAAGAACCGTTCTGTTATTCGTATCAGTAACGTGGCGCCAGGACGTAAAGTGATTAGCTCAGCGTCGCGACGCAAAGTGAAATCGCGGTAGTATCTGCCGCGTGCGTCCGTCTGGTCCGTCTGGCCGTGCTGGTTCCGAAAATCTGCCGCCGTTCCAGGAGACGATTAAATCGGCAGAGCCACGCCTCCGACGCCCTCTACTCCGAAGCCACTCCTACGGATCCCTATTAATCACGTGACAGTGAGAAAGAGCGTTCATATACTAACTACGTGAGTAAGGGAGGCAGCTAGAAAGTATCCATTGGCAGAAACTCCACTGACGCCGTTACTGCAGCCAATGAACGTCGCCTCGTCCGCACCGAGGAACCACGGAAACAACCGAACCCACCCGACTTCCTGAAGAGTCTCCAGCTAGTGGAACTGCACCACTGAAGACTATACGTGCGATAAAGATACGCAGTACCTCCCGAGGCAACTCAAGAAGTGAGACTGGGTTACAATCAACATTATCCTGACATTAAACTAGCTAGCGAGAGAGTCCCCCGCCACCCCTCATTTTCTTCTCACCTCGCACCATTCCACTTCCGTTAACTCCCGGAAGTGCTCTTTTCAACGTAATTTACCTATTCCATGCGCTTCCTATACTCTACTCTTATCAAAGATACTAAAGTATCTCTTACCTTAGTATTTATTTCTTGTACCTTACATTACCCATATTACACGTACAATTCTAAGGGTCCATCCACACTGTACATTAAGGAGCGATTAATCTTAACTTAATTAATCACAATCTAATAACTACAGTAATAACTAATTATTCGAATAATCATAATGATATCAATGATTCATTATCTTCGATGACCATATTATCAAGCACACACTTGACTCACGTAATAGTCACACGATATACGTTACATTATTTCAACTAATCGTTACTTCTTTATCTCTTTATAACACGAAATCATTACCGTGTCACTACTTATGCAATTAGCAAGCTTTTCTCGTACTTGATGAATAATTACGTTTTGGTAAACCTACTTGATAAGTGCTAGTCAGAAGCGTGCCTACGTAATGAGTTGGATATATCAGTAAAAATCTCTCTCTCTCTCTCTCTCTCTCTCTCTCTCTCTCTCTTTACTCACATTAATTTCTTCTCTTAAATTTACTCAGACTCTTCTCATCCTTTACACAAACTTTCTTCCTCACTTCTATTAATACACCATTCTACCAGTCGGCAACGATTTCCAAAAAGAGTCACCGTTTCAAGGAACCCTACGAACCGGTAGCACTCGAGATGTTTGAGTCCCCGACGATGATGGATCACCATCCTCTTCCAAGCAGGGTTCGTTTGTCCGTTTGTCCGTATGTAGCCAAATAAGAGACAGAAAGTGTTTACTTAAGCGCCCGGGCACGTCCAGCATACACTACGCCACTGGGGACTACCCCTACGCAATACTATAACTACTATTCCTGATAGTTTTCTACATACTTACTTATCTACCTACGCTTCTGCTACCAACTTTTTTCTTTGGTCATTTAAACCTAACTTGAAAAGGAATGCCAACCTTAGAAAAAATTCCCCAGGTTTCGGTGCTTCGCTTTTCTTATTTATCTATATGGACCTGAACTCAATGATTCTGACCATTGATTATGTCCTGTCACGATAAGCTAGTCGATAATTTTATATTTGTTATTATTAAGTACTAATGCCAAATTCTCTATGTAATTTGTCATTTCCACGATAGGATTCCTTGTCGAATTTGGCATCTCGCTTCTTTTCACATGTACATTTTTATGGCGTGGCTGTACCAAATCTGTTTAAGATATTTCAACGAAAATATCAACAATTCTTTAACAGAATTATGGATACCTATACGCTTTAATGTACATTACTCTGTTTACACTAGGAGAACCCATTAACGATTTACGCAACGACATTATCAATATTTACGATCAATATCCTGAAGGAACACAGTTATTTCATGGCTATCGTGATCTACTCGGTGTTAACTCATTCTCCAGTCAGTATGGTACTACGTGCGTATTTTAGTATCTAAAAAAAAAGATGCTGTTGGTCCATGGATATTGATCAGGAGAATATTACTCATCAGTTATCACTGCGGATCCTATAACATTGAATACAAAATTGTCACTAAAGAACTTCGACAAATTTAATTAGACTCAACTACCAAGTAATAATTAGTACTAACAAGAATTTAAATTAATAATTAAATGTCAATTTCTCACTCAAATAATGTCAATACGACAGCCCTTTTATATTGACGTAACAATCAATGGTAAATTACAGTCAAGATCCACGTTACATAATGTTATGTTTACTGGGTATAATACTGTTTAGTTTAAATAGAATATTTTTGCTATATCATTTGTCCACCTTGTATATCCTAAGCCAACGTGGATACCGCGTGATTGGACAGCTACAGAAATTTTTTTACTGATAAAAGATCCATTATCGCTCCTACGTGGCAATTAAGGTTTTAATCGTATGTTTAAACAACAAAATTCTCATCTAACGTCCATTACGTACATCGAGCTCGTGATCGCTTAATGATCGATTAGATCTTACATCTATTGAAGACAGATAATTATTAACTGTCAGAATAATTTCATCCGATCAATATATAACAATATGGTCATAAACGTTCAGCCGGGTGAAACGATTATAAAAAATCCATAAAGATAAAAGAAACTATTCTCTTGTCACGTTATAATCTATTCGAGATAAAATATGATTGGTTTTCTTTACATTTATCACTCGTACTAATTTCTATTATAACATAATCAATTAGCGAATTGACATGCATATATGTATACACCGGTGCGAAGATAATAATGTATCAATATCTGATGATTTACAATTTCAAATTGTTTTTCCGAGATCGCTCCGTGAATCGATTAAGTCTAAAGATGCGATTATTATCTGTGATTTCAAAAAAGCAATTAAACTGTTTGTTGTTTACAGGTGTCAAAATTGTATTAAATTAAATTGCGTAAACAGCGACGAACTAACCTTCAAACAAAATACCCAATGATTGTTAAATTGAATGCGATAATATTAACATTATAACAATTAACATAGTCACTCGAGTGGATACTATATCTGTATACATTATAATTATCACATACTTGACTAATGACGTACAAACTTGCAAAGACCTAACGAGCTCAATTGATTTAGTTTCATCATATAAATTAATGATCTATCATTCATTAATAAATACGTAGTAAGTTCTTGCACAATATTGTATTTATCGATTGATCATTTTCTTAATCTTATATTGGGTTGTTCTCGTTTCACAATGGTCCTGATAAGGCCCAACCTTCTTCCAGGTATAACAAGACGAGGCCCCATTTCCTTGTTGTCGTCGTCTTTGTAGATTCCTGAAAATAATAGAAAAATGTTTAATTAATAATTGATGTTAAATAATTACACAGGATTATCATGACGTAATTATTATATAGCGTTAGTACACTTTTATGTTGTATGGATACATTCTTTTTTTATATTACTGATAATACTCTTTTTACATATAATAGATAAGACAGAGGCAACGATCATTGGGAAATAAAATCATAAATGATCGTGAACGGACAGTTGATAGAATCTGACTAAGTCCATTCGTCACCTCGATTCGTTAATAAGCTCATAATTATCTGATTAGTCGAATCCTATCATGACTTGACGATGTCGGTTGGAGTTTATCATTAAATCCTTACCAATATAACTTTAATGACTTACGATAACGGTTATCGTCGACGGAGACGTAAATTGACAAACACGTGTAGAGGATAACGTCAATTTCATATTCTATTAATGGAGCGAACGTATCTCTGCGATTATTTTGTCACCGGCAAAAATATAATTGTTATTGTTGATAAAGCGTCGCATGACAGCTATGACAGTTCCTGGCTGAAATATTATAAGATATTGTAATTAATAAATATATCAATAAGAAAGAGAATGACAAAGGTAGAAATTAATATATGATTATTCATTTTTGTGTTGTTGAAAGTTGCTAAATTTAATCTACTTGGAGGATTTCTTGTGTCGCTTGTCAAACTGGGTGTTAAAATTGTATGACTTATAGAAGATGTTCTTTATTAAGAATTATCGTTATGAAAAACCAATAAAGAATATTTCTTGTAATTATGGAATGTAAGTGTGAACGCTTAAAAATTGTGAAAAATTTGTAAATTGCTATGAAAAAAACTTTGTGTATAAAACTAACGGATTTGAAGTCCCACGGAGTTTGAGTGGAGCTTGGCACATTTTTTTTTATATTCGTGTAACTATTTACCCTTCGATTGAGAGATAACTGATAACCCGTGCGATAAGGAATCCTCGAATAAATATTTGTAATTTAGGTAAATAGGTATCGTACCGTGCAAATAATGGCTTCCGGTATTAATTGTCCAGGCATCCTATCAGACTTGCTTCTTAAGAGCTGAAAAGTTCAATTATTTCTTAGTCAAACAAATCGTTCCTTATGCTTATACTATGTATGATCTTATTCAGAAATATTTTAATCAATACAATTTTGATTTTTACTCTAATCGTATTCGACATCAGTTTCGATACAAGGATCGATAAAATCTGAATGTCGATCAAACGAACTTTAGAGCAGTGTCGTAATAATGCAAATCATGATCACAATCGCAGTGATTTCATTGAGGTTAGAAACCCACGTACTAAAAATAACAGAGGAATACCTGATGTCGCGATCGTAAAGATTGTCGAGTCGTTCCTGAGGTAAGAAATTAATTTTGATTTTTCACTTGGTAAAAAGTCTAACCTAATTAAACATTGAATAGAAATAAAAATTACAGCTATACGAAATACGTATACTTAACTTTCTGTCACCAGGCTATCTATTGAACGTCAAGTACAACGTGATTAGAGAATACAAAAATATAGATGAGTCTTTGTTTCGATATTATTGATAATTGTGCGCTGTTGATTTTTGATAATTAAAAAAAATTACTACCTGAACATATGTGAATGCATTCCGAAGTTACGAGGCAATCGAGGACTACAGGGTTCATAGGTGTGTCGAATTTTAAGAGAACGACTCGTGTAAGAAGCGTGAACTAAAAAGTAACGGTATATTTGTCGTGCTTACCTGTCAGTTAAAATATAACCTTATATTTTATCTTCTTTCAAATATTTGTATTTCCTGAATTGATTTTTATCAAGTGCATTAGACGACACCATATACGTGCAAGTATTGAAACGGATTGGTTGGTAATCGACGCCAGTAAGAATCGAGAATGAATTTCTGTTAGGTAGAAATTAGAAACTGTCTTATCGGGTTTATCGTGTTACCAAAGATCTACCACGTAGCTGTGATAAAGGTGAAATTCATTTTAAGATTATTGAACAGATTGACAAGGATAATAAGTACCTGTAAGTAAGTGAACGAATGCTGCCATCTGATTTTCTGAGACAGTTGCCGAAAACAATTACGTCAGTTTTGTCCCCGAAGTGCAATCATACCATTCAACGGATATCATGACGTCCTCCAACGACGAGTGTCCTAGTGCACGACCCAGGCCGCCCTTAGTTACCCGTCATGAAAGTCCTCTTCCGTAATTAGAATCTCCCAACCCCTTAGAGGCCACCACCGGACCCACCCTCCGACCGGCCATTACTTTTAATGGCGTTGTTAATGAAACTAGGTGTCGCCAAATTAACCTCTCATTCCAGCAGTGCTCAACCGATTGATTTGATTAATCTAAAATATAAATAAAATAGTAATTAATAATAAAATCATACACACTAGGAACTGATTTTGTAAATTTTAAAGAAATTTCAAATACCTTACGAGACAAATTACAAGGAGCTAAAATAGGTTAAGGTAAGTCGGTAAAACAGCGGAGTAGAAAGGAATTAAATTTAAAGCTGGGATTGACAATCGTAATCTAGTGAGGTTAGAATTTGGCGGAAAGATTTGAAATGGTTTTTCTTTGCAGGCAGCCTGAAATAATGGAGGATCTACGGGGTCAGAACAGTTTTGTCCCATCAGGGATGGCCAATTGGTACGAGACGTAAGTTTCCAGTGGTGTGAATTTATACGGGTATCATGGTAAGGGATGAAAACCACTGGACCGGGCTGATTACCGCGGTAACCACCCCCCGAGCGCCAATTAATCTTAACTTTTACGGGGCAAACACTTTTCATTAAGCCCTCCCTCCATAGCTAACCTAGCCACTACCCTCCGCTTGACACCCCAAGCGTCCTCACCCTCTTTCTCATTCGGCGTGGAGAGGCAAGGAAAATGGCTCCCCAGACAAGCGTTTAATCTGGCTCTAATTAGCAACTTACCTCTCCTACCCCCACTACCATCTTCTCTTTCCGTTTTCATCCCGAATCCTTTATTCGTCCCCCCTTTGCTCTCACAATATACCTCCTTTAACTGCAATCATCCCCTCATTCCGTTTCTACTTATTATACTACAGTTCGATCAATTATCATTATGAGCGATGAGCTTGCAAGTGAGCTTATCTATAAATAAAAAAAATATACGTTTCAAATTCATCAATACATTTTTTTTATACGTGGCAGACTTCGATACGAAGATAAAATATTGATAACCGAATAATATCGTACGTAGAACCTTTTGAAATATTAATACCTGTGTACTGGTTTGGTACTTGTGATAAGAGAGTAACAGTGTCGGAATAGAAATTAGCTTGTCAACGTCACGATTAGTTATCACACGCGTAATTCAAAAGCTGGTAGCTTCTCGTGTCGTTAATACGTTTGCATTGAAGCCTTAGTAAATTACCCTTATCACAGCTGGATGAATGAGGATCAATTCAAATTATCTGGTTACCGCTGATTAAGGTTTCGAGTGAATCTGTCGGCTTGGGTGTTAAGTAGTTCAGAAAGCAGATTCAAAAGTGCCAGAGGCCGTTGGTATTCTTTTCTCCAATATACTGGATAGAGAGCACTGTATAACTTTTCCTATCCGTAGGTATTGCTGTTATCGTTATTTCCGATAACTGATACCGTCTACTGAATCTTTTTTGGCTGTACAGTTAAATAGACTGGGTATTTTATGGGGCATGATATCACGAGAGCCTGGATGTCGTTGACAACCTATAGATCGGTTTTGCCAAGAATTTCTGTTGTATGAAATTATATTATACGAGTATAAGATTGTACACCAACTGTGTACTGTACTCTGCGCTCACTTAACGAGAGGATCCTGTAATAATCTAGATGGCACTGTTCACGTTCGCACATGTTCTTTCATGTAGTGCATAAGTTAAACGATACCGGCGATAATGTTCTCGTGTATTTCTACCGTTTTTACTAAAAATCGTTTGCAAAATAGTTTGCAGTCGAAGCAGTACATCTTTTCTGCTTTCTCTGGACGCCCTGATTTAGGATCCAACAGTCGAGATGCTGGCAGTAGTATCATCTATAAAAATGAATGTATGTTCAATTATTCTTGGAACTTTAACCTTAAGATGTTACTCCGTAATAAAGCTTTGATATTTTAGATTATGAAGACTGATATGCTATTTAGAAGTAATACATATTTATATTATTGCAGCATCGGAATTCTTGGATAATTTTACCAACGTGAATGAGCATGTGTTGCTGAATGTAAAGAGTTTAAATGGTTTATCGCATTCACCATTTAAGAGGAGATTTCTCAATTTGCGAAGTAATCAATTGAAAGTACATGATTATTATGATAGTACTGGATTTTATTCTTTCTCAAAGACTATTCTACATTTACAATCAGTCAGAGGAATTCATACACATGTAGATTTTCCTTGTTTTGCATCTGTAAAGAATGTTAAGAAGGTTGGACATACAAATTATATATATATATATCACTTGTACTAGTTTCTTGAGAAATGTTTAATATTCTTAACATAGATATATACTTTAACAAATACCTTTCTTTTTTGCAAGGGAGATGGATCTAATGAGGAACAGTTCCAGTCAGATTATTACGACAATGTTATAGAAAAAGCACTTAGAGATTCCGTTGTAAAAGATAAAGAATTATATTCAGGGAAAGAGCGTAGAACAAGGGTTCATACTCATAGGCCTGTAAAGACAGAAATATTCCATGGTAAAACAGATAATTTGGAAAATGAAGGTGTTTCGTTAAAAGGTAAACAACCTAAACGATGTATGTGGTATCGGATTATTGAAATCTTTGTTTCCATTTCAGAAATAGAGAAAAAATATCCGGATTGTAAATCCAAATTACACAATATATATAACATAATTAGTCAAGATCTGCAAAAGTCTAACTTAATATCTAGTACTAGTAAGTGTATAAGACGTACCCAGGACCTAAGATGGGAATTTACGTACAAAGTTTTATGGCCAAGCGAAATGACTTTTTCGGCAGTGGCAAAGACCAAAATAGCTGCTTCGAAAGTAGCTGCACTCAAATGTTTACAATGGTTGGAGGCTACAGGCAAAATTAAAAATAAAATACCACAAACTTTAGAAACAAAACAACTGTCCTCTATTTTGGACAATACAGTGGAGCTTAACATTGAATCAGACATCGCTACAGAAATGCAATCGTTGCTTAAGGAATACCAAAGCGTAAGTCACTGACAGCTAAATTCTTTAATCCTAATATTCTAAACATTATAAATATTGCGGTTATTGCATTTCTGTATCTCTTCAGGAAGTTGAAAATATTGTGAAAACATTTACTCCCATAAAGCAAGAAAGTAACTTACTGGAAGATTCAGACAATTATGGTCAAACTTCACTCCCAAACACAAAATATATTGATCCTGTTGGAGGATCCAATACAAGCAGACGATTTAATAAACCTCCAGAAGTCCGAAATGAAATATTGAAGGAGAAAGCGTTATTGAGGATTGAAACTGCTGGTCAGGAATTGCCAATATTAGCATTCAGGTATAAATAACCATATATCAGCATCGATTCCTGGTGAACTAGAATAATCGCATACTATTCAGAACTGAAGAAATCTTTTTTCATCTTCAGGACACAAATATTGGAAGAAATCGAAAGAAATCGTGTTTTACTAGTAAAAGGTGATACTGGCTGTGGCAAGACCACCCAGGTACCACAGTTCCTGATGGATAACTTCGCAGCAAAAGGACGCGCCACAGACTGCAATATGATAGTCACACAACCTCGAAGAATTTCTGCAATCTCATTGGCAGAGCGCATTGCCGAAGAACGAAACGAGAAGGTAGGAGACGTCGTGGGGTACCAAGTGAGACTCCAGCAGGTGCTACCCCAGACACCTGGAGGAATATTATTGTGCACAACGGGAGTCTTGCTACGTAAACTTCAGAGTAATCCTGATCTTATTGGTTGCTCTCATGTTATCTTGGATGAGGCTCACGAAAGGTCCATTGACACGGATGTCCTCATGGTTCTTTTAAAACGTGCGATGATACACAATCCTAGTTTGAAACTTATTGTAATGTCGGCTACGATAAATGCGGAGCTTTTCCAGAACTACTTTGACTGTAACGCTATTGAAGTACCTGGTAGAACGTTTCCAGTGACCATGAACTTCCTGGAGGATATCAACGCATTAGGTTTCAAACAGTTGTATAATAAAGATAAATGGAATCAATCTCAGGGTAATCCAGTAGTAGACTGTTACTACGTGGCGCATTTAATACAATGGATATGCAAGAATAAACCGGCTGGTGCTATATTGTGTTTCCTTCCGGGATGGGCAGAAATCACTAAACTGCAGACTATTCTCACTGAAAATTCCTGGGTGAACAGAAGAAATGATTGGATTCTACCTTTACACTCTAGAGTTTCATTCCAAGCACAGCGTAAGATATTTTCAAGACCTCCACCAGGAGTCCGAAAAATTATTTTGTCTACTGACATTGCTGAAACTGGCATTACTGTCAGTGATGTAGTTTATGTCATTGACACTGCCACTCACAAGGAAGTCAGATGGGATGAAAGCCAAGGATTAGCTTCGATGGACAATCAATGGGTATCGAAAGCCAATATTAATCAAAGGTATGCAGTAAGGAATGAAAGTCAACATCTGTGATACTTGATATTTTTTCACGATTTTTTAAATTAATTTTTCCCTGCAGAAAAGGCAGGGCTGGTCGCGTCCAACCTGGTATAAGTTACCATTTATTGACCAGACAGAAATTTGAGAGTCTAAACGATTTTCCGCGTCCGGAAGTGATGCGAATCTCTCTGGAAAAAACAGTTCTGGACTGCAAAACATATAGCAACGAAAAAGCTATTGATTTCCTTGCCAAAATGCCACAACCACCCAGTGCCGGTGCCATCGAGAGAGCAGTGTCTGATTTAAGAAAGCTAGGGGCCCTCGATGAGAACGAGTCTCTGACGGCTTTGGGCAAACGGATAGCACTATTCACGACACATCCTAAACTCAGCAAGGCTATGGTTTATTCCTCTATTTTCCAGTAAGTCTCATCTGCTATGATTGATTATTAACATTTTAATTAATAAAATCTATTCACTTGCAGCTGCATCAGTCCTGTTGTATCTGTGGCTTCAATCCTGTCTTACGATAGCGAGTTATTCGTGGGTGCTCTAAATAACAAATCAGACATTAGATCAATTAAACAAAAGTATCATCCTGCCAGTGACCATTTGGCAATGTCCTGGCTCTTCACACAATGGAACTGTTATTACACCGAAGATCCTCAAGATATTAAATCCTTTTGCTATAGTGTGAGACTTCAACCTGAAAGAATGGTCATTCTGAAAAGTATGTTCAACAAGTATTAAGTTTAGCTGGTATATAAATAATTTTATTAAAAATATATAGAAATTCTATTTTAATCATATAGAATTGAGAGATCTGAACGCACAGTTTTTGGTCCAATGTGGTATGCTGGACATTGGGGAAAATTACGACGACTGGAATGCCACTAAGAACGACCACGCGGAACACGATGAGCTAGTGCGTGGTGTTTTGTTAGCTGGTATGGACCATCTTTTGCAATGTAAAAAGCACCAAGTTATAAAAGGAAGACTTAAGAAATCTCCAAACTTGATGATCACAGAGTAAGTATTGTTATCTATAATCAATTATAAAATAGACAGCAGAATTAAATTACTTTTTTTTTTTACAGAGATGGGCGCAGAGCATCTCTTACATCAGAGACTATAAATTACGGTAGAAAATCCTGGCCCAGTCCTTATTTAACTTACATGCGTCGAACTCATAGCGAAGAACGACGAACTATTTTGATTCGTGAAACTAGCCTTTTATCACCATTGACAGTATTTCTCTTCAGTCAGGGTACCGCGAATGCTGTTAAGGTACGTTAGCAAAAAGATTAATCTGCTTAAATCAACAGAAATTTTAATTTAATTAAAATCTTTGTTTCGGCATACGAAGAAGCATGGCGACAGTGATGAAAATAAAGTGTTGATAACTATAGAAGGCAAGAAGAATGTTAAACTGACTTGTAATAGAGAGTACGTACTTGTTTTTAACTAATTGTGTGTGTGTGTGTGTATATATATATATAATTTTATAAAAGCAATATTAATTTTCTTGACTTTTATAGAGATGCGGAATTGCTTTTCCACTTCCGTGACATGATGTGGTCCATAGTGCGTTACATCGTTGAGATTCAAGGAATCCAAGGATTTAATAATGTCGAAGAATTCAACACTGTAGATGCATATAAACGTCAAATGCTCTTCGTGCTTGGAAAAATGTTATCAAGTAGTGATATCATGGTTAATGCTGAATCTGTGAAATCGGATGTTGCTTCTGTTGAGGAGCTTCCCGATTCCGAATCAAGATTCGAGACTGACGAGCATCCTTGATGTGATAAGAAATCGTGTAAGTAAGATATTTTTTAGTTTGACAATTCATTTGTAAAATACGAATCATGACCCAAATACGAAACTTAAGAGTATTCAATATAGATAGTAAATATATATTTGCGTTACTCATCATATTCAACGTTATCGAACACGAGTAGATAATGCAGTTCCTTAGAAATAAAATTGAACTCTTTCGATAAATCAATGGTTCATCGATATACATAGAAATTGCATACATATGCCTAGTGTGATAGAAGGTGAGACCCAGTAGTATAGTTGAAAATCTGCTCAATCAATAAGAAAGTGAAAAAATAATGTAAGTTGATTTAGTTATTATAAAAATATTTATAATAAAAGTAACTTAGTCTACCATTCCTGTTATAGCATTTTTCTTACTTTTTTCTACAATTTTAAGACTGCATAGAATCTTAATTGTGTCACGTGTTTTATGGATACGATTTCAGTGAGAATATTTGGGCAATGGCAGAGAATATGGAACAACATTTGACCTCGTTTTTGTATCAATTTCGTGCCAGTCGACAATTTTACCTTGTACAACATTTTCTTTCCATATGTCACGTTGTATAGAACATATCGTACCAGTCCATACCTATGCCCATAAGATATGTTTGTGAGTCATAAATAAATAGGGTGAATTCATAACAGTTTAGAATTTGGATGAATTTAGATTTAATTACGTTTTTTTATTGATTACCTTTTCACAATGAACAGCCCACTCATAGATCATGATATTATCCATTTTAATAGCAATTCTCTTAGATCGTTGTAAAAATTTCATACCTAATTTTGTTCGATAGTGCACCATGTGATAGTATGCTTTCATTAGCACATATCTATAACAACGTCAAATAAATGCTTTGTTAATATTAAAATATATTTCCTCTTTGCTCACCTGGCATATATAATCTTGATCACCTTCATAAGTTTATTAATGACCTTAAATTGCTTCTTGATCTCAACTATCAAATAATCTATAGCTTTAACGTTCCTGCTATTGATCTTATGCACTGTTAAAGTTAATCAAATCACACAATCTCTACTATACAGTGTACGATCAGTCCATGGGAGACCTACCATAGGATATAATTAATCCTTCCAATCTCTTTATCGCCGTGAAGGAAGCTGCTATCGAATATTCACCCGTGACGTTAGGCGCTTTGATCATTTTAGTTTTCCAAACAATCGCTGCTTCTAAGTGTTGCGTTCTGATGCACCTTGAATTAGGTAAATTTGGTTTGTTTGTTACTAAACCAGTTTTATGTTAGAAAATCTAACCAGAGCCACATGCATGTAAAGTATCTTTTCTCTGATTCAGGATCACGTAGATTTATCATAGTTTCACCTTCTTCTTGATAATACTGTTCACATTTCCGGTATGGTAGTATAGTTAATCCAGTTTCCAATTGAATATCCACACAAAGTGCGTAATACCAAGTGCGTCCTGATTTGTCGACATCATCGTTAGAATGAAATTCTATTAAAAAATAATGATCATATAACAATTAGTGTATATCAAAAGTTAATTAACCCAAGAATGGTCGCGCGATTTTGTTCTTCATTTGAAAAGCATTGAATTGGGATGACCCAGACACCCCGCACACCCACTTCCGGGTTAAGGATGTTGATAATATTCTAATCACCTAATCCACGCAGCATAGAAACAGCCTCGTCGTGGCGACGTGCAATTAGTAACAAATGAATGAGCCTAGGTAGTATTGATAACTCCAAACCAATTGCACGAATCGTATTGCAAATTCTAAGAGCAACAAAACCCAAGCTTGTTGCTTTTGTCGTGTGACCACGCAGCCATCTTGAGAAGAAGATCCTGGCGTACAGTTCTGCTACCGCGCTCAACTCCTGCAGCTCGACTGTGTCCTTTTTGCGACAACAGACATTAATAGCGTTGTTCTCCAGAGCTAGAATGATGCTTCTGCTCAGTGTAAAATATTGCAAAGTTATTAAAATACCTTTTTCACGATACTATAGATATAAACATTATAAAACCTGTGCTGATGCTTATGCGCTGTTATCATCATATTCACATAAGCTGTGCAGAGAACAAAAAAATCTCTATTAGCTTCCAATGCAGCGTTCAAGCCCCAAATAGCAGCCAGTCGTGCATGTTCGTGTTGGCCTCTAATCTGTATGGATTAAAGTATTTTAATGTAATTATGTAATATTATACAATTACGTATTTGAAAAGATATACCCTAAAGAGTATGAACATCTGAGCTAAACAGTTAGCCAGTTGATCTGTAAAGTCAGCAGCGTCCCCATCAAGTATACCGACTGTACAGTGTCTTAAGCAACCGAGCATTAGTCGCTGGTGCTTTAAAAACATGGCAGATTTTATTCTGGCCATGACAGCTGTTTTTGGAAATGAATATCCAAGTGTTTCTATTCCCTGATTCAGATACTCGCTTGCCCTCGTGACGAGCCCACTCTCTAGGTAGCATCTACCTTGCAGAATCTGTATTTTGCCAGAGAGTAGAGGGAGGACATTCAATTCATCATTGCTGTCTTGAAACATCTAAGGGTTGTGGATAGAGAAAAATATTAAGAAATGAAATATTGGTCAATTCAATTGTGACTACTTACTTGACCTAAAATGGCTTCACCATCCTTTAGTAACTTTCGTGCTTGTGGGACATTGCAGGCAGCCAGACAGACTTCGACGAATTCTAAAATTGTTGTAAGGGTCTTATCCTTGCGACCTGATAGGGTTATAAATTAAATTAGAAATTTTTAAAAATTATTAAAATTCAAAACTCTTACCAACTCCGCGACAATGATCCAGTATCTGCGTATATGCTGTGACTAATATTAAATTACACTGACAGTTGGTAAAATCCAAATTTGAAAATGTTCTAGTGGGACATTTATCAATGGGTTTAAAAGCTCTCACACATTTTACGTCATCTTGCAGGGACACATTTGAATATAATTCTGTTTAAAGAAGAATGTAAATTATACTTTGTTTTTCGTCCAAGGCAGAAAACAACCCTTAATTTTTGGCAGTGTATTAAAGTATGAAACGTGAGAAACAGCATTACGTTCTTTGGAACTGACAGCAGAGTTTCCTACGTAGTCGTCAGCAATGTCTATTATGTAGTTAAAGGTTTCACGCTTTTTCCGTTCTTTTGCATCATCCTCGATGTACCTTTGCCCCAAGAGTTTTACAAATTGACCTTCTCCACAGGCAACACAGCGTCTTGTAGTTTTCTGCAGATACTTCAAAGCCTTACTATGAATCTCTACCTTCTGGTTCTCAGTCATAAGCCTAACATCGATAAAAGCGTATGTTAAGTTATTAAAGAATTAGATAAAAGGCGACTATACAGTACCTATAAGTAGTTTCACGAAACATAGACATTTTAAAACGCATAAGACCGCAGGATGCATACTTTGGTAATTCCTGCAGTGCCTCTGGTTAAAAAATATAATTAATATACGGAAACGAATCCAGCTATTAAATAACTAGTCAGGCGAGCAAGTAGAAATTATTAAATTTAATTTTTTTACCAGGAATTGCCAAGCCTGTACAGTCGCAACGAAGTTCCATGTCGCAGCTACTAACAGTACGAGTATTTCGTGAGAAGAAAATAAGTTTTGGTACTCCATCAAAATGGCCATTTGCGCATTCCAATACGCGAATTTTGAAGAGGTGCATCACGGCTAAAATATTAATAAATAGAAATTGTTATTTCGAAAATTGAAGAAATTCATCGCTTATTAGTGCAACTATAATGTATTGGCCAAATAGAGTCTTGCCTACACCAATATCATGTTGGGATGCTCCTTCGAGTAGACTTTCCAACATATTTCTATTAATAGTTTCTCCAAGAACAGCAGCATATTTGAGCAGCATTTGATCCAATGGTGACAGCGAATCAAATGTCTTTAGTATCATTACTAAAGTAATAAAAGTGATTTTATGCTATTCGACAGATTGAATAATAATGTTATTACCATCCATTGTCACTTCAGTATCCACTTCTTCCAGACTAAAATCCTTCGATATGATGCAAACAGTAATTTTTTCATTATCATTATCATCCTTCATTGTTGACCGGAGATTTTTTTTTTCAGCAAGGGTAACGGTGCTGTCCTAACAATGAATACTGATGATAATCCATCTATTGTTTAATAAATATTAAACAAACCCTGTAACTAGAACGGTACATTCTCCAGTCGTCCAGACGATCCTTGACTAATTGAGTAGAGGATAATTGATCAGTTCTGGATAGAGACCTTAACGATAAAGGAGAAAGATAATTACTTTTGTTATTTGAAGATTCAACATTTTTTATAATTTTGTTAATCAACCTTTTCAACATCTCTACTGCAGGAACCACCAAGCCTGTGCTGCGTAGATGCTTTTCACTTATTGCTTTTATTACCAAACCTCCAGCCTGTACCAGACTCAGTAGATAACTTTCTATCCACCCTGGATTGCCCATACTCTTTTCTTGAATCACCCTGTAGATTAAATTTCCATTGTATACTACGAAGAGATTGTCAAAACTTTGCTTCTATGGGATTTCCAATAACATCAACAGACTTTTCCAATTCAGCTGGAATTCCCATAACGTTCATAAACTGGCAAGCTAATCCAGTATGAAACCATTTGTCGACACCCATTAGATTAATCATCTATAATATTGATAAAAAAATGTTTAAAACAGTCTAATTGTATAAGAGTAGTAAGATGCGTATATAATATTGTTAAAAAATAAATACTACGTATTTAAAATACCTCAGCCCTATCAAGTATATTATTAGTCAGCGCAGATTCCAATAAAAATTTGTGTCGGTGTGCAAATACAAAGAAAATTAAATTTTGCTGAACCATGGTTCCCAAAAACGAGAATGATTCCTTATCACAAAATTCAGCATCGTCGACAAGAACAATCCAAAAGCTATTGAAGCTTTTATGCATAAGTTTAACTAGTAAATTGGAAATGAGCGACTGTTTCTCGCTTTCCTGCATCGCTTGATACTCCTTGCTGATTTCGAAATTCATATTGAAAATCTGATTGAGTGCGCAGAGCCACTGTGCATTTCTTTTCCGTCCTAAATAAGAGAGAATTTTCGTTTCACGTTCTTTGACTGTTGAAGATGTTGTAAATCCCAGTGGTCCAGAAAAAATCAGATTAATCAGTGTTAATGGAATCTGCAGTGACGATAATGTAATAAGTCCAATTATGTCTATCATAAAAAGTTGATTCACCATGTCCTGTGTCTTTTTTTAATTTTTCTTTTTTAAAATACCTCGCTGTCTCGAGACATCAAGGTTATACGATTGTGTGGAATTTTACCAGCAAGACGATAAACAAATTCATCGAGCAATCTAGTTTTCCCCATTCGTGGTTCACTTCTAAAAAACAAAAGATATTATTATGACGATTTTCTTGCCACGATCAATTTCCTGTTTGGCTATTGTTAAGAACCTTATGATAAGGACGCTTTTTATTGGGGTGTTTACGACGTCTTTCCGCTCATCAGAACGCTGCGTGGTTAAAAAATGTTCTAACATTCTTTGAAAAATTCCAAGTTCATTGTCGCGTCCCAAGATTGGATATTTTATAGACATTTCATCCTGGCCCTGAAAACTAGAGATGAATTAAGACATTAGTTTCTCAAATTTATTGCTCGTCAATTATTAATTAAACAATGCTTGCTTTGTCTGCTCCAAAAATTCGTAAATCGGTCCAATATTTGTGATACCCTTCAACGATTTTGGTTCCTGCAGAACAAAATGCCGGTTCTCCAAATGCGACCTTAAGAAACTGTCACGATCGCAGACAACCTTTGGAAAAAATATTAATTATAAGTATCCGCTAATCAGTTAAAATTAATATTAATTATCATTCATTCAAATAACATTAAAATCTTATTACCTTATTACTGTAAGCGCACATTAATCGCGCAGCCTTATTAACAGGCATGCCAATGACTGTATATTCCCTGCGAAGGATATGACCTACTACTCCACAATACGTCATTCCAGTTGTCACTCCAATTGTCACTGACTTGACATGTCGTTGCGCTGCTAAAGTTTCCCGCACTTTGGCAGCACATCGCAGTCCAATTTGTGACTCCAATTCATGAGTGTCGCCACGCAGTCCAAAGATGCAAAGGAAAAGAAGATCCTTGTCAAAGAGATTGGTCTTATTGACACAACCCTGCATACTGTCAACTATTCTGAAATTAATTGAAAATTTATATCAGTTATAAAACTCGAAAAGTATGTAAAAAACAAGAACTCAACTCAAAAATATTATTGTAGGCAACATTGACTATAGAAATCAATCTCCTCTTGCCAACATCAGTAGTAATGACATTGATGAACAGGATGACAACTTGTCTCATCTCAGTAAGATATTCTATAGGTTCGTCCATTTCAACAGCCCTTATTACAGGCCTCAGCATATAACTCATTAATTTATCCTTCAAGTGCTCCTTGGCGACTTTATTAATTTTTGGTCGCACTGTAATTCAAGCAGACTAAAGTCAATATTCAAGTAATTCTCAAGTCTATTGAATATGTAGTCTTTGTAATCACAACTATAATCCACTTGTCTATGTTGATATCGTATAAGTGCATCGCCAGTAAGATTCATGAGTACTGGTGCAGCTTCCGGTTCCGGTACACGGTCTGTGGCAAAATTCGAAAATAGAGTAGCACTTCTGTCAATGAATTCGTCATCATCTTGTTCTTAAATTGTAAAATTTATTTTACGCAGTGACAAGACATTCCTACTTATCATTTAATTACCATCAGCTTTGTAACCCTCTTTCGTCTGTTCCCAGGCAATGGTGGATGATAAGATGAGAGTATGTATCCCATCAGGAAGAATCTCGTGAACGAATTCATTTGGATTGGCCCACTGCCAAGAACTAGGAGCAACAAGAATGTCACCGCCTCTGCAATATTTGATTAGATTGTAAACCGAATGACATTTCTTCAATTAAATTACTATCTTACCGACAGAGTCCTTCTGCAAATTTCACGTCCCAGACTGGCTTCCCAGTTATTATGTAATGAGACATTTTCTCAGGATTTCCAATAGACGTGAAATACGTCTTCCCAGATGCTATGGCTAGTTTTACTAGATTTCAAAAAGAATATAATTCCTTTGGAACTTATCAAAAATATATTACAGTTACCTGTCTCTTGACTCACCTCTCAAAGTGACGCCAACTTCTGTATCAAATGTGCCAAAATGCTTTTGTATGATACATGCAGTGTGCATAGCCTCGATAGCGACGTCTCCCATCACAACGCCGTCTTCCAGTTTCCACATGACTATAAAAGCGTCGCCTGAGAACTTAAGGACGTCTCCTTTGTGAGACAAAATTTCCTGCACCATTGCTCCTATGTAATTGTTCAACGTTTCCGTAAGTTTTGACGGGCCACCCTTTCCGGCCATCGTGTATCTCTCTGTGAGGTCCGTGAAACCTGAAATAATGTTATATCGAGGAAATCATATTTTTTAACGATTTGTTAGCAGGGATTTTAAACATTACCAGAAATGTCACCCAGCATCAAAGTCGTATAATACATCCTGGTGGTATAGTCGTCGTAGTGATCCAAAATTTCATCGGGACACATCGAGGCGAAAATTTTTGTATGCTGCTCGAGTCTTATCTTGCTTAAGGATTGAGATCGTTTTTCCACGAGATGTCCACTGCTAATATCTAAGACGGTTAAGTTCATAGAAATATATATACCATTTACACTTTTTATAAATTTATCCAATTATTTTGCCAACATGGCTCCTCGATCATATCCTTCAGTACCGCAATGCTGCTACCACTCATGTTCTTGAGACTTGCTAGCTTTTTGGAAGAACTCATTATCCTTTGTGGACACAAGAATCTTGTACGAGGATGCGGAAAGCATGTGACAGCAATAAAAAAAAAAGAAGGATTTGAAGCATTTGGAAAAATTGAGTGAAGCACGATAAATCCAATGATTTCAGTTAGTTTCAAATATAAATCTTTTTACAACGATTTTATGATCATTTATTTCCGACCATTAGTTTACATACAAATGTAATAGTACATTATTTTTACAAAATTACTAATTGTACATTCCCTGTCACTTTTCATCTTTAATTAAATTAGTTTACAAATATATTTTTTTTAGTCACATTCAGTATTTTTCTTATAAGATTTTACCCAAAAGTCATAGTCTGGATTTGAATGTCAATTAAAGAAATATATTTAGTCGTCCATCATGATCGATCTCCAGTCTCTTTCTTCTTATCCCCATTATGAATTTGCAAGTGGCTCATCAAGTGGGTCACTTCAACACGATGGACAGGAAACTATAAACATAAATAACGTTCACGTCGTATTTGCACAAAATGCAGAAACAAAATATTTAAATAATATTGAAATCAAAAAATAATATACCACAGGCTGATCTACAAGGCGAGCAGGTAGGTGGTGGAGGTGGTAAGCAAGGAACTCTGGTGACACTATAAAGATATCCTACGGTGGGTGGTGGAGGAGGTGGTCGAGGTCGAGGAGGCGAACAGGTCACGACAACCTTAGGCGGACAGGGCATAGGACAACATGGTGGACACAATGGACAGGGTCTCAGATATACCTAAGAGAATACCTAGTGTTACTTCAGAAATCAGATCAGATTGATTAGATAATTCTTAACCATTCTTTAATTAATATAATTAGATTTGAAATTCATATTGATTTAAGGGCGACACAAACCACAGTCTTTGTTGGTCGGGGTGGACAACGGGGTGGGTATGCTGGCCTGCACTGTATAGACGGTGCGCAGGGTATGCAGGGGATGTAAACAGGGACACAGGAACTGGAAGACGATGACGTAGACGATCCGCAGCATCCACTTGAATTATTAAGTATTTTCAAATATATTAATTAGTATGATTTAAAGTTTTATGGGTAATCGATTTCTTGTGAGAGATTATTATTAAATACTTTTCTTTTCATTTACCTTATCATCGCGCTATTCACGTATCACTGTTATCAATCTTTGTGTTTCAAATTTTACTTTGGAAAACTTGTGATGGATTTTTTAATTGGAAAGATTGCCCTTCCACGTGAATTTTGGATACCGTGACTCTTTTTTAACTTCAGTTTATATTACGCGAAATAAAATTTGTCCTGGAATTTGGAAACTGCGACCCTCCCCGACTAAGGGCAATTTCCAAATTCAATTTTTCATTGTCTCAATATTACCATAGCAATGTCGAAGTTCAATGATTGGTCGAATACAGATTGAAAAATCAAATAGAAATGACAAGCGAATCTCTTTGGCCTGATTAACAATTTACAGTCGCCGTTTCTAAAACTTAAAATTTTATTTACATAATGAATCGTTATATATTTTTCTTCATCCAAATTATACAGTCTAATGGCGATATTACAATTCTAAGCCAAAACTTATATACTAAGATTGTTCATACATTAACAAATTTGAGTACTATTTATGTCGATGAAAATAAGTCAAATTTTAGAATCAGTTTACACGTCGTGACGTGACTTCCTGTCTTTGAAAGCGCAACGTTCGTTCTAATGATTCTAGTAGACATATAGCAGGCTAGCATTATTATTTCCATAAGTGCAGACAAACTCAAATTGTCAGAAAGTCTTGGACGTCATGCGAACTTAATGCAAGTCCAAAGACTCCAATTAATTTTGATAGACGCTGAATTAAAATTAACCACGGAATTTATATCTTGCGATGGATATATATATGTTTGTGTGTGTGTTCAAATACGTAGACGCCATTTAAAATACACTAGCATTATTAACGGAAATAGACGTATCAAATAATGTAATTCATACAATATAGTTTCTTTCAGAAGTGCCATGCGTAATGCTTACCGAAGTTAAAATATTTGTAGTGGGCCTATATAAAAACAAGTACTATTTGTATAATTATCTACGAATAAAAGCTATATTACTATTTTAAATACCTAATATAAAAATCCAGTGCGCTATGGCTTCCGTGTGTGCCAATAGGAAATCCTTATAATAGGCTAATACAAAACATTATATCATCAGTATCACCCGAGATGATATTTCGACTTGTTGCTTTACTTTTTTTTTTCACTGCCAAAATATCGAGTCGTTTGAATAAAAATAACCTAAGCATGCCATTTTCTCTTGCTATCTACTGTTTATGCGCAGATTAATTTAAAAAAAAAAAGAATTTATCTCGAAAGTCAATTTGTACGATCAATATCAATTGACAATTTTATCATCCGTTATTCAGAATATTAGTTTTATATAATGTCGAAACACTATATGCTACTTAAGAATAAAACGGCGCTCATAAGTATCCTGGACAAAGATACTGTTGCTATTTGATATTGAACGAACAAAGTTTTTCAATGACAATTACTGCACACCTTTCTTTTTTTTCTACTTACAAATCTTAGGTTAATTATATTATTTATTCTGACTTGTCAGATGACGCCAGTGCAGCTATTGTCGGCGACTTGAGTTCCGAGCGAAGACTAATCCTCATGTGTTTTAGCAAAGTGTACTTCTTCCTAACTGCTTGGTATTTACTTTTATCAGCATTTATAATGATACCAGCAATAGCGCGTACTACAGGTATCAGGTCTTCTTTGTTGTAGGTGCTATAATGCACTAAAGTGTTTGTCCAGATAGGTTTCTCTTCATCCGCATCATTAGTGCCAATGGCACTGTGAATTAAATTATTAGAATAAGAGTATAGCAAATAATTTTCAGACGTAGTATTAATGATAAACTTACAAAAATGAAAGATATATTGCAGCAGCTGCGATAAGGCTCGGTGGATAATGACACATTTCATATGTGACCAGACATTGCTCCAAAAAGTACTTTGCCATCGTGTGATGAAGAGGAAGGGCCTGTTTTTTTTAAGATAAAATTATTTACGTTAGAAATTAGCATTGAGTTTGGGTTTTTTGTGAAAACTTCTTTTTTAATTATAGTGTCAATGTTTGATATGACTATTTACTGGAGAATGTTTAGAGAAATATATTTGCATACTTTTCCAGCTTTGCTGTATCTTCTGAGGAAATGAAGTGGTAATGGTCGACCAAAAGAGTAATCGAGTGTCCGTACAATTAAGATTTCCATTTGCAGTATCTCAGCTTTTGTGTAAGCATTGTCCGTTATGTATACAAAATCGCTTATATCAGGCGAATACATTTCTTCATATTTACTCGCTATAAACATTGCTGCAACGCCTACCAGTTGAAGTCTCTTCCGGTCTATCGACCTGTACGACTATTGAATTAATAAGAAAGGTATGTTAATATAAATTGTAAGTGATGGGATTTAAACATATACAAGACTGATTGAAATAGTTTATGAAAATTGTAAATGTACCTGCAGAAACCGATCAATTATAGCAACAGTCAGATAAAGTGTTTCTTGCATAAGATGAAATTGTTGATGTACGTCAACAAGCCAGTCAATAAGTACACCTCTCATTTTTGGAGAAACTTCTTGTCCTGCAAGGAAATCCTTTTCCACGGGAAACCGTTTTTCTAACGTTCTTAAATAAGCATATATGTCGTTGCTATAAATAGACACCAACATGGGATTTTCCTTGTCCTCCTCGTCAATGTCCTCCACTGCCAGCAAGTCTGACGAGAATGATTCCACTTCCTTTTTAATTTGTGGAGGATTCAAGATGACATTGTTTGTTGTAGAAGTTAAACTTTTCAATACTGGTTTAACAATTTGCACCAGTGGCTTTTCTATTATCTTGTCAGCTGGTTTTAGATGTTGATTAACAATAGGTTTCTTTTGTGCCTTTGACAATAAACGGGATTGATCTTTTGGTTCGACGCCTTTTAAAGTATTCACTTTATTGCCAATTTCGCCTAAAGCAGCTCTTTTAGTCTGTATTGAAGTAGTAGTGGCTGATTTTATATTTTTTACATTTTCTTGATTAATTGTATTCTGAAACAAAATAATAATATTACTTAATGCCTATATTAAGACTAGACATTCAAGGCACATTTATCTAAGCTCGTCGTTCGCTGCTATTTGTTTATCAAACATAGAGACACCTTCAACCTGAAAGAATTTGAGTACCATCATACGTAAGTACTCAAAATATATGGATACATATTTTTCAATTAGGCCTATCATTTTGCAAAATTGAAAACAAATAATTACAATAATTTACGCGATAAACAATTATATAATATACTATTTAAACCTCAGTTATACATGGTTCTTATTATTTAATAATTTTCCAATCAGAATGGAGTACAAGTAATATAATAATCAAAATGATGTACAAAGAACTCGTTGCTCTAAACAAACAAAAAAGCACAACAATATTTATACTAAAGACATAAATAATATATTGCAAAACATTCCTAGAAATATATAATTCGTTAAAAAGTATAAACGAAATATGAAGTACAGGATGCAGCTCCTGGCAACCAACCGTCTTTCGTCATGCTCAATCACTTATATTTTTCTCAACAAATATAAAAATACAAAAAGATCATCCATACAATATCGATATAAATCCCTAATAGCATATAAACGATAGTTAATTACAATAACTAATAAACGAATGGGTCATAGGACATCTGGAAATCATATCCGTTTAAAGGAAGGGCAGAGGGTATTTAAACGGACCGTTCGGACCGTTACGCTCCTTCCCTCCATCACGTTGACCGAAGACTCGATGCTATCGGCGAGATGAATTTCTAACTCACCGTAACGGCAATCCGATTTCTTAACGCCATTGTCGATTTAATTCTTGTGTCACTGAAGATTACAACAATCCAAATTAAAAATAAGTTTTCCTCCAAGCAAGAGTCTTAGCTTTTTTGCGGATTGCCAAACACAGCACACACTTCGCAGTAACGACTCACGACGGTTTGAAATTGTTTGCCCGGTCGCCGGAAGTCTGCTTGTTACAGATGGCCAGCCGAGTGTGGCGGGGAGAACCGTGGAATTATCCGTCAATACGATTGGCTCCTTCGTTTATCTTATGTTTAACCGAAACTATATTATTTTATTGTTTTTTGGCACTCTTGGACCTTTAAATATACTGTACTGATAAAAATTGGTTAGGAAGTGATGCTTGTAACAAAATATAAACTGTTAATTTACGTGAAATTTAAAAATGTCGTTGGACATCGTATCCTTCTCTTTTTATCCGCCCCACTACTGGCCGTTGAGGGGCGCGGAATGTGATATATATACGTTTATGTACAGAATTATCATTCCTGAGTAAATGTCATGATTGTCCATTACAATTGTTCTTATTTGTTGGCCAAATAAGAAATTGTCAGATACGAATAGAGTGTGATTTGTGAAATTTGTAAAATCAAATCACTGAGAATTCTTGTAAAATAAAAAGTTGTCAAACTGTGTATGCTGACCGAAGGGTTATTTTGACAAGTCTTATTTTTCTGTTTTAGACGTAATGACCAAAAGTATAAATCTGGTTTATTTGTGGCCGTCAATAGTTACAGCATGAATGATTTATGACAATTTAAAAGGATCAGACATAAATGCTATAGTGAAGAGCAGTAACAGAAGTTAAGATGTCGATTAATATGGATATAAGGTTGAAACGTGCTAGTAAAATTTACCATGAAGGAGTAAGTTGTGCATTTATATATTCTGTATAATTTAATATATTTTTTGGAGCATACTAATGAACAATATTTTAGGAAATTGTAGCTGGTCTGATTATATTGCAAACCAATTCGGATATTAAGCATGATGGTATCTTTCTTACAATGGAAGGTTCTGTGAACTTACAGCTGAGCTCTAAAAATGTTGGGATATTTGAAGCATTCTACAACTCTGTTAAGGTATGCAAGAAGAACACCAGAATAGACTTTTTTAAATGTCCTGGATGTTTTCAATGTTTAATATATTTTTAGCCTATTCAATTGGTTCAATATACTTTGGATGTTGCACCATCAGGCAAGATACCTAGTGGGAAAATAGAAATACCATTTGAATTACCACTGAAACCTCGTGGAAGTAAATCTCTCTATCAAACTTACCATGGGGTGTTTGTAAATGTGCAGTATTTAATTCGCTGTGACATAAAGAGAAGTTTTCTTGCCAAAGATGTCAGTAAATCATTGGAATTCATTGTAGAAGATAAACCAAATACCAATGTTGAAAAGGAACACAATAAAATTGTCTTCTTCAAAATAATGCCAGAATCGCTTCAAAATGCTAGAGACAGAGCTAATGTACCGTCATTCGTCATTTCCGGAAGACTTGATTCATTGTATTGTAATTTATCACAACCGTTAACAGGAGAGGTAAAAGCATTAATTATTTTCGCCTGTGAATCCTAAAATTATTGATTATTCATCCTTACATTTATATTTTGTATCTCATTAAATAGGTTGTTATCGAGCAATGTGAGGCTACAATAAAATCCATTGAACTCCAACTAGTGAGAGTGGAGACTTGTGGCTGTGCTGAAGGCTATTCCAGAGATGGTAAATATACAGTATAAGTATGACAATGCAAGGAGAATTTATTTCATACGATTATTTAACATATTTCATACACAGCGACAGAAATACAGAATATACAAATTGGTGAAGGAAATGTATGTACAGGAATCGGTATACCGATTTACATGATATTTCCACGACTCTTTACCTGCCCTACTTTAAGCACAAGCAATTTTAAAGTCGGTAAGATACTCTTTCACTAGACTTATCAAACGAATAAACTGAATGACACCAAAGGGATCCACATAAAACAATTATTCTGTTCTTCTAGAGTTCGAAGTTAATCTGATTATTGTGTTCGCGGATGACTACCTCGTAACCGAAAATTTTCCCATTGTTCTCAGTAGACATTGAAAGTAAGATGAAGTGTTCCATAAGAAATCAGCACGCATTTCAATTTTATATAATGTCAATGATAAAATATGACTTGATTGGAAATGGTACAAGTATATTGTAATTTTTAGTGTTTGGGTTTTCTGGTAAATTACACAGAATACCTAGATACCAAAAATCATTACACAACCGTGGAGTTTTATAATAAATATACGTGTTAGCAAGTCATCTATTTTAAAGTTCATTATCAAATTTCATAAGTATACCTGATAATGTTATGTTATTTAAGGATTCTTTAAATTTTATTTATATCTGTGGTATTTTTTAATACAATGTTTATACACATGTTGTTAATAAACAAAAGGTATTACATATATGATATTCATCATAGAAGTGTACCTTTAACATGATTTCAAAAAAACGATACAATGTTCAGTAAACGCACGTGTATTGGTATATGAACATGCAGCAAATATCTTGAAATATATTTCAGAATAAAAAAATGTATTATATTCATGCAGAGCCATGATTTTATCGAATTCTTGTGATCAGATGGAATATTTTTGTATTGTCTCAGTCAAATCCAGCTTTTTGAACAAATAGTCTGTAGTATTTCTCAACGTGTTTGTTGTGTGTTAGTCCAACCGATGTTAGCAACACAATGTATCCAAGTACGAAAGTTAATAATTTATGTCGTCCGAACCATGCCATGAGACCTCTTCTATCAGTGCTCCTGAAGTTATAACAAAGTATTTCTTTCATGTTTCGATGCAACATAAACTTCCATAAGAAACTAGTCAAACAGTATTTCGTTGACATCCAAATCCAATAAGATTTAATTATAAAGCTTTGCTTTACCTTGATGATCGGAAGTATTGACTGTATACTAGAAGATAACGAATTCGTACAAGCTCACTGTTTTTAACCAAATAATATTTATTTGGAACTTTGCCTCCGGAAGAATCACCCACTCTATTTCTTGAGATGTCACCTATACAGTTTAGAGATGAATTTTATTTTGATTAATCACAATAGGCTTGTAACTTTATTTACATGATAATTAAAGTAGGTATGTACCTGAATCTCCTTGTTTCATATCAGGATGATTGATGAGTTCACAGAGTGCAACGCAGCTGAGTTCACTGCCTAAGACACTTCCACCCCATCCATAGCCAACAGGGCTGTATGGTAAACTCACTCCTAGCTCACTTGATAGATATATCCCTTTACCGAAAAGTGCAGTCTGCATAATCAATGTATTTTGTTATATTCCTAACAATAACTAAACAAAGTTATTTATAATATACAAAAATCTACAATAATGAATACAATGTCCAATATGTTTAGTATACTGATTGTGAAACTGTATCAAAATACGTTTTTACATTACCTTGCACATGTTCTGCTGCAAACCGTAATGTATGATAGAGTGGAAATTTTCTAAACGGCTACCGTGATATGCATAAAAAGTTGAATGACCTTGTGCTGCATTCTTCCATTTCTCTTCTGACGTGGATTGCTTGGCACTTGCAATTTGGAATATCAAATTTGGTGGCGCAGCTTTCATTACTGATGGTACTCTTTGCAAAACTGATTCAAACTGAAAATAAATATTAGAGATTGTTAGCATTAATAGCCTATAGAACTGCTAAGTTTTAATAAATACAAGTTATTGTATTTAAGAAGACTTACACACTCTTTATTTACACTTTTGATATATGGATCCCTTAATCTTATAAGAACCCAATATAATAAATCAATAGCTGTTCCATAATGAGAATAGGCATTGGGTTCATTTAGTTCTTGATAAATAATAGTCAGTGGTGGAACTATCTCAATAGCCTTTCTCTGCAAAATGTTTGTTTAATACATAATACTGTAAACTGAGCAGCTCCAAGTAATGCATTTTATATTATGTTCAAAATTATACCAAAGCTTCAATATCTTTGCATTCGTTGATTATGTACATCGGTGGAAATGGTTTTAAACAAGAATCAAATCGATAACTATGGCATGCTGCTATAAAAAGTGACCATTTTAAGTCAGCAGCTTTAAGATCCGTTTGGAATAAATGCTTTAATGATGATATTTTCTTATCCGAATCATCCCGAGCCACAGAAGATTTCGTCCCAGGTGTTGTAGATGCTAAACGAAGTTCTGACGTTTGCATTAAACTTTCGTTAACATCAATTTCCTTGTAATTTTGAGCATCCATTTCATTTTTGTCACATGCTTGAGCATTTTCTTCTATGCAGGCCATTTTTTCTAAAAAAATTATACCTACATTTATATGTTCACGGTATCAACTTTACTTCGAAACGTTTAAATTGCTTATGTCAAACCATAACAATGTTATAATAAAGCTAAATGCTTTAACCTATATTGGTTTTATCAAAAGCAAATTCTGCACATAATTTAATCCTAGTAACAATACCAGGAAAGCTTATTTTATTATACAACTTTGTTTATAATTGCTTATACTTGAGGTTGCTTATGATACAGTAAGAAATATGACATCTCGTATTGACGTAAACACAAGACTTTGACGTATCTCAATCCATTCCATTACAGTCCCAACTTTTGCACAGAACAGTGTACCTAAGCGGCACTGATGGCGTCCCAGGGAGAAGCTAGGGAGAAGGTTAGCGAAGCGAGAGTAGGGCGGCCAGCAGTGAACAGGCAAGCCAGGCCGACGCGTAGAGGGGATAGCATTTCTCCTCTGACGGGACTGCATTTCTGTACAAAGTTGGAAGTATCCCGCATCATAGTGTCTCACTCACTCCCAGCAAGGCTTTCCTATACAACTCTCTCACTCTTTCCTTGGTGGTGGCCCAAGGAAACAATGTGATTGATAACGGCCGGGATTCTTCTCCTATTTGATTGAAAAGGCAAGTGCTATTATCTACAAAAATAATAGCCTTCAGAACTCTCGCGAAGTAACCAGTATATCATGATTTTCCCAAAAAATATTGTTAAAAATTATTTATAATTTTTTGGCATTTATTTTTAATTCCATAACATAGTTATATAGACACGGAATAACAAATATAGCAGAACGTAGAGAAGCTGATCAGGATTAGAATGATTTGCTCTGTCTGTGACTTGCGTTTTTACATTTGTCATTCAACTATTGAAGCCTGGCATATCTATTCTCTTAGTCCCTATACATGTTATGAGTCGAAGCGAGAGGGTCTTATGAGCAGGACTTGAGCGCGTGAGCGAGACACTCTTATGGCGAGAATAGGCCGGCAGCCAGAACCGAAGCGGCAAGCCAGGCAGACGCGTAGAGGCGGAAGCCTTTCCTTGGGCCACCACCAAGGAAAGAGTGAGAGAGTTGTATAGGAAAGCCTTGCTGGGAGTGAGTGAGACACTATGATGCGGGATACTTCCAACTTTGTACAGAAATGCAGTCCCGTCAGAGGAGAAATGCTATCCCCTCTACGCGTCGGCCTGGCTTGCCTGTTCACTGCTGGCCGCCCTACTCTCGCTTCGCTAACCTTCTCCCTAGCTTCTCCCTGGGACGCCATCAGTGCCGCTTAGTACATCTTCGGTCTAAATGGCTTATTTAAGAAATGTTTAACACTTCTGACTTACAGCACTAGTTCTTCTTCTTCTTTTATGTAGATGGCACCAGTTGGGACCTCGGTCCTTTACAAGCGGCCACAGATTAATCTAAAAGAGATGGTGCTGTATTATAGGGTATCCAGCGTGATTGTCCCACGGCGACCTGTAACAAAGAAGAGGAGCGCCCTGTTTTATGTGGTACAGAGCGCCCCAAACGGCCAGAACCGAAGGCTCACGGATAACCCAATTGGGAGGAGACACAAATGGGGAGCCAATAGGAAGTTTAGAAGGAAATAATGGAATGGTGTTACAACACGATGTTTCTAGAACTGGTGATAGATAATGGACTGTTGAAAAAGAGCAGTGATGAGGACACTATTGTTAGTAGTTGTGAAGGAACGGAGTCGGAGTTTGCTTTAAATAGAAAGTTTGGCTTCAGTGAAGAAATTGTGTACTATTGCAAGGAATCTGGGGTGCATGCGGTTTAAATAAAAAGCGATAAAGAAAGACACAGTCTCGGAGTCTCTGCCACATGGACACCGATCGGAGCACACGATGCCCTTACGGTGTCAACTTTCGGCTAGAGAATGGTGATTAAATGACACAGGAGAAGAATGTTGCTTAACTAAAGTTGATGCTTCTTTCACTGAGATATTTCTGTCTGTGGCTAAAGAAAGGATTTCCTTTTGGGTTGTTCTTTCAGGACATGATAAGTCACTGGGAAGGTGTGCCCCTCCGCAGTTCAAGCAGCACAGTGGATTCCTAGCATTTGGACACTCGGATAACTCTGAATGGGCTTTCTGACCACATCGAGGGCATCTAGCCCCACTGCGACAAACCTGTTTGGTGTGGCCAAACTGGTGGCAGTTGTGACATAGTCTCACAGAAGGAACAAAAGCATGAACCTCGTAGCGAACACTGAAGAGATAAACATGGGTAGGTAAAGATTGTCCTTCAAAGGTAAGTAAAACAGTTCTCGTGGGGATGAGGTTTGATTCCCTATCAGTAGTCACTCTCCTATTAAAGCACTTTGCTGTGATAATTTTTGCAGAAGCTGAGGAACCTGAGGTTATGTCAGCGGGTGTGAGGTCCATGGGAATATTGCGAATTATACCCTGTTTCATTATTTGGTTTGATGGAATGAAAGCTAGCAGATTGAATGCCTTGAGTTTAGGGTTTGTAATCAAATTGTTAGCTGTGTCAGCAGTACTAACATGAATTCTGAAGCGGTTTTTCCCTGTTCTAGAAGTTTCAAGCAGACTGGAACCAACCAGGCTGTGGATGTTTCGTCCTACTGTGAGTGGATGTAAATTAGTACTCGGTTTGTCACCATGGTTGACATCATGAAGTTGGACAGTTAGGATGAATGGGCCTCGGTGGTCTTTGCTGTATCTATTCTTCAACACCTGAGTAAGCGAGTTCTCTGAGAGGCTTGCGGTAGGTTCAGTGTTAGAACAAGTGGGGTTGTTTGAGAGTACTATTATTGCAGTTTTAGTTTTAGGTGGCTGGGAAACGTTATTTCCTTTGTCGTCTGAAATCGCATCGCTGCTTCTTTTAAGGGAAGCAGTTCTGCCACTGCGGGTTACGAGTGTGAAGTCAGAGGGAGAGGATGTAGAAGTGGTAGAAGTTGAGGTTGAGGCTGCAGAAGGAAAAGCTTCCTTTCTGAGAGAGGACAGTGCCTGAGCGAGGATACCTTCAGCGTCAGCCGACGCAGAAGGGCCAGGTTCTACGTCTATGCTAACAGAAGTCAAACCCAGCCGATCGGCGGTGCACCGCTGCCGCTCGCGGCAGGGATGCACATGTTGAGGGATTTAAAGCGAGATTAATAGGTGTGTGGTGTGTTGTAGGAAGCAGCAAGAAGAAATAGTAAGCAGAGGAAGAAAGGCAAAAAGCACGAGAGGATGAAGAAGGGAACGCAGGACATGCGGCAAGCAGACAGCAAGCGTCGGCGTGGGTTGACCGCCAAAATAGCGGCCAGCCTGAAAGATTAGGTTATAGTTCCACAGACCCGTTATATTTAGTGGAAAAATGAAATAAAGGAAAGGAAAAAGAAAACAAGGATAAATCCTGTATAAACCCACAAGAATACCCAAGCACTTGTATTTGCAGGGGCCGCTAAAGCGAAGCAAACCCGACACAGATAGCACTTAGAACTAGCAGAAAGCGTAAGCATGTCCACGCGCATTCGTGGTCATAACGGAACTCAAGTAAATATCATTTAATGGAAATATACGATGTCTGCTAGTGAAAATGTCACGTCAGGTGACGAGCTTTAAACGTGTAATCAGTGCATGTAGATTAACGGTAGATATGATATTATCAAAAAAAATATATAAAAGTACCCTGATTAGAGTACAGAAATCATAATTTTAGAAGAAATAGCATCGATATCAACAATTCATTAAAACTTTCAATAATCGATATATATTGCGCAGTGAGTGTGTATTTATCGACAGAGTATATTAAGCGATACGAGTGTAAATTAATTATATGTAACGACGCAAAATTATCGCGCTATGTAATTTAATGTAAAAGTACATTTTTTTAAAATTTATAGACTTTTTTACGTTATTTCGGAGTGGAATATTCGACAAGAACTATTGAATGCATCGGTAAATCATACAATTCTTGAGTAATCGAGTTCTTTTCAAAACGGCCTTACAATGAGCCAATAGGAGAGTGTTTTACTAGATCTAATAAAGTCGTTCGACCAATAGCAGCTAAGTTATCATATTTAAAAATTTCCTTAGTACGAATGTTCTTCTCGAATGAAATAGATGTGAAATGTCGAAGGTGTAAATTTAAGCGCAGATTATACGGTAATTAAAGATCGATGACTAGCTGTGATGCAATATTAAATACATACCTAATTCAGTATTTCATACAATTGATTATTTAAAGGAGTATTTATAGTTCTTTATATAAAATCAACCTCGGTTATTAGACCAGCAACGACCTAAAAGAGAGAAGAGTATTTGAAATTTTATTTCTTATTCAGTTTCTTTATTCCCATTCTATTTGATTGAAACAAGCGCTTGGTTAATAACAGATATGATTGTTTGAAAACGTCAAATTTATAGTTAATTATATAATTCGTATCTTACGTGGGAAAATATGATTTGTCATTTCATAGCAAACACAGATCACTGCTCGCACATACGTGATACGTTTAACGGGACAAACACATTGATTACGAGAAATTTATCTCAAAATCTGAAACATTTTTCTAATAGATTCGCTGTCGTATGTTGAAAATGTCTAACAACTGTTTCCGTGACGTTACTGTTTTGTTTTCATTGCTTTTGTCAGAATAAAAAGAAAAGAGTTTGCGTAGCATACATAGCGTAAAAATGTACAGAGCTGACACGAGCACAATACTATTTTCTCTCTTTCGTAACGTAAATATTATAATCAGAATTCAAAGAGTACACAACATCATGAAAATAGTGATTTCATCCTGAAGATTTTCATCACTGCTCGCTTCTAAAGGGCAAGCAGGAACAGCGAAAGAGAGAGAGAAAGAAACAGAAGAATGCGAGTGGACGAGTAAGAGGAGAAGATCGACCAAAAGGAAGAGTGAGAGAATAAGAAGAGAAGAACATGCGAAAGAAAAAAAGAGGAAAAAGGTTTGAGGTTGATATTCTCCAAGTTACATGCGAGCAATAACGTGAGAGTTTGCCGCTTCCATTGTGAAAGTATTGGTAGAAGTGACAAAGAAAGGAAAAATTAAAGAATCTTTGCCTTGTGAAATACAAGATCGGGAATGCTATCTTCCGTAAAAAGATTCTGTAAGATCGACCGGCCGGTTGTTTCCCCTCGCAGGGATTTTGTCGAGTCAAAAGTTGGCAGCAATGCGCTTCAATGTCATGCTTCAAGGTAAACTATCGATGACGTCAGTGTACGTCACTTAACAAGTGGGAGTGGATGGATGGATGTCTGCATCGGCGGTGGTTTTCGCGAATCGCACTCGGAATCTGCAGAAAGCCCGACTGTGTCGAGGCGAGGATGTTACGGGTTTCCTAGCGATGTAGTGCCGTGAAGAGTGGCGTTGATTCGCACGTGTTTTCGCGATACGTGGAAAATCACCGAAATCTGTTTGCGCATGCCCGCGCCCGATGACGTCATGAAAATTGTGGTTTTGATCAAGCTCGTTCAGTTTTTTTTTTTCAATAATAATGTTGCTGTGCGAAGTTAAATAATTAGTGGGCAACAGGGGGAACCGAGGCCCGAGAACCGAGGCTCCACCGGTGAAAATCGTGAGTACCATTGAACCCTTAACGCGCTACGTCGCCTTTTTAAAAACTCATCCGCGAGGGTACAGTCTGTTCGACATGGCCTTCACACATGCATATGACATTGAGAGTTTCGTTTTCGAAAAAAAATTATTCACCTGCATAATACTTTTATTGACAATGCATTTCACTGTTGGAAGGGATGTTAGATCTGCGGTGGATTTCATGGAGATTTCAATATTCTGTCTTATGGTTTTCGCGGAGACGGTAACTAACGAGACTCGTTCCGTCTTGCAGATATATTGATCTTGTTTGCAGCAAGTATGGAACCAAATGCTGAGAGTTTACATTACATGATCTTTCGTGGCTTCACGAGGTGGTTGGACCAATCTTCTATCTCAGAGATTACTTAGGAAAATAATCTTAGCTCCATTTTGAGCTTTGCAATTGTAGCTAAAAAATTGTTTTATCATGAATTTAATCAATACTGTCTTCCCATCTTTCTTATGGAAAGACATTTTGTTCTTTATATTTTTAATCCAATGCGTTTATGATATGTCATTTCTTCTTTTTATTTTCTATTTTACTGCTGGTTAGGAAATATAGTCTATAATGTAAGTCTGATGAGAATCTCGAGCCTGCTGTGCTGATCATTCGTTGCGAATAGAAGAAGAATGTTTTGAGCTAAAATCTGATTTGAAATATGCAATACTTATAAGATAAATGTATGTCGTAATTTGTTATGCTTGTTTTCACTATTTCACTAAAGATGAATCAATTAGGTTAGATGTCGAGTATTATGGAGTATGACTATCATGCACTGCGTTATACAATTAAACCATTCTGCTTATAACGCTGATGGAATCTTTCTTAGTTTTAGTATTAAGGTTATATATTACAATATTAAACTATTACACTTCTTCATATACATTGAAGTGAAAATAATATGAGTTTCGCTAAAGAACATCGAGATACAACAGAAAATTTTTCTAAATGATACATATAATCAATTATATTTTTAATGATAATGGAGCAATTTCTACTCCTAATCATACAAGTATAATGTATACATCTTTAAAACAATAATGCTGAATCGTTTGCCATCATGTTTACCTATTAAATAATAAATCACTCCTAGACTGACAGCATAATGTCATAGTTAAAAGATTCTGATTATATTGTCAGTTCTTTTCCTCTCTTGACCAACAGCATTGAACTATTATGGCTGATGTATCGAAGGTAGTTTAAACAGCTGCATCTTTATCTTAAAGTAATAATTGCTTTAAGCTTTCCTGAACCTGGATTCCTCTTTGTTATAACAGTGCAGATATATAACGATCAAAATTGAGTGTATCCCATGAACAATATCGAATACTTTTAATCCTACTTTAACAGCAATTTAAATTATCACAATAAATCTACATTTCAAATTGATAATAACATTTTTTAAATCTCCAACTCGCACAGCATTAACGCATAAAATAGTACATAACGAATCAAGAACCAATATTTTCTTTCGCATTGAATTTTCTTCAAGATAACATAAGAAATACAAAACATAAAACCTCTCGTATGTAAATGTCTAATATCTTATTGTATGTATATGTAGCAAAATGTATTGTATCCAGCATAACATTAATTGAGAATCCATGCATTCGAGAACTATTTTGTTTGCTTGTTTTTGTCCTTGATGCTAGGCTTATGGGTTTGGTAAGTCTTGTGATTCCTCATCCGATAACGCCATCTACGCATTGGATTTATTTATCTCGCGAAATGCAGTCGGTAACGTGGAAAACTTTACGTTCCACTGGGATCATCGTAACGTTTCGCCGTTACGAATTTTGCGATGCATAAAAACCGAGAGAAATTACCATAATAAATACTGTGCCTATTATACCCGTAATAATTCTAATTCTTTTGAGATTTACAACGTATATATAAATATATCAAGGTGACAGTTTGTTTGCATTTATATGCTGCGACACTGTCTGATGTTAATGCCGCAATTGTTTACACTGACGAGGAACAAGATTTCAATGGAAACTGACATTGTGTCGAAGGCTGTCAATTACGAGTGGCATGATTATTATATTATTTGAACAATATCTTACATCGCAAGGCTACCTAAGTGGAGTCGTAACTACAATTACAACCTACAATAACATTTCGAAAATTCCAAAGTTTTCAATAGCAAACGTTACACCCATTTTAATTATTATTTACGTACGAACTAAGGTAGGCGCCATTGTTAAAACTGACAGTTTAACAGTAACTACGAATCACGTACGCTTATCGAGTCGTCGTATAATTCACATTACCAAATGTTCGGTTAGGATCGAATCCAACGTTGATTCTCGTAGCACTTTATTGACAGAAAAAACGTTTTTACCCACGGTTGACGTTTCACACGTATTTCCAATAAACGCCTGAAAGATTTCACTTCGTACGAATAAAGCATGTATCTCGCAGTATCGATTTTCTGCCTCGCGGAAACGAGAGCGACGTCGAGCAATGTGCTCGTGGAAAGAAAAGCTCCATTTTTTTTGCCCGCGGCCATCTTTAATTAATATAAAGAAAAAAACATACCGGATGCTGACAGCATCCCCCGACCCCCATACAATATCCGTCAACAAGGATATCCATATTTTGTTTCGTATATAAACAATGAAATTTTCTTTACCGACGCAGCCCATCCAGAATTCTATCCTGCTATGACTTCGTTCTTTTTCTCAGTTATTTATTCGAACTTCCAGATAAGCCGGCGGCGTTGCTCTCTTATCAGATATCGACTTATCGTACGATCTAACGAAACCTAGACCTTCCTCTAAGATAGAGGAATAACACTTGTATTATGACAATACCCACGTTTGACCTCACGACACAAAACATACTTGAACCCTGAGATATGCAAAGCTGCCAATAAGCATATGACCTAAACATTGACTCTTCTTATTACGCTCGAAACATGGCCACTAGGTTAAGCGAAGCTTCCGCGCTCGATTCAATTTACGAGGAAACTCATTCTCGAATTAATGATTATCACCTGAAATACATTTATGAATTATTATCACCGATAACGATTGATAATAGGAGACAAAAATTTCAATCGCAGAGTGATTCAATATTTTCGTAAAAGTTTTTTCAATTTTTTTAAAAAACTAACAAAAATACTTTCCCGCGTGTAAATTGTCACTGTCATTTGAACCAACTTGACTTTTTTTTTTATGTCTAATCTAACATTATGACTGCCGTTTGAGCTTGTGTGAAAAAAATATTTATTTTTTTTCTTCTCTTTACGTACACTTTTGAAAATTCATCGATTCGCGGTGACCTTTGACCTCGGATATTTCTTATATACAATATCACACTTCGTAGTCATTTCGGAATTTCGTATTTTACATTTGCCTGTGCCTAGTGAAAAACTGAAATTACGTGTACGAGACTCTACGTCCTTTTTTTTTCGTATTTCTTCGCGTCGAGGTAAAAATCAATGTTTTCTCATCTTCGAGACCCCCGTGGGATTTTGTCGGTATGATAAAAATTTTTTTTTTTTTTCTTTCCTTTAATTCTCACTCTCACGGATCTTCTGCACGGGGGTGGGAGATAAATGATTATTCTGTATCTCCGAGTCTTATCATCATCCTCTGCTAGAAGAATAGAGAGGTTCTGCACGTGGCCATAGGACCACGTGGGCCTTTTACCTGCGTCACCGACCGAACCGACACCCCATCGTGTATTGATTGAGTGTGGCCATGGTCGTATCCATAGCAACGTTTCTTCTACCTGTACGGTGTTCACGATCGTCAAACTACATAGTACCTTCCGTACCTACGGGCCTGTCTTACCCCTTATATATAATATCTATAACATTCACCTACCGACCTCGTCAATACTTAACCCTTTAATATATCTATTTGTTCTGTTAGCTGCTGAGAAGACGGTTTAAAATTGTATGGCTCTTGGGTGAGATTTTTTTTATTTTTATTTATATGGGTTGTGCTGGGGATTGAATCAATTTTAATGAGGGTACAGATGGGTACGGATGCTGCGTGGTGAATTTTGGTAGATTTTGATCAGGTGGCTTTTGGCATTCTTTATGAGTATATTGGTCGACCAGGCTGCTTTTTACTCGAGTTAGTTGAGGCGGAGGGTATGTGTGTAGGAGGGGGGATGAACTTACAGGGCATCTTTACAATGTTTTGGGTAATGATAATCCGTGGGTGACTTTTTATCGTGTGCTTCTTACTATTGTTGTTATTCGAAAGACTGTGTCTCGGGGTAATTGAGATTTTTGGGACTTTTCGATTTTCAGGCTATTCAATGCTTTATTGGTGATTCGTTTGGGCTGGAGATTGTCAATTTTTTGGAGTCCTTCAGGTTCTTTCGGAGTTTTGAAAATTCATTTGTACTTTCTAGTCTTTGACGGATCCGAGCAACTCACGATTTGGTCTGAGCTCGAGCGGAGGCGCGCAGATTTAAATTCATATTTCAAGCCTCATTTGACCTACAAGCAGATAATCACACATGTCGAGCCTAGCGGTTATGGAATTCAGTGTAATTTTCTTTCTTTATAAACTGACTTATGGTGAATTGAAACAAAAAACAGTTTCCCAACGTCGAAAAGAAAATTTATGAAATTCGTTACGAGTCTTGTCAAAATTTCATGTTTTTTTTTTTTTTTCAAAATTAAAAAAAGTCACGATTTTTTGACATACCTTTGGGGAAAGTGGGGTTGAGACTGAAATATGAAAACGTATTATTACAAAGAATGTCGTAACGCGTGATATTCAATTGGGCTCTCTTATCATCCAGATAACAGATTGCAATGTCTCCCTGAAGCATAAACTTATCGCAAGATCGTTTACTGGATATGATATATTTTATACTTCTAATAACAATGATCACTTCTTTTTTTTATCGAAATCGATTAATTCTCTTATTATTTTTATTTATTTATTCCGTATCATGGACCGGCTCGTGAATTCTTTAAGGTACAGCAAAACACCCTTTTACGTAGTCAAGCAGCATACGGTATTTCCCATTGGCAGGTATCAGGCATCACGCGTAATACTTATCAGCGTAAATCGTTTGATCACAAGGCAAAGCCGCGTCTCACAGTCGTTGAGCTATCTGGGATTCCCAATTGTTATTTAGGTTAGAGTCAGCGCCGATTAAATGCCAGTTAAAAGCGGTCGATGAAAAATCATAAAGAATTGTACATGCTCGAATAAAGTAAATAAAGTGAACCAAGCGGCGCGTGGGTATCGCATTTTCAAAATTCCATCGCGTCGCACCCAGACGTAAATTCTCGATTACACGAGTGAAATTCCGTCTGCCAGAGATTCGAATTTCTAGTCAGTAAGAAAAATTCGTAAAAGTCACCAGTGGCAGCAGTGTGGCCAATAGAGGATGAAAAAAAAAAAAAAAAAAAAAATTACCAAGTACAGGGTGCATCACTGACGAAAGTAGTCGCGAACCCTGCGTGGGTAAATTGAATAGCCAGGGTGAGTCATTAAGCGACGGGTCTTAACGACGATCGTGCGCATCCTCGAGAGGAGTTTGATACCGGGATGAGATACGAAGGTTGGCATCCTGGAGTTCTTAAGGACTAGGATCAGGAGGATAAGGACTGTGAGAGAGAGGAAGAGGAGGGTACGGTAAGCTGGGGATGAGAGTGCGAAGGAAAAATCTGTGTTGCTGGTAGCAGCGCTACTGGTGCTGCCACTGGTGGTGGTGGTAGTTACTACGACGTCGACGTCGGTGTGGGTCAGGTGGAGGGGGAAGAGGTTCGAGTGTGGTCGGAGGGGACGCTGCGACGCCGGGCGTCGGATGATCGCGCCTTAAAAGGTTCGACGCCGCACGCGCCCAACAGCTGCCACCTCGCTCCTACCCCTCCTTCTCTTTTCTCCTCTCCTCACTCCTTTCTCCTTCTTCTGGCTTTTTCCTCTTATTTTCTTACTACTTTGACTTTCCTCTTCTTCTTGTCTGCCATTTTCTTTCTCTCTCCTTCATGTCCTGTGTATATATATATATATATATATATATATATACACATATATACCCATGGCTAGCACCGTTTCACATAGAGACACGTATCCAAGGTGGCGGGATACTCGGACAGTTACGTTTTGCTCCTCTCTCTCTAAGAGTCCTCCGTCTCTCTATACGTCCGGTCGCCAGTTGTGCCGGGTTAACCAGAGTCAGCCCTCCGGATCCTGGCACAGCCGCGGTGTCGCGTTTCAAGCACACGCACCGCCTCAGCACGCATTACGGACGTCGGCCGTCGATACGATTTTCTATCCAGTAGGATGATTGGTTATCGCATTCGATTTTTTTTTATTTATTTTTTTTTTTTTGAAAAAAATATCCGATGCTTGCTTTGAGAGGGAAAAGAGAGAGAGAGCGGAGAACAAATAATACTGGACTCGTAGACCCGTGAGAGAGTCGTTAAAGTTTCTGAAACTTCGACGAGCTACGGATGGGAGATGGATCATGGGCGATGGGTGACAGATATGAGGAATGTTGTTATAGGTGGGTCAGGATAATTGCAAAAAATTCTATCACGTAGAACGTACTTGGTACTTCGTCAGGCGTGGTGACGATCAATTAAAGGAGTCAGGAATGAGTTCGAGAAGAGGAAATTTTTTTTTTTTTTTTTCTTCCCTCTGTTGGTACAGCTACTTCGAGCAACCTTCGTTATCTCACTCATCGCACGATGCGCTTCTCAGTCTCAGATTACAGCCTCCTGTCTGTATCCACGCGCGCGGAAAGATACAATTAGGACGGCGTTGCTCGACTTGCGAAACTCGCGAGATGGTCGTACGATTATTTGCTTGTTATATGTTCTGGTTGTTCTTGGTACTGGTATTGCCTTTGTTGTTATTGGTTGATGTGATATTACGTGATTTTTTTTTTCTTTTTTGAAAAACCTTGAAATATCGTCGATTGGTCCTGTGAACTTGGGATTAAATAGGGTTTTTCGTCCGTGCGATCAAGTTCGCGTTGTTTACGTCCAGGTGGCGCTGCGTCTTATTGGCACTGTGGACGAGACCTTTAGGTTACGTCATATTGGTATTGTCGTAAGAATTTATGAATTTTATGTAAAAACGTCCCGTGGAAATATTGTAGTCGCATGGATTTCAATGACGGGGACTCGTTACATTCTCAATGAGAATGTAAGGAAGCAACGGCAGTAGCAGCAACAGCAACAGCGGTGAGCCACCCCACACGTGGCCCGGCAACGCGAGTGCGGGACATGTGTTTTCCAGCCTCCTACAGAGATTGCTCCACGGGATAACGGCTGAGCACGCCCCACGTGCGACTCGATGCTGATACTACACAATGTGGAAGCACGTCTTCCTCTTGAGGAAGTCTGGACAGCCGAGAGAGAGAGAGAGAGAGAAGGGAACCGGAAGCGAAGCTCCCTCTTCCATGGGAAGTCGAAAGGGTGTGCTTTCTTAAAGCTTAAATCGTGCCAGGTGCCATTTTGTTGTGGATTAAAAAAAGATAATTATTAGTCCGTCGACCCAAGATCTGTTGCCGTCAAAGTACCCAGCATCCAATTTCTACGAGGGACTCAACTGGATTTAACTTGGAGATCCTGGGATGAACTTTTGGCATTCTGAACTTGGAGCAAGATTAATAATTGAAGATCTTCGCCGGATGGAGTAGCGGCGATTAATCGATTACTGCAGGCAGCGGCAGAGCCCTGGCTCTACCTGCGAGCACCGGTGCAGCTTGCCTCCTGAGGATGATTGATAAGCAGTGTAGTATGACCGTTCGGTGGTGGCGATGGCGAGGGGGTTGGCGACGGAGGGCGAGAGTTCAAGGCACACGTCATTTACTTGAAGCACGTGCTCTGGTTTCTGGCGGCTGCTCAGCCTCAGCCTTCGCTACTCTGACTCGGGCCTGCTGCTGGTTAAAATTAGCATCCAAGCTTTGACTTCGCCGTGTCATAGGACAAAGAATATGGCGGCTGCTGCTCTGATCTTCGTGTATTTTTCTGAGTAAGCGAATTGGACTTGATGATTTTTCTTTTTACTTGCTCATCGTGTGATTTGTTACCCCTAGACGGTGTTGTCCTGGCTGACCTGGTACCTCGTGGCCTTTGAATTACTTCAGAGACTGATATATTCTTCGGTGCTGGGAAAGCGGCTGGCAAGCGGACGAGGAGGATGCTGCGGGTACGGATGAAGCCAGATTTAGGCGGTATCACACCGCGTGGAATGTTCCTACTGCTGCATCAAGAGATTCTTCTGGCTGCACTATCTACCAGAACCAGACTGACCGAGGGTAGCAAGAGGCTGGAACTCTCTGGTCCTGATTACCCACGTGGATCGACGTCGTGGACCTAGTCTGTCATCCTGGACCAATTGGACGTTTTCTCAACGGAATACGATGCACGTCCTGCTATGGGGGTTGCGGCCAGTCACGCGACACGTGGGATATACGCTCTTGGGGATGTTAGCCCTCCTGGACCGTATAGCAGAAACGCGGCACGCAGCCGGCTGTACCCGTCAGCTGCCGACAGATTTATCGAGTGGCACGTGCCGATCCGGAGCAATGTCGTTTTACTTGGGTCTTTTTCTTTACGGCGCTCACATTTGAAAAAACGGCACGACCCTTCGTGCCACTTGCACCGCACTTACTGGATGCTGTTTATACTTAAATTACGTACGCGCTGCTGCTGTGCGCTGCTCTCGTACCTTTAGAATCTCTGTTAAAATATTTTCCAGAGAAATCTTTTTTTTTATTTTCTTCTCACCTCTCGGACCAATTGGTTCATGGAAAATAAGGTCGCGCTCGTCCTGTAAATTATTTAGTTAATGGATGAATATGAGGAAGTGCGCGTTACGTTTGAGAAAAATTGTTACAAGATGGATTCTTGTATTAGCGAGTCTTTGATGTTTTAATGTACAAATTGTCAATATGACTTATTTTTAGAATGGCGATACGTTTTATATTTAAAATTGAGAGAATACTTGATGATTATTTTTTCTGTATGCTATCTGCCAGGTACTTTTTATTACTGGCTGGGGCGGTAAAAAGACTCGTGATTTTTACTTTGAACGAACGGATGGAATTTCGCAATCTTCTGACTTGTTAGCTTTTCACGTGGGAGACGTTTTCGAGGTGCACTGATTTGATTAGTCGAGTATCTCCAGCGCGATTGTGAACTCATAAGCAATTCAGAAGACGTCCTTCTGTATAACTCGATTCAATTTAGGTCGGATACTAATGGAAAATTCGACACGATGATGGATCTTGTAACTCGATAGATCTCATATACCCTGCGCAGTCTAGGATTCTATTATATAATATGAATTATCAAGAGCTTACGTAGTACTTCCTTTCGCGCTTAGATATAACTGACTAACCTGCTGCTGAATTACTCAAATTTCATTGGCTCGAATTCCATTTTGCTCTTCCTTCGGTATTTATTAGTAAAATATGACAAGCGGATGCTGTCACTTTATTGCACTCTTATATACACGGTCAAATCTGAGATGTACGAGACCTAAAATTTATTTGAATTAAATTGACATTCTTGTTAACTGTTATTCGACTAGCTCGAAGTCAGATCATCCCACGATCGCTAAAGTTTTGATCTGTGACTTATCGAAGAGAACTGCATTACCGACGAGACCACCGGATATTATTAAATTGAAAAATATTCTAGTCCCAATCTTATACGTGTCAATCGTACAAAGTCAATTTACATTTACACCATGGTGCTGTGTCTTATGTCTTAAGGAAACTCACGTACCTATGCATACTTGGCCTTCGACCTAATCATCATCATAAGAAAAGAGCAGTGTAACGACATGTGATACTCTAAGCCATGGAGCTTAGGTCTTCGTAGAATATGACAAGTGGAGAGGAAGAAAGGGTTAGAAAGTAGGATAGAACCTAGAAGCGTGTAATGTAGTGAGAGAATAAGAAAATGGCGGAATTTAGTAGGGAATAGGTTATATAGCCAGACGAGAGTTCAGGTTGGTCTTTGTATAAGTCGTAGAAAGAGAGCAAGAGAAGGAGAGGAAATAAGTAAGCAAGAAAGATGTAGAAGAAAAGTGAGTTCTCGTTCGTAAATCCAAAGTCACGTTATAGTCTGGAGGCTGGATGGCGTCGCGACGCCGTGCCGTTAGTCGAGAGCGGCCATCATCGTCATCGGGCGTCGGGGGTGATGTGTCAGTTAGGTTAGTCAAGTGGTAGGGTACTAGGTAGCAGAGCCTGGGTGTAGCTAGATTCTCCCAAGGAGGTATAGGCTCCGGCTATATCGGTGGTATTTTGGTTTTGGCTTGGCTCGGCCCGTGCAGTTCTGGGAGTGAAGTTCTAAAAACAGCAGAGGTAAGTCCTACCAGCAGCTCGCAGCCTTTAGCATAGCCTAAGAGCGTCCGTCCGTTCGTTCGTTTCACTCTGTTAGCCGACTGTATATCTCGCTCTCACTTCAACCTCTTGACTTACTGCTATGTCGGTCCTCCTCTTCTTATAATACCCTACACACGAACCACCGCCGATGCTGATGCTGCTGCTGCCTGCTGCTGCTCCTGCTACTGCTACTACCGCTGCTACTACGCACCCCGATTTATTTCTTCACACCGAAATTATTTTTGGTATCTTTTCCTCGGTTTGTTAATACTTACATGCTAAAATTGTAACCCCGCGCAACGTGCCTCGCTCCGAAAACGTTTTACAATCAAAGGCCGCTTAGTTGGTTTGGCGCGCGCAGTCCATGCACCTCGGCGCCGCCTTTCGATTTTAATGAGTCTCGTACAACCGCCGACAATTTTTACACTTGCTTTTACTCCTATAACGTCGTCCTTCGAGTCTTTTGTCCTGTCGCAAGTAGTCCCTGTCGCATACGTACATCCGTCGGTTAAGATCGGGTCGCCCTGATCGTACGGCCCTGACCGTCTAGTCGATTTCCACTGTATCGAGGAGGAGTGATATACTTTTTTCTTAATTTTCACGTTTCTTTTTTCTTTCCCGGCTACCTCGCAAGGTCTCGAGCCGCGATTACGAGCGTCTGGCGCTTTTTAGTGAGAACATGGATTTTCTTGTTGTTATTATTATCAATCGTACCATGGATACGCTACTACGTCCCATGTAAGTTTCGTACAGGATAAAATTCAGTGCTACGTTCTCCGACAGATGATCGGACGAATTTTACTCGTTTTACGTTTCTAGGAAGATCGTATTGTTATGACGGGATAACAGGGGGTCTTACAGGGGGGAGCTGCCTTCTAGCCTCCTAGCCTCCTTGCCAGTGTTTAACACCAGTGTTTACCAATTCGAGTGTCTCGTATCATTGACAATGTCACTTCGTATAGTTTCGGGTCTTTCATAATCTACAAATGTATTACGTACGTCGATGAATTACTAATTGCTACGCTAGAGTCCAAATCGCCATCTTACTTATGTCGGCCGTCTCTTTGTATCGTCTGAAATTAGTCCCACGTTCTAGACGGTACTTCCGTTCTCACGTCAATCGATTCAGCACGGCTCGATATACCTTGCATTCGATGACAACGTCACGGCAGTCCCCATACGATTTATGGACAACGTATTCACTCGAGGCGCTTCTTGCAAAGAGTCTATGTGTCCATATCGACATTTTGTCCGCTATTAATTATTATTAATCATTTACTACTAACTTCACGTCGTCACCTCCCACTGTCTCGCCTGGTCCCTTGAACTTGTCAACTACGTCGAAAAGTCCCTGAAAACTATTAGCCGAGTCTCGAACGCTAAAGATGTTCGCGCGTTTTCATTTGTCCGGCTGCCAATCGAGGTTTGGTTGGGTCATCGGACGCCATACTTTTTCTCTACCCTCTCTCCTCCCGTCTGTCGGATGGTCGAGGAATTGCCAAATGAGACTGATATGCAAAGTATCGTGGCGTCTTCTTAGATATTATCTTAGTTGGGGGTAGGGGTGGGGGAAGGGGAGGAAGAACATTAGTTCTTCATTCTTGACTCCAACGATTATCGTTTACTTCACAATTCTTAATTACTCGTTTACCGCTGCACTGAAACTCTCTGTAGGTCGGGGGGTCGCTGGCGCAACTGACTTTGGCTCTGGGCTATACGTCGTTCTTGGATGGAAAGCTGATATTTTCTACAGTTATAGTTGCGCTTGTATGCGTGGGTCTTATCGGGTATACGATCGGGGTTGTAAAATTACTTTTGATTTGAAACGGCAGGTTAACAGGACAACATGTCGCCACTTTCAAGGCCTTTGAGGATGAGGCTAGAAGAGGCGGGGGGAACTCTTGAAATTGGCTTGAACTTGTTGCACGCTCACAAAGTCTACCTGATTTATAATGGCTTTCTAGAAGATGTTATTTAATGCGAGATTTATTACTTTTGAACATAGCTACTCGGTGGGATTTTTTTTTTTTAATTTTGAATATGACGGATTCATCATTTACGAATTGGAAATTTCTTCTGTTTAGGCTTTAATATCGGTATCGAGCTTTTCGTATGTTTTTACTGGTTTTGAACAATTTTTTTTTTTTCGGTGGAACTTTTTTTTTTAAGTACTTTTTTTTCTTCGTTTTTTCATACTTTTGCCGCTGCTACGGTCTCCATGGGAAATCACGTTGACGCGCGAGGTTTTTATTTATTATTATTTTTTTTTTTTTTCCTTTTTATTTCGAGGGAAACTCGTGCGTCTAACTTTCGTCGACTTTCACAATGGACGCTCTTGGCGTTTCTATCGTGTTACGGAAATACGTTGGCTTTGAAAATATTCTTTTGTTTCGTTGAATCTCGCTGCCGACGTTTATTAACCTCCGCGTTTTCCTTTTTGCTAATCCGCCGTTAAGCTTAGACTCGGCCAATGGGAATACGGGCGTAGTTGAGGTGGCGTGTTGTTTCTATAAAAGTGACGTCACCTCCGGCACTGCTATATAGTCGCTTTTTCTTGATTTCGTGCCAACTGCGCAAAACGCGTATTCTTCGGCGTACGTGGCAGAGTTGTGACTCCTGTGTCTCGCTTTTTGGGATGCCTTTTAGAGCGGCCTATACGTGGACACGCTGTACAGGCCGTTTCAACTCGGATGATCTTGACTGTTATTTCTGTGCTCTATTCAGTACGCATTAAGAAAAACTGTCCGAATGGTCGTAGTGAAATTTTCAAAAAAATTACTTTCGGTTAAGTGAATTTTTTTTTTTTTCAATCACATCCACTTTCACGCTAACGCTAATTACGTGGCATTCGAATACCTCGAGTTGCTCGACTATCAAGTACCAACTTTAAATGGAAAAAATTTATCCACTAGATTCTTAGCATCGAATGCATTCGTATAGTCTTGGACGATTTGACGAAATTTAATGAAATTTTCATAAGTACAAATTGATTTTTTTTTTTGTCACAATTATTCGATATACAATAAGAAATCGTGCGCATTATTTTCTTATGTTTATTTTTGTATCTGACCTCCTTTGCTAGCATATTAAATTCTTCGCCTCGTAATTATATGCAATTTTCTGCATACGTAACGAAGTGCAACGATTAATCACGGAGGAAATTAAGGAGCGGGAAAGTAAGGCTGGTATGAAAGTCGTGAAAATAATTCAAAGTTTCAGTCGCGTGTTTCGTTTTTATGCTACATTTTTCATGTGACCAAATCTTTTATATTTTATATAAGACACGTGATCTAACCAACCCTCGATCTTACTTCGTGTGTCACAGCTGATTCTACGAAGCTAGTGAAGTCACAGTCAGGCACAGTACAGAAGCTACGGGGACGCTTCTTAGGTCGGAAGACCAGATTGAGCGGATATCCGGTGCGTCGGCAGACGCTGCAGCTCTCGACAGCCCTTCGGGGTTCAAGGCTACCCTTCGGGGTAACTTCGTACTTTTTAACACTAGCGTCTCTGCTCTGTCCTACGGAATACGAGGTTTGGCCACCACCTGGTATTTTCTTTTGGTCTTTCGTCCTTCCTACGTCAGGGGTGGCTTTTGACCGTATCTTCTTTTAAAGCGACTAACGATTATCGGAAGTTACTAGAATATCCCTAGATACTTTTCGATCAATTTTTTTTTAACTAGATTACCCAGTTTTTTATATTCCGATGGAAGCTCAAATAAGGGTGAATATTTGACACGGCCAAGGAGGTTATATGTAATCTGACTGGGATTTTATTTTATTTTATTTTAGGGACTTTTTTTTTTTAAGCGACCGGGTCACGTCGCTGGGTTTAGACAATTTTCCGATATTTATTCTCGATGCATCTCGCGGATGTCTGACATTTTTTTTTTTTATTCCACCCGGATATTCCTAGACATGTTTCCTACTCCAGGTCACGTGGTCAATCTGAAATTATCCGATAATTAAGATCGACTTCGAGCAGGCTGTCTCTGAAAATTTAATGGCTCCGGTCCACCGGCACTCGTCTATGGTTTCGTGTATTTTTTCATTGTATCGATTGGATACACTGTCTAGTTTATTTGTGACGTATTCGTCATTTTTTTTTTACCACCAATCTAGAAACGTTAATTCTTTTTTTTTTTTTGAAAACTCAACTTTGGCTTTTTTCTCAAATTTTGATGAAATATTGGCTGGTCACGCTGCCGGATATCCGGTTCGATTATTTGACTTGACTGGATGCTGAACAAATACGCGAGTCAATTCGTCGAGGAAAAGTAAAATTTTCTTTAAATCGAGCAAAACAATTCTTTTCTTATTTCTTTTATTTTATTATATTTCATCGACACTACAGTTTTTCAGGAAAAATTCGAGAAATACATTTTACATACTCCGGGCAGTTTTTTTCACGTTTTTTAATAGTCTCGTCAAATTTAGACAATCATCCGATCATCGATTCGAATGTTAGCTGATAAAGGGAGATGAATCTTAACCGTAATCTGTTATCAATGTAAATTGTAATTTTCAAAAATATTTGGAAAAAAAAAATTTGAACGTACCAAATATCAGTATCATTTTTTTTTGGCTTCTTTGCCACAACAATTTTTTGTCATATTTCTTATCACCAATTTTTTTTTTTCTTTTTCATTCTCAATGCGATTTTCTATTACGTCTTTTTTTTTTACATGTTTTCTATGGCATAACACTCCGTGAATATAGCTGCTTTGGAATTTCGTATCACTCGCGTATAACGCTGTTATGAATTCTCGTCGAAAATTTCAAATTTTTCCCTTAGATCCCATCGTCGTGTATTTCAATCAGAATCTTTCCCTCCTTCCAGTTATCCTGCTGATAACACGTGACAAGGATCTGACAAAGGATTAAACGACTCGATCATAGAAATATTTATTGATCGATCACATTATTCATCGATTGATCATCCAATGCAAATTATTCCACTCGTGTCTAAGACCATACAATTTTTTTGGTTTTTTTTTTTTAATCAAAAAAGTCTGTATTTATTTATTAATTTATAAAAGTACGAAAAAGTCAGCTTGCAGAGACGAGATGACGGTCACGCAATTCGGTCAGTCTAATTAAATGAAATAAATTTTTACGTTAACTAATAAAAATCTTCACCGTTATTAATGCAAACAAGTGTATTTGCGGATTTGCACATTTTTTTTTGCAAAAGAAATAAAATTCGATGATTGCCGTCAACTTTGTAACGAGTTTCATGGATGTATCATTTTTAAGGGATGAAAAAAAAAATCCGATTGATTCAGGATTGACGTCAATTTGAATTGGATGGAAATTTCATAAATTTAGCCAAATATCGATACAGTGAACTGCACTTAACGGTCTCCTGAAAATTTGAATACACAGCGTTCTATTTACCGACTGGATATCTCCGAGCGAGCGACGTTGGAATATTTGCCGTTCTAATTGATTAATGGATAAATGGCTTCGGTGTTTCCACTGAAATCGTATCGACAGTTCAAGAGCTGACTTATGGCAATTACAAACTGATTACCCGATTAGAAAGTCATCCACGAGTAAATAATTGAGCGCTCGTACCAACCAGTAAGCTCGAGGCGTGCATTTTGAATTTTGTAAAAGACGCGATTAATGCAACGTCAGATGTTAGTATAGGGAAATTGAGAAATTTATTAAAATTTATCAGTTCGTACATTACAAAAATGAGAGACCACCTGTGTAAACGAGTATCTGCATCTCGTTGTCAGATACAACTTTGTTATGGATGGATCGTAATTAGAGCTATAGGCGTAATTAAAAGTTGCGTTAATTACAGTAAGATTGGTGGAAGACGCGTCGGCGGTATACACGTTGACAACGATGAGGATGAACGCATGAGAAAGTAGCGTGTAAGAGCAAGCGTGTTGGAAGATGGTTAGAGAAAGAAAGGTAAACAGTACGAAAAAGAAGAAGAAGAAGAAAGAAAATGACGAGAGGAAGATAAAGGGAGAGAGATGGAAAGTGAGATCAAGATACGAGGGCGGCGAGGAGTAGCGTCGGAGGAGCACAGGGATGTAAGAACGGCGGTTAGACGGCAGGGGATAGACAGAGTGGGCGTAAGGAGTGGGACGGTGGGAATAGGGAGAGTGAGAGAGACAGGGATACGTTGGGCGGCGCTGAACGTCAGCGCTGAGTGTCGCCTTAGCGGTGGCGTCGGCGGTGGTGTTGGCGACGCCGACGACGACGACGTCGGTAGCCGCCGAGAGTGGGAAGAGGGTTGCGGAGGTTGGGGTGGGGGAGACGAGACGGCAGGAGTGGGCAGCAGGAGGAGAGCACGCGCGTTCGAACGAGCCTTGCTTGGATTGGCCAATGGGTGCATGACGTCATTCGCGTTATCGACCAATGAGGACGCCCCTCGGCGACGTTGCTTCGACGAGCAACCAAACTCCAGAGCGTGTGGACTGACGGGTACATACGGCTGCCGCCACTCCACTTCCCAATCTTTATTTCAGGCTTGACTGCGAACTCGGGGCGAACTGGTCGAAGCGCGCGCGACCGCCCCGTTTTAACGCCCCGTGCACGACGCACGCTGTTTCTAAATTTGAATTGGACGACGAACACGGACCGAGTAGTGCCCCGCGACGCCACCGTCGCCACCGCCGCAACCGCCACTCGCATGTGAAAAGTATTTTAAGAAAGACGCTCGCAGTGTGCATCTAGTCAACACATCTAGTCCCGTACCGCGATACGATACCTAATAATAATTTTGTACTCGTATTATTAACCTGATCCTATAAATATACGGGCGTTCGCCGGCTGTCGAAGCTCGGGAAGAACTTCCGACCGGAAAGGAAGCAATTTTTTCGAATCGTCTGTGCGCGCGGGGGACGCCAATCGTCAATTCGAAAGAAAGAAGCGAAGTTACGATAACGATCGGAGGATCTACGAGGAAGGCAGAGGATCGTCGTGGTAGCATCGTCTGCGGGGAGTGAAAAGCTTACAGGAGAATCGTGCAGATCGACTACGGGAAAAGCTACGGAAGATTCAAAGTGCAAAGTAATCCGTTGCTACGATCTTCTATGATTGCGTAACCTGCTCGACGTGTCCTGCTCGAAGTTTTTCGTCTGATCTCAAACACCGTCAACCCTCAACAGCTGGGAGGTCAAACCGGCGGAGAGGGGACGGATCATCGATCCTTTTTCCTTCGTTTCTGGAGAACGGACACCGTTGTGCCAAACTTTTAAACCGTTTTCGCTTTCCGGCTACGTAGTTCTCCGCGTGCAGTGTCTTTTGGTGATCATGTCGGCAGTCTTGCCTCCTCGTTGCGACCGTCGCACCGACTAAACATAACCAAGCGGAATTACGCTGTGCGCGATTCTCTGTCTCGCTGGTGTTTTATTATCGTGCGTCCTCGGCAACCCTCTTCAGGGGGGGTCACGTCCTGTCATCGAATGACCTTACGCACGCGACACGCGCCTCACTGTGCTTCGAATACACGCTGCTATGACCACCCTCTGATTTTCTCAAGTGCCCTGGAATTGGTGAGTCTTGGCGATCGTGACAATCCCTTGTCATTAGGGGATGACGTTCGCTCATTCAATTTTATTTTACCATGTCGTCGCGACGTCGTTCCGTCGCATGATACACTGGCATCTTGTTACTCTCTCATCTCTCTGATCTCTTCTTTCTCGTACCTTGTTCTTCCTCCCCATCCCGTCTCGCTACCGAGATTCGCCGAACCGTTCTTGGAACTGGTCCAGATGAGCGAAAGATCTCGTATCATCCCTGCCTCGATACGTTTCGCGCCTTTATCCCAAACTCCCTCATAATTTAACAAGTCAATTCCTTATCACCCACAATGCATCGCTGCGTCCCTCGATCATTTTGACTAATACTCTCATACTTTTTATATCTCCCAATTACCCGTGATGCTCCAGGGTCCATTTCAATCGCTAAATACACACTCATAGTTTGTCTCCATTAGTCTGTCAATATTTCTCACAAGGTCCTCAAGGCGGATTCTAAACACACTAAACACTACTGATTCTTCTTCGAGGCTTATCTTCTATCACTCTATCTCTCTCTCTCTCACTCCCTCAGCTACCATCTCCTATTCTTCTTTATCCTTATTCCGTTTCTTAATGCGTGGCCTTCGCAACGTCACTCAAAGATTCATTCGTTCCTGAGAAAAGGCGATCGAGGCGCGATGTGTGCAGGTCAGTGCGCTGCTTGGTCGCTGACCCTCATTCGATGTCGCACTCTTGTATAATAGACCAAATTCGATCGGGTAGACTGCTGCTCGCTCTCTTCTCCTCGCTCTCAGCCATTTCCCTGCCAATCAATTTCGACCCAATAATAAACCGTCGATAAACGCGCTTTCACTCAATAGGACTGTTGCTCTTGTAAAACTGAACACAGAACAATTTCTCCCCCCCCCCCACTTACGAGACTTGTCAAGTTGGAAAAATACGCGAAAGTCACGTCACCATGAAAACTTGTGTTTCTCCATTGTCTTTCCATGACGAGTACGACTATTTCTATTCTTTTCATAGGCATTAGACAATACACTACGAGCAACATGCAACGCTCACTTCAAAGCGTACATAGTTTTCGTAACGTTTGGATAAGAATTCGATATCTCGATTAAAAAAAAAAAATTGTATTATAAATAGCAAACATATCAAGAAAAATATGTGGTATTGATTTTACAAAATATGCTAAAAAATCGTATCCGTCCTCTGCTGTCTTTTCGTTCCGATTAAAACATACGTATTATGTACAGTCAACCGAATGAGGATCACTGTGTATGATCACACGGTCGTGTTTGCTGTCGACATTATACGGTCATTTAACATCTATTAAGCCTAGTCTCTGGCGACCTCGATAAAGTCCGCATAATTGGGAATAAATAATATTTCGGAACAAACACGCAAGACTGGCACCTCGGGTGAAAATGGGAGTCAGGTGCGTTTACGCGATCGTGCGTACAAGTACGGATAGATAGACACGCGTAAGTGCGTCCTTTTGTGAAGAAAAAGACGTGCAGCGTCCCGTGCCAGCGTCCCTCGTAATATTTACACGATGTGCACACGCCTCGTGTATATCTGCTCTACCTACTCGCACGCACCAGACAGTAACACGGGCAGGATTCGCTATCTCTGCCGCGTCGGTAAAGCAGCAAGACTGCATTACCGACGATCGTTTTCTCGTGTCCAGAGGCACAGAAAATTCCACGACTTTCGACTATCGCAGCCAATCGATCCTTTGTTCACTGCGTAAGTCAAATTCGCTTGGGTCTAACGAACATTTACGAATTAATAATATCGATCCTTACGACGAGTAAATCGATACTCAATGATTTATCGACTCGTATCTTTTTCTTCTCGTCGAACATTTAATTCATCTGCGCCAACTAGCCAGTAACGTTATTTTCTCTTGGACTACGTATCTTCCTACCATCGAGAAGCCTCTCGTGCCAAAACGTCGTTTCGTTGTTCCTTGATACGTTACCATTTATCAATTAATGTTATCTTCTCGTGGAAGTCGTAAAGAGGGAATTGATACTCGCCAGAGGAAGAAGCCTCTGTTGGGTTGCATCCACATTATTTTTAGTCTTTCATTTTCACTTTTTTGGATTTCGAATATCCCGCCTTCTTCATATACGCAACATCTCGATTTTATACAGACATGCAACGGGTGGTTGACTGGGATATTTTGGACTACTTTTTAAATACAATCTTTGCATTTTCTCGATAGACTCTCCTCGGCTCTCTTTCTCGACGAGGCTTACGAGTCACGAGAATGAATTTAATTGTCTGTGACGCTCGCGCATTGCCATTCATAAGATCTATTGGCCCGCGATTAGCAGCAAGTATTTGCTTCTCGAATAATTCCTAGCGAAGCGTAGCGTCCCTGTCGTACGATTCTTAGCCAATGGAACAGCCATGTACGGTGCAAGCGAATTGCCTTGTTACGTACATTTATTAACGATATATTCGCACATCTAGGACAGACCTGTCAAAACTATATAAAATTGCACAAAGCCACGTAATGTGCAACGGTATTTTTTTTTACGATCTTAACAATAACCTCACTTCCTGTTTCTGTTGTTGCAGTGTTTTTAACATTCCATCAAGATCATCGAACGAGTGTTCCTGGGTTCCGAATATACTTCAACAATGGGTCGCAAGAAGATACAGATCTCTCGTATCACGGACGAACGAAATCGTCAGGTAAGATGCTGGAAAAGTCGATACTGATGATACTAATAGCGAGAGTTTGAAAAAAAGGAAGTATAAAAAATAATTAATTTAAAATATTAATATTCTTGAACGAATCATTCGTCATGTCTAAACGTTCATTTCTTTGGGTCGATCGTGAAGGATCACAATTTTGTTTGATCCTCCTCGATTCTCTGATCAGGTCGGTTTTCACGTTGCTTGAAATTATTCAGGGTCATTTATTAACGTTCTCCTTGCAGGTGACGTTTAACAAGAGGAAGTTTGGCGTCATGAAGAAGGCTTATGAATTGTCTGTATTGTGCGACTGCGAGATCGCGCTGATCATCTTCAGCTCGAGCAACAAGCTGTACCAGTATGCGAGTACCGACATGGACAAGGTCCTCCTCAAGTACACCGAGTACAATGAGCCCCACGAGTCCCTCACCAACAAGAATATTATCGAGGTGAGTCCATTTATCTTTGTCAGGTTCTCTTGGGTCGGAGAAATATTACGATTCAAATTGGCATTACAGATTTTCTTTTCTTATAGAAGAACAACCGATAAGCATCCTCTTGCACTTTGCAGTTACATAAGTCTCAAACGCGTGACATTTGAATTTCAAACTTTTTCCCGCCACAGCGGAAATCTAGCCAGGAATATTTCTCTAGCGCAGGGAAATCAATCGGAGAGAATGACTTTAGTCTTAGACGCGTAGTATGGCTAGGTGCAAAAAATTGTCTCTCTACTTTTTTTCAATGTACTTTATCTCTGGATAAGGGTAGATACCGTGTGTTGGAATTTTATGTGCATGTGAAGGTTGAGTGCCCTCGGGCGGTGTGGTCACGTGAACCTGTCTGCTGACACTTGCAGGCGCTCAACAAGAAGGAGCATAAGGGTGCCATGTCCCCGGAGAGTCCGGAGCCCGATGCAAGCGAATACAATCTCACCCCACGTACCGAGGCTAAATACACCAAGATTGACGAGGAGTTTCAAATGATGATGCAGAGGAATCAGCACAACGGCACCAGGGTAGATACTCCAGTTGATTTTGCAAATTGAGTTAGGCTTGCTTTGTTGAAAAGTTTATAAAAATACAAAGAAAAATGTATGTATTATGTCTAATGAAATAATATCAATTTTATCTATTTTATTTATTATTTTTTTTATAATAAAAGACGCTAATTAATTATATATATTTTTATTAATCAGGGAATGGGCCAATCGAATTACACGCTGCCCGTATCTGTTCCTGTGAACAGTTACGGAGAATCTCTATTGGGATCTAGTCCTCAAATGGCGCACACCAGCATCTCTCCTCGACCGTCGTCATCTGAAACTGATTCAGGTAAACTTTACAATGCACGACAATTGCATCCACAAAATAATAATATTTCCTCGTCGACAATTTTCGTTATGTAAATAAATGTTAATGTCACGTGGAAAGCGTGTCGGTCGCAGATCTACCTACGTATTGTAGCGAGTCTGCGGTATTATAAATTTTATGTATATCTCGGCTATGAATATATTCGATATTATGGAAGTTTGAGTTTAGGTCGGGGAGTACAGTGTACGCCTACACGTATTTGTTAGTATTAAGATCAGTTATGTATCCCGTAAGCTCAAAGAGTGACGTAGCAGGGCATGCGAGACAAGGGCTCTGCTCTTTGCGCCATCTGTCGAACGTAGCCAGAGACACGAGACGATGATTTTGAACAGTCAGTTTTAGTTTTGAGTCGAGTTAGCAGGGATCGCTAAGTACTGATTTTCAATAAACCTGCATGTGCGAGCAAAAGCTTCACGAGTTTTCTGGAACATCATCGGCTCCCGTGTCCCTCATCCTGACATATATACATGTATGTACATGACTACCATAGTACAGCCTTTCATGCACGCGCTCGCACGTTGCAATCCCCACGGGAGTCCTTATACCAGAAAGAGTTACAGTAGATTCCATTAGCTGGTTACGTCCTTTACGAGCATAGCAATTGCCTTATCAATTAATTAATTAATTACAAAATGCTCTGTTGATCCGTGATATGTCAGTAAGATATTATCACACGATTGCACAAGGTTAAAAAGTAAAAGCCAGACCGATAAGAATCTCTCGAAAGTTCAGGAACGAGGATTTACCTTGAGTCAGGATGAATAATGATAATTAATCGCAAGAATGGCTAATTAATCTACTTGATTTTTCCTTCGCAGTGTACCCGTCGGGAGCGATGTTAGAGATGAGCAATGGATACCCGCCATCGGCATCGCCACTTGGCGGTTCTCCAAGTCCTGGACCTTCGCCAGCATTGGGAGTCGGTGGTGGAGGTGGCAGTAAAGGAGGGAATCCATCGAGACATTCGCCCCAACCCCCGCCACCTCCTCATCCCCACAGAGCCAACCTGCGGGTCGTCATACCCGCGCCTCTCACACAGCCGCTGTCCGAGGACAACAATTACGATGTAAATATTTGTCTGGCTGTTGCTCCTGTTACTTCAGGATCGCGATTACGTGGTCCAAATTAACGAGGATCGTAACCAGGTGGCTTTTAGGCTGCTGGGAGATTATTGAATTAACGATTAAGCATTGACGTATCCTTGCAGAGCGGCCATTCGCAATCTGCACTAAACACACCGGTAGTAGCGTTACAAACGCCGTCTGTCCCAGCTGGCTATTCTAGTTTTGGGCCCACGGATTACTCCTCGGACCTTAGCAGTCTCGCGTGGTCTCATCAGAGGTACGTTGATGACTTATCAATGTATTCGGCAGCCACCATGTCCGGCATCAGGTAAATCATATTTCATAATTATCGTTATAGAGGAAAGCTAAATTGGTTCGGTCGGTAACTATGTGTTTACAGTGACGGCTGATCCAGCTTTTGTAAAGAAAATTTCTTTACCGATCATGAAATAACGAAAGGACGAGATATTTAGTCGATCGTCATACGGTATCCACTGAACCTACACAGCTTTTTTTCTATAGCTTTACTTAACCTGCCATTATATCATGTGCTTCTGTTACTAAACACATTATCTTCGATGTAACTGGATATCAAATATTTACTTGTTTATCAAATATATCCAATTATGCTGAAGTCGAATGTATCGTACACAAATCTATTTTTCATGGAAATTTAATCGTCGGGATAAATTTAATAACGTACTGCCTTGAAGTTCTCATCGAGGCGATCGAAGGCAAGAGGTGATTGGACGGATGAAAGTGCGAATGAATAAGAGATAAAAATGAGAGAGAGAGAGAGAGAGAGAGAGGAGGGGAGAGTGTTGTACGGGTTGTGCATGCACGTGTTCCACGCTATAGCATACGGTAATAGGTGCCGGGAAGAGCTTTGTAACGTCCGCCTTGAAAGCTGCAATTCGTTTGAGAAAAACTTTTTGCCGTCGCATACAGCCTCCATATCAAGTTATTGAAAGAGGTCGTTGGTTACGACACGGCTCTGTGGCTCGAAAGGAGACAAAAGATAACGATGAAAATTTGCATGAGACGCGAATCAATTATCCCTGAATATGATATCCCGAATGGGACTTGAATGCGATTGGCAAGCGATCGATCGGATCGTTTGCACGAGTAGTAACGTGTCGGGGAACGAGTCAAGAGGCTGTAGGAGTAACGAAGATATGAAGGTGGTAGACGATCAGGAAAATGGATGAAAAGAAAAAGGGGAAAGAAAAAAAAACAAAAAGAAAACAAAAAAAACCAGCAAGTATTTTCTCAATTTCAGTGGTCTTCCACACTTAGCTGTATCGAGCAGTACACCGCCGCCATCGACGTCTCCTCTACCTGTGAAGATCAAGAGTGAACCCATAAGTCCGCCGAGGGATCCCCACGGTGGTGGAGGTGGAGGTGGTAGCGGAGGTGGCGGCTCCAACGGCGGACCAAGCAATTCAGGCAGTCTACATCACTCAAGCATGAACGTAGTAGGCGCCTCGTCGTCTAGTGGAGGAGGCGGAGGTGCACCGGTACCACCTCATCACGTATCTCACGGGGGTCCACCTCAGAGCCTCAACCTGGTATCCAGTAGACCAAACAGCAACCCGCCGCCCTCTCACTCCGGAAGTATAACGCCAACGAATATGCCGTCGCCGGGAGGTGGGAGCGTTCCTGATATGCGCACCAGTCATTCAGCTGGAGGTGCTAACGGGGGCAACAGTTCAGACTATGAGAACGGGCCGCTAATGAAGCGCTCGAGAATCACGGAAGGATGGGCGACTTAATGCCGATCAGGTCGAGCGCTTCTTTCATGCCTCCTCGTAAAACGATAAAGTCCCGTAGTGCTCGTGCGTCCGAGGTCAGAGATCATGAATCGAAGATCGTGCGTCTCGTTGCGGTCATTGTCATTGTCTACGTCTGACAGGACCTTCTGCGTGGTGACGTAGTCGCTTGACGAGCCGGAAAGCGGGTGAAAGAAAAATCTGTTTATATTTTGAAACTGACACGGGAAACATTTATTTGAAGAATAACATGCGGTGCCATAATGTTGAACCTTTATATATATTATATATGTACGATGGATATATATATATATATTTTCATGTATATAATAAGAGGTGTTGTTTGTATATATGTCATTAATCGATAATGATGGTGTCGCGGTACGGTGTTCAGCGTTATACGCTCGATCATCATTTATTCGCACGACGATTTATTCAACGTCTTGGCGTGATTTGCGTTCTTGTAAAGCGTAAATTAATGACCGATTACGAAACTTAAGAAAGTGTACCAATATCGAGACTAAAGAGCTTGCGAAGACGGAGAGGGGTGGAGTAGGGGGGGGGGGGTCTGCACAAAGTGTGAGGTTTGCGAAAGCCAGAGTCTAATATCACGGGTTGTTGTTGTTGTTCATGGTGGTACAGCAGCACTTCGGCAGCCTAAACCGTTAGATTCACTTTAACACACAATATCACTCAATTTTGAATTATCATACTTTGGTAGGTCTCTTCTTATTTTACTTTGGCTTTATTTTTCGACCGCTTGTTTTCCGCGTCGACGGTTCGTGCTGTAGGGGGGATCTTTTTTTTTTTTTTTAATCGGCTTGACTTTCATGAGCAAACGATCTAGTCACACGTGGAACGTAATAGTGTTCAGGGCAATAACGAGCGTTGTAAAAAATAGAAAGAAAGAAAAAAAAGTTAATTTTATCAGGAAGCCTTAAACTATATTTTATCTTTCGTTAGGGTCCTAACTTTTACGCTGTAACTACGTCATGTGGTGAATTTAATCAATGCGCTTTTGCAAAAATTATTATTTAACTCAGTCGCGAGGGGCATTAAAATTATTAATTGTCGAAGTTAAATTATCGGTATGGCGGTACGCGCTATGCCGGACGCGTGAAAGTATTTAAAGAGTTTGACGTGTACGCTTTTGTATTTTTTTTCCTTCTTCTTTTAATCGTCGGTGAATCTTGTTAACGGTTTTATGGCTTGTCGACGTGTGAAAGGTCGGCTGCTGTACTCAAAGTATACACGATATTCTATGTGAACAGGATTCGAAATTAATATATTGAAACATGAAGTAACATTTAGATAGGTAGATAGGCATATACGATATAGTGTTGATTAATAAAGAAAGAAAAAAAAATATATATATACATACATACATATATATATATACATATAGAATTATACATTTTCCACAAGTATTTTGCACATTTGATATAAAAAAAAAGTACGAAGGAACAATGATAGATCACTAGGAAAGTTGCAACCCTTGACGCCTAAAATGCACACAGCGAGTGTTTCACGTCACCAGTATAAGTAGCCGTCGAGTCATAAGCGTCGCGACGCCGGCAAATTCCGACCACTGAAGATGCTGGCAGGAAGTGTAAACTTAATATTTGTATCCAAGTACGCGCGGACCGTACGAGATGTGTCTGGTTAAGTGAATCGTTACAAATCAATTAAATGATAATTAAAGATTGTTAATTATGATGGTACTCAAAAAAAATTTGTCAATCGAGTGTACTTTTGGGCGCTAGTGCAGGGATGACGGTAGTTGTTAATAATCTTAATAATCGTAATACGACCAATGATAGCGATAAATATGTTTGTATCGATTCTGATTGGACATCCATACTTTTTTGGTCGTGTAATTAATTGGCCGATTTACTAGTTAGCGGCGATACTATGTATAGCTGCATATGCAATCTATTGACAGATTTATACTGGTGATCGTTGGGACACTCGTACGTTATAATTAATGTATCTTAATATGGAGTACACAGGTATTTGAATTCAATAGTGCCTGGCACCATTCGTGGCCCTCCTATCATACTGTTGTAAAAGAGTTGGAAAGGGATAGAGAAGAGAGAGAAAGACGCGAGAGAGATTTGGTTCAAAGAAAGCAAGAAAGAAAGAAAGAAAGAAAGACATGAAATTGGTCAACGCTAACGTTTTCCTTACACGAATGGCGATCGATGGACGTTTCATAGATGACCGTACGAAAATTTGATATCAGGAACTATAAGATGCGAATGAGATTGAGGGAAGCGAGTGAAACTGAATATATAAAAAAAAAAAGAATAAAAATAAAAAAAATAAACACTCTTAGTCACCAATATTTATTGCAAATTTTTAAATGCGATCACGAAGTGCAATCTCGTAGGCAACACACTTTTTTATTAAACAAGAGAGAGAGAGAGAGAGAGAGAGAGAGAGAGAGAAGAAGAAGAAGAAGAAAAAAAAGTATAATGAAATTGTTATTTTTCATAAACGAAGAAGTGAAATTTAATCTATTGAAAAAGAGATATATGCCTCCTGTAGTTATTAAAGATTTTTCTATCGATACAAAATTTAATATATTTCATTGACCGACGCGTCGTCGCGTGACAACAGCTGTACGACAATTATACGTTATTACCCAGCGATCATTGGTTTTAATTATTGTGCGGATTCTCGTGAGTCTGACGCGGGGGTTGGTGCAGGGACGGTAGGTCGGTGAAAAGGGACGATGTCGTTTAAACGCCAATGCGCAATACTGGTTAGAGTTGATTGAAGTGAGATGCGAGTATAGGTAATTTCGTACAATTAATAAAGAAAGAGGAATATCGTCTTGATAGCTAATGCACGTAAATCCGTATGAGCCTTGTGAAATACAAATCTGTTTGTATAAGCGATTGTGCAAGCGAAAGTCAGATAAATTCTCGGGACAATCCAATAATGCCGGAAGAGATGCAATATACGTTTGTAGCAGAGTGAACGCGTAGTAACGCGTACGACGATTGGTCGGCTAGCCGTTACGGAAAGACGCGGTAAAATTTGAAATAGTTCCAGGCCACGAAAGAAAGAAAGGAACGTGAAACTAAAACTCGGTAAACTTATATTTTCTTACGATACGAATGAAGCGTAAAGCAGGCTACACTGTGACAGCCAATCTGTGCGAATGCGTATGATGATATTACTGATGTCCAATGACTCATTGTCGGGCGTGATGAATGACAAAATAATAACAACAACCACCAACCAACGTACTCTCCTGTAAAATTGTAACCTAACGATGCAGTCGAACGATTCGAAAAACAAAGCCACTCGACGCCCGTGATCGTTAAGAAGTAACTATTGCATCATAGTCACAGGAAGTTATCGATCGAGTTGTTGATGTGGAAAAGGTTATATGATAAAAAGCGACATATCTTAGTACTTTGAATGCAAGTTTTACATGTGTTATCCGAAACCTATTTTATCATGAAAACGTAGCGTTAGAAAACGATGTATAGTTAGAATACGAGAGAAAACAAAAAATTATTACATAGACAATTTGTTGAGTGTATGTACTTTGCACGTACACACGGATACATAAGACACGTGTAAGAGCGAGCGCCATTTTCTCTCGTACACACACAGACAGACACACACACACACACGTGCGAAGCAACTCGTATACATTAATGTATATTTTTAATATGAATTAACGTGTAAGTAAATATGTCCGCAAACTCATAAGTCGATGTAAACAAGAGAGAGAGAGAGAGAGAGAACTTGTGTGTTTTCGATTTTTGGTGCAATCGATTCGCTCCGTAAATATCGATATCGTCGGATAGTTTATTGCGAAGCCAAGTTTATACATGAGAGAAGGAGTGGGGATCAAAAGCATCCATTTTGTTCTTGGTAATTATTCCTGGGCGCGTGACTTTCTCAACTCTCGCTATGTACAATCCTAAGGTGGAACCTAAATCCGAAAGTCATCTTTGAGATATCCTAGTGACAATTACACTGGTGGATTTTCGCAAAGACGACTTTTGTCGTTTGGGATAAAAGCTGTGGGATAATACTGTATTATACGTGAATTTGAGAAACGTCTGTAGGAGCGTGGTGACGGTGTAAATAATTTTTATTCGAATTTTCATCATAATTTTAGTTATCGCATTATGACATTTTTTTCACGTGTATATTTAGACTGTGATATCGCGGGGCCAACTTCTTACGGGTTTGTACGTAACAGAGTCACCCCGAATGCCATATTGATATCACTGCTTAATCGTACTTGTGAAAATCATAGCGTGGGACAATTGTTAATTGAAAAACTAGTTTGTGAAGAACAGCGCACAGGTAATTTAGCGTCTACGACTGTTGATTGGCTTTAACGTCGTTATGGTGAAACAGGAATTAATTACCAAGGACAATCGTGACTGTTAACCAGGATTGTGAAATAGAAGAACGTCTCGTATATCGATAAGAAATAATAAGTGAAAACGTCTCGATTATTGGCCATTGGTACGATCGTGCGGCTGTGTTCTAGAATATTCAAATGGGTATATCAGATACGTACGTTAAGCGTAACGATAAGCACGACGTTTGGAACGTAGTAAACAGAGTGAGGGTAAGGGAGAGCGAGAGAGGGGAAAGAAGTAAGAAATATATAGAAAAGTAACTCGAAGACCATCAGAGACCGTGGATGAGAGCCGCGAAGTAAATAGACCACCTGTGCACAGAGTAGATTGAAACATTGAAAATATAGGGAGATAGAAAATTTTCAACTACAGACACCGCGGGTCTGTAGCACACATATATATCTGTATATAACCGTATGTTTTGTACCCGAGGAACAAAGCGAGGAATATTCGTCGACGTGGTGTGAGCGAAATAAGCAAGCGGAGGGAAAACAAATAGAAAAGGGAGACTCTGGTTTCGCAGCGACAATTGCAGACTTACGTACTTGCAAAAGGCACAGCACAATTACGGATCGTTGTATCGATGTAGTTAAGTCGTATAATGATAATGATAATAAATAATTAAACAAAAAAAAAAGGTGTATGTACTAGCCACAACTGTTGTCACCACAAGTAACCTGTAAGTTATTAAGTTTAAAAGCGCAGAATTTAAGTACCGGACATATCCGTTAATAGAGCGAACTTGGCAGGCGTTACCGAGTTTCACCTACGGTTTACACGACTAACTATTGCCATTGTAGGATTAATTGTTACGTCAGCAGTGCATTTTCAAACTGTGTAACCGAGCTCCGCATGAGTCGCTTTCATGCGCTCCGGGCCCACGTAGGACCCGAAGACGACCGGTCGCCACCTACCGAGTAGATCCAGAGTCACGTAAACAAAAGACCAAGACTACCCACAATCCCCTGTTCCAACTCGTCGCGGAACCATCTCTCTCCGACCTCGACATCACTGTACTAAGGGCCTACACCCACTTTAAAAATGCACTGTTGATAATAAAAGAAATTTTTATCACCGACATATATGAGATACTAGCATTGTTGTAACGTTCGAACCACATTTCTTCCTTGTTTCTACGACAAAGTCCTATAGCCAATGAGATATCGATTGTTCGACAATCGAAGCAGCTTGCGTGTCGTAACGTTCGATCGGAGGTGACTTTTTTTTTCATACAAAAGAAAAACGAAAATTAACACACTGTACAATCTATACAAAATACAAGCGACCAGGGACGCGTCCCTAGGTCTATGTGTGTGCGTGCGTGTGAGTCTGCGCGCGTGTGTGTACATGTATGTATATATATAAATATGCAAGAAAATCAGTGACAGAAAAATTTGCGAGTGTGTGTGAGTGGGGGGGGGGGGGGATGAATAATGAACGTTGTCTGTATTACATATACGCATACATGTATCCGATACATAATAACTATTACGTAAAGATTACAAACAATAACATAGTAATAATGTACGTTAAAAGTCTAGTTACGCGTTAAAGTTTATTAGTTAATTTGCTAAATGAACGAAAGGGAAAGTATATAACTCATTATAGTGCCATCGTAACTGACTAATTAAAGAAATACCAATTTTTATGTTTTAAGTAGCCCTAAACTACTCACGTAGCTTTTAGTCGTCGACAGACGTTACTTTTCTTTGCGGCGTTGAAGACAAAGACTTGGTTTTGCGTTCGTTGTCGTTAATTATTGTCATTGTCATTGTCATTGTCATTGTAGTCTCGGCCGCGTGACAGGGCGTCGCGTGTGTGCGAGCGCGTCTTACGTCGTCACAGCCATACACAATTTGCCTCTCGTATATGTGCACACGGACACGATCATCCCCGACACACACACGTGTACACGTGTTACACGCACAGGTATATTTACCCCCACCACACCATCCCTTACCCTCCCCTCGTTCCCCTTCCCCCTCTTGACACGTACACAGGCACGCGCGCCCATATCTCCAACATTTGGATATACCGACTGGTGACGATTTTTACAATTGAAGGAGTCGTGTAAATTGACATTACACTTTTTTTTTTTCCTGTCCGACATACGATTGTGCACGTTTGACGTCGCGCGACGCTTACGAGTAATTATAATGCGGTTGAATAATGTTTATTTTACATTATTACCTGGTACGTTTAATATTATAGGATCGCAACTCTTTACTTGTACGTATCTCATTTTTCGGTGCTCGACATACCCAATTATTGTTACTACTATTACTAATGTCATTATTATTATTATTATTATTATTATTATTATTATTATTATTATTATTATTACTACTGCTCTATACGATTATAATATTATATTGCCTATTGTCGATCGGTAATTATAATTATCAGAGTTATTGATTAATGATGGTTATTTGATATAATGCTCTATGCACATCACGCGCATATACATACAATCATGTAAACACGTAAAGCATTGTGGTTATATTTCAATGTATCAGCATAATGATATAATTATTGCGATGTTGCCCATAGAATACATTTTACTTGGTTTTTATATTTGGCAGTATTTCATTTATACGTTTTCTTATTCCATTGCTGTGTACCTTGGCTCTCTTTGTTGCGTCGATGATTTTGATTTTCCTTTTTTTTTATACTTTTTTTTTGTTTCTCTTCATTTACGGGTTTCCTTTACGCGACGCTCAGTCTGCTGTCGGCGATTCTTTGTTGGTGGCGGTTTGCGGGGGGGTTTTTTTTTTCCTTACTTTTTCAGTTTTTCATTTTCATACCGCGCTCTACTCGATTTGCACAATCGTATACGACGAGGGTGACGAGAATTGAGATAAATAATTTTTTATCGGACGAGGACATCGTACAATTATTATACAATGGCAATTGTTAACGGTGAGACTCGTATTTATTGTTGAATGAAATTTGTTTACGTTCGATAAATAATTTTCGACTTCCGAAATACGCACGATAATATTATCATTGTATTAGGCTCATTATTGTTGTTAATTAGGACCAAAGTACTATTTGTTATTGCTCTCGAGTCTACAGATCTCGTGATGGCTTTCGCGAGCACATATAGAATACACGATAATCATGTAAATAAACGAACCCACGTAATAACGATCTCTTTACCGAGTAAATGTCAATGGCCGAGATGGTAAAATCAGTGCGAAGCTCATTTGACTAAGTTTTTTCAAATCTGAGAGTTTGAATCGCGCGCGCGTTTCGAATCTATCGTTTCCGGGCTTCACCGCGAAGATCCTGTTGTGTAGTTGTTGCCCGCGAGATGTAAATATGTAATATATATCGAGCTGTACTTATTGTCACTTATTATCAGCACCTGAGCACTTAAAATATTCAAGAAAGATACTAGGCGTTACGTATATACATATACATATATATATATATATATATTTTATTAATGGGATTCTCATTGATTTTGACTGATTAATTAATGTCCGTTCGTTTACAAAAACAATCATGCTGAAAGTCGATCGTACGAAATATAAGTGAATACATGTATACTGATAAAACAGAATTTGTTTTACGCGCGTCGTTGTCAAATGGGCTTCGATATTCTCCATTGTTCTTCCATCGTTGAGCAAAAAAGGAAGGAAAAGAAAAAACAGTTGAGGGAAATCATTAAACGACAGCGAATCATTTCGATACCTACGTACGTGATCCGTTCCATCGAGTAAGAGTATAACGAATAATCCTCCATTGTTGTATTTTACAAAGCCACTATTGTTCTATAACAGAATTGCGTAAGTCTCCGATGTACAGTTCGTTCAAAACAATTTGTACTTAGACAAGTCGGAACAGTCGTGACGAGGTGGAACGTTTGTTTGGAGAATTAATTTTGGGAGTAAAAGAAATGGAAAAGTGACGCTACAAAGAGCATCTCGAGGGAACATAAATATCGTAAATAATTGCCTTTACTTGTTCATTGCACAATTGGAGACGTGCACAGTTTATAAAAAAGATATTAAAAGAAAAGACAAAGTGATATACGAACGTTGAAGGAATCCTGGATAATCTTCTTGTGTCTTTTAATGTAATTAACGGAGATCTATTCTTTTTGAGGGTTATGATTATCCGCCACGCGACATTCAAAATCCTGGCCGTTATTTTGCAGAAGAAGGTAATTTCGTTCGCGACTATTATCTTTACTCTTTACATTAGTCGTGTGTCAGACCGTTTTATGTTTTAATGGCAAGAGAAAGAACTTTTTGAAATAACGTCGAGTCTCTCGAACCGTTTGAATACTCGTGCGAAACAGGCCGTCCTCTATGGCGGGAGTTGTGAAAGTTCGTTACGTATTAAAGACGCTACAGACTGTTTCGCCCGGGCCAACCATACCGGTGTCAATGCTCGTGGCGATCGGCGCCTTAACCTCAAATGAAAATCCTTCGCGACTTAACCGTGTTGTCTTTGTGTTGCATATTTATCATTGTGCTGTGAGAAGTGTGCCAGTCGACAATTATTGTGTATTGGGTGTATGCAACTGTCTGTGTTCCAGAATTCGTGACTTTACGTTTTGCAAAATATTGAAATGCATGACAACGACGGTAGAGACGATTCTTGACGTAAATTCCAATGTCGTGAACTCTTTTCGATTTGGTGCCATTGACTGTACATAAATATCGATTTGATCGATATTATGTGATTGCCTTATACGTCTTACGTGTACCATATCCATATGATAATGTTGACGTATGTATTTTTCATAAATCACTTCAAACTCTCCTTCCTCTCGGAGATACACGTCAATGGCGCAATTTCATTTATTACCAGTAAACACACGGTGTTCTGTCACACGCCATTTTGTCTCGTACATATCTTGAAATTCATCAACGATCAATTTCTTTGTATATTCTAATATGTATTTCGAAAATATCTTGAGCACAGATAGTCTGTACACACTTCAACTGTGGGTCGATAACGTTCAGTGTGATGTATTGTGATTGCACTGGAGTACTGATGTAATTTTCATTGTGATGTCCATTAACGTACTTTATATGTTCGTAAACATAGAAGACGGATCGATGATCGATAAAAGATCCTTGATCCAAGGAATAGTGTTTAATTAGGTATCTGAGGATGCTAAGTGAAGAAAATTCTAACCAAAGAATATACGTGCTGTGATTTTGAATTAACGTGCATCGAAACTTTGTCGCCTGTGCACAGAGACTTGTTGAAAATTTCAATTTCGTATTTCTACTCTCTCAAAATTCCCGTCTTCGGTCACTCACATGAAAATTCAAAATCTTACCTGTATATCCTTCTGCTCGTCAAGTGTGATCAGGTCTGTCTTCTATGTATACAAATATATATCTGTCCTCTGTAGAAATGCCTTAATATCACGTGCCTCAATTAATATTTAAATCTATTCACTTGCTTATACCTACTACTTATTAGTCTATGTAACAAATACGTGTAATATCGACTTATTCTTTGTACTGCTCTTGTAAATACATTAAGAATAATCACTGTCACTCTATTGTCTACATTCACAACGATCTCAAGCTTGCAGTCATGCGGTTCTTAAATCTTAAAAAAACAATTTCTTTCTTCCTCCCAATTCCGTCAACAATTTAAACGATATATTATTATTGTCTCATTCAAATATTCCGCACGGCTGCTCCTACGAAATTCTCTCTTCACTGCTTAACATTCATTATCTTTCCCCTTTTCGTCTTTACAGCAACGAATCGATACTAAACGACCAAATTTTCTTGCCAGACAAAAACAATCTTCCGAACAAACAATTTGTGATTCCTACCTTTTGGCCGTCTCTTCATAATTTCAGACTTCAATGTTAACGGCCATTTTCTTCTATGATCTAATGACAGACTTGTCCACGACTTGAACGTAATGTTCGGCATTAATTTTCATAATGAAAAAGGACTCAATGTTTGCATGAGCTGAATATAATTGTTAATAAACCAACGGGAATATCACCGTCCTCAATATGAATACCGAGGAAAATTGTTTCCCTGAATAACTGGAATTAATGTGTAACATGACATATATACGCTACAGGTTATCTTTTTCTCTATTGAATATATATACTGCATTCTCAGGTAAGGTCGACTCCTCTTGATCAAATGCAATTCGTGTAACTTGACCATCCCCGCCATCCCCTCCTTCACTGACCAGTGTTAACTTACAGGTTTACCGACAGTGCGCATGCGCAGAATAGATCACCCAACGCATACAGTCATTCCACGAGTAAAAGATTTTGTCTAGGGGACTCATTAACCTTAAAAGTCATACGAAGATGGCCCCTCAAATAGCTGTTTTATTCGTGAACGAACGACATGCTTTTGATTCCCTTAGTAAAGAAAGAGACCTGTGGTGGGCTGAGATCTGTATGTGTGGTTGTAGAACAGAGAGGTAAGTGATAAAAAGTACTTTATTCCCTGTCGTATCTGAAAGAACGTATAGTTACAAGTTACAAAATAAAAACAAGTACACTGGCCTTTACATTTGTCATCTTTATTACACACAATTTGTATAGTATACAGTAATGCGGTGCAACTTACAGCTTTGTCAAAAAATAAAAAAGGCTTTTGATATTTATAAAGATATTTCTCTCTTTCTCTCTCTCTCTCTCTCTCTGTATAATCTAACGCTATTATGAAATTAATAGAAAATGAACACTGTAGAGAAGTTTCCTTTAACTTATTTCGCAGAACAAAATATCGTTTGAACGTGAGCTAACAGATTGAAAATTAATAACGTATAACGGTCTCTGGAATGAATGACTTTTTCGGTACAATTTCTATATGCACAACAATTAAACGATCGAACGACACATCTTTTTGCCCTCGACTTTAACTCGAACAAGCGACTCGCCAGTTTATGTATTAATTGTACAAATGTAAAAGTGCTCACTTTATTGCATTATGTTTCATTTTTTTCACGCACTCTAGTGCGCTCACGCGTAGGTCGATTCCATTTATTTCCTTCTATTACAATTAATAATTAATAGAAATAAGAATTACGAAAATATTTGTACGGTTAATCGATTACTTTATTATTATTAATATTATTATTAGCAATTAGTAACGGATATAAAGGATGAGTACAGTAAAAAAAAAAAAAGATGTATTAAATTTGTGTGCACCTGCGCTCTCGTCCAAAGGCAATTAAAATAAATGCACGTTTCAAAAGGGGTTCGTTTTTCCAATTGCTTCCGTCGACGTTAATCAACGATTTCCACGAGCGACGTGGAACTTGAAAATAAAATCCGTCGATCGTTGCTACGTCGATTCTTGCGTTATAGCGGATATTGATAAAAGAAAAGAAAAAAGAAGGAGAAAGAGCAACGACAAGAAAGCGAACGAAGCAATCGACGAGAAACAAAGGAGAGAGGAAGGAAAAGCAAATGGCGGACAACGATTTTTCGCGCTATAGACCCGAAATACAATTAGATCTTTTGGTGTGGCTTTTGCGATCGATCAGGTAGATCGATCTGTGCTCGGTAAAATGTTGAATCGTTTGAGGTGGACAGAGAATGGTAATCGAACAAGAGAACGTGGAGAACACATTTAGACATTCCTCGATGCACGATCTATAATATTTTGCTTTTAATCATTTTAATCTTTTCCCCATTATTTTTTTTTAATATAATATATATATATATAATAGATCAGGTGTTTAGCCATTCATAGGCTTTTTACTCTTCATACGATACATACGCATAAATAAGGCATGTTACGGTTACGACGTATTCCCAAATTAAATTTGAGCTCAAAGTCCCATTTATGCTTTTACGTTTGTCACTGGTTAGTCATCCTTTTCCTTTTTCTTTTTCGACACGTTGCACAGTCGCAATATCCGGTGTCACAATTGATCTGCGTATAAAATCACACGACAAGATGTCCTCGCTTAACGTCCATTGAGCTCCTGCACGAAAATCCAAATATTCGAGACAGCCTTTATTTTGAGATTACGATAATAACATGCCGCTCCACTTCCTTTTTTTCTTGTTTTCCTTTTTTCTCTTTCCTGCTTGTTACTTTAGACACTGTGTGTTGTCTCGATTCCAGACCTGATACCTTGCAGTGTGATGCGCACACCCGTTACCTTACAAAGTTATCTAGAAATCTCAAATTTGATTTTTTTTAACTCCTCACTCTCAGCTTCACATAAGACGGCAACGCTCTTCACCTTGCGGATCTCCCTGTAACAAAGAAATAACGAAAAATTTATTAGTTAGGGAATTTTTTATTTACTGTTTGTTGTACCCAAGACAGAACCAGCCCAGCATGCCTAGCCAAATTGCAACACTTGTGCGCGTTGGCATTTATCCCTTTGCTTTTCCTTTGTCTTTTATTTTTTATTAGTCACGATGATGCAAGCAACTCTCGGAATTATCGTATCACAGTACAATTTGATTCTGATCGTCAGGCACTACTTTCTCGGCACTGCCTCTTTTTATCTATTTACGTTTACTGGATCGACGGAACTTATTAGAATGTCCTGTGATTCGTATAAAGTATGTTACATGACTGGTGATACCAAGCATTCATTTATTCGGAAAGTCATTCCAACGTGCACGCGTCAGCTTAAAGAGAAACTGGTCCGATTCCGTCGTTCCGCCCGTCATACAATATGTGCACGCAGTAATAGTCGTTTGCTCAATAATAAAATACGACAAACTTTTCATTCGTTAGAAAAAACACGAGTTTCCACTTAATTCTATCGGTTGCTTTACAGATTGTCAATTTAGTTCAATGTAACGAATTGTCAGCCATGTGATACAGTCTGTTCCAAATTCGAGTGTCCCTGCAATTATTATCGACCAACAATGCTTTCTCCTTGCTACACTTTGTACCAGGACGCAGATTCGATGCTAGAATAATTGCAATTAAGGATCTTCAACTATTGAAATCATATAAAACACGATATGCAATTCTCGCGCTCAAAAGTCGAGCCAACGAAATATGACATACGTACAAAAGACACAACGACAATACGAGACGACAGAGAGGAATATATATTATCCTACGTTATTCCTAAATTGTAAGACAAAGAGAATAATAATTTCCATTATAACGGACAGTCGAATCTGAAATCAGATGAATCGTGGGCAACAACGAAATTTTGAATTTCAAAGATAATGTGGTTATGTGTGAGGCTGGTACTTTTCTTGATAACGGCAATAATAACAAACAACATTACTTTCGAAATTGATGAAGTTTTAGTGAAGCGTGATCAGTAAATGCATAGTGCGTAATGAGAGAACTACCAATATATCGAAGCCATAAATTCTTTTTTTTTCCCTTTAATTATAGTATTATATATTATGGTAATGTATTGATTAATTGATAGAGAAATGACTGAACATCTGAACATCTGAGTACTTGAGTACAACTTACATAGGCTGCCCGTCAGAGCCATGACCCCGCACGCTTAATACGGGTAGAGATATCTTCTCTATGAAACAAGAATTGAACATTGATAAGACATGCCCCCCACATTAGACTACATATATCTTTATTCGTATTGAATTTATTAAGTGGCCAGCAGATGCATCGAATTTCATATTCGCCTCATCAACGTTCGTTCACACCTAAGGTATGAATACTTGTCGTTGAAATATTCTTGAGACTAGAAATAGTTTTGGTTATACTACATTGGATGTACAAGTTTCTAATAAGATAGTTTCCCACTAAGACCCTCGGGAAGATAATTTCATGCAAAATAAATTATTTCAAAAGACACGCAGGCATCACTGTTTGAAAACATGGATATTTTGTATATATGACTATCGTTGTCTTTCATTTGCAATAACTGATGTTATATCATGGATTACGTGTTTCTAAGTAATATAAAGTATCAAAGGGGAATATAAGTTTATCCAATTATAAACTTTTTCAAGACACATTCATGCTACGTAGTCTTGGTGATTCGTATCAAGTTGAACTGAGTACGAACAAAATAGTTTGTAGCAGGATTTAAACAGAAAAATAAATGAAATATAAATACAAAGGTACACACCGTACAAGGGATATTTTTCTATGAAATAAATATACTACAGTACGTTCAGTATATGGAGGAAGGAAATATAACTGTTCGGTAAGTTCATTTAGATTATAATTCATGCAATTGAAATTTGCTTAAAAATTAGTTCAAACTCCCACCTAGTTGAATGCAGATCTACTTTGTCATATGTCTAATGTATTTAATAATTATGAGTAATATTCATATCAGCTACCTGTTGATGGTGAAGTTCTTCGGAGGGTCTAAACCCCAAATTTTCTCTATGTCGAGACAGAGAAGTGGACAACTGTTGTCTCTTGCGTTCAGACAATGCTACTTCCTGCAATGAAAAATAACAAAAATGTCTCAAATTTCATGCCAATGCAAGGCTACACCCTGGATACATAAAATTTCATTTTTGATTAAATCAAGAAGCAAACCTACCTCTCCTTCATTGTTAAGAAGAGTAGTTGTCATGTTGTCAGCAACAAACCATTTCTGGCCCTTCATGACAAGATTGGATGGTGGTTCGTGAGTAGCACCAATATCTGCTGACCACACCGTAACATTGGCACCAGCTTCAATCTTGGCGGTACGATGGAACTTATAGATTGTCTCCAATGCACCAGCTTTACGGATCAATTGCCATCCACTAAGTACTAGTTCCTGTAGTACAGTTTTGTTAGGGTCACCGAGTATTTTAGATTACGATAACGCTACCAGAATATGTATGGAGTATTTGTCTACCTTGTTCCCCTTGTTGGTCAGCTTGACAAAACGACCCTGAGGATCCGCTTCGGTAATTTCAACGTCACCTCTTGTTGTACCGGAAACGCTGTAGTCACTACTGCTACGCTCTTCGCTTTCCTCCAACAGGGTGCGCTTTCTCTTTCCACCTCGAAGTGGGGTGTGTCTGGAAGGTGTGGTCCTTCCTCCTGAGACAGATGAGCTCGGTGACTGCATCGGTGTAATGTTTAACCTGTAAATTTTATTAATTAATAACATGACTATAAAAAAATCAGAAAGCAATGTCCAATGTTCATTACGTTCAAGCATCACTATATCAACGTCTTCTCACCTAGCTTCCTCAGATTCCAAGAGTTTCCTGTAAGCAGCAATCTCGAGATCTAAGGCGACCTTAATATCCATAAGATCCTGGTATTCCTGAAGTTGTTGAGCCATTTCGTCGCGCATTCGGGCTAATTCAGCTTCCAGAGCAGCCAAACCCTCTGCGTGACGAGCCCTTTCATTCTCGCGTATGTTCTCCAAGTCCCTGTAAATTGATATTTATGACTTGTACACCTGGATCTATGTTAAACGAGTATAAATGTACTCAAATTCTCGACAAGTTTAGGTACATTAACTACTAAAGAAGAACAGTCATTGTTGACAAGGAACAATACCTGATACGAGCGTTGAGAGCATTGTTAGAGGCTTCGAGTTCGCTGATGCGTTGGTTCAGACCATCAATTCTAGATCTAGTCTGACGTAATTCCTCAACAGCCAAACTAGCAGCACCGCTGTTACGTTGGGCATGAGACGTCAGATTTTTTATCTTGTTTTCGTACAGCAATTCGATTTCCTCGCGATTCGCCCGCATCTGTGCTTCATACTGATCGCGCAACTCTTGCAGGGATTGTTGCAGCTTGGCTTCATACTGTTCAGCAAGGCGACCATCGATCTCCGAAATTTCCACCTGAAAGATAAAATTCAATTGATCATCACTTATACACAATGACTTTCTCTCAAGCTCTTCACCAGGAGCCAATTATTTTTTATAATATCAAATATCTCATTCATAGCTAACCTGACGTCTTGTACGAGTCTCAGTGAGTTCCTGTTGATAGACTTGATCTTTGAAGCTGATGTCCTCTTTGAGGCTCTGAATATTATTTTCAAGATCGATACGCTGCAAGGTCTCCTCCTCCAGATGCTTACGAGCATCGTCCAGGAGAGCTTTCAGTCGTTCAACTTCCTTCTCAAGTTCCCTTTCTCTTTCAGCAAGCTTCTTACGTTCAGCCTGCGACTGATTGAACTTTGACTGGAGGTCGCCGCAGCGTGTTTCATAGATCATTAAATTCCCTTCGACGATTTGCAGGTCCTTGGTCTTCTTTTCTAACCTGAAAAAAATGCATTGATTAAACGTCACGTTGTTAAAGAAAAGAAAAATTAATCATAAAAGAATAAGAAAAAACTTTCAAAGACGATACAAATTATATCATAAGCTCCGTTGTCAATTTCGTTGATACATAAAAGCTGCCAGAAAACAATTAACCTAACGTTACTTCCTTCGCAATTATTAATTGCCCGATTAATCAGACAATCTCAAGGCCAAGATTAGATTCCACAAAAGGACTCGTACGAGTGAATGAACGTGTCAGCTCAATTCTCGATTAGCAACAATTTTATTATTATGAAATATCACTCGAGACTGCTAATTCTAACAAGTTCCTAATTTATCGAAGTGTTTAGTAAAGACATGAAGATTGAATCCAAACGTTGTAACCGTCTCAATAAGAAATTATCAAAGACTCACTAATCGTCCGACAGGAAGTAGTCGAATTTCTATATAAATACTAGTAGCGCTCTGAGCAAAAGTGAAAAGAAAAAGAATATCATAAATTGTAATAACACAGTAGCGTCTTATAGTTTCTCAAGAATTCCTTGAGCCCAGCGGATATTTCGTCACGTGACAGCATCGCGGTGAGATTTTTAGAAATCGTTGCTGGGCCGAATGCCAAGCGAAACATTAAGATAGAAAGGTGTGAGAGACGAATAAAAAGAAGCAGCATATGCAGAATTTAATTATACAGCCACGAATAACATTGAAAATAGGTCGATCTAAATTTAATACTCATGGAACAAAGTTCCTTAATGAATCCAATTTGCATAAATTTCGAATATCCTTTCACGGAAAATTGTAAAAAATATAAGAACGACTACGAAAAAAAGAAAGTGAACGATGCGATAAGCGTCAACCATAAAGCAATGACGTCATATGATAAAATAGCGAAATAAATTAGCATGTTTTCGAAAAAAAAAAGCCTCAGAAAATAAAAATGTGACGTAAGGCGTCACTGGTCGTCGTCTAGTTACATATAATTATTTCCCAGTCTTCTATTTACGAATAACCCACGCGCGCGGGAAATTTGAATTTCGTAAAAGAACAAATATGTCGATTTTCTTTATATACCCTGAACCCAACACAAGGTTTTCTTTGGCTACACGTACACCGTGAGGTACAATCGCGATAAAAGACCAGGTCACGATAAAATACTTTTACTGATTCCACCTTGTTATCCTTGGCCTACTCGTTCGAAACCATAAAGGTAGGCACACACTGACGACACACGGAACCTGCTGGTGTCATCGAATTCATTCGTTTCGTGCAGATGTCAGGAATTACCGTATTAAAAAAGAAACAGCATTTTTAACAACAACGACGTATATAAAGGATCGCGTGTTTCTCCTTGCTATTTCGAACGGTTTGACCCACATAGAAATTTATATTTTCCGCCATGATCGTCATCGATCTAATATTACATGCGAGGTCGCCTTTATTTTATATAGATATCAAACACAGAAAATCTCAGACGTACATGTGCACGTGAATACAGTAAAGGTAATTTCGCTTGATGGATAAAAGTAAAAGTAAATATTCAGCCACCATAAGCGTGGGACGTGTAGGTGCATATATCACTGGATCTTGAAGGCAGTAGCCACAATGTCAAGTGCAGTCGAAGTAGGACGCACAGTGTATGCACATGCAACATTGCATGCGTCCCACGCGTTTATATTCTCGCAGTCTAACAATCTTATACAGTCATTAATAGAACGTTGTTAATATCCAATTATTTCAGAAACTTAATTAATGCCAAGAAGAATTTTGACTTCCTATTAAAATTCTTCGCCATTAAAGGCGATTTGCAACTGGTAAATCTCAGATGTATAAAACATCTTTTTGATAAGATTGCCTTGTCTACATATATTTCTATATGTTATATATGCTGATATATGCATGTATATAGTCATATAAGAGATATGGACAAAACAGCAACGTGTCTATTCATTCTGTGATGTTTCTTGGGAAAGCTAGAGAGGCGTTTCTCAATTGTGGACGGGACCTTAGATCCGCTTATGCCGGAATAGTAATGACGGACTCAACGACATGATGTCATAGACATTTTCGTAAACACATTTCATTCACTGAATACCCATTGGATACCCGGCAACCATTTTTGCTTTGAGGTCATCCTGTGTTTTTATGCCCCTGAATTTGCTATTAGCTAATCACAGCTCGAAATAGACGTGATTTACTTTGAGTTCCTTGTGTATGCATAGGCGCATTAATAGATGCACTCGTTACCAGAGCCATTTTTATAACTGGAAATACTTGGCGGATGTGGAGTGAGATATTGCCATAGTTGTATTTTGATAAAAGAATCTCAGTGTAGTCGTAATCTTAACTGGAGCCCAGATGAATGACGTCGATCGTGTGATTTCAGCTTTGTTGATTTTATGCAGATGTTTGTTGCTGTGCTTAAATTTGATGGCTGTCAGATATTGGCGAATCATTAATAAGAATGATATATTTTTTTTAATAACTTTTGAATTTTTATCATGCTCTCGATTCCAATTTATAAAATCGAAGTAACGCCTGGCATTACTGATGGGTAAAAATAACGTTGTGTCGCACTCGAGGATCGTGGTAGTCAATGTTTTTAGGACGGAAGGTACGTTGGGTGACATCATCACCGTATAGTAAGAGTGACGCAACTCCTCGTAGTAGCGTCACGTTCGATTTGTTTCACGTTCAGCCGCTTCGCCGGCATTTACGTGAGAAATAATTTGATATTGTAGATATGAGTTCTCTGATATTCATTTTTTTGATTGGCATACGTCTTGTGTGTTTGTCTATTGAATTCCTAGAAGCGAGATTTTCAACGAGATTTTTGATGCTGATGTATTTTTTTTCTTGCTTTGTTTAAACTTCGTGAGCTTTAATGGTTTAGTTTGGTTCTGGGGTACAACAATGTGGCAGACTGTTATGTATAACGGTTTTAAGTATTGATCCCATAATTTTATTGCATTTAGAATATACGAGCTGTTCGCACGACACGCCTCGCTTCCCTAATGCTGACCTACTTTTACCTTATCTTCAGTAATAGTTTACTATCTGTTGGATCTATGATCATAATGCAAATAGCAGATTTGGTAGAATTATAATTAGTGTATGTAAGATAAACAAAATAAAAGTTATTTTAAAATAACTGAATTGGAATGAAAAACAGGAAATGTTTTAAGTATATTGTAAGAATGGAGTCGAAGACTTAGTAGAACAATTAAATTGGATTTACTTTAATTTTTGCAATCAAGATGTAACTTTTGTATAGATGTTCTTTAGAATTTATGTTATAGATTTTTTTAATGTTCTTTTTATAAGCCGAACCCAGAAATACTTTCGAGCTCATTTATCTAATATTAGGTACAAGGTATTTCTTGTATAGTTTGTACAACACATGATACAATTTAATTTAATACAGTGACTTGTATTATAATTGTGAAAACCCTGGAACTGAGAAGAAATTATTTTCTAAATTACAAGCTACAGAAGCAATTTGACTTGGAGACTTATAATATATTTTGACCATATTCCTAAGCCAATATGTATGAAATACTTACTTAGTTTTAAGATCTTCGTTATCGTCCCAAAGACGTTTAGTGTCGATTTCAAGCTTTGCTCTTTCTCTAGCAGTATCATCAAGGAGTTTTCGGGCATCGGATAATTCGTGTTCATACATAGATTTGATATTGGACACCTCCCGTGTGACAGTCTCCTGGGTGGTCTGGACCTCCCGGGTGAGTCGCGAATTCTCCGCTTCGAGGTGACGTACTTTCTCAATGTAACATGCCAAACGATCATTAAGATTTTGAAGATCCTGCTTTTCTTGAAGACGAGAATAACGGGTTGGGCTTAGCGGGCTGCCAGGACGCCGACCGATCGGCGTCGAGGTGCTGGGCTGTGGCGACTGTGCAGAGCTCACGCTCGAAGATGTTACCACAGTCTTTTTGCTCGTTTTCGTCGACATTTTCGAGCACGTTTATTATACTTCCGCACTATTTCAATCGTTCGACAACACAACCACTTTTTCGCACTACCGAATCATTCACTTAGCGTAGAGCAGCACCGTGTCCTGTCGAACAAGCCTTTACGGTTAGAACACGAAACGCACCACGATTACAATTCGGACTACTTCGACTACTCCAGTCAACGGAAACAGAGCCGCAGCGACGCCACCTCAGTTTGAACTTTCACACACGTACGTCTCTCTCCCACTAACGTAGTCTCTGGCTATTCATTGGCTACTTCGTTTATGGTTCTCTTACTTCGACCAATAGCGCTCGTTTCCTTGCGTAATAAATCATATACCGCTATGATTATTTACAGAACATTCTCTATACGTAAAATGCCGGTTCTATGTAATCCTTTAATTATTATGACTAAATTGCTATTGAACTGTAATTAAATTTATTTATTTAACAGTTTTCATGTGCCCCTTCATATTCTGTATTTGTTACTTGAATTTTTATTGGAAATTATTCAATATTGAAGTAGTTACATCCTATTTGGGCGAAATGTAAATAGTCGTCCAATTCTTGGGAACAGTGGTACCATCTAGCAAGTTAGAGGCGAAACCATTAGGAAATTAAAGCAGACACTCTGAAGGATTTGTCTTCTTCACAACTCACGTGTAGTTATAACCTTTAGCGAAGAGTGATGTTAATTGATAGTTTGTACTATTTGTTGGAAAGCGATTAATTGTAATCATGAAGAATTTGACGGTACTTGATCAAAACGTTTACCGTTTGGAGGAATTAAGTCATGAAGAATTATGTCATTGTATAAACTTAAATGTTCTCTGCTGTAACAATCCAGATAATGATGATTTATACATCTTAAAGGGAAATAATCTCTTTGTTATTAACTATAATAGCAAAGAAGCAATGACGTTGGTTAAAATTGATGTAGATGATAATGCTGTACCTGTTGGACTGGAATATTGCAGTATTTTGCAACAGGTGTTTTGTGCATACATTTCTGGTGCTTTATTTGCTATAGACACAGAATTAAAAACAGAATGCGAAACAGTCATGCGAAATAGCGATGGGATACAGCGTATGAAACTTAGTCCTGATCAGGAAATTCTAATTTTGGTTACAGGCAGTGAATCTGTAATTACTATGACAACAAATTTTCATATTATATCAGAGGTAATAATAAAAGTGACAGAACACTAATAGTTTAAACATTTATCGTCATGGTATCTTAGTACGTTCAAATTTTTCTAGGTAGATCTGAATGCTCCGGATTTTGGAGAAAAACAATTTGTTACTGTTGGCTGGGGAAAGAAGGAAACACAGTTTCATGGGTCTGAAGGTAAAGCTGCTGCCAAAAGCAAACCAGCAGTTGTAGAAAAAATTGAATCAGATGATGGAATACCTAGAATTACATGGAGGGGTGATGGTACTTTGTTTGCCGTCAGTATTCTGTTAAAGGAAATAGGAATCCGGCGTTTTAAAGTAATTAATCGGGAAGGTATTGTGCAATACACCAGTGAAACAATCAACGGTTTAGAAGAAAATTTATCTTGGAGACCACTGGGTAATCTGATAGCAAGTACTCAGAGACTGCCGAACAAACATGTAGTAGTATTTTTTGAAAAGAATGGATTGAAACATGGTGATTTTTCCTTACCCTTCGATCCAAAAGAAATATCTGTACGTGTTATACGTTATTATCGATCTTATGAAGTGCAAAGTTATATGAGAATAATCAGGACAACGACTTCATAAGAGATTCCTTTGTTGCAGATAAAGGAAATCTTATGGTCAAATGATTCAGATATTCTAACTGTATGGTGTGAAAAAATAATTGATGGCACCACATTGATACAATTATGGACACAAAACAATTACCATTGGTATTTGAAACAAACAATTACGTTTCCCAAGGAAAATGCTGTAATTTATCTCTCATGGAGTTCCATGCTTCGGTGTGGGAAAAGACTGCATATCCTGACAGCTCAAAATTTAATAACTTACATGTTTCGTTGGGTAATCGATGGGAGCAGAGCACAAGATGTGGCAGACAAAGCTTTAATTGGCGTTATTGATGGGAATAAAGCCTTACTGACGGGATTTAGAATCGGGATCGTTCCACCGCCAATGGCACATCAAGTTATTCAAACTGATCAGCCTATAAATTCAATCGTTTTCGGTCCTGTCAATCACGATAATGATTCTTGGATAAATTCAAATGCAATGTTTTGCGTGTTAAGCAACAACCAAATAGTTTTCTATGAATATATCGACGTGCGTATTATTTAAATGATATAAATTTAATATTTCAATGAGATTATTAATATCATTCTTATAAGATTAATATATTTTTCTTTACAGAAATCTGTAGAATCCAAATACGATCATGTTACCACATGCGACATTAATTGGGAAGTACCAAAAGTTGTTCCTGAAAATGTACCATTTATTATGCATCATTTTTTATGGTTCAAAAAAAATAAAATCTTATGTTCTGTATCGTTAAATGCACACTCCTTTCTGTGCATTTTACGAATGGATAGTCTGTCCACTGAAAAAGATATCTTCATTGCTGTTGAGTAAGTTCGATTATTGCTTTTTTTAAATTGATATTCAGATAAACAGAATTTATTTCTCATATTACAGAGAAGCTCATGTAATGGATGGTCTCATCGAGCACATAGTGCCCAGTCCTGATAAGAACACAGCATATATAATTGTAGAACGATCTGTTTTCAAATATTCAGAACACGAAGGCATTGTTCCAACAGAAATAGAATTTCCAGAGTCATGCTCTCAAATCGAGGTAGTGACAATTGGAGAAAAACTTGTAATCGTGTGTAGAACTGAAAGAAATCGCCTATACATTGATGGAAAGGAAGTTGCCAGTAATATTACAAGTTTGTGCGTTCACACAGAATTTCTGCTGCTTACTACACTTCAGCACGCGTTAATTTGCGTGACTTTAGATGAAAGAGGATTCGAACAATTATTCACTCAAGATTTGACTGTGAAACCGTGGGAGGATGAATGCGATAAGACATCTATAGGTCTGTTACAAAAATTATTGTTAGTACTAGGTCGCAGATTCTATTTGATAATTTGTTTTCAGGTTTAAGTCTGAGACGAGTAGAAAGAGGATCGAATCTTATTCTAGCAGTTCCCAAGGATACTAGAACTATCTTACAAATGCCTCGTGGAAATTTAGAGTGTATACAGCCCAGAGCTTTATTGCTATATATCATTGGAAATCATCTTGACAATTTGAATTACTTTGCTGCTTTTGAACTCATCAGAAAGCAGCGTATCAATTTGAATCTAATATACGATCACGACCCTTCGCGGTTCATTCAGAACGCTAAGAAATTTATTGAAGATGTTAAAAAACCGAGTTGGCTAAGTGTTTTTTTATCTGAATTACAAGACGAAGATGTTACTACAACGATATATGCGAGTTGTTATCCAGATCGAATGTCAAAGATCAGCAGTACTCAGTCAGGATCATTGGAGAATAAATCAAACAAAGTGGAACTAGTTTGTACACTTCTGCGAGACATAATGGAGAACTGTCAGCATGCGGATAAAATGATACAGCCAATTTTAACAAGTTTAGTTAAAAGACAAGAATTAAAAGGCCTTGAGGCGGCTCTTGGGAAGATAAAACAAGTAAAGGAAGTCGAAGATAAGAAGAATGATCAAGTACATAAGACTTCGGAGGAAGCTCTGAAGTACTTGTTATACTTAGTCGATGTGAATGTATTATTCGATGTGGCTCTGGGCATGTATGATTTCGATCTGACCATGTTCGTTGCATCAAAATCTCAAAAGGATCCCAAGGAATACATTCCGCTGTTGAATGGTCTCAAAAGTTTGGAGGAAAATTATATGAAGTACTCAATAGATAAACTTCTGAAACGTTATGAATCAGCTTTGAAGCATATTTCTAAAATTCCTAAGAAATTCAATGAGTGCATAGATTTGATACACAGTCATCGTTTGTATGTGCAAGCTTTAAAGCTCTTTGACAAAGATAGCGAAGAGTACAAAAATGTGGCAAAGTTGTTTGGTGAATATTTATTAGGTCAAAAGAAATATCGTGAAGCAGCGATTATGTTCTGTAGAAGTGACAATCTTCAGAGTGCACTGGATGCTTATAAATTTTCTGGCAACTGGCAAGAAGCTATTATTATTGCAACAAAATTAAAACTGAAGTAAGACTGATCTTTTTATGTAACATTTCTCAAACTATCACTTCTAATGAAACCAGTTTTACATTTATGTCCTTTTTTGTATAGTATTACGGATTTACATATTTTGTATGAGGATCTTGTAACGAGATTGAAGGATGATCGACGATATGTAGAGGCTGCAGAAATTTTGATGAATCATTTGCAAAATATTGAAGATACTGTAGCTACTTTGTGCGAAGGCAAAAAATGGAGTAACGCAATGAGAATAGCTTATTCCAATCAGCGTAAGGATCTGATCGGTATGTATGGACAATATGAAAATATAAATTCTGTATCGAACATGTTAATGTAGTTCTTCAAACAACGGTGAACTTTATTAGAAACACACGTGAAGCCAGGAGTACACGAACATGCAGATTATTTGCTATCACAAATTAATAAATATAAAGAAGATTTTGAAAAGTATACAAATAGACTCAATGTGGTTCGAGCAGAAAAAGCAGCGAAACAGATACATCTTATAGACGGAGTCGAAAGAGATTACGAAGCAGCTGCTGCAAGAGGAGACAGTGATTTATTCAGTGATACAAGTAGTGTGGCTGGCTCTTTGAGTAGTCGAGGTTCACAATCTTCAAGATCATCTGGGTATGGAGCAAATTAACAACTGATTTATTATACACATTGATTGATCTCATTGTATGAAATGTGTAATATGTCTAGACGAAGCTATAGATCGAGTAAGAATCGTAGGAAACAAGAACGAAAACTTTTGAGTACAAAAGAGGGAAGTGTCTACGAAGATCTGGGATTAATACGTACTCTTCACCAACTTGTGACGAATGCATATGGATTAAGAGGTTGATATATATGTTATACACTTTTTCAATGCATTGCAATATTATCACATTATATGAATTGAATGTAACAAATTTATTTTTCTGTGACTTGCAGGCGAAATCCATGCATTGTCTCAAGTTTTGTTGCACTTTTATGAAGACGAATATGCACAGAAGCTTCAAAATTGTCTTACCAAATTACTAAGCCTACTAGAAGCAAGGAAATCTGAAATTTGGAATATAAATTATACCTGCAAATCTTTGGAAATGGTATGAAAGTTAAAGTAATAACTATTATGATCTGTGTACAGTATTCTTATTCTATTACAATTTCGTATTTCAGCGTGCTGGACCGGATGCTCTAACTCCACAATTGGATCAAATTAATATGCCAGAAAATTTAATAGGTAAGACTATATAATATTTTGTAGTGATGTAAATAACAAAATGCATTATTTTAGAACCACATTTGATGTTACCACCTGCAGTGAATATGATGTCATGGCAATTGGATTTGTTTAGTTCTTCAATGAAATCAGGTTTAAATACGTGATATGTTTGTAATCAAAGAGAAGAGTGAAGATGAGATTACAGTGATTTAATACTATCTATTTAGATTATAAGCTGATATTTGTAATGAGCAACCTTATGAATAAAATTGATTTTGTTCAAGAAGTTTATTACTTTTAATGATTAATTTAATGAAATGTGATTAGTGTATCATCATGTTTGAAATAAAACAATTTGTATTCAGGGTGGTTTATATTCTCAATGGGGATTTTTGTTTGTAAGGTTTGGTGTAATCGACTGCTAAAGAGATCAGTCCACGAAAATGGCGACAATGGCAGAGGATCCAAATTCTGTAGATATAAACGATGACAAAGAATCCCAGTGAGTTAACGATACTAATATAAATTTGGACTTTATATTATTTTCGTAATGACTTCCTACTATTAGAAAATTATAAAATCCATGTAAAACAATTCCAATGACATGATCTAAGTGAATAACCTAATGTCTACCATACTTATACCATTATGCGGCGGGAATTTCTAACTGATATTAAATATTTTTATCATAGGATTGATCATATCACATACAATTGGATGGATATCACCAAAGAATTTTTCGACGCCATCACAGGTTATCATTTATTAATATTTGATAGTGATTGTCTTAATGATATTAATATGCATGACACTTGGAGTACAAGTAAAGTTTGGAGTACATCGAATGTGTTTTGTACATAATTCACCAACTTCAATGAGGTTCTTAAATCAATATTATTTATTCAATTTCTTTTTAGGCTTAGAGCTGGGAGAGCTCTTACATGATGAGCTATTTGGTCTCTTTGAAGCAATGTCAGCCATCGAGATGATGGATCCAAAGATGGATGCAGGGATGCTTTGTAATCGTGGAAATAACAAGCCATATACATTTACACAAGCTGTTGACTCGGGCACCATTAAATTAGACAATTTAACTTCAGCTGAAGTAATAGGAATCATAGACTCAACTTATTCGTGCATAGTTTCTTGGTTGGAAGGACACAGTTTGGCCCAAACTGTATTCACAAATTTATATTTGCATCAACCTGGGCAGATCGGTGATAAACCATTGAAAACATTCTGTTATGCTGTATATAAGATAATTGAGGTCATTAAAGATTGTGTCAATAAGGCCTTAGTATTTGAGGAGGAAGATTTTCAGAATCTTACATATGGATATAGACTGCAAGAAGATATTACTGAGCAAAAAACCATATCTATGTTACGAGAGGTAGAGGAAGAATTACATAGAAAAAGTAGAATAAAACCTGTGGACGATGAAACAGAAAGAGAAGTAAGTAGATATTTAGCAATAGTGTATTATAGTAGGAAGATCTCATTCGTAACCCTTGTATGTATACAAAAACGTGACTTTTTTAAATACAGTATAATGATGGGCTGGCTCTCTATGCAAGAATAAGGTTTACAAAAATGTTCTATCAAACGTTGTCCTTAATGGGAAGAAAGGAACAGCTTCATCAAAACTTAACTGATTGTCAAAGGCTGTTATCAAATTGTACTGATATGATACAAGTGATGATCAAAACAGTTAACCGTGGTGCAAATGCTGATGAAACATGTTAGTAACTTACAGAAAATAATAGATTCAAGATTTTTATTACATCATAAGATTGTTTGTTAATTTATAATACATTACAGCAAATTATCCAAATATCATGGGCTTTGATCCCATGGTAAACCAAAGATTGCTGCCTCCAACATTTCCACGATATACTAAAATAAAACCAAGGATCGAGGCTTTAGAATATATAGATGAATTATTGAATCGCTTTAAAATTGTCACTAAAATAACAGGATACACTGGCTTCCACGGGGCTCTAGTAAGTCCAAGCTGTCTAAATTGAACGTACATTTAAAGCTACAGTTAAACATTTTCTTTGTAGGACTTCTTCTTAGAATTCTCTCGCCAGAGTCCTTGCATACTGTCCAGATCAATGCTACAAATTGTTTATCTGCCAACGACCAATCGAGTCTTTGGTACGCAAAACTTTATGGACGTTCTCAGGGATGCTGCGCGCAACTTCATAGCTCCACCAGCATTGATGCCTAAAAGTACGCTGCTTCAAAATCATTTGGCTAAGGAATATGTCGATAGTTTCCTCCTTCATTGCGTTAGTTTATTCGGAAGCCTGCTGCAACTTAGTGGACATAATAGAGCAAGACAAAGGGATAAGTTAGCCCACCTGCTAGAAGATTTCGCCACGTTGCAAGATGAGGTATTTACAGAAGCAATATTAATAAATATTTATTTAATCAAAATATACATCCTTAAGTATTAATATCTCCTCCTTGTTTTACAGGCAGAACGAGTGGATGGATATTTACATACGTTATCACTAAAAAGTGACACCCCTAGGCCTCATCTTGCTTGCTTTGGAACTTGGATTCTTTACCATACGCTAAGAGTAATGGTGATGTATTTATTAAGTGGCTTTGAATTGGAATTGTATTCTGTTCATGAATATCACTATATATTTTGGTATTTGTACGAGTTTTTGTATGGCTGGTTAGTCTCCGCCATTACAAGGGCCGACTCGTTCTTAATGGAACAAGATGTTCACACTGATTCGCACAAAGGACGCGGTGGAAGGAAAAGTTCGAAGAATAAAAAGAAAAAATCGGCCCCAAGACCGTATAATTTGGAAATATTGATGTACCAAGCTATGCAAAATATTTGCGGCGGATATTACAAGGTAATTGAATCCGTTTGTTCTCGATTAGTTTCAATATAAATTTACATTTTTGTAACGATATAAGAAACATGGATTAATTCTTATTTAATAACTTTAGGCATTGGTTGGATTCCGCATCGATGATAAAATACCACTTCCGGAATCGCAATTTGATTCTGAACGTGTAAGATACGAGCACAGACTATTACCATTTTCTTCGCTTCTTACACCTCCACCTGTTCATTATCAAGAATTTTTGGATATGACAAACGCGCAAATGCATAAGAGAAATGTGAGTAATTATTTTTGCTCTCCGCAGCCGAGTTATGTGTGATTATCTTAATTATACGTTTTGGGCTCAATTCACAGGAGAAGGTTACAAGTGAAATGCAATATCTTGCGGGATGCCGTCATTTCCATCAAGCAAGGAATATGTTGGAACGTGCATTATCGTTGTATCCTGCAAATACAAATATTGTAAATGAGGTAGAGTCATGAATTTTTTCTTGTCATGAATTTCGATGTATGAATATATTTTCCCTGTACTATAATGAATTCTTATTGTAATTTTAGATAAATGACTTGCTGAAGGTTTCAAAGACAAACTTTATTGTCTTGAAGCTGTTAGCCGGTGGGCACAAGAAAGACTCCAAGGAACCACCACTGTTTGACTTCTCATGCCATCAACATTTCCCTTTGATAAAACTTATCTAAATTGTCATAACGTGTTTAACAGTTTCTGTTTTCCAAACTAAATGAAATGTTATTTATTTTACTTTCAAATACAAATCAGACCAGGATGACGTTAATTAATTTTCAGGAAAATCACTTACTCAATGATTTCAAATCAACGAGTAAGTTCCGTAATTTTATTAAAACTTTTTCGTTTATGTAAATAATAATGATTCCCAATGGACATGGTGTACTGCATGATTTCTTTTGTCTAGAACGTATCAACGTAAAATGATAGATGAAAATTTAACACGTGTAACGAATTTAAATGAGATAAATCTGTACAAAGAGAATATGATTTACATAAAAGAATACTCAGCACACGAAGATTCGGAAAAAGAGTTTGTAGCACAAGAATTGTCTGAATAATAAATTTAACAGGTCGACTCTGTATAACATTAACGATCCTTGATAGTCTCGCTCTAAAATAGATACCTAAGAAAATAATCGAAAATCATTATCATTGTTCTGTATTCCTGATAATAATTTTCCATACATTCGGATGTTTTTTTCGATTTCGTAACACGTTGTAACTTAGTTCCTTTATCATTTCTATGAGAGAACTACTACACAGTCATTACCCGATGATGGATTATCTCCTGCGCGGTGAACGAAGGTTCATGTATATCATGACGCAAGCAAAAGTGTGAATTGCATTTCTCTGATTCTGGCGAAATTGGCGAGAATCCAAAATATGACGATGCACACTGAATTCGAGGATCGGCGAATCAAGAAGCCATTTTTAGGAGGTTGGCGAAACAGGATTAACGGTATCGAATATTTAAATGCCACGTCTCAGACTGGACCGCATAAAAAAGGCATAGAAAATTATCAAAAATGCACTCATGAAACTCAAACTTTGGAAACTAGAGATCAAATTGTGCAGCCTTCTTACGACCAGGCAACGCAAACATGGCGGTATGGCAGAGTAGACGACACTAATATTTTTGGAGCAACAATTTTCATTAAAATGAAATATCGATTCATAGTGAAATATCGATGAAAATATTTTTTATCTTTAATATTACAATTTTTATGTTTATTCAGACCCAATTGTTATATCCCTAATGTATCTGACCGATATATTTCTGCCAAGCCTTATGAAACTTTCAAAGAAATGCAGTCAAGGTTAAACATTGATGGCTGCGTACGACATATTCAAAAATATTACAGAGCATACCGACTGCGAAAGTATGCTAAAGAATGTGCTAGAAGATACAGAGAAGCTTCGGCAAACTGTAAAAGATTAGAGGAAGAGACGAATCTACTTTACCGGTAAGTCTCACGTCATTTAAAGCTCACACAGCATCAGAAGCCATTCTTGCTTTGCAGTCGTCGATATCAGCAGGAGCTACTTAGGCAAATTAATCCACGAACGAGAGCAGATTTCGATGTTTTGTACAACTTGATTGACAACTGGAGATTGTCTTGTTTAAACCGAACAAAAGCACAGTACTTCAACGGATCGCAGAAAGCACAAAGCGGTAGGATACTCGAGAAAACCATAAGGATGCTCAACGATGTCGACAAGCACAGACAGAGAATCGTAATTGCTCACGAGGAAAAGAAGCTCCTTCAATTTCTAATAAGCAATTGCAATTCCATTCAATGGACCGGTTACAAAGGAAAGCCGGTAGAAATGATCACTATGAAAGTACAAAAAGCCCGGGAATATAATGCCATTTATGAAAGTTTACGGAATGTCGATCTTAACGTGGAGGAGCGCATAGAGACGTTACTGTTGTTAAGGAATTCATTGAAGCCACATAATTGTCAACCAACTATGGAATTGCTGTATCTGCTGGATCAAGAAATAGCATTGTTATCACGAGGCAATAAGAGATTAGACTGCAGTAATCTCCAAAAAAGAGTAACAAGTATGACATTTTTAAACTAACCTACAAATTTATTCTGTCAATAATTCTTCATTTATCATCTCATCCCCATGAATGCAAATGGGTACTGTCAGATGCCTACTTGTACTTTGTAAGTGAATCCCAAACGTGTCTCTGTAATTCTACTCAAGATATTCGAGACAAGGAATTACGAGAACCGTTGGAAACCAACAGACAATTTTGTAGGAGTTGTACGAGATTGCTTCCGTACCGCAGATTCTCGGCTCAAGTGAGAACAAAGAGAGTGCCATGTTGTACAAGTACGTTTATATATATACACAGCATTGTTACTATATACTATGAACTTCTTTCAAACAGTTTCGTATAAGCTATATCATTTTATTTACACCTGACACTTATTGCGGGACGCTTCTTATCTTGCATACTGCTTTTACCATCCTGCACACTATTTGGAGTTGTCGGCAACGAGTGTCAGGTTGAGGTTTGCTGGTAATAAATGTCAATTTTGGATCGTATCAAAACGTTAAAGTATTAAAGAGCGAAAATGTCCGTGGCTAATCGTTAATTTCTCGACTGCGTCAACTTAACGAGTAACGTTTGTTTCAGGTTGTTCCTGGCTGCGAGGCAGTAAACTTCCTCGCATAAACTACGATCCTTACACGTATCTTCTGAGCCGTATACGAGCCGACGAGCACCGGAAGAATTGCTCCTCGAGTTTAGCCTTCGTGATAGACGAGTCTTGTATTTATCGCCTCATTAACGACATATGGCATGGACATTCCGTTGTTAGTGAGAACGCGGATTTGTTCGCCTTGAGGTTGGTTAGGTTTCACGTTGACGAGGAATGGTCGCCCTGGAATTGCATTTTGTTAACGGAAAAGGAAGCAGACACGCATTGCCACATTGAGGATCTTAATAGTATTTACTCGGAGCATCTACTGCGAAATATATTTCTTGCTCATCAAGTGGCAAAGAGCCAATTTCGGTAAACTTTTTTATGCTTAGATTATTGTTGTTTCTCAGTTAATAATTTCACTCTTTTATTATTTTCAGTGATCTTATTACGATTGATAGGAATTATAGAGAATCTGGTAGATATTACGTGGTTCAAGATAGGAAGGATTACACGTCACCGAAAACTATTGAAAATTATGATCCTGTTTATTGCGTGTACGATTCTATAGGTTTTCTCAAATAATCATATTATGTCTACTGAATATATAATCTGCAGAGTCTGCTTGTTCATTTTTTTATCTACTTATCATTAGGTAACATTAAATATGTAGGAACTGTGTATCCAATTTTCTTTGGATTATTTACTCGCTAATGTTACAGAGTAATTACTAGTAATGATCAGAATATTCAATTTGCTTTGTGGTGCTTACATTTCTATACGCATATTATTCAAGCTATTCCTCAGTGCGTTATGAGGCTTTCATTATCGAATCGGTTTATTCCATTCAATAAACGCATTATCGTGTTATCAGGGAATTGCATTTAAGACATAATGCACTGTTGTTTACACGTGAAACGTGATTCAACATATATTTCTGGCATCAAGGCGTTTTCTACGCGGCTCATTGGAAGCTGATTACAAGATCAAAGCTTTTACTTTAAAATATTAAATATCTTGTAAAACAAGTTAACAGCCCAGAAAGCTCTGAAGGTTGTTTAAAAATCTTTCATTCGTACTAAGTATCTAAGATAAAGTATCTATTTTAAAATTTGTATCTTGCAGTTGAGAATTTCTTGGCTCTATCAAAAATGTAAATTATCGAGCTACGAATATATATATTATATTATTTTAAAATAAGTAGAAGATTCTTCGTTTTATGGATACTGGCATAGACGCAAGAGAAACATTATGGATCGAAAAATAATAGTCCAACAATCTCAAACAATCGACCAAGCGGGTTGCCATTAGCAACGCTGGATTTAAGGCTTGGGCTTTCAGTCGCTGCAAGCTTCACGACGCGACTGAGCAGCGCACTTCAGACTTTTAACATTTTTTGTCGGCCTGACGCTCTTCAAGTGTTTTTTTTATCCTGCTGCTAGTCTGGCTGATCTTCCTTCAAGTCAGTAAGTAGTCGATGGATAGATGGCTTGGTGGCGTTAGAAGGAGCAAGAAAAGACATACCTTTCTCTCGTTTAAAGTGATTTTATATTGCTGTTTAATTTGCGCCAACAATTGTCAGACAATGTAACATCAAGGAACATAGGAGCTTATGCACTAGTTTATTCAGTCGACAAAGTCAAAATGAACATGTCGTAATTTTTTAATTACTCTACCTTCTATTCTTGGTTGTCTTACGGCTCTGTGTTAAAATAACGAGGGTCGAGTTTTACACGGATCGTAAGAATTTAGTGAGAGACACAAGGAACTGTCTACTATCCTTATTCTTAATCACCTCCTCTAGTACTCAGACCCTCTTTCTCTCTCCGTTCCTCTCATTCCTTTATTCTCAGTCTCAATATAGCTCTCTTTGTTTCGTCCAGGCGAAGATGGTGATAGTAATTGAGATAGAAGACCAGAGCACGAAGAAGGCTTTTCTCGGTGGTTGGAGAAATATTCTAACCAGAATAGAATATCACAACGCCTGTACGCAGACCTTACCAATTTATGTGAAAGTCCCTTGGGATAGAAAAAGCAGCAAACCAACTCAAACCATAAGTGTCAACCATAAATACACAAACGTACCACGTGACAAAGCCGTCCAGGTTTCGGTCGACAATAGTCGCGTGCCTTGCGTGACGGATCGAATTATCATAGCGAGCAGAAAAAGGAGCCTCGACTGCTTGAAAGAGGACAAAGGATACTTACAGAAGTTGAACGACAGCGCCATAAAGATTCAAAGATTTTATAGGGCGTATCGCACAAGAATAAAGGCGCAACCTTTGCTGAACGTACGCCGGTTGGAGAGGACGAGTTTCCATGAGAAATTTGAGTACCCAGTAATTCTGGAGAAAACGAAAAGAGGAAATATGAGGAAGGAATTTAAAATTATATCGAATGGAATATCCGAACCTATGAGACAGAGTGATTTTGAAATGCTACGAAATCTATTGGAACGATGGTGGCGCTGCGAAATGGAAAGAGCCAATCACGTCTATCTTAGGAGTTCGAAGCTCGCAGCACATAACCTCATATTACAGAAGGAAGTGGAGCTACTTCGAGGCATCGACTGCATCAGGTCGCAAGTTCGAGAGAAGAATGTCGAACGTAGAGATCTTCGTTACCTTACCAGTCTGGCACAAGCACCATCTTGGAAAAGTGATAGTGGTAAAACAGTCATCATGGAAACCGTGCGAGTCCAACGTGCTAAAGCATATAAAAAGATGTACGAACGTCTGTCCAGTGATAATTTAAGTAGAGTGGAACGTGCGGAATTACTTTTGAGGCTGAAGAAGCTACTGAAGTCTCATTCGTGCCGACCTGCAGAAGAATTGGTGTATTTAATCGATCAGGAGATGGACCTGCTGGTTCGTCATATTGATTCTAGATTGACTGATCAGCTAAGGAATCGTTTGAAATTCGCTTTTATTTTGTTTGTTCGTAGCTTCGGTTTCTCTCAGGACATCACTGACCACGAGAGAACGTCCAAGAACGTTGTCATCGAGAGGAACACTAGATTTTGTACAGGATGTCAGAGGTTTCTTCCTTATCAGAAATTCCCCGTTGACGAGCATCAGCGTATATCTATTTGTGACGTTTGTCAGCGTCTACGAAGAACCAAAGATCCTCGTCCTCTTTACGAACCGTATGAAAGGATGCTGCGTGCAATTAGACGATCGGAAGCCAAATCTAAGGCATACACGAGTGTCGCCTTCCTGGTGGGTCCGAAAGTTATTTATCATCTGGTGAGGAACATCTGGCATGGGAAGTCCGGTATATCCGAGTGTGAGGATCTAGAGGAATTGCAACTTGTACGTTTTCGTCCTGAGGTGGAGTGGTCTCCATGGAATTCACTGGTTCTTACGAGAAACGAAGCAACGTTACACAGAACGATAAGGAATCTACGTGAAGTTTACGATGCGCGACTCTTAAAGAAGTTTCTCAACAAGAATTTGCAAGCGGAACTTTATTTCGAGTCAATTACCAAGTTACAGAGACAGTTCTTCAAACCATCTTGAATAGAAAAGGAGGTTGGTTCAACCGTGATCGTAAATGTACATCGTGAAGTGCTGTAATAGTAACTCAAAATATCACCAATAGAAAACTTCATTTAAAAAAAATTATTTTACTTTGCTCTTTCGCGAAACTAATTCGATCGGTAATAGCTTATCAGGTTATCAATAATTGTAATTTGAACTTACTTCTTTAAAGTGTAACTTGACAACGAGTTGTGCAAGTGAAGGATGGAAACTGCACCCCCACTCCCTTCCTCCTACCCCAAATGGACAGACTCCATTTTAAGGAAAATTTGGTTAAGCAGGATCGAAGGAACGTGAGTTTTATAGTTAACGCTTTTTCTTCTCACTATGAATAAATACAATACATAGTTTATTCGTCAGTATTGTCCACCATTTTATTTCAGTACTGGAACCATTCAACCTCGTTCCACTCGTTCACGAAGAAACGCGTCCCGAGGGTAACGTTACAAGTAAAATTTCTGAAGAAAGGAAAAACTAGGAAGAAACTCGAAATCTCCTACCATTCGAAGAAACGATCATGGCTGAAGTTGAATTACGCAAGCGAACTTTCCAGCAGTCCCGATGTCCAGGAGTTCAATCCGTGATAATACTTACACGTCAGGAGTCCTGTTGAGCTGTAAAGGAATTACTGCAGATCTCGTTCACGTGGATTCCCCAGGAGTTTATAGTAGATAGCTTTTGTCAGCCAAGATAGTAGACGACTGGCCATAAATACGGCTGATGTTAGTTGCGATATAGATAGGAATATATCAGCGTCACAGGAGAGGCTGCTTTAAATGCAAATGGCTAACTCGTGAAGTTCCACCGCCCTCTTGCCACGCAGGAATTGAAAAAGAAAGTACAAGGCCAACCCTTCGGTTGTCTCTGTAACTTACCAGGCAGCCGAGCAGGCTCAGTAATGGCATCCCTGGTTGGGTAGACACATCGTGGTTAGGAAGGAAAGATTAATTTTAATCATTCATTCAACCACACACGCAATCGATCCGCTCCCTGGGATACTCAACTGAAATTGCTAAACGTTTTACACCATTAGCCATTTTGCATTCAAGTATACATACATAGATAATATTGCTACACGTTATATTCCTCGATTACTAATTCTTCCTATACATTATGTATAATTAGCCGTGACAGATTCTGGCTATTATTAGAAACGTATACATATATAAGTCACAAGGTAAATTCATGAAAATCGAATGCGTGAGATAATGTAGAAGGTATATCCTGTAAGGGAAGGTTTTAGGAAGACTTTATATAGTAGCTTTATGTATTAAGTATATAGACGTATATATAGCATATAGACTATGTAGTAGTTGGTGTATAAGTCTTTTAGGATGTTAGTGTCGCAGGAAGCGTTATCCTTTCGGTTTAACGGCCGAATGTGCTTCTCGAAGCGTGCGGAGGAAGAATTTGCCAGCGGGAGAATTTCTCTTTGGTGAACTCCTCGATTATCTGAAATTTTGGCCGTTTGCGAGTAACTTCTATAATTTCGTAGTCGACGCTAAGATGACGCACGACGTTCCTTAGAATTCGCTTAGTAATAGGCGACGCCTGGTGGTTCGCCTAAGTCTTTGAAATTGTTAGGGCGTGAACGATGTTATTTTTCTGGCGTTGTCCCTAGAGGTGATGGAACAGGATTCCTGAGAATTGCGAATGTGTTAAGGATGAAGTTGGCGAATAGCCTCGAAGGAGAAAGTAAACTTTTTAAAATTGTATCCTAATTATTGCGCCTTACGATATGCAACCTGCGACGCATACGTAACGAAAGCACGTAATAAGTATAGAAATTAATTTCAAATGGTCGTGTTCAGCGTGGAAAACATGGTCGTCCAGTGATTCATAACACGGTCGTTGCATAAATTATGGGCGATACGTTGGCGCGCAATTAGGGTTTGCTAAATCGGCATTACTAATTAGATTTGGTAGGCCACATCTCGCGGGCGGTACTGTTATAATTGATTTGAATTTGAAACTAATCTATATAACTGGCATTCGATGCAATCGATACTGGCAATTCAAATGTACGTAGTATGAAGGGAGAGAGAGTAAGGTAGCGACTTAAAGCCGGGTTCACAATTAACGTAGGAACATTAATTTAGTCTTGAGATCTTTTTTGTTATTTTTTTTTAACTTGCTTATTTTTCACGGCAATTACTTAAGGGCGCCTGTATTAACCGTAATTAACGTTTACTGGAAACTTGATGGTGCTCACGCATCCGTTCTGTTTTACAATGATAAAGGATCCTTTGGGATGCTGTACGTAGTAGCTAGCTGATCAACTTTTTACGTGAGAATATAAATCTACTGAGTTTGCTGACGATGGATGTAAATATCTTCTGCTGTACATACTTCAGGCTGTTCGATACGACTGGTGGACTGTGGCTTTAAGGCTTTTAAAGGTCTCGATCGATTTGGTAACATATTAGCTTTCACTCAGCTTTCCCTTTCTTTTTTTATGTTAAATTAAACGTGCACCACAAGAAAAAAAAGAGGAAATTCGTTTTAAATGTTTTATTTATTTTCTGCCTTTTAGAAAATTGTATTTAAAAATTAGGAATAGTTGCTTTTTAAAATAATACATGGCTGATATTCATTTAGTGTAACGAACGAGATACACTCTTAAGTCCTTTATGTTTTTAATTAAATTAAGATATTCTCGCATAGAGAAGCGGTGCTCGAAAGAGGCGATTAACTGTAAAATGAAATTTTAATTTAAGATATAAGCGACTAATGTGCTTGTTTGTCATATTAACGATTTTAGATAGTAATTCAAATAATTTTTAGATTAGTTATATCTATAGCGTCGTCTTACAAAATGTGAAACATTGTATAAGATAAGTTGCGTAACATCGCTTTTGAGTTTAGACACTATCGAAGTTTTACGGTCGATTTGAAAATGCGCTAAGAAATGTACAAAAACGAGAGCGACTGTTTCAAGACGCATGATACGCAAGGACTAGTGTTATCGAAATGTTCAACTGCCGTTCGTATATTATACGTTTGATATTTCCGCCCGATTACAGGGGTTAACTTATCGACCTCGGGAAACCCAAAACCCGAACGAGCCATTTTTGTGTCAATAATACCTCTGGCCGTTGATTTATCGTTACAAGGGTTGCTGACCGTTATACCGTCCACTAGCAATCTCGCAAGTTGCTGTTTTACACTGCCAAAAAGAGTAGCTTGAATTTAGTAACGCAATGTGATTTGTAGACGTCGTTGTTAACGTAAACGCGCCTTTAATAATGCCAGGAGCAATCCACTTTGCCGCACCGACCGCTCGGGTCAAGATCCGACGGCTTTTCTTGTTAGGAATAAGAAATTTTAAGCAAGAAAAGAGATTGCGAGTCAACTGTTTACAGAATAAGCCACCAGGTGGCGCCACGATAATTGTTTGTCGAAAGCATTGATTTATTCGAGAAATCGACGTGCAACCTCTTCCCTATCTATTGACAAGAAAAAAAAAATGACTAAACAGTCGTTTGAGAATCGAATGGTGAACGTTATTCTTGTTTTTCTTCCCTTGTGTCATTTTTATTTTCTAGAAGTTAAAGAAGCAACAAGACACGATAGGACACTTGCAGGATGGCGAAGAGTCGCGAATGAGTTTTTCCGCCATTACCTTCGGTAGCGTGCATTCAATCTGTATCGTCGAGGCATTATCGAGGTTAGAGAATAACGAGGAGAATGAATCTTTAAAAATAATGAGATTCCTTACTGCTCCGCTTGGGATTCTTGAAGTCGAGACGGGAAATAAGTCGGCCGTAATTGTTCTTTGACATATATCATCTTTAAATTCTCCATGTTATTCTAAAGGCTCTAACTAAAGGTACTTTCTATATTCATACGTCAATATTACTTTTGCATACTTAATTATTTTTCACGTAAACCCCACGTACTGTACGTACAATACAACGCACGTGTAATAAGGTTATAAACCTAACCTAACTAGCTGCTTTATAACTAAAGCTTATAATCGTACTAAAAACATTGGTCCATACAACATCCATCATAAACCGAGGATGATCAATCTCTTAAACTATAGCAGAACCAGCATAACAATAGCTATCAATACATAATACAGAGTAATATTTAAAATGTGAGTAACGGCCTAGCATCGCCAAAGCTAAAAGCTCACTATAAACGAGATCTTTTCGCTGGCCATAAATTTGGTTATTATTGAAAATCCCTTCTATGTACTTATGTAGCCCCAGGGCGGGCACATATGTGTCTCAGGGAAAATATGGCGCAGAGGTGTCGGGACGCATGCGCTTTTCCCTATAAAACATAAAAAGTAACCGCACTTTACGAGCGGATGATTGGCCTGAAATGGCCTTGTGACTACGTAGGCATCATATGTGCGAATACGAAATGTCTGTATTTCTCTGGTCTTCCGTTTCTTTTTTTCTTTCTTCCTTCTATTTTACGATCAATGGATTTGCCAGGCTGGAACTGGAGGAGCAGAAGCAACGCAGCGAACGATAAACTTTGCGAGGTAGTACGTCTCTATTGCCGAGTGGAGCCATCCAGCTTTCCACAGGCATTTCATCCAAAGCTGGAGCCACAAGCTCGTAACTGGGACGGACGATCGAACGGATTAGCAGCATTCGAATCGGGTCGCGTGCTTCCCAAGGTACTTGCTATACTATATACGGAAGCATTACGTCGGAAATCGAATGGAAATTAATAGACGATCATATCATATCTATTCGTGCTTTCTATCAAATGACATTCTAACGACGATACCTCAACTACCTTTGGCAAGCATAAATATATAAATGAAGTATCAATCATTTAATTATTTATTCAAAAAAATGTCATTTTAATTATTATTGCTTATACTTTCTTTACCGAGTGTACCGAAGCATAACTTTGTATATGATTTATGGATATTGGTCGTACGATTAATATAATTAGTAACGTAATAAAGCACTGTATGTATGTAATATTGATTTTGGAGGTTAATTGACTTATTGATGTTCGTAGTATCGTATGTCTGGTAATGATGACGTAACGATGACAAATCGTCAAATTTATATAAAACCTCAAGGGGCTGGTTAAACAAATAAATCAAAATTAGCCAGGCATAAAAATCTAGCGTTCCGATTAATGTTTCGGGCCGTTTGAAGGATGAGATTTCCAGGCGGGATTGAACGTAATCTCGGGTCTTCGATTGACTGACGTCCGGTCGACATCTAGAAGCCAATAAAAAGTTGAGTGTGACGAGTCAACACTACACAACCCCTCGCCTGGTGTCATCGCATAGAGTTACGCTCCCCTTTTTCAAAAGGGTGGTTTACTAGGAGACACGCCACTCGAGATATGTTGTTAACGATATAAGATGAGAAATCCTATCCTGTACGTCACTGGGACACGGATCAACGAACTACAAGAAGGGAAACCGTCCTACTCGGGACTACATAGGATGCTCGATATCGTCCTTCCTATTTTTCACAAAACCATTTGTTAGTCCTCGGGTACTTCTGAGATCTATGGACCGGATTGCTCTTGAAGTGATACGGCTAAATGGACCGTTTGGAAACTGGAAGAACAAAAGAGTCTGGTGACACTAGGTATTCTAAGGGTATGGGTAAAGGATGAACTACGTATTTTTATCTTTCGATGGATTCTGTTTAGGATGGACAAAGGTCTAATGGAGATCAGGAGGAATGTATCTCTTAGAAAATTCTCTCGATGGGTACAAAGGTACAGAAAAGGATTTTATCCTAGAAGATGGTAATGTATATATGTAGAAATTTAACGTAAGTAACGAGCTAGCAGTGTTTGCTAAGTGGATTGAAAAGGGATGAAAATAAAAATAGTGACTGTTGCTGCTGGACGTATGAGATGTGACAAAGGAATCGAAGGATATAATTATTGGACTAAATTCCAAATAGAAAATCGTTAGTATTGTAGGGACTGTACCTGGTATAGACGGGCGATTAGTTTTCGTAATTCTCGACTGCTGAAAAGTTTGTACCTACCGATGGTTATGGGAGAGTGTGGCTTTATTGATGTTTCGCTAGAGTTTCGATAGCCGTCTGAGGACTGTTGACAGAAAGGATGTCAATAGGATAGAGAGAAGATCAAGTTCTGTTTGAGAGCAGAATCCTTGGTAAGGATAACTTTGTTTCTGTAGGAGAGCCGCTGAAAAGCTCCTATCGAGAAAATTAAATTTGTCATCGAAGAGACACACGACTCCTGGGAGCATTTCTCCTGAAGACTTTACGGTTAAAGTTTTGAGGTTGCAATTAGCAGACAGCATTCCTGGTACAGAACTGTGTCTGAGAAAAAAAAGAAAAGATCAATTTGTCAATAGAATTGTTATTTGTAATTGTTATATAAAAAATGTGTAATAATGTATTTTTAATTACATTGTACTCACATAATTATTTTTATTACAATGTAAGATTCCTTATAGCACGTATCATCCTTCACTCGTATATCTATAGTGCGATAGTCGGTAAATTATCTTCCCTGTAACTAATTATGATTATACATATATGTATATCTACAGTATATTGTAGTAAGTTGAATACTCACCCCAAGCTAAGACTCCGGAGGAACACAGTTTGCTAAAGTGCTTCAGACATTACTCTTGTTCGCTCGTTATCCTAGAGTTTCTCTATGGTAGGAATCGGATTGTCGAAATAGTAGAAGAGCCATGATAAAGGGGAAGGAGTATAGATTGGTCAGCAATGGCCGAAGAGAAATGATTAGATTGTAAGAATATTGTCACTGGTATTCCAGTGCTCCAATACAGATAATAAGATTGGTCATATAAAAGTTGTTTCATCTGGAAGAAAGAAAGACCACAGGTACAACTGATCGATAATGATAAAAGATAGACCACGACTCACGTAGTAGATGCGAGACGGAGAGACAGGAGGCTTTTTAAAAGACAAAACAAAACTTCGTCCATAGACTGTGTACGGAACACAGAGATGCGATATACGTTTTAAATTTTCTCCCGGCACTCGAGTCGCATTTATTTGCGAATGCACCATATCATCACGTGAAAACGTAACATGGCGACGGTTACGGCTTAAAGTCACACGTATATTCCATCTCGACAGTTTCAACGTTCTACATTTTTGAAACAGTTTTCTCGTGGGAGCCATGGATTTCATTTAGACGTTGCGCAATGTATACCATTATATTTTAATACGTTATGGAAATTTTTATTTTTTTTGTTAACAACTCAAGGAATATTAAAAAAGAATTATCGCTTGTTCTTCTATCTCTATATGTTTCAATAGTACAAGTGAAATTTTTATTCTTTTCTTCTTTCCTAGTTACTGGAATTTGAAATGTATATCCAGGGAGCGACATCTATGATTTACAAGACTCACGTTCGCCTCAAGGCGTGTTTCTCTGTAGGTACGAATCTCTGTCGTTTTTCCCATCTGTCTCTTGACACGTGAGGTTTTAATTACTTTTAAGGTTATATTAGCGCAGTCCTAGATCTTCCCTGGGAAGTTGGCAATCATTGCAATTGGCAGTGGACTCGTGAGATCGTTCGGGAGTGAAGCTTTTACGATAATACTGAAGATTTGCGGTCTGCCTTGACGAGTGTGGTGGGTTTCGGATGAAACGAACGACTCGTAAAATCGTAATCGAGTTGGTCTTAACGACCGAGCAAAAGCTGTGCTGCGTCTCGCATTTTATATTTTACTCTTTTAGCTTGAGTACGGTTCGCGTACTTGTGTCATGATAAATGATGGGTGAAAGGATTGCAGGACCACTGTTGTTTTTGTTTTTCTTTTCTGTTTATTTTTTTTGTTTTTCGTCAAGCTCTACGTTGGACAACAAGCTTTTACGAGCTTGCAGAATATACTTTGACTACACAGAGTGAAGGAGGAGTGCATATAGTGGTTAGCACCTTCCATTAGGGGAAAAAAGGTCGAAGAATGCAATTACGATACTTTTGCAAACCAGAGTTTTGCAACTGAACTGTTATGGCAACGAGTGGACGCTTCTTTGCAAGTAGCATTCATTAATAATACCTTTTTTATTTTCATATCGCGCACCAATATACTTTGGTGGAATTAAGGTAGGTACACAGCCGACCCAGTTCATATGCCAGAACACGATTTGCCTTGACTGGAGGACAGGATGAATATTGCTTAAGAACGTCTGACAAATATGAAATACCAGCCATTTTCTATACAAAGCCAATAGTCGGAATTTCCGACGTTAAACGAAAGCTGCCAGACGAATGAATCGAAGAAAGGGAATTATAAGGGCGTGATTTCTAAGGAAATCTTTATCAGCCATCTCGAGCAAAAGTACTTGGTACGGGAAATCTGTCCGAGTAAAATAATATAAGCAGTAGAATGGCGGTGGGACGTCAAGGAGGATATAATTTTTGAAAAGCGTTTATGCCTAAGGCATCCACCTCTCGCACCAATTGCACTCGAGTTCAACCACCATTTTAAGATCCAGGCTCCTTCTAGATCCTGTTTTCTTTATACACGATACCTAATAGCCCGAAATCAATTTCCCGGGGGGTCTTTGAATAATGGAAAAATGGCGGAAGCCAATCGAGCTCCGTGAAAATATCTGGCTTATTCCATCGATTCGATTTATTATCCAACAATACCCGACCATGGCGTGACGTTGGATTTTCCTATTGTTGCGCCGGAAATTCCCTTACGCTCATTCGTACAGCCATTAGCTTTTGATACGAAGCAGTTTTGTTGCTCTGTTAAAGTAAAAAAATAATATAGTCCAGTAACGTATACGTATCATCACAGTGCCCTGCACTTTAATAGAATAATATTTATACACAGACAGTTATACTATGAGCTGTTGCTGACGCTATATAATATAACTTCCGGCAAATCGAAACGTCGCTTACAAGTATCTCCGGATGTTATTTGATTAATTTATGTTAATCGGGTAATCGGGCCGATTCCATCAGAATGAAAGCCACAGAGTTTTCCTCGATTTATGCTGAATCCGTACTGACGGCACTGTGGTTCGCTCCGTTCAGGTAGATCGAGCAGTTGAGCACGTTTTATAGAATGAATTGTGCCGCGTGTGATTCCACCCTTTAGAGATTTATGTGACGTTGCTTTGGGAGAGTTAAATGCTTAAAATACATTCGAATGAATTCCCACTGCGCGTTTCGTCTGTTATACAACGTGTAATATCTTCAATGTAAAATTGTCAATGAAAGTTTTCAAAATTTGTCCAAATAAGAGGGCTGGGTTAAAAAGAAATTAATTAAAAATATTTTTGCCTTAAACTTTGCATTAAAATGTCAATTTCAATTATCCATTTTACTTGGAGCTCCTTCGGTACTGACCTGTCTAGAAAGTTTATAACAAAATTCTCAGAGTCTAACATGACGTCAGCAGCTTGCATATTTATAGTGAGCACAATTTCATATTCAATGACATAGAACAGTCGGAGATTTTAGTGAAATTAATTTCTCTTCTCTTTCATCAAATTTCTAATTCAACCCTTTGGTTTTCCTGCATCATCAGCTCAGTTTGCACAAACTGCACGCCATTCTTGCAGGACGTATTATTTAATTAATCCACTCAGCGGATTTGCATTCTGGGAAAAAGTGCAGCTTTCCCAGACAGAGTGCAGTTGATCACTTGATATTGACAGTGCGTGGTCGTCATTTGAATCAGCGCAATACTCTGCACGCAAGACAACCCAGATACGTTTTTAAGATAAGGTCTGATTACCTTTTCTAGGTTAAGGTCAAAGGGCGATGCATGGTAGATAAGTGACAGTATCCTATAAACGCTCCTACCATTTATCACCATTTTTCCCAAGTGCAGTTTTATGTTCACTATCAGTGAACAGTGGCCAAACGTGCGATATATTTCATATTTCCGTTTGATGAACTGCAAACCGGAAATGGATCTGTGAAAAGAAATAAAGTATTAGAGTCGATCGAAGATTATTGCTCGGCTATTATTTCAGTCTAAACATCTAATTCAGAGATATCTGGCACCACGAGTGTGATTCCCAGTCCATGTTATTCAGTATTAAATATTTACAAACTGATGGGAAGTGCATGATGATCTTTTGATTGGCTGATAAGAACAGCCTGAGTATTTCATGAGGATACGTGTCGTCTAATGTGATTGATAAGAGTTAATGCATCGAGTTACAATACGAACAATGAACATTTGAACGAGCTTTAAGGCTCTCTGCTGATTTTACAATGGTTAGTCGACGGGAAAGTATCTATGTAAATATGCTTAATCCAGTAGAATATTGATAGTTAATAATTAATCTTGTAACATCGCCAATCATAATATTGGATAATATTCTAGTAAAATGAGTGAACAGTTAATTGCATAAATTGAAGTGATTAAACAATTATGTATTCTGTTTGCACGATTACGTTGAATTGTTAAAGTTTACATTTATCCCCTTTTAACTGATTCCTAACTGACAATGAGTGATACGCAAGAGGAGACTGTGTATTTGAAACAATGTTTTTTTTCACGTTTATTCAGAATGCACTAGTCGCCAAGCAGGATATATAAATGTTATATGTGAGAATTTTGAGTAAATATGCAATATTGATAGAAATCGAACGAACAGGTGAATTTTACTAAATGCGAAAGCCTTTAAAAAATATAATCTGATACGAGCGTTGATAAATATTTATTTTAATTATTCCTTACTCACTGTCAGTTAAATCAATACTGCGAATGTAAGTCGAGTGAATAAAGAGAATGTTAAAGAAAAAAAAAATTATTAACAAACGAGAAGAATTTGGACATTCGTTAGGATGGACCACGCCGGAGAAAGAGAAGAATTGGATAAAAGATAAGTGGACGAGTGTCTCATTGAAGCATATAAAAATCTATTTGGATAATTGCAGTCTGGTGGGATGTAAATATCTGGCAGAGCCACGACGTCCATGGAAGGAAAGGTTATTGAAAATTTAACATAAGATGTCGCTACTAGATGCTTTGGATTGATAAGAATTTTGAAAATTTTGATTTTCAGAATATTTTGGATAATCGTACACGTCATATCTCTTTATCTACTTGGACACACCGTGTATACAATCTATGGGCAGTATCTTCAAAGTCCAATAGTAACGACACTGGACACTCATTATTATCCATCCTACCATCTTCAATTTCCCGGTAAGATAAAAGCAAGGAATTTGCCATTTTGATAAAGTTTCTAAAAGTATTTATCTCTACAGGCGTCGCCGTATGCAGCATAAATAGAATAAGTCGAGAAGCTGCGACGAGACTAGCGAGAAACATGTAAGAGTTTTAATTAAAAAAAAAAAAAATCTTATTTATATTTGAGATTTTATATTCGCGATTCCAAAATCCCTGACGTTAATAGGAACGTGAATCGTGCAAATTTTGTATTGATTAACGCCGCTACTATCGGCCTCGCAAATACCGATGGGAATAATGCTATTAAAAGTCTAACGAGAGCAACGCGTGTATTTCGTAAAGCTCGATCACTAATTGCGAATGACTCGTAATATGATATACGGTGATATTTATCACCGCCATTGTCCATAGGGCGCCAGGAGGTAATTTTATAGTATTGCGTATCCGTAGAGATACATGAATCTGCGTGGAATTTGCGTGCTGCGTGAAAATTGGGTTGAATTCGCATGAAACTTCTAAAGTTGTTATCAGCGTCACTGTTACAAAAAAAAAAAAAAAAAAAAAATTAGTATTTCCCATATAATCAATTGTTAATTACTAAGAATTTTCAATCAAAGTACTGTACACTGTTGCTCACGAATTTTGTTGCTTATGCAAATAAAAAATGTCATAATTTTATATTACCTTTTCAGCTTTGTCGCAAACAAGAGTCAAGTCAAGGAAGAAATCATTTTGGATATGATTTGGTCTTTAGGAGATTTATACAGCACTGCATATGACGTTACTTCTGAGTCGGTGGACGTTGATAAAATATTAAGAGAATATCATGGTGGTCCATATGACATGTCCAGTATTATGAAAGATGCAAGTATAATAGATCTGTATAAACATTGATGACGTCATACGTGTACTGAAAATGTTGTCTTCTACGTAAAACAGTTGACGCCCAGATGCGAGGATATCCTTGTTTCCTGTACATTTGATTCCAGGAGCCAAGATTGCTTAGAGATCTTTGATTTCCTGGAGACGCAGGATGGTTTTTGCTGCATCTTTAATTACATTAAAAACAGAAGTTACAAGAGGTATTAATGAATAATAGTGAATTGTAATGATGTTCTTAATTAATATTAAATATTAATTTTTGTCACACCATCCATAGGTCATCCCAGGACAATAAACAAGACAAGATATATCATATAAATAGTCTGGGTGCAGTAGGTGGACTCTCGGTTATATTGAAACCTTTGCTCAGAGATTATTTTTTCCCTCTTCTCCCTCTTCAGGGATGGAAGGTAATTAGGATGTCTCTAGTGGACATTTTTATTTGGAACTATTGAAAGTATGAAGCAAAGTATAATTTGTGCGATTGTACCAGGTGACGATATTCAATCCAAACGACTATCCTGACAATACTAGTGGCGGCGTTACGGATGTATTGATCTCGCCATTAATGGAGGCTTTTTTACAACTGGATGCTACATTCTTTCATAGTACAGATGGTATCAGGAACTTTCCAATTGATAAACGGAAATGCGTTTTCGATGACGAGACGGATGTATACAGAGGATATACGTATAGCGATTGCATCGTTAACTGCAGAGTAAAGGACATCTGGAAAACTTGTGGTTGCAGACCCTTTTTTTACCCAGAATCAATAATTAAGGGAGCCAATCGAATCTGCGACATGACCCATATCAAGTGCTTGCATAAAAATAAGGGTGAATTGTTCAAGAAAGAAAAATATATTTTATACTGAAATCACATGAAAATTGTCTACTTCGTAGGGAAATGGTGGTCCCCGTTACCCAACGAATTCAAAGCTGGTGCTAATCTCACGGAATCCCTGATTTGCAATGAATGTTACCCCACTTGCAACGACGTACGTTATCAGGTGTCGACTTCATGCTTACAATTGCAAACCGGCCTTTATCACGTGCAAAATCGGTAACAATCTTAAGCAATGCAATTAATTTTGAGTACGATAAGAAATATTAATGAATTTTCAGATTCAATTTCACTGTACAGGACGAGAGTATAGTACATGTATATTTTACTAAGTACGGTACCTTAAAACTGAAGCAAGACCTTGCTTATTATTGGTACGAACTTTTGAGTGAGTATATGTTGGAATTAAAAGAAAATAAAAGTAAGAAAGATACCCTCTTGCGTTCAAGGCATAAAATTGTTCATCTGAAACACAGTAAACAACGATATAGTAAATGTTGTAGGTAATATTGGTGGAATTTGCGGAGTTTTCATCGGCTTCAGCCTCATCAGCGCCGCAGAAATAATTTACTTTTTGATGTTACCTCTTTTGAACTGTCGTGGAAGAGCACTGAATAGGAACCGCATGAATCCAACAAGAAACGAGCCAGCCACCGTCCATACTTTATACTGGAACGAACTCCAGCCCCGTTTACAAAATCGAAAAGCGCGAAGACGACGAGTAGGTACTCCGAGCTCTGACTCCAGTTCAAGACGTGGTGGTTTTAATGGCTTTTGGTTCGTAGGCCAACGTCGTGGGATCAGACAAATACACAGTTAGAGCCGTAGAAGAACATGGTCCATCGTTTGGTGTCACATCGAGCAGCAGCACCCTCCATCCAATTCCATGGAGCCCATCTCGCCTCTAATTAGAGGACCAGTGACAAATTAGAGATCGTTGCTCAAATAAATCGAGGGTCCTTCTTGGTCGCATATTTGCCATTTCATCCAACATCCCCGTCCAGTCCTGACCTGTTACGATTGAAACCAAGAGTGAGATTAATTTTCTCAAACAGTTATTACGTGAAGTATGCCAAGTACGTTGATTCCTAGAATACCGTTCGCATCTCTCCTGTTTGACTTCAGGTACGTTCTTGGCTTCTACAGTTGAAATCCTTAGGTACATTTACAATAGAATTCCAGTAATCCATCCTTCACTTGGGAATCGCGATCTAGGTTCCGTTGGTTTTTTTTGCATTAGTAGACGTAAAAGTCCGAGTCTCCGTTGAGAATTTCGAAGCGAACCGCATCGTGTACCACGTACGGAATTTCGAGTTTATTTCCTCGTTTTACGATCGATATTCCTGTTTGGACATCGATAGGTGACAATCGTTCATTGGTTGCATTAACAGACAGAACATTCTCGAATTTCACAATGAGAGATTTGAAAACAAACGTAATTTGACTGGGGTTGACGCTTTTCGTATTACATTTTGGAAACTTGTATCTGGATTACAAATAGTCAATTTCGCTTCGTTACACACTGTGTATTTACTCATACGAAGTAGCGTATGCGATATTGTGAATAGAATGTGCGAATAGAGTCGAGATATACACGGAAATCGAATTACGTTGCGATACATTCATCTCATGAATTTTAATCGGGGAAACTAGTTATGACGTCGATCTTGATTCGATATTTATTACGATTTATGATCGAGTCAGTCCTTGCTTTTGTGTTCGTGACAGAAATGAAAATTCTACTGGAAAACTTACGGCGAGTACTTTTATTAGATACGACATATCGTTAATCTTTCACACGAGCAATTGATTTTTAATGGTGAGAATATCGAGAGAATTTATTACATTAACGTACATAACCAACAATACGATAATAGAATTTAAAGAGACTCGGATAACAGATTCTTACCTGATTGAAAAGTATTGAGCTTTCATTCAATGCGATTTGGAAATTCCTATATGAATATTTTCAAACTCAAATTTTTCTTTAATATAACAAAAAACATGGCAAATATTTCACATAAAAAGTTTGACGTCATGTTTAAAATATTTTCAGTAACTGAGCTGCCATCTTACCACGCGCCTCTTCTTTTTCTTTGCTCTATTCAAATATTTATTTGCCTCGCGGGTATGCTCAGAGAAAATGAATTGCGCTTTTGATAAGCACAAGAAAATCCGCAGCATTAAATTTTTGCATAATATATTGTGGCAAATTTGCTATGCTTCACCATATTCATCTAAGGTATGCTAGTATCTAACTTGACTAATTTAGTTATAGTTTGGACCTTTAGAGCAGCGCCGTTGTAGCGGCGTCTTCGATAACTAATTAAAGTCATGGAGTATTCGTTGTAACGTGCTCTTGGTGAATTGGCGAAGTTCAAGATCGGAATTAAATATCAGCCCCAGGTTTTATTCTCATTCTCCTTTTTATTTGTTGCGTGAGAACTTGACGTAGGCATAATAAATACTCGCAGACTGTTTTTCTACTTTCCTACGTTACCCGTGGATCGATCATCGTCAGCCAGTAGAAAGGTAAGATTGATTTATTGATTCCGCAATCTCTAATTGTTCTTTGTGATATTAAAAATCTTAATGCGATATTGAAACAATAAATACAACGGCTCAGTGTGTGTATTCTCGTCTACGTCGCTACTGCAACGAAATTGCATGTACGTAGGTTAATATCTTGGCTTCTCTAGATTCAACGGTTTTTCGCTATTGACGTGATCGAATTTGATCGCGACCCTTAATTTTCTCAATCCTTTGAGTCATTGAAATTGGTTAAACGTTACGATTGACATTGCTTATCGCAAGGGATGGAAATAAGTGACAACAAGACGAACGAAAGAAACGTCAGAGAGGTTATGTCATAATTGAACTCTGATATGACGTGAGCATAGTGTGATTTGGTTACGTAATTCATTGTGAGGTTAATGATTGCAATATTATTTGTAATTGCTAGAAATAAGAGCATTCGAGGCTGAAAGGTGAAGGTATTGCCGTGTAAAAGGTGAGGATTCGTCGAGCAGAAATAACGCCATTATTGCTCTACACACAAAGGTTCTTTTATAGTTGCCGTAGTAAAAGCCTGACGTTTCCCTGCGAATGAATGAATGTGCGTTGTTTCCCGTGATAACAGCCTCGTGAAAGAATACCTTTTATAGTAGAAAATTCCGAGTAAAGCGTTCATCTCGGGAAAGACTTATTTGAAGGAAAAAAAAAACGGAAAAAAAGACTTTTAAACTACTGTGAAATTTGAGAAAGTCCTGCCACACGATGATATGAGAAAACAGGGCACCCAGTATATAACTTCAGAATCTTTTATCGACCGGGCGAGATAAAAAGAAACGTTAGAAAAAAAAAAAATCATAAATCCGTATAAACTACAGTTCTTTGTTAAATTTGAGCTTTTATAAACGTAACGTCCTTCAAATATCAAATCATATAGAAAGTCCCTTCTGTGGCATGAAATGAAATTCCAAATAACTCTGAAACTTGAGTGCTTTTCCCATATGGTAACATACGTGGTAAATCTGTATTTCAAAGTTTGCTTTGCTACTTCCTGACCATTTCCGCTTTCCATCGTTGTGCAATACGGCGCTGCAGCCATATCCTTTCCTGAAAGTTCGTCCCAACGGTGAGGCTCCTTGGATTTACGTCTTCATTTGCAAATAGCGTCTCGCTACGTGTAACTCTAGAAGCAGGCAACCTGAGTGGTTGAGGGAATCATTAATATCGTAACATCTGTGCCGGAGGCCGAGCATCGAGGCTCAAAACTTCTCTGCTAGTGGCGAAAACCAGGCAGACAACCACTCCTCAAGCCCAGATACTCACCCCCAACATCCCCTTGTCCGTTTTCCAGGTTGCTCCTAGTCCCGAGTCATCTCTGTCAAAATACGGAATATCATCTAGCTTTGCCTATAGTTATAACCAGCTGCTTTAACAGTACCTGCTGAACTCGGAATTTCACCAAGGGACCCGCCAAAGTTTTCGCCACTGGATAGCTGGTTGCCTAAATTTATTCCTACCTTAGTGTTTCTAGGAAATTAATATATTCTAAACGGATGCCTTCCCTCTTCTAGGTGTCATATGTTCAGGAGCACCAGCCTCTACCCCACCTTAGAAATCCACTGTACTCGTTCCATGGACTGCTTGGAGTTTACAAATGAGATTTGGCAGCGACTGAAATACGCTACAAGGAAGTATGAGGCAGAGGAACGAGTTACACCTGCAGCTCGGATTGGGTCAAATAAAATGAGGTGAGTCAAGGCAAAGTAAGGTGCACTTGGTGCACTTCGTCCTATCGCACAGTAACTCGATACCTATAGCTGTTTCCTGTTCCCATAAAGCCGAAGATGTCGAACTCGATGTGATTGGAATACCGAATCTTTTTCCAAGAGAAATAAGAAAACTGAGTCGTGGGGAATATCGCCGGATGGAAGGAAGGGTTGGCTGCTCCCAGATGACGAGGAAAGTGTCGGTCTCTATTGAGAAAAAGGATTGAGCAGCTCATAGAGGGTGAGGTGAAAGTTTAGATGGAGAAGGTTGAAGGGACCAAGTAAACTGGCAACTCGCTCACAAAGTGGCTGATTGAGAGGAAACGGATCTTTGGGTCTCACTGCTATAAAGAAACACTCGGCTATTCGTGACGGTTAATGGGAGGAGATAAGAGAAATACGATAATGCGAATATTGGCTGAGCTGTGTTTGAAATTATTGCAAAAATTTACTGCGCTTTTTATGCGCTTCGTGGTACAAGAAAATTATGCAATTGAGAAGAGGATTTACCCGCTACGGTTCTCGACGAGATAAAAATATAGCAACGACGGACTGGATCGAGGTGAGAGGATGTATTTTTGATAACATTCCCTGGACCCATCTCTTTTGTAGTGGAGAAAGTTATTGAATATCCGCCTCAACGTTTTCCTCTTACTCCTTGAAATTCATAGTAAACTTCGAACGGATCGCCAGGCCGAAAAACATAAAAGTGCCCCGTAAAACGTGCAATATCCTACGGTGACAGGATTTTAACATTTTTCTTTTGGAGACGGCGTCGTCCCTTTACTCCACGGGATTGACTGGCGTGCACGAGGGTGGCATGATGCTTTTTTTTATGGACTTTTTATTTTGTATTACACTGTAGTGTAGAATCTCCTTTAAAACCTATATAGGCTAACGTCAAAGGATGCTGTAACCATTGATGCTTTGAAAGATTTAATGTTCCCTTTTAAACTGACTGTGTTATTCTTGAGAATTTAAATAGCGTGTAGCCACTGAACTTACTCACCTGTATTATTTAACGGGTTTGATATTAATTATAATGTGATGTAGGTATGAGAAAGAGAGAGAGGGGTAGATAGAGAAAAACCTCATTCATACTTTGACACGTGGTTCATCATTTTATTTGCGGCATTGGAAAGGCCTGTAACGCATAATATATGGGCACGTAACATATAGGACGTAGATATCCCAGAGTTCTCTTTTCCACAACATAAATTTTCCACTGTCGTTCGCAGCGGCGAGGACGCGAGGTGCTTCCGAATAATATAGCACTGGGCTGCATCGAACGAATGGCCAGATTTAATTTTAGTTTTTGTATTTGCCCGAGCAACGCGGAATTCAAATGAACTCCCCGCGGTGACTACGTTGCGTTACGGAATTCTCTCGTCCCGTCGTGCTTTACATTGCCTGGCTTTGGATTTCACGAAAATGTCCCATTGTCTTCGTTCACGACGGACTGCATTTGTACTTAACTGAATTATTACGTGATGGGAAAATTCGAATTTTTTTTTTTCTTTCTTTTTTTACCAATCTCCTAACACAACTTTGTACTCAGCCAGCAAAGCACTTTTCGGATTTTCTTTTTTTTTACCTTCTATGATTTTTAGTTAATTCTGTCTGTCAGAAAATCTTCACTGCTAAATCAACAATCGCTAAGAGGATAGTGAAAAATTGGCGGACTAATATTCATTGCGAATAAATTATTCTCTTTGATTAAACTACCTTATTTTATATAACTGTTGCAGCTTTACCTTGTACTCGTTAAGAATTTGTCAGTAGTCAGTATGATTAGAATTTTAACCTATACCCGTGGTGATTTCTATTAATAAAGAAAATTTCATATTTCAGAATTCCAAGAGTCTTCGCTATCCACCATCTTCAAAGTAAATTGATGCCATCTTACGAAGAACCATTTGACGTTTCCATGTTGCTGTTATGGAAGGATGCATGTGACACTGGAGGATAAGAAAACGTAATTGAATTCGACGACTGCATAAAAGTGAATTTTCAAGTTAAAAGAAACAATATGTTTGGAGCTTCCCTCGGTCATTTATTTATTAACTGACAATTGCGTTACACGTACAGTTTGAAATAGGTACCTTCATCATCCATAGCCATTGATCATGTCGCCCTCGATAAAAACTATGTGCACACTCTTTCTCACGACTTAAAATCTGCAATAGCAACGTCATAAGTGTACAGTCAACGCAATATTATTTTAATATGCTTTATACGTAAACAACGATACAATTTACATACATGGTACAATAGTTTTATATGACGTGTGTCTGGATCTTTGGCAGTATAATGATATATCGCTACTACGTCGATACGTGCAGTTGCATATCATTGATAACGTACGTAATTATTAATTTAAAAAATGTAATAATCTCCATGAGACAATTAACGAGAAAACTAATTCTTCCAGTCGTTAGACGAATTAGCTGTTTATTTGACAAAAGCTATCATCGCATTGAACAGAAATGACGAGAATGTCGAAAACTGAGCAAAAGCATATATTGAACGTAGTACGTACTGCCCCGTGGGAAACCCGTATGTCCTCGTATGTATTCACGTATTCGAATATTCGTGTATTCAAAACGTTATAGGGATGTTAATCGCATCATACTGGAAATCTATCAAATCCCAGTTCAGTAGGTTTGTCAAGGGATGATTTTTGTGTGATAGATTGAGAGGCATTAGTTCGTCCGTTTGAGTGACGTTATACGGGCTCGTTTTTTATTATTATTTTTTTTTACAGTGCTATCCGAGGAATCATCGTATTTAGGAGATTACGGACACTGGGTGCCAGCGTCGCAGATACATTTATATTTGGGTAACGTATAATTTATTCTATTTATCGGTATTATCGGGCGATCCAATAATCGAAACTAAGCACATTCATTATTCATTGATCAGGTGGAGGCTTATTAAATCGATCGGATACCTGGAATGATCGTGGACCTCGGGACAAACTGAGAGCGAGGATGCTTGTTTGGGATTGGATACAGAAGCTGCTGGCCTGGTACATGGAAACGCTGGAAGGTGGTTACTAGCAGGCCGTCGCGACGCCTGGATGATAAATCATCTGGCCAGTAAGTGTGTCGCGGGTAATCGATTCCGCGTGAGGACGGCAGCTCTCTTGGAAAATCGGGAAAGGCCTTCGGGACGCGCAAAAGGAAACGGGAATACCGATCGTTCCTAATGTTCATGGATCCCTTTTGTAGGTAGTTTCTACGCGTCGCCCTGCGAATCCGCGACGCCTCACACCCCACAGAGACTCTACACGTCACGACGTCGATATACGTAACTGTACCAGGAAAGCGAATTCCTACGGGAACAAGTTACTTCCTTTAGTTGATTCGTACTTCTTTCTCTTATTTTCTTCCTCCTATTTCTTCCTTTACGCCACTTTGTCTTCTCTCTACTTCCTTCGGCTTCATTTTTCTTACCCACCTTATCATTCTCCTCGCACCCTATTCGTCGTCGATTATACGTAACTTAGATCGCCTTACGAGGTACGTTTATGAGATAACAAGAAGAAACACGCCGTATTTACATATAAAAATATATCTTATCGTGATTGATCGTATCTATGTAATTAAAATTTTTCTTAACATACGCCTTTTGATACGTTTTCACATATCACAATTTCGTGTTTCCTTTTTCATTTCTCTCTTTTTTTTTCTGAATTTTTCTTATTATTTTTACGCGCTTCGCTTCTTCCACTCCGGTGTGTTCTCTTTGTCAGCCGGGGGATGGAGGGGGATGATGGGCTCCAGTTTGGAATAGTTTAAGTTCTTTTTCTTTACTTTTCTTTTATTAACGAGAATGAGCAAATTGTACTCGCGAGAGAATGACAAAAATGTATATCAGGAATTTTTTAGTCCTGTAATTAAGCTAGTTACTCGAGTTTTAATGATACTCCTTAAGTATGATCCATATCGAATCTGTATATTGAGAAAATTTTTATCGACAGCATTCGATTTGGTTCGCGTTCAATTGATTTTTTTTTTTTTTTGGAATTGTTCTTTGTCTATCTAACATTTATGGCACTTATACGTACACCTCTGTAGAAACCGATAACCATTCTCTAAAGTATACTTAAAGTTTGGTCGACCTGTACAATCTTGACGCATTTATTACCTTACCTTTGGTACTTGTCATTAATTAAAAAAGACTATCATTATTATCTGAATTTTCAATTGAAAATTAATAATCGGTCCATTCTCTGCTTAAACGCTCCGTTTTCTGATTTTACATAAATAAAAGAACGGACACGCTCGAATCATTCGAAAGGTTATTAAAAACGAACTTCCTCCCCATAAACGTTAGATACTTTGACATCCGAAACATGAAATATTTCTTGACAGTTCGTTATTACAATAACGAAGGTTTGACAATTTCGAGAAAGGGATGATGACTTTCTTCGGTTTGACTTCCATCGTAACTGACATTCCGGCAAGGATCGAACGATACAAGGATAATTCATTGCGCATTAACGAACGTCGACGTTGAAAATTGCCAAAGGGATACAACCCTTCATGAATTTCTAAATAAAAGTACAATTATATCAACTCTTTGTTAAATTGGCTCAATCGTCAATAACGTTCGATTATCATTATCCAACGTGAGCTTCTCTCAGCGCTCGTGAACTGTTAGATAAAATAGTCAATCAATGGAAAAAGTCTGAATGCTCTATTTTTCTGAGATAAATTATTCCATTCACCACCCACCCACTCAACGCGTTCTTTTACGTCACTCCACTCACCGTCGCTATCTCCTTTCTCCTTCTCGTTGCACACACTTCATCCGGTTCTCAAGAGTCGACATTATGTCCGAATTCCCACGAGGAGTCTACGTTGCTTTCCCATCTCGACGGACATGGTTTCCTCTCACGTTGGCAGCCATGCTTACCGCGCTCATGAATACTGACTTTAACTTCTTACAGTTCTCTACGTACTGCAGCATCATATACATATATGGATATACCGCAATCAAGGTATCCGGCAGTCTCATCCCTCAAGGACCGTGGGAATCGTAACACACTTTGCTTTTAACTCTTGGTCTTGCCTCCCACGAGAGAAGCATCGCCAAGTTCAAGTTTTCTCTGGAGAAGATACGAATCCAGATGTACCTGTTGGATCTCACTTGGTGCATCATGAGCGGATAAGATGTAGTTTCGTACAGCGAAGCATCCCCATGGTCAATTATTCTAAGGGAACAATGAACTTCCGGTTCGTAGCCATTTCTTTTTCTTTTCCTTTTTTTTCCTTTTACTTCTCTACATCCTCTTCCTCTTGTACCTTTAGGCGAAAATGTTCCCCGTTGGATGGAAGTTCTTTCCGGAAGGTCTACACGGCTTGGACGTATCGGCGACGCCCAGCGTCGGGTGCCAACCACCACCATTAAGGAAGGACAAGTTCTCGTCGATGCGCGACGCCTTGGCTGATACGAGTTTCACGTCTTTTATATGGCTCAAGTGCCGTCAGGTTAACGTTCTTTGAGTTCTACTTGAAGATTAGATCCATTCTAAACGAGTTTGGCGGGAGTTTTGAAACTCGCGAAGTCAGTTTATTTCACGCGGTACAATCGACGATCTATAATCGATGGTTTAACAGTGGAGAAATGTCTTATTTAACGATGCTGTCTATCATAGTGAATGTTAGGAATTTCGCGCACGATTTTCTGGTAAACTCTGTCCTTACGACACCATCCGTGGTCCAGGGACGTTCATCTCGCGCTGCTTCCGCAGGAGACGTGATCCGTCCGTGAGTCCATTCACGTTATTTTTTTGCAGTCTGCCCTACTTCCAGCGTTTGTGGTCGTCGCCATCGAGTGATCTGTAACAAATTACAATTTTATATACTGTTCCATTATTCGTCCCAGGTAGAAATAAAATCTAGTTACCATACGTTATAACGGGAGAGTCAGGTGGGATCGTGTGACAGATGAAAAGGCGGTACAGTGTGGATTATGATATCGGATATTTCCCCTTCCTCCAATTACTATGTTTTAATATTTGATCAGTGTGTATTGGAAAATTGTGAAGTAATGGTTCGAAACCAGTATTACGGTTAGCTGGTCCGTGTGTGTGTTTGGATGTGTGTGCCATTGACATTCACCGGTTGCCTATTATATTATATTGTAGTTCCCTCGATAATTTCATTTCAACGTTGCCCTGTCATCAAGCACGTGAAATCAAATTGGATTGCGTATCTGCAAGTGTCCACCGGTGCCTTTTATCTTTTTTTTTTTATGTCGTTTGCTACGCCGACGAGAATCGTTCAATGAAATGAAAATAAATCCACGGCTCGTACCGGAAAAATGTTGAAATGCGGCGGGACGTGGTATAATAGATATTTAAATTCTGCGGTTGCCAAAATGCAGCCCACTACTGCAGTGTCATTGGGTATCGACGTTATTTTATCCAACCTATCGGAAATTGAAAAAAAAAAAAAGAGGATATTGGACCCAGCAGAGTACACTGTTCTCACGTTGCAACTCCTGCTTCTCTCTTGCCGTAAAAACCAATAAAACTACGCTTTCGGTTTGCGCGGTTATTTTGTTATCTTATCTCTTTTTTTTTTCTTTCATCTCGATTTCAAAACGTGTATGGTCTATTTATTGCGAATAAATTCGAAAAGGGTTCCTCCCTTTTCTGTATACCGGTACATTTCTCAAAGAAAATATGATAAGTATTGGGCCTTTTATTGCTCCTTTATGTCGCTTGACATACCTAGCTCAAAGGGTGTTACTTTTCTTTCAAACGCTTTCATTTTCTTCTCTTTTTTCCAGATTTCTTGATTGCTCGCTAGAGAGGAACATACGGATCAATAATATCTTAAGTACGGAAAGTGATCCATGTACTTGATATACACATGCAATATACATTTTATTGGAGATGGAAGAAGGCTACTTGCTATTTACTATTTCCCTTAGAAGAGAAATATAAAGATGGACGCTGCAATCTCAGATTCAAATATGTATACAGGTAAAATAAAATATATTTTATCTGTATAAAGTTATCTGAGCAGAGCACTAATTAGGGACGGCATCAGAATTGTTTGTTCAGATCTAAATAATTTGATTGATATTAACATTGTTAAATCAAGAGAGACAGTAGTGTATTAACAGAGGGATCAATGAATATTTCAATCACGCACTTTATGTATTCAATTAATATACGCACACGTGTTTCTGAATATATTATTTTGAAAGGATATCTTTCCTTTGCAATGTATCCACGGATATGAAAAGAATCTCTTGAAGCATTAACTGAATTTTTAATAATTATATCTGTTTGCTGATTTTACTTAAGACTTTTTCCTATTAAAAGCGTGTCGCCTCGTAATCTTCATTGTACTTGACCCTTCTTTATTGTCAAAGAGATGACAAAGATTCAGGCCTTTTCGTCTTCACTAAACTCACTTTTGCTTATCTTCCTCTGTTTGTTGTACAGTTCCATAGCGACAGCATTGTTACACTCATTGTTCTTCTTAAAACAGACTCATTCAAGATGGTCGTGGCGAAGCTGTCCACTCCAGTTCAAACTAACCTCTTCCCTTTGAAAAATGGTGGCAAACAAGAAGCAGAGAGGAAGAAAGGAAAAGGCGAGAAGTCTCCATGGCACCGAGCAAAGGATTCTAATAGAAAAATTGACATGGAAATCCTCGATATCTCGTATCCAATTGGATGGCTTTCATCTCGCAGTGTGAATTCGATTAAAAGGTGACCATCGACTATATCTGTATGGGCGCGTGATACAATTGAATATTCCATTTATTGTCGGTGCGTCGAGGTGATTGAAAAAGAGGAAAAAAACCAGCAGCTATGGACCTAGAATAGTTGCGACGCAATTTTTCGCGTTACGTGTTGCGAGCTTGCGCAGGAAACAGCAGACGTTCGTTAGAAAAGTGAGAGATGAGAAAGTTTTGGTTCGAATTAAAGTGGCGGGAATGAGCATGGAAAATTTCACGAGCCTCTACAGCTTGAATGTAGTATGGTCCTCCTGTTATTTTCGTTATTCCCACGTCATTGACAGCGTGACGAACGTACTGATTACCCCGTTCTCTCTGCGTGCACGTTGTATGTGTACGAGTGAGAGGATATGGGTTTTTTTCTTTTTTTTTTCGCCCAGTCACGTACAATATGGTACGAAATAAAAAATACTGACGAATGCCTGTCAGGAGCAAGTGCTGCCTCGTCCGCCCTTGACACTCGTTCACCATTTTAATTCGACCAAATGGAGCGTGTTACGTAATCTACATAGAAAGTTCGTATCACGTCTGTCAGCTTGAATATTATTCGTTTAGTAAGTCGTGAGGATTGCCCTGTATATTAGACTAATTCAAATGTTAAACGTTAGATGGCAGGGTTTGGCCAATTAGTTTTTCAACAAACAGACGTCACGACGCCACCCGTGACGTCGTAGGAGAGCGCGTAAAATTATGAGAATTAAATTAGTGCGAAAGAGCTTGCGAGAGACTGTATTCTAGCTGATGTAACCTTCCCAGAAACCTTGACGATTAAGTCTGCGTATTAGATTCTTAGTTTGACGGAGGACATTGAATGCATGTTTTTTGTTGAATTAAAGAAGAAAAGAAGGGAGAGGCTTACACGGTTTAATTTGTGAAAGCATTCCAGTGAATTTTAATTGACAAAAATTTAAACCGCTCTTGCTGCAGTAACGTTTAATAAATGTAGTATTTTGTGGCAACGTTTTCTGGACCGGATCCAAGTATGCGAAAATGTGCGTCAGTCGGCTCACAATGTCTTTTCGCCATAACCGTGTTAACCCGTTGCAATTTCTTTGTCGTTTCGCGACATAAATTCGGTGCGCCCAAGTAGATAAGTTTGTTCTCGTCGTCTTTTGTCCGCCATAATAAATTGGCAACGGTGCCGAGCAGGCAGTTTGCAAAACGACGAATCGCTATACTCTTCCAGATTGTTCTCTGGGAGGACGGGTAGGGGAGAAGGGATGGGGGATGCTGGAAGAAACAAGGGCAAGGGATAATTTTTGCAAGAGAGAAAAATAGAGAAATTTTCTATCCGGTCGTCTACCCCACAATTTCTCCTCGGCCAACCCCGTTATTTTGCGAAAGCTGAAAATTATCAATCACCTACATTAGCATACGTCAAAAAAATTGAGCTTTTACCCTGGAGGTGTCTTGACTTTAAAAACATATAAATGACGTTTACAGGGAAGGACGTCGTTGATACATTATGTACTGACATGCTCAAGACGTGCCAGTGAACATCAAAGGAAACCCCTTGCCCCTTTTAGGTAGCTATTTTAAAGGGGATGCAAGGAATGTGAACTTAAAGTAATTCATTCTCTTTAACTGTTTCAGAAAATTGTGTACTTTGTGAGATCTCGAAATTCTCTGAAAATAATCCTTGTACCAAGAAAATGGGTCTTTTGTGAAAGCGATATTACGATGGCTGAGGAACACTTTGCTCATTTGTCAGGTTGGCCCATGCTGTTCAAAGCCAGCCAATCCGATCGATGCTATAGTAGAGGCGCTTTAATCACCTATCACAGAGAATCAGCCTATAGTCCATTCACTGTTTGCGGTAATAGCAATTCGAGGCTAACGTGAGCTCTACTAGCCTCCTGCAGTATGTCGATATCGGTTAGTACCGCTAAGAAAATGTAAAACGAATGTGTCAAAGAATCGTTATGAATTTAGTTCCAACGGCAGATTCACCCAGTTCATACGTTATGGAACAGGATTGAGAAAAGCAGTGGATCTTTTTGAAGAGACTTCCTATCCCACCTGTGGCACATGGATATTGTTACGTGATGCTGGATGATAATATAGCTCTGGCAGAGTTTCGCGATAGCGATGCCAGCAATTTCACCAGCGACGCACATCCTCGGAAATGGCGTCTCGACGCGGTTGGCATTTCTTGCCTCTTTATTTTGTTCACTAGTCACTCTGAGAGAGTATAAAATGCCAGAAAGACATACACCCATATTCCCTAATAAAATCAAGGTATCTACTACTGTTTTAATAAAATTTGCTAATTTGATATTTGCACGTTTTATGTGAAAATTGAGACCAGGTTCGAAATGTTTCACTATGTGTTTCTAATTTTCTTTCTCTCTTGCAGTCATTCGCTCTCCACGCAGTTGGAGATGAGCGATGGACGGATGTGACGTCATAGAGCTCACACCGTGATCTATGGTTGCTGATAATGAAAGCATTCGCGAGATACACTACTGGCGCTAGTATACTATGCAACTATACCTCATAGACAATAACTTCCGTGAGGTACGTCATACGTTATAAACGTGGAATTATCTTCACAATAGGGGATTGGTCTCGGTGAGATAAAACCTTGAATTATTAATATCAGTTGATTCACGTTATTTCGACGCGATTCATGGTCCATGATAAGATCACGGATTAACCACATTCACTAGGCGATCTATCGAATTCTGTTAATGCGATGACTTCATTGGTTCATCCTTTTCCTTGCCTCTCGATACGTACCTACGTTCTGGTACTTTAGGTCCTGTCAAACAAACATAGGTACATGTGAAAACTGTGTGTCCAATTTAGGCTTTGCGGAAAGCTCATTCTTGAATAGTTGGATATTAATGGTTGATCGATCAAACCCTTTGATTTTCAACTGAAATCAAGTGGCCGAAGGAGATTTTTGTATTTTAAGTGTTGCCACTTGATCGAGTAAAAATTATTTGCCCATAATTAATTAATCTCTAAATTTCAACTCTTCGATACATCAAATTCTGCACTATGAATATTTTGGAACGGAGAGATTACAAGGTTTTGGAATTTATCTTCAGCTTTTACAAACCAGTGCAGGATCTTTAACGAGCCATTGCGTTATCATTAACTGAGTATCACTAACTGAGTATGGTCTTAATACTTTGAGTAATTCTTCATTACTTTTAACCTCTGGTAATATGAACCGCCATTATTGTTACCGTTATAAGCGTCCTGTGGCTGACCCTATTAAGACTTAACCACTTTACAATCGCATGGCTCATTTCTCTCGTTTAACGTATCAAGGCTTATTATTCTTTTAAATTATAATAACTACGTATGATAAGAATTAGCTACAGACGTCACGTATGGTGATCGTGCGTATAATTATAAATAATTAAGCCGTCTTAGGTCAGCGTGTCTTATTAAAATATTCGTCGAATATTTCAAAGCTTGAATATCGCAAGTAACTGTATCGTATAATCAAAAATGAAAAGCATTCTTTAAATGCGTACTGTTAAAAACAAAAGTACAGATTGCAATAATTTGGTGCTGCTCGAGAGGTAAATAAATCTCGTAATTAACTGCATGAATTTTCATTTTTCATAACTTTCATATTTAACCGTAGAAAATTACTCCTCCGCATTGGCACTGACGTCATTAAAGAGAAATGTTGTTTGACATCGCAAAAGAAACTTGTATATTTCATATTCTTCAATCTTCGTATTGCAAAGTCGCATGTACATGTAGCCACAGCAAATAGGGATAACGACGTAGCTTGGCTACTTATTATTACTGCTTTAATTACGCGCCACGACATATCGTTTTTAAATGACACATATGAGTATAGATATAAAGTCGAGTCATTATATACAGTTACCTATAAATCTTGGATCAATTTAATCGCGGAAGAGGATCAGTCCTGTAGCAAGTTCTAATCTTAATCCTAATCTGTCGTTCGATTTCTTCATGCCGACCGAGGGGTTGTGATGGTGACCGAGAGGGTGATAGAGGGATAAAGTTTTTTTTTCCCCACAGTGTTCACCTCAACCTAACAACTTCTCGCACGCTCCTTGTATAAGTCGTGGGGGAGGCTTTCGAGCGCTCATCTGAAAACTCATCTGAAACTCGGATTAGGAGGATAGATAAAAAGATGGAAAGGAAAAAGACGAACTGGACGAAGGGCAGTGTTCGGCGGATCGACTTTTCGCGCACCTATCACCCAGGTTGGGCAACATAATTTAACGTGGAGTGAAATGGTTCAGGCTGGGTGGTAGTAACGGCGAATACGTATTTTGACTGTAGGATTTTGTGAGCTACATAAATTTTAATTATTTAACCCGTTGGCTGTACAATGTAGGGGAATTATTAATGTTTGGAGGTCTTACCTTAAAACTGTCATCTGCAAAAGACGTAACTCATAGTCAGGTGAATGAGCCATAGATTGAGAACGGCTCGAGATACGCCACTTCCGTCATGAACGGCTGCTGGCAGTTCTCCTGTAATTCATAAGATCATGGCTGTCACTCGGGATTGTTATTTTGTGTCTTCGTGTTGGCTCAATATAAGAACGTTAATGATTTTAGGAAATTTACTTCACTGATGTTTGGTTTAAGTGATGGAGTGACGGTGTATAATTATGAATTATTGTTATTGTTGTTTAGACTATGCTAATTTCTTGTGTCGTTCAGTTTCAGGATTCTCTTCGCTTATTGCTTATTACTACGGTTGCAAGAGGATGGCTCCCAGTGTTATGTCGAGAACAGGCAGGGCAATATAATTCAACTGCCTCCATCCTGCCCCACCAAGATCACTTCAATTTATGCTTCCTGGTGAATGGATCGGCACGTTTGGCTTTCGTGAAATTAAGCTGCCCTTATTAATAAGCCTCCACTCTATTCCTTAAAGGGGCGCCGTCGTCTAATTCCAGCGCATTTATGACGTGGCAAACTCCCCCAAGTATATATCTGAATGGCTTCGTGCACATGCGGCCATTGTGTACACAAGGCATTGGTACGCGTGAGAAAGTTTCATCTTGGGGAAACAGCATCCCGAGTAAATTAATCGTGCTCGAGATAATATTCCTACGTAGTTAGTGTACGTGGAGAATCGAACGTGTAATGGTAATAATAATTGTTATCAATCTTGATTTTTTTATCTCTTGCTATCTTTGTTTTTTTTTTTTCTAGCAGCAAATTATTTCAATTTATTGGATTCTCCCATCGCCTTGTGTCCATTCTGGCTCATAATGATTCCTGGCGATGATCATTTGGGCAGCCTCACTTATTTCAAGGAGCAGTCCGTATAAGAACAGTGGGTTTGGCTGGAATCCAGGATCGATGTGGAATTTGTCAATTCTCCCTTCTGGGTTTCCCAGGATATTAGCCTCTTCGAAGCCCACGCTCACTAAGACCAAGGATCCTTACAGCCAGCAGTTCACGGGAGGCCGTTTCTTTTTCTGAAAAATCTCGGATTCGTGAAATCTCCGTTACTTGTCTTAATCCCGGCATTCTTTTCTCCGTCTGGTTTAACACGCACGGTCGAACCCGTAAGAACGGATATTGTTCATGGGAATACCGGAATTTACCTAGAAAAGCAAATTCTGTGGGTTTCGCTTTACGATGCGTTCAAAGTTTTCCAATGTTTTTACGAATATGAAGTTTTTTCCCTTTGTGTGGAGAAAATACTCGTTTCCATTGAATGTAGATATTTTACGACGTTTTGGGAATTTCGATGTTCTTCAACTAGACGTAATTTCGGGGTCGTCGGTTTCAATGGGGAGGAAGCTTTATGAAAAATTCCAGGAAAGTCTTATGTCGCTGACAATAATCTTCAGGAGGGTGACGAGCTTACGTAACGAGCGTTTACGTTGTTTAAAGTTGCTTCAAGTTTTGAGACTTCTCGCCTCGGTGCTTGAAATGAAAGTTTTATTTTAGGGGTAGCTTAAACTTTCGCTAACCATTCATTTCCGCCTTGCCATTGGTTAATTATAAATTGATGTGACTCCGAAGAATCAACTCTTTGTGGAATTATCCATTTTTCATTATTTCAATTTACTGCACTTATAATCGTTATAATTAACGTTTATTAATTACATAATTCAAAAATAGATTCGAAAGAGAAAGATATATTTCACGCAGTCTAATTTCATATATGACTATCTCTCTTGACAAGACGTCACATCGTCTCGATTAACATGTAAGAAGTTTACTCGTAGCTTAACAAGTTTCTAAGATGAAGCAGCGCCGAAGGAAGATCAGAACAGGGCAGACTCGGTGAGGTTAAACTTTCACGAATGGTTTAACACGTATCACTCAGTACCGTTTAGACTACTTCCGGTACCGGGAGAACCATCTAGAGGAGAGAAATACCTCTGCGGCGTATAAACTTCCTGAGAGAATGCCAGGGTGGTGACGTAATCCGGCTATTTTTCTTTTTCAGTTGGTAAGGGTGGTGGAGTAAGAACGTAGAAGCTCAGGACCAGGATCAGGGATGAGGTTGGAAGGGATCAATTAAAATACCAGGACGTTCTGTGCTCTCGGCTAATCAAGCTCAACCACGCGATGTTTGGGTCATTACTGAAGGAGAGGCCGAATTTCCGAATTAGCCATCCTTGAGCCAATTACGTAGCCGTGGCTGTTGGTTCGGATGAAACATCGCCTTAATGGAACACTCCATTGCAATGGCGGCCAATGCCCTTGAAGGTACTAATAGCTACTATATCATATACTGTACTGTATAGTTACATGAGGATTTATTACAGATACAGTATAGCCACCTGGAGTTCCTGAAGCAACGCGACGTACCATGTTCTGCAGTTGAATTAGGTTTGGAGACATTAACGGACGATATACAACGACGGTCAGGTCGTAACGATGGCTGAGCTTGCAAATGACCGAAAAAAGTCTGAGAGCGATAGCGTCTTGTCGTCGTTCTCCTTTATTCGCTGACTTTCAGCCTGGCCATTTCATTTCCATGCGGCGTTACGGTATTACGTTGTTACGCGCTTACGGCGTCGCAGTGTCGAGCTTCTACATTAACCGACGGACGTTTTAAAGTGCGGCACATAGGTACGCGCAGGTTAGTAGTTCCCACCGCCATCAGCGTCCTGGCACGTTGTACCAGGACCTGGAGCAACCCTACCGAGACGGCATCTAATTTACGTTATCGTCCTCAGCTCGCATCTCACTGACGACAACAAAGAGTCCACCTTTCTCATTTATCTCTGTGGTCTGATGCTCGTGGCAACCACTGGTAACCAGCAGCAACCACTGGCAAGATGCTTCCGGGTGTCGTTTCATCTTCCCTGGAGTACATCAGACTAAGAACCACTTACGTTGCTGATGAGAATAGACTTTGATTTCTCGTACGATCTCGGGAAAATGAGATTGTCCTGATGAATATATATTATGGAGGAGAGTGGTGAGTCTAGTGGAATCAGAATGTTAGTATAATTTTTCGAGGGAAAAACACCAGACTCGAACCCTGAACTATAGAGTAATAATTAATCTTGGCTTCTCTTGGGCTAATGGAAATACTGGGGAAACGTAACACGCGCTTATATGATAATCTGAGTAGGGAATTGGTTAATGTTCCTACTGTTTCGTAAACAGCGGAAACTTTAACAATTATTTAACCCTTTAGTTCAGAGGTTGTCAGCGGTCCTAGAACGTGCTGTCCTTCTTCTAGGGTAACATAATACCTTGTGACGTAATTTCACATAATTTACGAAAAATGTTTAAAACTTACCGTTAAGAACGTGTATGGCTATGGTTGTTTTTGCTCGACCTGGAACAACGCAACTATAATTCCCAGCGTGTCTGGATGTTGCCTTCTCGACAACCAGGGTGCTAATAACCACCTGGACCTCCGACCCTGTGGACGTGTCCGTCGTCTTGTTTTCACTAAATAAACAAAATGCATTTTCTCGCATAAAATTCATAAGAAAAGTCATAGCAGTCGACTGTTTTTATTATATGGATTTTAAATATTTTTCTCACCTAACGTCCTCTATCAGAGTCTCATCTCCTCTGGTCCAGATGACAGATTCGTTTTGACTCTCTATCACATCCCGAGCTTCACACTTGAGTTTAAGTGCACTTCCAGCCTTCAAGTGTCTCTCCCCAGCAATGATTCTTCCAGCCTCATCAAGAATAGTCAGAATTGGAGCTGCAACACAAACATCATCATGCAACAGAGTCATCGCCGCTTCATCGTTTCTGAATTATAAGTTCAGTCATCAAGCTTCTGACTCAACTCCTGGACCACGTGAAACGTGAGCAACTTCAAGTAACGCTTGTCATTTGGATCTTGTGACCAGTCGGATTTCCAATTCAGGATAAATGTCGGCGAACCAATGGAACCACGGACATCCCACGCTCCCTGACATTTCGGAAACTAACTAACCAACCAGTTAGTCCAAGCCAACGTCTCTTAGAGCGTCAGGTTGGTAGAAGGTTCCTTTGAGTAAAATGACGTCGTACCATCAATACTCATCCTACGTCCTTCCCAACAGCTCACCAGGACTACACACAGTATAGGAACACAATCATCTGGTCACACAACAACTGCATTACCGACATTTCGGGTGTAAACTACAAAGGAGAAATAAAGGCCAGACGAAACACGAAACACTGACGAAATATCCTCAGAAAAGTCTGCAGTGGGACATTAAAATGTTATCGTTTGGTAAACCGATATATAAATGAAGTAGAAGCTGGGCCCTTGGTAAGGAGAGCGAAGATAAGAATCCGGAAGGACGTTATTTTTCTTTCTTCTGTTCACATCGGAAGGAGTGAGGATCCTCTGGTTCTTTCACGTAGAAAGCAGCACTATTAGGATTCAGTGCAACGTCCTAGCTGCAATTCTCAAGTCGACCGCTATGCAAATTCTATGGCGCTCTCCTCATTCGTGTTCCCGTCTCTCCATCCAGTATCCAGCATCTCGACAGTCTGCAGACTCGATAGCAAATTCAAAATGTCCCGAGTCTCTCGGTATGTTGACTCAAGCGATAACCATTCCCCGCGCATCCACGGATTCTCTCTCGCTGCCGTATCGGGATGAGAGATACGCGTCTAGAGTTGAGACTCATCTTTGATCTCGTATAATTCGGCTATTCCGAACCGTCTAGGATTTGCCCTCGCGTAAAACCGATAAAGCATTACAGGCCACGCGAGACGTGGGAAATGTATGAGATGGTTAATAAAGCAGGGATGTTGCCACGACATCCTTGTCTATCCGCGACGTAAGGATCGATCTCAGAGTTCAAATTTCCTAACTGAGTTTCAAAGAGTCCACGTGAACGGAATTCAAATGTTTAAAATTTCCCGCCAACAGAAGCACGAGTTGACCAATGTCTGGCCTCCATCGTGATTTACGAGCCTTCGAGGGAGAGGGAGGATACCACTGAAAGTGTAGTATGCTCTTCAATACGTAGTTGCTGACGTATCAAGAACCCTTGGGGAATTCATCGCGTCGAACCTCCTGCCTGCCTTCTGTGTGTGGACGTCCTGATATTAGCTGCTTTTTGGACGTCGACGCGTTCAAGACTCTCTAGGATTAAGTGAAACTGTCGGAAACGAAGGTGCGACACGCCATTGGGAGGTCACGGATAAGCATGGCTGTCTTCGTATAATAAGATACACAGATGGATCACCTAAGTGGACGGGACAGGCAATTCATCACTAGGAATTCTCCTTGAAACTCTCTTGATCGATTGCACCCGTCTCATAGACTTGGAGACGATTTCTAATTGGGAAATTTCTGCCCTAGTCTTCCTGATGTCTCACTGTGACCATGGAGGATCTGGAAGATCCACAAGATACAGATGATTGGTATCCCGTTACGAGCTAAGAACCATTTGGAATCTCTACAACGAGAGAGAGAGAGAACCAGGATTGGATGAAGAAATAGTAAGAAGCAGCAGTAATCGATACTTATGGAATATCGATGAAACCAAGGGTGAATGATAATTTTTCACCCTTTCCTACATATTCGTAATCCCTGCGGGGAGATTGCCTTTTTTTTTTAACTTCTCGAGAGGGTATAGTTGGATGAAAGGAGAGGGATGAGCATAGTCCCTTGTGAGTAGGGGAGAGGTAGGGCTTGGAAGGGGGGAAAAGTAGGTATCATTTAAATTGGATTGCGTGTACCTACTTAGGATGATCCTCGTGTACTCAAGAAAATTTATTTTACTTCGCTCAATTCGTTTTTCCCTTCGAACAGTCGACCTGATGGTTTGATACTCCGACGAACGTGGACATCGAATTCGATATCGATACCCTAGTCAATTGAATTAACGAGAACACTTTAGAAGATGGTGAAAAAGGAAAACAAAATTTTCCCAATAACATTCGGAGCCTAACTCGATACTACTTTACATTTAAAATTGCCGCCCTTTCCGCGTCGAACAAGCCGCATGATTTTACCGGCTCTTATCTAACCGAACCAAGTTTAAGATTAAAATGGGGTTACGTCGTAGTATCGACCATGATAGATTTCTTCCTTACCAGGTGACATATTATCAATGTTTTTATGCGACCTTTGCCCTCGGAGTGGAACTTGCAATAAATATGCAGACTGACACGATCCTGGATGGCTCATCCAACATTTTCCGGTTAGCACCGTGTATTTTCCAGCCTCGTTTCTGACAGTACTTTCTTATCTGTGAGCCTAGAGGTCTAAGCACCGTATAAAACCACCCTGGCTTTTCGAGCCCTTCGAGATTCTCTCTTACCTTCCTCCATCATACTCGATCTCCTCTCTCTCTCTCTCTCTCTCTCTCTCGATTCTCTTGACCTTCCTCCACATCCTTCGCTCTCTCTTCTGCTCCCCTTTTGATCCCTCAGCATCCCTTACATCCACCGACCCCACCCTCTCTCCTGGTCGCATGCCCTACTTTCGTTCTCGCTCTCCCGTATTCACCCAACCTCCCAAGAAACTCTCTAAACCCCCACGTCGCTACCCTCGCCACAAAATTTCATCCCCTATATCTCTCAATACGAATTATCCCAGCCACAACTGAATTCCTTCACGCGTCGTACCCTCCGGCTATTTCAGTAGCAAAATTATGTCGAGCCCCAATTTTTTGTGAATTACAAAAACTCGTTATAATAATAACAATACACGTAACAGACCCAATTTTCATTTTTTGATTTCAGCCAAGCAATTGGTGCGCTGACTGTGACGTCTCAGGACATCAAAGCGTCTCTCTGCTCCTTATTCATCCACATAGAAATGTTTTCCACGGACGTGAAAGGAACATACGAAATTTGGACGATACAAGGATGACTAGAAAATTTCAAAAATACACCCGAACCACCCAGCCACCTAGTAACACGATGGAAAATCCTTTCGGCCAAGCCGTGATAATCGTTTCAAAGACTAGCAGAGATATTTGGGGTGCGTTCGTAAAACGACAACCGAATGTCAGACCACCCCTCTAGTTGATTTCACCCAAGGATGGCTTCTCACAATGAAGACGTCTATACCTACGTATTATTATCTCCCTCTATTTATCCAGCGCTTAATAAGGGTTGCTCATTCACCAAAAGGACGTTTTCGCAGACGGCTTATTTAGCCACCTGGAAAAACAGATCGGATCTTCCGGTTCCACGAGTATCGAGCTTTGCAAATTTCACCGTCGACCGTGTTGTGCGAGATAACAGTGAGCGAAGTCCCGCAAAACCTGAAACGTCGTTCTGCAAAATTACCACAATTTTCGACACTTTTTTTTGTCCACCCCCCCCTCCCCCCCTCCACCATCCCCCCTGCCCCACGCTACAATTATCCATGAAAACTGTATTAAGCTTCGTTGTTATGCGAACCGGTACAGTAGCTGACGTGGACGCTGTCACGTCCACCCTTGCCACGTGGAGCTTCGATATTTTTTTTGTTACACACAACCCCTCATCCTCACACACCCTTCCCACCTTTTCACAGTCTCCTCCACGTCATGCGGAAATTACGCAGATTATCTCCCAGCCGTGAATACTAAATCCGGATTCTGTATTTCTGAAAGTTGCCAGTTTTCACGGCATTGTCGCAATTCACAGGAGTAGAAAAAAAAGAAGTTTCGCGGGTCGCGCATCGGACGGATCTCCTTTTAACTTTGTCATACGTCCGCAATGTCCCTTTTGGGAAAAGGGAAACACAGCCGTGATACCAGTCATGGAACTCGTGGCTGTATTTGCCATGTTTGTACTTACTAAGTTGTTATATGTAGCACGTATGTTAAGTTACATAGGCATCCACTACGGTAGTCTGTTGGATGACATAGCAAACTTGACAAAAGTATGAACGTGACTGTACCGTATCTATATGTTGTTTGTGTATTCTTATCTGTGTTATGTATTTGCCAAGGAAGAATTTCTGGGTGCCCATATATATATATATATATATATATATGTATGTATGTAAGGTGTAGATGGTTAGGATCCCGCATGAGGGCTGCTACCACTTTCATTGCTCGTTGCCAAACTTCAACCGCAATCGATAGTCAGAGAATACCGTCTAGTGTTATTTTATTATTGTCAGGGACTGTACACGCTGGTAGGATTAGTCGAACGTGTCTACAAATTTAAACAGCCTTTATCATTTCAAGCGATGCCGAGCGAATTTCAACAATCCGGTTCGATCGATCCTGCCTTTGTACCAGTTCTAGTTTTGTTACATCGACAGCTCCTCTTCCGTCCAACCCACTTTCGATTGGAACAGATTACCAACCGTAAGTGCTGCCATCAAGGAAATGCAGCCTTTCCATTGCACCGAATTGCGGGTGTAAGGGGATCGTCGGGTGCCTAGAGCAATACTTTCTTAGGAAGTAGCGTGTTGCTGGAAAAGTAGAGAGGGATGAAGGGAGCGGGGTGGTAGGGGTGAGGAGGGAGGGTTGAAAATAATTCGACACACGAATTCACGACTTACGTCGTGTGTTTACTCGATCTTATTAAATGGACCACAGTGAGATTTTTTATTGAAACGACCTAAGAGTTTCTGATGGAAATGCGTTCCGAGGGAGGCAAATATAATTTGGCTGTGTTTAACGAGAGCAAATATTTATGGCTACCCTTGAAACTTACCCGTAACAATCACGTTGATTCTCTTGACGAGCGGCGGATGCGTCGCTACTTGACATTTGTACAGACCCGTGTCTCGCAGGGATGCGTAGAGAATCTGTAGCCTCCAGTTACTTGGGTATCTGAAAGGTGAGATAAGTCGGAGTAGAAGGGAAAACGAAGGGGGGCGAACGGAAAACGGCATTATTTATTTATGAATTCTGAAATTCAATATAAACTTGTGCAAGGTATGTTATTTTTTTTATGGAGATCAATTGTTTAAATTAAATTTTTAATTAAATTCAATAATCTCGATATGCTTATTCAAAGGCACAAGGGGAATCTCCATGAGGCGCAATGCTCTATGCGGAGGGTTACTGCTTAAAATTCTAGTACCGCACTGCAACTTCTTATTGCAAGTGGTCCATAAGGATTTTTTAGATGAAACACAGCATCCGTTTTGTTTTATGAAAATTCTCAGACGGCAGATAACCCAACCGGTAAGACTTTAGAAGGCAGCAGGATATTTCTGGTGGTTGACAAGATTTCAGGTTCTGATAAGAGATAAGATTTTTTTCTTTTTTTTTTTTTTCTCCTTAAATCATCTCGAAGAGATGCTTCGTGGAAAAGTGGGTTGTTGCTCAGCACTTATGACTCCGAGCAATGCTGATAAGTCGGTAGCGCCGGATATGAGTTTTGAAAGGATGCGAAACTGCTTTGTCAGCCTGACCCATTTTCGGGATCAAAAACTATGTGCATGCGAAAATTCGGCATTGCTAAGCTAAATGCGAAAAATGATCTGTCATTCGAGGAATTGATCTGAGAATAATGGTAAGTGTATTTATTTCCGGTGCAACGTCAGGATTCGTAATTATCTCATTTTGACTCGTTTACTTGATTTTCAGAAAATTCAAAAAGTTATTCAATTTTGTGTCTACTGATGATATTTACTTCGAAATACATTTTGCACGATATTCATTAATTATTACAAAAAATTAATTGCATTTTAAGACAAATACTTACCGGAAGTTCAGGCTGATTCTTTGATCGACGCTGTACGGTTTCCTGCCAACAGTTAAAAGCCTAATGGAATCCTTACTGTGCTGTAACCAGGTAACCTAAAAATACAAAAAAAAAGTGTCGTGTAAAATCTTTTTGAATATTTTGAAAAAAAAATCAATAATGTATCGCGATTATTTTTATCTCATATTTTCACTGTTACGTTCATTGGTAAACGATAATATTAATTATTAAGAAAAAAAAAAAAATTTTTTTCCAACGATACTCGACGCGGCAATATTAGTTTGTTATTTGCAGCATAAAACTCACAATGTGGGCGATAATTAGAATTTTTATGAAAAATTGAATTCTTACGGAAAGTAAACGAGGAGGAATCTTTTTGTATTTCAGGAGATGAACGCGAAGGGTCGAACGAAAGATGAGAGAAAAGATTTTTTGTTCCTTTGGAGTTTTCGTGGGAAATATATATAGAGGTATGTATATATATATATTTATTTGCTATTATTTCAATGCTATATATATATATATATATATATACAATGTATATGTATATCATTCGTATTTCCATAGGAAGCGAAATCCCTTTCAATTTTTGTGCGACCAACCTGCAAATAAATTACAATATAAAACGAAAAGATATTATTTCACCAAAAATCTTATCTGTCTATATACAAAGTATACACAAGTTCCGTACTATTGTTTCTTTTCGATTTTCCAGAAGTAAAGAGGGCTAGAGGGGGAATCCCGAAATTTGTCCCAAAAGAGCTTAGCAACTTAGGTAAAGCGGAAGCAATTAAATTGAAGGCTGTAAAACTTTCTCATCCTTATGGAGATTTGGTAACAGCAGCCATTGATATGAAATACGGAAATACTTGGTTTCGTACTTTGAGTCACCTAAGGCACATTTCTACCTTCGATTTCCCATTCCGTATGCCGTGACGTGCGAGTGTCTCAGGAATTGAAAGTGTGAATTCGCGAGGCTTTTATTCGATTTCGTATGAAAAGGTTGATGGACCATGGGAAAATTTAATTTTAGTTGAAAACCCAAAAATTCATATTTTCATCCCCCAATGTTACACCGTCGATAAGTCGATTGTGTAATTTTGGAATAATAATAGGAAAAATGAAAAAACGCTGCAGTGCAAATACGTAAATACGTTTTCTTATATCTTGTAACCCTTATTGTGGTTTAGTCTCGCTTTCGAATTCTGCATTCTACGTAATTGCATAAGAAATTCAAGACTTGGGTACACGAGTATAGAACGGGGAGTAGGGAAATAGGATATTATTGAAGTATAGGAATATTTCCAATAGAGCTGGACCAATCGATATCAGTAATTTTCATAGGGTTGATCGATTGACTCTGCACTGCGTTCCTGAGTAGAGCATTTGCTCTGGTCGCTTCGGGCATGTTTAGCACAGTTTAGCATGTATCACGTATATGGACTATTATGCTTCGTACCCAAACATTGCCAGCTATAGTTTATACATGATCAACCTGGACCAGTTTACGAGACGCAATTTTCCAATAGTTTGCTCGAGTCTTCGTTACTGATAAATCAATTGGATCGAATGATAAATAAAAGTAAAACTATATCTCACCATCTTATCGCCCAGCATCCCAATTTTGCAATCTAATAAAACGGTACTGCCTATCCTAGCAGTGACGTTCATCTCCTCGTTCTCATCCTCGAAGTATGGACCAAATTTGCCAACGGCACTTGCCACGCTGGGCAGGACGAATCTTCCAAGAGTCCTTTGAGTAGTCGTGGAGGATCCTTTAGGATGCGCCTTGTCAATCTCAGTGTTCACCGAGGGTCGTATCTCGTAAAAAGCTTTAGTAGATTTCGAGTTGACTTGTTGGCTCCCTGATGGATCTGACTGCTCCCGTATTTTCTCGATGGAGTACGGTTCGCCAAGTTTTCTAGAATTCTGAACTCTTCTCGGAGTCCCATTATCATTGTTCAAATCAGAGGTATCTCTGGATGACGGTACTTGAAAGGATATTGCCCTAATATCCTCAACAGCCATCTCCCCGACAGCCTCTTCAATGAGGACCAACGTGACATTGGACGTTTCCATGTAACTGGTCATAGAACTTCCGGAAGTCGTCATAGTCATCATGGTAGTTGCGCTAGTCGCCGCAGTAGTAACAGACGTCGCACTAGTCGAGATCAGACCATTCGCCATTTGATGATCCTGATGAACGTTGGTGACTTGGTCCAACCCGATGCTCTTCAAGGTGACGATGAGCGTCGGTGCCAGAGATTTATCCTTGGTTTCTATGACGTCATTCGAGGGATCTTCAACATGGTACTTCAGTACCGGAAGTTGAGCCATGTTCTCCTCCAGGTCGGCAGGGACTTCCCTTGCGACTGGTACCGCCACTAGGTCTTGGGCGACCCTGTCCTCGCGCTCGGATGAATTCACATTGGCGTATCCGTCGCTCGATATGTTTTTCCGTAGCGAAATCATCCGGACGAGGATTTCCGGTGGGGTCGTCGTTTCCTTTTTAGGATATCGGTCATTCTTGTCGCTGCTACCCTCGGTCTCGTTCCCTATCGACGCTACCAATACAGCCAGGGAATGTTCCTCGACCTCGTTGTCGGTCCTGGTGCTTCGTCTCTGGTGATTGATATCGTGCTCGATGGCGCCGTTTTCGGCCTCTGAAATGTAGAAGCAAGAACGGTAAATAGCTATTACTTTGCGTCGACGAAATCCGAGCAGCGAACGGATGGCAGTCATTTCACGTGAAATATGTCCCAGTCAAATGGACGGGGGGTTGTTCCTCGCCGCGAAGAGTAGCAGGGTATCTATTGGGGGTGTGTGGGAAGTCACCCAAGGGGTGCGTTGCATTACGCGATACAATAGAAAGTCAAGTGGATTGGTTTGGGGTTGTTGAAAAAAAAAAAAAATATATATATATATAAAAAACTGACACATAAAGTCGATATATATGTCGTTGGATTTTATCTAGGACAGCATACACGTCAGGGATGGCTTAGGGGTTGTTTTTTGAATTTACCAAATTTCCAACTGTAAGCTCATTTATTCGAAGCCCGCTTAACTGTGGGGAAGTCTAAGCCGTTTAGGCTGTCGGTAGATTAAACGAAAAGGATTAAAGTCAATTATTTCACGCCAGTCACGAGATCCATGATCTCGTTTGGACGATCCATAGATCGCACGTGACCCGACTAAAGTTTCTTACATAGAAACGAACGAAAATTTCTCTAAGCTTCAGGCTTGATGCTTCGTAGCAAACAAGGTACTTCGGGACGAAGGCTCGATCAGCTCTGAACCATCATTGACCAGACTTGGTCCTGCGCTGGTTGATCATCAGTCCGGAGTACCGTGTTTCCTGGGGCTTACCTGTCTTTGCCGCCATGGCGACGCAGACAATGGCGACGACGCTCAACGTCGACGGTCTCATTTCCGCGTTTCAAAGATTCTACTCTCTCAGCCTTCTGGAATCTGCGCCATTTCATTCATCCTGTTCCTGGAGATAAGAAAAATGCACGGTATTAATAATTATCCGAATTTATTAACAACCGGTAAAAAAAATTTCCCAAACCCATGACATCCAATTAAAATCCTTTCAGCTCGAAACATTAATTAAAATAACTAGATGCACCCTTTGAAATTCAGACGTTAAGAAAAAGAAGCTGCAGTAAGAAAATGGCAAACAGATACATCAGTCAATTTTTCATTTTCCTCTTTTCTTACACATCACCTACACGTGTATCGGGGATATATGTATATAGACGATAGTAAACGAAGCGAATAGGATATATGTCGTTAGGATAAAAATCGTACAAATTGTATCGGCAAACGCGTCTAGATACTCGAAGAAATCCAGAATTCCCTGCAAATAGTCTGTCGGCGGTATAAACGTTGCATCCTACATAAGGATCTAGATAAGATAACTATTGTGCAGGTGGATCCACGAGTTTCCCGTTTCCGTGATCACGTAGGATCTACAGCATCACGTAAGCTGTTACAGATAGAGTTAAGTGGATCCATATATATATATATATATATATGGAAAACATAAAACATTAATATCAGCCAAAATCGATCGATAGATCGATATAGATCGCTCTATGTTTCCTCCCACGTGATATTCAAGCCCAGCCTGTATAATGAGAAGGCTTTCTCATAGGTTATGTAACGCACGTCCACGTATGACCTTTATGACCTATCACTATATATATATATATATATATATATATATATATATGAGATACCCTTATGTATCTCTCATCCCTTGAAATTCAATACCTACCCCCTTTGGTCAACTATCAGATAATTTTGCTTTCCTGACTACAGCTCACTTCCGGTTGGATTAATTTGGCTTCCCCTTGATCGAGCATTCGACACAGATATAGTATAGGGGATGACAAAATAGGGGTGGGTTATGATTTTGATCAACTAATAACTTAACATCGGAGGATCGATAGGACGTTAAGGTAAAATCATAATTAAGGGATGAAATGACAAATAGAATCCTACGTGTGATTAACCCTTGTGAATGAACGTCGCTTAATGATATAATTGGTTGGTCGATGTGTGAAACCGAATGACAATTAATAAAAGCGGAACAGGGGTGTAATTACGATCGAGTAAGTTTCTTGTGTCGCATTCGTCATTGTTTTGTTATTACATTGAAAAGTGGTGGTAAACGAGGGGGGTGATGATTAATTGCTTCGGTGAAAATTCGTATCGTTTTACAATCACTGCCAGTTACCCTGGAATTACGTAAAAGGGGTTGTTTATTCTTTTGTTTAGGGACGTAACTTTTTTTTTTAACGTATTACTACTTTTTTGCATGACACGTGTATGCGTGCTGGGAATATGTTGTTTTATTACGTGGAACGCAGTGCTCTTGGTTCGAGGCTTAATTGACAGTGATAATAATAATGATAAGGGTCTACGTATGTACCTATGTACATATATAGGTATTTTGATATTTGAGTTTGGGGGTTGTTTCTGGCTTTCGGGTCTGTTGGATATGCATATGATAGGCAGACATGCATTCTGTCCTTGTATTCAGGGGTTGGCATTCCAAGCAAATGTAACGGGACTACTAATTATAATGTTTAATCAGTAGCGAAATTAATTCGAGGAAACTCGTCTAGTGTGGAAATGTTAGGACTGGGATGACGAGTGTGTGTATACTTGTATGTAGGTATGAATGCTCCGTTGGAAATCTTATACGTTCTTGGACTAGGGGTTGGTTCGTGATTGGATGAGATATGGGGATTTTGAAACGTTGAATAAAATCGATCGGGTGATTAATGGTATCGATTGGAAAATGTCGAGACAAATTATCGTGTTTCGCATGGGACGTGAGACGTCGGAGAATTGTGGATGTCTGTAATTTGAGGTTGCAGCTTCTTCTGAAAATGTGGAGGTGGCAGCACTTGTGTAATTTAAATGGAGAATGTCTCTGAGGGTTACTTGTTAAGGGTAGTTACGTGTACGTTGGTTATTCTCGTTTGGGGTAAAGTTTCTAAGGGGTGTCTGCTGTACCCGACTGCATCAATTTTGAACGAGAGTAATTTAGATGTTGGGATGAGATTATTTTTCGAGATGTATTTTCGGATGAAATTTATATAATTGAGATGATTTTTTTTGGGGGTTTGTTAATTATGGTTTTTTTTTTTTTTTTTGGATTTATCGGTTTTTTTATTGGTTTCATCTTGTATGTTGAAGTCGAATTTTGTTTATAAATGAGGCGGATTTTGGTCCGGCGATTTTACGTAAAGTAAAATGTCTTGGGACATTTATTACGTTGGGGGAATTCAGATCTTGCTGCACACTGGAGTAATAAATATTACATGGTATTACGACATAGGTATGCAGCGCCATGACTCGTGCTGGCACCGAGAACTCAGCTGCTGGACCATTACTCTTCCTGTTCTTGCAATTCGAGGAACACGTCGGAAGACCAACCGATCGAAATTAAAAGTTGTTGCTTATCGCGTAAGTCATGTGAGAGGAAGATGGAAGGACTTGAGTTTTTTTTTTTCAAAGTTGCTGTTTTCAGCCGAATTTTTATACAAGCTCAAGGGTAAATCCATTGTCAATGTATTTCGGATAATCGTGCGAACCTTTTTGACGCAGGTGGAGACAAGGACGCGTTTGGCAATTTCATTATTTTTAGTAGCAATTTTTTTTTTTGTATTTTATGAAAAAAAATATATATATATATACTTTTTATCTTCGTTTTTCTCGTTTCACGGCTTAGGCAGTATTCGATCATTGGGAGAAGCTTTGAAGAAATGAGATGAAACTTCCTACTATCTTATATTCATTTTTTTTTTATATTTCAAGTAAACCGTCAATTTTATTCTTTCGGAACGTCAGAATTTTATTGAATAATCAAATTTCACGGACTTCGCCTTTATACTAGAAAGCCGTCGGGCCGTCACGGTTTGTCAAAGGGAATTTTGCGAATCAGCTGTTTCCTTGACAAACCCGACGTTCAATCTTCTTGTAGTACCAATTTCAGTATGGCGAAGCTACTACGGGACTTGATAATTTCGTCAATTCGTCATCTCGACGTGATCCTCATTGACTTTGATATATATTTTTTTTCAATTTGAAATTCATAATTTATTCCACAAGCATCCAAATTGAATTTTCGTAAATTTACTGAAAATGCTACTAGAATATTTATATCTACTTGATAGGTAGCAGCGAAATGAAATTTTATACCAGAACGATAAATCAGTCGTTACTCGTTTTAGATGGGATGCTGCGAGCTGGACCACTCCTCGAGATAAACCACGCGTGTTCCGTCGTAACGTTTTTAGACATTGAAAGAAAAACTGCCCGGGATATTTTCTAACATCACAAAGATAAATACCAGATACCAGAGTACAGGTTGAATAAAAAATAATAAATTTTTATCTCAAATTTTATCGATCAACAAAATTTGGTCCATTTCATAATTTCTCCTTGAGTTTTAATCTCATCCGTCATCGTTAAACCCATAATTAACGAAAGTGTCAAACAAAACGCGAATACCCTTAATCATCATTAAAATTCATTTTCTCATCTCGATTCCGAAAAATCTCAACTTTTCACGAGATAAAAAAAAGACACAGTCAAGTAACTCGCCGTAGAGCAGCATCCGAAACACTGAAAATATATTCCTCGTGCCATTCAGCTAACGCTGCTTTAATGGCTCGCAAAATTCGACAGACACCACCATGCGTTTCCTCGCCCTAAAATATTCCAACTTTTACATTTATCTGGGTCAACTGCTTGGCGAACTAAAAATTGGTGAAAAAACGATTACTGAAAATTCAGCGATCATTTAGTTATTACGATAAAACTATTTCTCATACAATAGAAATAAAACATATCGTATAAAACACGTCTAAAAATATACACGAATGATAATCAGTAAATATAAAAAAAAAAAAAAAAAAAATTTTATTCTACGAAACTAGAGCAATTTCATTATCCCTAATAATTCAGTCCACCCGATGCCCCAAACGTTAAATTCGCGGGACAAGCGAAATGACAAATTCCACGTTCAAAAATCAATATTATTTATTTTTTCTATTCAACTTCAATATTTCGTTATCTCAGCTCAAGTTCCAACCAGGAAGTCAGTCGTATCCTTCGCTAAACGCCAGGAGCGAAGTTTCGCAAAGAGGAAAAGATTTGCATATTCCCCAAGACACATTATACCTAATCGAATCAGCCGTGCAGGACATCTCGTGGACGCCGTTCGGTTTTGGCTTCCTGAATTGCCTGGCAGGATCCATGCTCGACTTTGGCTCATGCGGCACTTTCAACGCGTTATGCAGATTCCGCAGCCAAGGGCGTCCCGAAACGAGCCAAGTAAAAGAACAGATTCCCTCGGTCGATAAAAATGACTGAATCGTGTATAGCGCAAGGGAGAGAGTGTATGGTGAAAAGCGTGAGAGCGAGTGAGACAGAGAAGAGAAGCGTTTCCGTGAAAAATTTGCGAAGTGCATTATCTCCGTGAGTACTTTGGAGAGAAAAAAAAAATTCCCTAGAAACTTTGTTAATTCCCTAGGACAGCAGGGCAACAAATGTCATTAGTAAAGTTCACTTGGGTCTAGAGAATTCACGACGCGTTTTCACGTGCGGCTATTTTCCCAAGTTGCGTCAAGTTCGATGTCTCTATGGCACCCCTCATAATTGAACTTCCGGTTACAATAAGGTTAGACAAGTTCGTTACTCGTCTACATGGTCCTTGAGTTCCATCCAAAAATATAAAAAAAAAGGAACGCTCGGAATGTGGAATTCTGGGTAACACGAGTCCCGTTGTATTTTCTCGTAAATTTTCTTTTTATACCTAAACTCTCAGGACGTAGCTTATCGCCGGTACGTCTGACTTTGCTAAACATTTACTTTTACTTGTTGCCGAGTGTCTTCGTGCTTGCGCCTACGAATTAAGTACTTGCTTTATGTTTAAAGGGCTGTCAAAATTTTTTTTACGACTTTCTACATTTTTTTTTTATTTTTTTTTCTCCCCATACTCTCACCCACCCTTGACTATATAAACCGCTTGATTTCTGCCCGTCCCGTTTTTACCCACGAAATTGTCACGATCCGTGGATCAACTCGCGGTTTCAGTTCGTTCGACTTTGAAAACTTTTGCCGAGGTTAAAGCTCGTCTCACACTGTAATTTACGAGCTAAAATTACACTTGTGTTATCGCTCCTTGTCGTCTGGTTAAATTTCCAACAATTTCGACGAGCGAATTGGCAGGAATTATTTGCTGAGTTTCGTTACCATTATGGGGTCTGAGAACGAAACACGTGAAAGATTTATTCGTGAACGAGAATAAAAGAGACGGCTGTGCTTCTTGGAAAAGAAATGCGATTTCTTTTTCCGAAACTTGCCAAGAAAATACAATGTGACGTGGCAGCGTAAGTTTGGCTTTATTTTTTTTTTTTTTTCCAGAAATCCCAGTTTCCTTTATGCATCGCCTATTCAATTCTTACTTGACCTTAATCGAGTACTTTTACAAATTTGCATAGTGCAAATATACAGATTTATTCATATCGCCCTGTAATGAGACCAGACAGAAATATGCCTGCGTCTGACATTGCAGATACATGCAGGTGACATTAAAAATATAAATTGTATCCAAAATACGTAAATACCGTATTAAAGGATTTTCGAAAAATGACTTTTGTCACTTTTCAACATTTTCTTACGTCCCTACAATTTCGTTCTTAACCTTTTGTCCTCGTCTTCCATTGTCTGGAAGAAGGGAAGATATGCATCTTTATTGAATCGGTACGAAGGAAATTATCTGTAATCGAAATTCGGGTCACCGGTTCTAATTTCTTGATGAATTGATTTTTTATTTATATAATTTTATTACGTGTACGTTATATTTCAGGTGTGTGTATATATATATATATATATATATAAAAAAATAATTTCGCGAATCAGCCGTAAAATTTGCAAAGATAAAATTGGTGTCCCGAAACGTTGCAAAAAATGAAATAAAACGTCGCTCCTAAATCGTCCCAAGAATAGAAATAGTGCGATATAGTTAAGAGAAAAAAAAAAAAAAAAAAAAAATTACAGCTTCCAATTTGATCCCCCATTACCCTAGATTTTCAAATCCTCAACGTCCCTTAACATTTACTCCAATTCCCTGATACTTCCAAGGCCAATTTAATATAACGGCAGACTAAGGTACTCAGACTCTCGGAAAAATTTGTCAACCTACACGCGTGTCAATGATACATCAAGTAATACATTTTCTCGCAGCCCATCACCTTTTAAAGGCGAAAAGTTCTCCAGGACAATTTCTTTCCACAAAGACTCCTCATCGTATTTCAAGTAATTAAACCCGCGCAGGACTCTGCGTCTGCAGCTTCCAGAATACTTGAAACTTAGTTGTCGCGCTAAAGCATTATTTCCAAATAAAGTGAGGTTAAGGGGAGACTTTAGTACACGACGTCTAACATTAAAGCCTCAGACGAAGCGACAGCCATCGTACGCTCTAGTGGTTAACATAATTTTCAAGAAAAGCCTCTTGCGTCACTTTAACGTTTTCGACTTTCGCAATATTTACTCCCTCGTCCCAGCATCCCAGCATCCCAGCATCCCAGCATCCCAGGATCCCAGGATCCTGGTTATCTGCATGGAACATTAACGAGAAAGACCCTTTAAGCGAGTCTCTTTCCTTTATCCTTTCTCCACATTCCCTGCCTACCCTCCCTCTTCAATGTCCCACCCACCCTTACCTGTACGACTGCTAAGCACTTCATTCCACTTCACCCCACCCACCACCCCCTCTCGTCACTGATCCGTTGTGTCACTTCATCGCCATTTGATCCGCACTTTTATATAAGGAGCTACCCCTTCCTTGTCTCGCACCCCATAAAACCACCCCTGGCAAAGATTACGCAAAGACCAAGGGAGGGTTAGTAAGTCTTGGGATGGTAAGAAATCGAAAAGGATTAACAAGGACGAAACGTACAGTCGCAATCCTGATTCTATGGACACGCGCTTCTCTCTCTCTCCCTCTCACTCCATCTCGAGAACATGTACAAATAACAGCCAATAATTCTTCCGAAGGCCGGAAAGGGTGGGTTTTGCCATTTTACTGTGCTGATTTTTTCGCGGTTTCCGAAGGAAACTCACACTGGGGCGAGGATGATTGTACGTTGGCAAAGACAAATTAGGGACTCGGTCTGAAATCACTCAATTTTTTTTTACTCTCGCTCGTGCTACTCGGCTGTTTCCGTCGCCCTTCGGGGATTTACGTCATATCTTAGTTATCCCGTCGAACAAGACAATTCGATCAGTCCAATCTGCTCGTTAAGACAATCTTAATAATTATAATTCACCTCATAATTTCAATCACGCCGCCACCTAGCGATTCAATTAAGAAACAATTCGAGCCAAGAACCTTGCCTCGTGACACGTGAATTTTTCAAACTGATACTATTGAAAATGACGTCACGTCACGTCGCGGCTATTACATAGTCAATATTAATAGTGGTCACGGAGAGCCTCGGGGATGAAGTCTTGACCCAGTGTTAGAGATCGGTAAGGAAGAAATTATGGACCAATAGTTTACCATCCAACTTACCTATACCGGCTCCATTGCGTTTGACTGATTGAAATTACGCCAAAGACAAGCGTCGCTATGCATAAGAATGTATAGTAATAACGTGGCCAACAATTCCCACAGCCAATTCTATTATCCGTTCATCTCATTGTCTACGTTTAATCAGGAACGACATTTCTCAGTTGATTTTCCAAAATTCTCCTCGCACGGCCTCCCCTGTCATATATATGTATACACACCTATCTACTCATCGCTTAATCAAATCCTCATTCTCAAGTAATTCCACTTGGCAGGTTTTGTCGCGCTACACTGTTAGGATGCTGTAAAAGTTTACCGTTACAGACTATATTTTAAGCTTGAAATATTTACCCATGGGAGACTATAGGCAATACCATTTAACCAGGCAGCGCAGTAGTCTAGGGGTTAATGAATTCGCTACCAGAGTGCAGCAACGGGAAATCGATTAAGTCACATGGAATAGCAATGGGAATTTATCCGACGGTCTTTACCGTGTACGAAAATAGTATCGTCCTGAGGATTTAGAGATTCTTATGAAAAATTACTGTATATTTTACATAGCAAAGTACAGGACTCTAATGGTAAAACAGATTCAGGGATTGATAGACCTGACATCCATTTCAATGTTTGAACGTGTGTTTCCCGCGTAAAATTTGAATGGCTCAAAGCCTGTCGGGATTTCGGATGAGGGACGGCGAGGACGGGGGGGTAAAAAGTGCGAAGGGGGTTGGAGGCACATTATCCTTAAGGGATGACAGGGCCTATCTTCCGAAGCACGTCCGGGCTCGATCTTCAAGATTTTCCAGCATCCTCCTGACAGGGCTTTAGAAAAATTTGAATATCGTGCGTCGATGAATATGTAATACAAAATACATTAATAACGCGAGCTTTTCAATACGGGCTTCTTTAAGGGCCAAATTACTTTCCGATAACAGGAACGCAAGAGGCTGCGTCTTCTCGTGCACTTAACTCGGGTTTCTTAATCGAACAAACTTTCAGGCTTTGCCAGTGCATAGGCGACTGCGTATTCTGGTAGATGTGAATTTTTATTTTTTTTATCACATTTTTTTTTTTTGTAATACGATTATTACGAGTTATAGGTAAACCGCCTGGGAATTCAATTAATTTCATATTTTTATTTCAATAAAAACAAATAAATCTGCCTACCCTGTTGCAATATTTTGCGAATCAAGGAAATTGAAAGTAACGTTTTTTTTTTTTTTGGCTTTCTAAACAACGCGATTGCAATCTTTTATATCTCCAGCATCCACGAGTGAGATGTTTTCTTAAGGTCGTGAAAAATTTATTGCCTATGTACGCACGAGTAATGGGATACTGGGATGCCATTTGAAATACGTATACAGGGTGTTCCGTATGCAACGCACTGGGGTAATACCGTGCATATATAGATATACAGCTATGCACAGAGATTCTGTTACTGAGTTTGTCGTTAATTAATTAAAGAGCATTTCGTCGACTATATAGCGCATAGTTAAAGCAGTCTGTAAAATTTCGCTAAAACCGGAAATTAGGTATGCAGAGAATAATGGAGCATAGTATGGAATAATTATTCCCGGAAACGTTAACGCCTCCTGGATGTTTGCATTCGGCGAGACGTTTAAAGTCAGGAATGCAAGTTGCGTGAATTTTTACTGCTTCGTTTCCATTTTTCGTACTAATGAGCTTTTATGCGGCTCGGAGTGACATATATTTTTTACGATGATACAGAGAAGCACAGGGATCTACGTTATCGACGTTCGAGAAGCAACGATTTCTTTTTGTCCCATGATCTTACATCCTACGTCGTGCGTTATGTATAAGAAAAAAATTAATTTTCAAAAAGAACTCATCTTTTTTTTTATTTTTTACTCAACCCAACAAAAAATCCGCCCTTTTCTTGTATCTCATGAAAAAACATATAAAATTATGTAACCCCCTAATGTCACCACCAATGTTCTACTTACCCCTCGAGCAACTTCCCCTTATCCAGGCAATTCGCCCGTGACGCTTGTCAGGATGTTAATCTCGGCGAGTATTGCGCGAGCGAAAACTTTTTCACATTCGAAATGTCCTGAACTTTGACCTTATTTTCTTGCCTCGGTCTCATATATACTCACGCAACGAGACACGACTGCGGTCAAAGGTTAATCAGCCCTCGGTAAAGATCATCCTGGGAAATCAGAGATTTTCCTCTCATCCCCCATAACCGACCGATTGGTGCTTATCGTGGTATCTCTTTTTCCCAAAATAAAAAGGAAAAAAAAAAAACATTAATTTACTGATTAAATGTAATACCCAGGGAACAGTCTTGATATATCTAATTAAAAAAAAAGGGAGGCATTAGGATGTTGTAAAAAAATGAATAAGATTTGAAAAATTAATCGATCAGATTGATCGACCCGACCGGCTTAACGATAAAAATTTTTAATTAATTATTTTTCTTCTGACAATTACACATGCAAAATGCCGTTAGCATAATTGCAAGTTAATCGAATCATTAATTCACGAAATTAACCCTTTTCCACTGTAACGTAATTGGGACGCTAATCAGCCTTTGGTTGTTCATAATTACGGACGATGTAATATATCGATTATTAATTATTAGTAAAAACCAGCACACATTACTGGCAAAAGTTTCTTCCAAGTTTCCTCCCCATTGTACCTCGGACAATTCCAAGCTATTAATGTAACCCCAGATCAGACCCCCCCCCCCACCCACTTTTCTTTGAACTTTCTCACCCTCCCGTTCAATATTTATTATATGCAATAACTTTGTTTTACATTATCAAAATTTCAGAGCGATTCCACCCTTATACAATTTCATCCCCCATCCCTCATTACTTAATACATAATTGATCACACGTCTTATTAGAATTACAAGCTAAATGCTTTTACGTACCGCCAAGCCACTTTCCATTCCCAGCAATACAAACCCAGTAACCGGAAACTGCTTTTCTACCCCCATAATTCGCACCCCCATTGTGACAGACACGAGTTGCTCTTGGATTAATTTTCCATAAAAAGCAATGTTAATTTCTCCCAAATACAAAGCAGTGATATAATTCGAAAATAAATTACAATTATCAACCCCCTACCCCCCCGAAAATTCATACGAATCAAAAAATTTCTTCCATTCGTAACGTTCTGGAAAAGTATATGTAGAAAGGATTAGAAGCGACACGTATGGCGCTTATGGTAGAATATCGCGTAGCTCCAATTGGGGCTGCTAATTAGTGATTAGGATTATAGGAAATTAATTGCGCGCATACGGGTATCCCGGCAGCAGCAACAGCAGTAGCGTACAATAAAGTTAGGTTAGGTAATACTAGTCGAGCGTGCGTTGGTCCTATGGCGATATATATCTATATACAGATATAGAGATATAGATATATCTATAGCATATCGAGGAAAACCAATCGAAAAGCCCTTCTAGAACGTTATTAGTCTCACGGCAATTCAGTTTGCACAGAGCACTTGACTTACGTGCCGAGTTATGGTCGCAGTACGCGTTGGCAATTTTCCTCTAATTACATCTGCCAAGGTGAACGCTTGATTCATTACAGAAGGTTAATGCAGGCTGACGAGGTTCCTGACGGATAACCGGAAGTCTTCGACATAGCCGAATAGGCGAAACCTGCCTATTGCCATAGCCTACGGGAATGCTGACTAGATGGCGCTGGAGGCGTTCGGAAATTTTGTCGGGAGCTATAAGAAAAAAAAAAAAAAAATGGTGCCTTGGGGCTGCGAGGCAAAAATTTTCGATGATTACGTCGACGTCAAAGTCGATTCCTTGGATGTTGAAGATGGTAAATTAAATTTGCGCAATGTGTGCGATGATTTTTTTTTTTTTTTTTTTTTGTTAAGCTCGCAAGGATATAAAGCACGGAGCTCGAGTGTCTCTTGTCCTTTAGGAGCTTTTCACTTCTCTTTTTGTTTGTACACTTCTCAACGGCCGAGAGAGTCTTCGACGCAAGGAGTAAAATTTAGTGCGACTTTTATGTGTAACCGTAAAAGTTCAAGAGGAGGCTCAAACTGATAAAAAGGTATAAAACAAGAGGCCCTCGTAAAAACGTTAAATATTCTCGAGCGGTCAATTAAAGGTCTGTTTTTGGAAAATGGAGGCCGCAGTATCCACGGTTAAATATTTCAACGGAAGACGCCTGGCTGGCCATTATGAGGGGCCTGAGGTAACCGACCATGCTGTAATATAACTAAATGAGTACCAGGGGTGAGGTGGGGGGTGAAAAGCGACTAGGCTTACAGATTGCCAGTCTATACTAACCTGCTTCAAGCATCACTGTGGGCTGTGGGCTGTAGTAAGGTTAGTTAAGCTAGAGCTGACAAGAGGCTTGTAATGCCTTAAACGAAGCGTTTGAGCAATTGATACTTTAGCAATATATGTATATATGTGTGTATATATATATATATATCCCTTGGATAACCACGATACCGGTCCGAAGTATCTCTTGGATTACAGTTCTTTGATCTTTACTATCCGGTATCCATGACAGGTGAAATTTCCAATCGAGTAGTTATCGATTCTCTATCTCTCCGTTGGGTCGAGACTTTTATAATCTTCTTTACCGACTGGAATTATCGACTGAGCTGTCCGCTGGGATCGAGCTTATAGTAAAAAGTAGATTGTGTTTAATCTCTAGATAAATTACGGGCAATGATGGATATTTTAATAGAGTATAGATATAGAGCTACGTATATTTCCCTAGAGTTGCAAGGGATGGGAACGTAGCCTGCTGATAAAGTTTGTTAAGCGACCTTGGGGCTTTTTCTTGTTTAATGGCGACTCGTTGAGATATAAGTTAACTTCGTTGAGGACTCGTCAAAGGTCTCTAGCGGAGTGCAGAGGGGGGGTAGTGGCAGAAGGGTGTGGAAGGTAAGGGATGGAGCAGTAGATAACTCGATTAAGTTTCAACCCCTAGTCCTTGGAAAAATTTCTACCACGTGGAACGTAGTGTATGCTGCTCCTGGTAATAATTCCTTCCGTAGGGTTGTACACCCTGGACCCTTTCGCATCTCGTTCCTGCCCAGCATCAGCATCACGAGGAAGCTAAAAAGCTCAGACAAGCGGCACACACCAAAACTTATTATCCAACAGGATTTCGCGTTCCGCCACGTGGATGAGGGAGACATCCCTCCCCTGGTAAGAAAATTAATAAAGATATCAGGCGTGTAAGGTGGAGCAAAGATGATCTTCTTTTTTTTCTCCCTTGTAAATAACCCAATTTTACATAGGAGTAAATTATAACCATGTATACCCCGGATACACGTAGAAGTTCAAAGTTCACGAAAGCTCGTATCTGTAATACACCGGAAAAAAAAGACAAAATTATTAAATTCTAACACGACGCCAAAAATTTCTCATCTGCTCCTATCCTCTTCGTAATTAGCTTATCGAGCATCGATCAACCAGCCTGGACCAATGTTTTTGGCACGTATACAGTAAGTTTCAAATTTGCCGTCCAAGTTAAGCGGGTCATCGATCTGCCGTAAATACTCCAAGTTCGTCGGGATTTGGTTGCCGACGGTGCTTGTCGAGGCTTCGGTTGGTTAACCCGTGAAGATGAAGTTAGCAGGCTTTACATAGTTCAGCTTTGTTTCACACATTGGCATCGCGCCAGTGGGCTGCGTGCATCGACTGTGGCACATATAAGCGATGCCACTAAAGTGCCTGCCTACTACTGACAGCCAAGAAGGAAAGGGTTCTCTCTCTCTCTCTCTCTCTCTCTCTCTTGGTCGACCGTCATTCCTATCTCTCTCTCACCACCTTCGCATCTCTCTTCTGTAGCGAGCAGCCAACTCGACTGGGCGCACAATACCTTGAATAACTTTTAATTGGCTCTTTCAATTTAACCTACGCTTTACGCGAATGGGCTTTGTCGGTGACGATTAAATTTTTGCGTAAAGAATTTTCGGCATATAAATATATAATCGTCATGGCTGCCGGCTGGCTACGCCATTGGCCATTGGCGGATTAAATTTAATAAAGATTCGAAATATCGATACCTTTCGAACGGACATGTAATTCCTAATACATATCCGATGGATCGATACTTGATTAACTAAACCAATTATTGTTCAAGAAATTCAAATTTCCTGTATCGAATTAAACCTTACGGTATACAATGGCAGGATGTATTGCTTGAACCAGTAGATATTAATACATTGTCTATTTAAGAGGATTTTCGTATTCTGGCTTACGTTGGCGTATTTGCTCTTGGAAGAAGCCATCTGCGAACTCATACTTGGTTTCACGTGCTGATCAAGTACCGAGAGCGCTAAGTACTTGTCTTGTCTTTGATGTCAAAGATTCAAGTACGATGTCAGTTGGCAGTTGGAAAAATCCAAGGTTCATAGTTAGAGAAGATCAAAGTTTTTGGCAGATGAGAAATGAGATGAAAGGGAGGCTGGAGAGTGGAGGACAACTAATGATCTAGAAGCTTTTCTAGAGTTAAAGGGTATATATATATATATATAGTTGTGTATAATGACACGTGATCGTTGATACCATCGTTAATGCTGTTAAGCTTGTGAGATAAAGATGCTGATATTATGGACCGAACGTAATACTGTTGTCTGTGGATGGTCAATTTCAGATACTAAAAAGCTTCCTGGGGCAATTCTGTTTCTCCTATATTCCTAGGCTGTTCCTATGTTAAATCTTACGCTTGCTGTCTTTCCTTATCCCTGTCTCTCTCACTCCCCTTTTCTTTGCTCAATCTTTCGCCTTTCGTAAAGTTGAAATTGCGCAAAATTTTGAACCGAGTTCATCGCCTTCCCTCGGATCTTGAGAACATTTGGAGGTGAAGTATGAAACTCAAAAAGTCCTGTCGGGGTAGCTTTTTTTTGTTTTCACCCGACCCTCCTGGCCCCTCTAGCCACCCTTACGGAAGTCTCTGAATAGGTAGGTAGGATGCTATCCATTAAGACTTTTCCAGGTTGCCGCCGGCGGAATTTCAACCTCAAGTTTCGTCTTCCTTGTATCTGAGTGCAAACCGAGATTTCTTCAGGAAGATAGAAGAGCGTCTGGAAATAAAAGTCCCTAGGAAACGCGAGATTCTTCCTCCTATTCGTTTCAGCGCGACAGCTTGCGCAAATATCTAGCTTATAGGGAAATTTTTTTTTTTTTTTTTTATATATATGTAATAAGCATTTCTCAAAAATATTTTTCTCCTGTTATTTCGCGTAATTTCAATTTTCGTACGACTGTTCACCGGCTGATTTTTTTTTTTTTCACGAATTAACGTCGTGTCACTCGTACGTGAAATTATTTGCCTCGCTGCCAATTCTATAGCGTATCGTGTATTTTTTTTTTTTTTTTTTTTTTACGTTACTCCATATTTCCATAAGCTCGGATATTCCATTCGCAAAACTCGCACAGTAGAAACTTTCTTATGGATTCTCATGTCTATCGATTCCGTGGGTTCTCGCTGCTAGTAAATAACGTAAATTCCCTTGGTGTCTCCTTTGCGAATGATACTTGGAAAATATCCATCGTCGCTGAAACTTTCAATAGGAATATGATCGAAAGCGGTGGGGGCTTTTAAGCCGCCTTTCCATTGCAGCCAACTTCAGACTTCTCTCGCACACCCATACGGGCCCGTCTCGTCGGGGTTAAACTGCAGGCTTGGACTTTGCGGACATTTCGATAAATTTTAGGAAAGATAACATTTTTATGATTTTTAGGTAAAACAGAAGAAACAACAAAATACTCGACTGTCACTTCGACTCGATATTTGTTACGGTAATCGAAAACGAACCAATATCAGATATAATTTTGAACTCGGAGAGAATAAAGTAAATAAGACCCCATTCAAATACGAAAACTCATTTCAAAATCCAACACGCATTTCAAGCAAGAAAAACGACAAATACAGATATACATTGTACAGCTATCGGATCTTCTAAAAAGAACTTAGTTATTTCCTGCAGCTCTGCCATATCTAAAGTCTAATTACAGATATCCACATTGGCTACACTAAACTCGTATAATTACCAGCATCCCCCTTGCATCCATTGTTTCACTTTTTTTTTTTTTTTCTTTCTTTTATTTCCCCAAGATACCAGCATGCAATTTCCTATACGTAATTCCAATTTTTATATCCGTGACTTTAACCCTCCAGTGGTTTCAGACTCCTTCCTCTCCATAATAACATACACACCTAGGGGGATCTGTCAAAGTTTAATATCTTTAAGATGAAAAATCTATATCAGTACGAAAACGTAATATCTTTATAATGAAGAAAAAAAAAAAAAAAGTCAAAATTCACATCAAATTTCTTACAAGCTTTACGTCTCTTTACGTAACGCAAAAAGACCCTAGGTACTTTTTTTTCGAACCTAGGAAAACAATACACGTTGAATTACCTCAAAATTTGAAAAAAAAAACTCTTTGACAGTCTCTATAGAGTCTACTAAAGTTCACGTGTCAGAGTTCATTCCTAAGAGATAGCGACCCGTTCCATCCCTTAGATACGTCAAGGCAGTCAAAGCTCCTATCGCTAAAGGGGTAGCACAATAGGCTGTCACGGCAAATCCACTATGTAATTCGCAAACGTCATAATCAGTGACTAGCAGTAATTATCTCCTAGTCTAACGTCACTCAGCGACCTGAACGACGATATAAATTTTTGACATTAAAAAAAATTTTCAAAAATCCTAATCGACCTGTTCGCTGATAACAAAAAATGACTTGCCCATCCGCATAATTAATAATTAAAAATTAATCGTCGCTCTGTAAATTTCTCATCTCTTCCTTCGCAGAATCCGAAATACCTGTGGCTGACGTAGGTACTTTACGAGCAAAGGAGTTTGTTCTTTTACGTTCGACCTGTTAAAACCCCCGCCCAGGGGTAGCGGCTTTCATCTTGATACGAATCATCCAGACTATTAGTTCTTTTTCTCAGGTACGGGACTGCCGGAGGAATGGGATGCTGCTTGGTCCAGCCATGTACGAGATGCCTTGTAATTACGTAGTGCAATTTTGTTCCGTGAAGATAGTTCACAGTCGCCTTCACGAAATGCTCCTGAGAGTAGTCAAAGTTTACAGTGCAATTCCTTTTAACAACCGGAATCCGGCAATTACGTTGAGCCAGTACAGATATCGGGTTAAGAATCCTTACGAGAGGCAGAGAGGCGTCTTTCGTTATTACGTTGCAATAGGCGTCGCGACGCTCCTCGACGTCGCTCGCAGCATCCCTGAATATTAATTTTATTCACGTGTGCCTTGAAAGACATAACAAGATTACGGGAGGTTGAAAACATCGATTAGGAAGAAAAAGATAATTTTTTGTGGAATTGAGGTAAAAATGGAAGTAATAAAAAAAAAATTGAATATTTTTTATCTTTACATTTATTTCGTCCTGTTTTTTTTCTCTAGAGATCTTACAGTGTAATGGGTATTGGATCATTTTCACAGGTTCGACTAAAGGGGCAACAGGTAGGTCAGGGAAATGAATTATAAATTATAATTCGACGAAGTAAACGTCAGTGTGGCACTTGTGGTAAAATTTGTGATTTTCGTGGCAGCTCTGTACCATAATTTTGGCAGATGAACTTTGTGTAATCAACATGTAAAGCGAAGATCAGAAAGTGAGACGTGGACGCAGGGGTGAGAATTAATGTATAATTTGGGTAGCGCGTGCTTGGAATAGCGAGTTACTGTCTTGTGGCCATTCATCGAGATAATGACGGAATCCTTAACGAGTTCGGCTTCGTTTCAAGGACGTTCGAGAAAGTTTCTTGAATGCTGGGAAATTTGATGAATGAGAGATACTGGTAATAAGAAGATGAAGGAGTTTACGAGGGACGATTGAGTGAGTGCGATTAGGTGGAAGAAATTATGTAGTTTTTGACTAGATCTCGTTCCATTTTAGGAAATCGAATTATCAGAGAAGAAAGGAGAGAGAGTGAGAGAGAGAGAGAGAGAGAGAGGTTAGGTTGGCTACCGTGAGAGAAGCCACTCTGACCATTAGCTATGAGCCAGAGAAGAAGTTGGCTACCGTAATCGAATTTGTCGCCTCGTTATTTTCCGTAAGAGATTTAACGATGATTAAAAACTAAATCGGATTAGTTGCTCGGTCGGTAAGTAGGAACCCGATTGATGCTCGAGATCCGAACGTCTCCGTAACCCACTAGACAAAAGTTTAGCAATTGGACGGCTAGGTTGTTTGCTCGTCGATTCTTCGTAACCGCATCTTTTTCTATTCCTTTACCTTTCCTGCCCCTTTATTCCATTTCGTTCTTCTTTACCGATCGAACGCACGAGTAGCCCAGCGACTATTCCCGGGACAGCTAGAAATTTCGTCATCGCGATAAAACCGCGCACAATACCCAAGGGAAGAGCAAAGGAAATATTTCCTGTATCTCGCCTAGTCTATCTTCGCTTGAGGTCAAGGGTCACGCACTTATGGTTCAAAAGCCAATCTGTATATAGATATACGATATTCGATTTATCTGCAAAGTCTCTCGGAAGAAAGTCCAAGGATTCTACAGCGTCTCTCAAAAGTTCGAGAGGTAAGAGAATACGAAGCGAATGTTTGTGAATAGCATCTTGATTCGCTATTCCCGCAGTGTATCCCCACGGAAATCCTGTAATCGAAAATTCTCATGTATTTCTCAAGTTATAGCGACAATCGAGATTCGCATTTCTATCTGTGCAAGTAAAAATTCCGAATCTCTTTACTTCCTAGACAAGCCAAGGGACGACGGAGTCGAGGGTAGCAGGGGATGACGTCATGCGAATGGGCAGAGCAAAAGAAGGAGCAAGCTTAGGGAACCAGGGCAACGAGGTACGAGGGAGGTCAAAGGGTTCAGGGGAACCCAGAGGAGGAGGAGGAGGAGGAGGAGGAGATCACACCGAAGTAGCTGGAAGAAGAAAAGATAAAAGACTGGAGGCTGGGAAGGTAGAAAAGGTCAGACCAACCTTTTCCCTTACTTTCATAGTGAGGATGCTGCGAGGAAGCAAAGAGGCAAGGAGTACACTTTGCCTTGGCTCCCAACTCCTGTCCGCTTAGTGGTCCAGCCTGGACCACTATCCTCTTCCCGGACACCCTCAAGCCTATAAACTTGCTTGAAGTTTCCCGAACAAACGAAAACTGGGACTGTCAAGTTTACCTTAGTACTGCAAACATTGGCCGACTGCAAAGGACCAAATGCATTGACCGTGACTAATGCGATATCTTGTCATCTGGATGATCTTGCTGCCGAGGATTGGCGAGCGAGGATTCAGCATTCGGAAGACGGGGGTGGTCGGGGAAGCAGGAGAGTCGAGTCACCCGAGCTAAAGGGGTAGAAGAGGGTCTCTACCCTTGGAATTAATGTCGTCGCAAACCACCCCCAGCCAGCGACTGAACTACTTGCCAATGGAGTTTCAGCTCGCAGTCATAGAAATAAACGTGCCGAAGCGTCTTCATCCTTTCTCGACTTTCCACGTAGATTAAATGCAGAAGATAGATCGGTCAAGTTTCGAATCATAAAATCCTATGAAACTGTGGGATCTTTTGGTGCAGCCCGAGAAGGAAGTCGTCGAGTTGCCCGCTGACGATTGTTATAAGTAATCTCCGAGAGAAGTTCTCATTAAAATGCACCCTGCGCGCAGGTCCGCCTTTCACCCCTGAAGCCTGCAGGGATGCTGCGAGGTTCAGAGGTTTATAGGACGACGTAGTGTGGCTGAGAGTGAGAGAGAGAGAGAGAGAGAGAGAGGGTAGATTTGAGAATAGGAGAATAGCGAGGGAGAGCAAAGGACAGAGTTCAGGACATTTTCAATAATGCATCGATGAATTTCCTGGTCCACGTAGCCAACCTTTTTCATCCCACCTTCACACCCCATCCCTCCCCCCCCCCCCTCCTACTCTTTCTTACCACTGAACATAAAAGTCATGGCTCATTGATTTGGCGTTCCAGACGATGACGCACCGTCCGACATAAATCACTGTGCTTCTATGTGCTTGCGAGACTTGAGCTTTTTACGGATATTCGACGTGATTCGAGGACCAAGAAGTCGCCGGCCCATTAAAATCTGCCAAATGTCCTGTAGCTTTGTGACCATCGACAATTTTTTTTTTTTTTTTTTCAATTTCAATTTCCTCCCTATTCGTTATCCGTTAACTAGTACGAGACGATGGACCGAACTGTTTTTCATTTTGGTTTCGTTATCGTTTTCTCAATTTCTTCTGATTCTCCTCTTCTTCGGGCAAGTTGAACCCCAAGTTCACCTCAGACCGCGAGAATCGCCTTAATCGAAACTTCGTCACGCCTCGCTCCCATTCCGCCTCCATGGAGAAACGGCAGCGGTTGGAGTAAATTTTTTCTTGAAAAGCGTCAAACCGTAAAGTCGGAAGTGGAATTCATAAATTATTTACCGATTCACGGAAACCCTTTGGTACGTCACGACTACCGGGTACGAATAGTCTAGAAGCTGGTTGGTCGGTTTGGCTGCTATGACGGTTTGCCAATTTTTTCTTTTCTTCATTTTCCTTCCCTTCGCTCCAGACGAACCAAACTTGAATCAATCCGAGTGAATAACCGACCGGCGGTTCCTTTGATTCGCAAACTTTTTCCAGTTTCTTGCAAACAGCCCAATGTGTTACGGGATAATTTTGTGAAAACAAACCAATTCGCGCGAGATGGAGCCTCGTGCGTTAACTGTTGAATATTGATTGTGAAAAGAATGAAAAAAAAAAATCTACCCCGTGTCTAAATAATAATTACCCGAAAAAGTAGTCAGTGAATTTTAACATTAAACTTAACAAGGGTCGTTACTTTTTCCTAAAAGCATCCCTTCGGAAAAAGGGGTTTGGCACGACCAATGGCGTCGAGGGGACTAGGACCATAAAGGACAAGCTACGACTTAAAGTGTTCCAACCCCAAGTATTAAGAGAGTTGAAATCGTTTTTATCGTCCAGTACCAACGTAACGACATAACACGACGAAACGAATGTCCATTTAAAAATTGTCAAAAATTTTTTTACAAAAATTAAGTTGATATAAAAAAAAAACTACCCCCGATACGATACGAGAAAATTCCCCGCGCAATAAAGTTTCCCCTAAATCTTCGTATCAACCCTCTGTCTATAAATACTTGAACGATTCGTTCACTCGAACAACCCTTTCTCCACGCCAATATACACGCGGCTGACTTTAATGTAAATTCCTTCCAAAGGGTGCATACATTTTTTTTTTATGTCTGTAGGTAAAAATTTCACCCCGTCGACTGAGACCAATGAATATGCATGCGTTTTAAAGCTTCAGATTTTGCATTTCTAAGGGACTGAACTTTCGACGTAATTTTGAAAAAAAAAAAAAAAAAAAAAAAAACAACCCCAATCTATCCCTCCTCCAATCAAAGACACGTAATATATCGTAGACAGGGTTAATTGATATTCCATTTAATCTTTTCCTCCAACGACAAGACCCTATGGGTTGATTGAATTTTCATACGCATAAGGGATGCAGGGCTAAGTTCACACGTTATATACACGGTGTACCGTGAATCTTTAATCTCATAGAGTCCCGAAAGTAATCGTAGCTGAAAATAATACATGACGTATATATATATATAGCACATATAGCACGCATGCCAACCGTATAAAGTAGTAAGTGAGGCCAAACTACGTGCCAGGTTAGATCTAGAATTTTTGTTTGCCCCCATGTGTCTTCGTACGTGATAAAATGTACAGGGTGAAGGATAAGCAAACCACCCCACGGATAAGGGAGGATTCTCGGTAACGTGCTCCAAGCACAAGGTACTTTGGATGCTCTTCTAGGTACAAATTTTTTTTTTCCCCTAAAAAAAACCTTCAAACTATATAATCCTATACGAGTTCGTTACAGATAAAAAAATCCTAATAAGGGATGCTGCGACTCACGTAATCCTGCGTTTCCCTTAATAATTGTATTAATTTTTATTTTCAGCTTCATGCGCGACGTATGGATTAAAGTTATATTTAAAACACACACGTGTATATATATATATATAGTGTCTTTGGTCTTGCGAATAAACAACATGGGATAAAAATGATTCGCGGGCGGTCAGATGCTGCGAATGGAATTTTAATTAAACGTGACATTAATATCACTAAACAATTAGCCTTTGAACTACCCTTGACGCGGTATCCTCGTTTTCTATACGTCGCGAACATTAATTATTTCAGTTAAAAAAGGCAAGAGCCTCGCGCCCGATAGAGAATTGAACTTTTTATCCAAGCATTTATCAACCTTCATCCCATCTCGCGTCTAATAATTCAGTCTCGAAAATCGTACGCGTTTTTGCTAATTTTAGTCGGGCCGTCTGATAGGCAGCTTATCTATCATGAAAACGTGGGCCTAGGTCTGTCGCCCGGCGGCAAAACGACTATATGCTTGCCAACACATATCAGATTACCATCTGCATACACGTAACAAGCTATTAATGCATTCGGCTACCCAGTTTCGCTGTGCAGAGATAGTCAAGTGGTTGAACGCATAAAATTGTTATTGCAATTCGAGCCAAAAGATGAATAATTCAAAATTACCTAAAAACGAAAAAAAAAAAAAAAAAAAAAAATCTGAAAATTTCACTCTAAAATCTCCCCTCGACTTTTAGACACCGAGTACAGCATCGTATCCCGAAAACGTAAAGTCGTTCGAGAAAATCACTGCGAAAGCTTTTAGCAGTCAGAGAGTGAAAGTCGGTGGAGGGTGGATAAAAAAAAAAAAAAAAAGCCAAAAAATCTTCTCTCGCATTTCCCTTCGACCTTAAAGATCCACTCCCCTTCCCTTTCTATGAACTTGAATTTTCCTCCGGCTGGTTATTACATCATTTCACGCGTCCCCGTAGAGCCGTAACCCATAACCAGCGTCAACGTACCTCACGAGTATTTCCAAAAAAGCCAGCGACACAATCGTCCCGGATTTTGGCAATAAGTCGACCGAGATATCGCAACGAGAACAATACGTAGCGAAAATATTTCGTTCAGCCGGTAATCGACTTGACGTACCAACCTGGACACACGTGTACATGCACACGTGGTATACGCATGTATCCCGCAAAACGTCATCAGGGCTGCCAACTCTTGGCAATGAAAGCTGCTATAAGAAAACGGTGGACCAGCTGTCTCATATCTACTGCTTGTTTCCCCGATACTTATCCTTTTTCCTATATCCGGAAAAACTCACCTTTCTCCATAGCAACGCCAATCTTGACAGCCATAAACGTCATGATACTCGAAACTAATAAATCAGCTAGCACGTGGTACGTATATATATGTATACACGTGTGTATTATAATTGAGTATACAATCAATAGAAAACTTCAGACCACGTGCGAATTACTCGAATTCACTTTTCTCGTTTATTCTTCAAGTACGTACGAGTACCTGGTTCTCGTAGGTTGTTAAAGTTATTTTTTTTTTTTGGATCTGTCAAAATTCAACAAGTCAACAACAGTCGTTGTTCTTTGACTCGCGTTATTCGCTTGTTACGTAATATTCGCTTGTCAAGCTCAACGGCACCTCGGAACGCAGCTGGGTGGTATCGATGTTTCAGGGTTCGAACAACGCTAGGATTTTGAGCGACGGCTCGAGGACGGCTGCGCCCCTGAGCTACGACTTGACAGGGGCTTCTCGTAGTAATTTGAGGAATCGCGAAAGAGTCTGTCGCGACTCCATTGACAGGAGCGATTGCCTATAGTGAAATTCAAGCAACCACGGAAGCTAAGCGCCTTGCAATTGTTTGCATTGGAATTAACTCAATTAATTTGAGATTACTTGTGATTGATTTTTTATATAAAAATTTTTTTCGTTTATTACGTAATTTTGTATCGAGTTATACAGGCTCTTTGTAAGGGATGAAAACAAATTTTTATTATCGTACATTATAGTTACTTAGCAACCATTACGATTTTACTGATGGATATGAGAAAATTGTCTTATGTGTGTATATATATATATATATATATTATTGTTGTTGTTATTATTATTGCTGATCTTATACAGACACATAAACCTGCTCGTTATTGCCATCACGATCGTTTAGTTTGCCGTGGATGCCTGAAAGTCTCGGAAACGAGGTTGTGTGACTTTACAGTAAGGCAGGCATGACCAGTTCTACAAATATTTGCTCGAGGAACGAGATGCAAGCAAGGAGTCTCAGTGTATCGAGAAAGAATTTTCATGAAAAATTTGTACGGGCGACGAGTCTTTTATTTTATCAAATATTTTTTACCAGCATTCCGATTAATCGGAAATATCGATCGGGTATGTAAATCTCCGAGGTGGATTAGAGTATTTGAAAATAGTCACGCGGCATGCAGAAGCGACGCGGGCGACATCTACGTTCGTGGTATAAATCTTATCGAAGCTTCGAAAGTAAACAAAACGCCAACTTCACGCGAATACAACGTATCGTCAACCGGGCGAACGGACTGTGGTTATGCGGTGTGTGCACGTATGAGTACACATATGGACTGTCAGATGAACCATACGTGGACCGGAGTGAATTTGAAAAGAAATTTGATCAAGATTGAACGTAAATGATTGACATAAATTATTTATTAGATTGAAATCGCTCATTGTTGGATTTATTTATCCAAAGTTCCTGGCTTCACTCGGAGGTTATGTCGAGTGAATATTTGAGGGCCTAGGGAAATAGTAAATAGACCGATTGAGCACGTACGAAATGGTCCATTTGGTAAGAGATATTTTCTGTGATTGCTCAAAGAACTGGATGGGGTGGAAGGAGACGAAGTGCCTTGGAGATGCTGGCGGGGGTTGATCGTTGGAATTTATTGACTTGCGTTAGCATGTCAGTCATTTCAGTTTACGTCGTGTTCTCGTAAAAACGTCTATGTATATCATAGGTAAAAGTGGGTTGGCGTATTCAGAGGCAACAAGTTACGAGTCGCGGATAATTCGAAGCTTCGTAAAGGAGACTAGCGGACGAGTCAACGATTGGAATTAAAGGAATCTGTTTTTTTTTTCTTCTCTCTCTCTCTCTCTCTCTCTCTCTCTCTCTTTCAGCAAAGTTGGCTGTGCTTGTTTTATTTAAAAAATAATTCATCGCTTTAATTTTTCAACTTCAACCCTCCACGTGGGGCTGATACTGGTAGACAGACCCCTATGTTATTATTCTAGAGCGAAAGCATCATTTTTCTCTCTTCTCTTCCATTTGATTGTTATGTTTTTGCTCACGTAATTTCCAGCGGGATACTTATGGACGGCGATATAAAATGGTTGACAACAGCAGGGACAAATATTACCCCTTCACCCTTTTCTTTTTTTTTTTTTTTCCCGACTACTTCGAGTTATTTCATGCATGCTCGACTTATCCTGTCCACGTGTGTTATTTTGCTGGGGGTGTTTTTTATTGTCGCGATGACGTCAGGCGCTCTCATTATTTCAATTAATGGAAATTACGAAAATTTTACGCTTTCCTGTCTGGTCGCATCCAATTGAATTACTGTTGATAAGGGTAAGAAATGCTAATCGAGGTCGAATTATTCGGATATCGAATTGCATTGTGCAATTTTTTTTTTTTATATTTCGAGTAAAAGTGCATTTTTTGTATTGACGATTTTTCGCGCGACTAACATACTTTATGGGAATGAGACATTGGGGGTGCAGTTGCACTTTTTCCTCAAATCAAATTTTCAGGGGTGGACCGTGGGCGAAGTCGAGGGTGACGCAATCGTCACACGCCTACGTCATCGTACGATTGGCCAAAAAATTTATTTTGCAATTTTTTATTACACGCAGCTTCAAAGCTCTGGGCTGAACTTTGCCAATATATTCGCGAATTTATGCGTCGATGAAAATTAGTTTTTTGAAAAAAAAAAAATATTTTAATAGACTTTATTAAAAACAGTCCTAGTCCTCCTGCTGCGCGTCATTGTCCTTAATGTAACAGTCGACTTTATTTTTAAAAAATGTTGTATTCTATGCAATTAGTCCCGTACGTGTAGGTAATAAATATTTGCATGGTTTAATACGCATGATTGGTCAGATTGGATCCTGTTCATTGACAACAGACACTCGAATTATTAAAAAAAAAAAATGTCCAACCAGCTTTAACACAGATCATATCGAATTTCACGAATTACCAATAAAGCCAAAAAAAAGCAATATACGAAAAACCTAGCGAATTTTAACAATTTTATTATTACGGTGCTTCGTAACAAAAAAAATTGTATCAATGGTATTGATTATAATATTTTTTTTATATTTTTACCCAGACAACCAAAAACGAAGGCATTCGCGAGGCTCGATTTACATGTAAATACGTTCCTCGTTCTCGGTTAAGAATTCATTGTGAAATTCGCGAAAGGCATTCGCGAAGTACACGGTGTGTATGTATGTATATATATATATATATATATATATATATATATATATATATATATATATATATTTTATATTTAGCTAGAAAGAGAAATTTAATTAAAAAAAAAATAAATATCTATAGTTACGCAATGCTACATAAGTCTCGTTATAAAGTTAATACAACAAGAAGCACGATAAGATTGCATCGGATCTCGCAATTCCTTCGTTCCAATAAAATCTTATTACAAGTTTTATTGAATCGAATTGACTCGATTCGCACAATGTATTTCCCCGTATCAGTAAATTCTCCTCCCTTATCTCAGACGCCATATTGCAAGCAATCCTCGTGAAACTGACATGCGAAAATATAATACGAAATACATTAGCGAGTCATTCGACCGCCTGTGACGAAAGCTTAGCACGTGCAATTATTAGCAATAAAATATTTGCAAAAATCATCGAACGTGTCAGTAATCGTGAAATGAAGTAAAATTTTAACGAAATTTATAATTGAATTTTTTTTTTTCATTCAAAGTAAAAATCAACGAGAGGCAAATATCGTGATAAGACTTTCCCTCAAAGTTAAAGGCGCATCTCACAACGAATTCCCCAGACCTTTCAGTCGCGTACGACGCGACATCGCGTGCCGTTGGGAAAATTAATTTTCTCCATTTGCCTACAGAGGGCGAAGTATGACGTTTTATGAGTTTCGCCCACATTATTCCCTTTGCTAATCTCACTTGACTTTTTCCAATTTACTAGGCAAAGTACAGTGGGACGGCAATGTGTCGCGTAGAAAATAGATGATTTTTGTAATTTTATTAACGACTGTAATACTAATATATAATAATCTACGTATATCACCACTACGTATTCGTAGATTGTATCCTGTTTATCATCATAATTATTTCATTGACTGTACATTATACTGCTAGATACGTTCGCCTTACATGCTGCTAGTTTCCATATAATCAATCATATTTTTACATGAAAACACATGTAAAACTTAATCTACGTCTCGATAGCGTTGTTCGAAATACCATTGAGCTGCCGAATTCTCATTGCTGTATATCTGTCAGGTAACTGTAATATATATGATGGTTAATTAATTGTGAATTGATTAGCTTATAGGATATCAATGTGATATCGAATAAATGTCCGTTTCCATTGTAAACGGTACTTTCGATCGAATTAGTATCTCGTGTATTAACTGTAATACAGAGCGATAATTCGATCGACATAAAGGTCGATACACACGTGGAAACACATGATGGAAGGAACGAACTCGTTAATCCTTTTATAGGTTATAGCCGTGAGGATGCACCTTGAAGAAATTGAATTTGACGGATTTTGAGGATAAAAAAAAAGGTAGACTGTCAAATTATCACGAATTTTGAAATTGTGATAAATCCAAAATCGCCTATATCGCGTACACGTAGCAGAGATAGGATTTTCAGTATTTTCCTTTTTGGCATTATTGCCCTTTTATCCAGCCTCCTTTCCGCTGGACCAGTCACATCGTAAGATGGATCGTCCAAGGCATCGGTCAGTCTCCCTTCGGCCTGATTTCATCCCGAAATCTTTGTGTTCGTTTAGATCCTTCTGTTTTACCGACCGCGCGGAACGGACTTTTTATTATTTTCTTCCCGAAACATCCTCGGACGCAACTCCGCTCGAAAGCGTCACAAGGTATACGAATAAATCTGCCAATATTTCTTTCGTTCTTATTAGAGGATTTATCCTCGTCACGTGACAGCTCGATTGGCCAAATGCAACGATGCTTGTTTCGTTTCATTGCATCTCTTATACAATCCCCCGTCCTTCCTACCCACCCGTTAGATAAGCTCTTGTATTATTTCTCCCACTACCCAGACTCCCCTGCTCCCCCAGACTGACTTTCGAAGATGGATAACACCCAGGTCCTTGGGCACTTCTACCAATGTTTCCACGTCGAAAGCCTCGTGTCAGCGAAGATTTAAAAGTTTCCTCAGTGACCCGCAGCGCCATTAGCGAGTAACTGGCGAACTTCATAAAACCGTGAAAAAAAGGAACTAATATTGACTCGCAGCCCGTTTTCAAGATAATCAATCACGAGCAACGTTCAACCTGATTCATCGTACACAACCATAAAGAGTGTTGGTAACACTGCGTGTACCAGAGTACAGTCAGTCTTACCAATAGTCATTGCTCGATTTGGTGCGCCCAACATTACGTTATGTAAATCCAGTCCGTTGGTAGCAGCAGGTGTTCGGCTAACTGAACAACGCAGACTGCTAAGGCATCACGCGTCAAGTGTACCGCCAACTGTCGCCATTCAATTTAACGCGATGTCACGTGTGGACGAAGCTTAAAATCATTTACGGACGAGCATACAGAGCTTCGATCGACACGTTGCATTTCATTAACAACCACATCGTCCACGAGCTCGTAACAGTTATTGAAAGAAAAACGAGCGCACGTGGTACATCGAAAAATTCAAAATGGCGGACGCCCTGCACTCGTCAATTTAATATCACCTTTTTCAGGATAAAATTCTACAACCGGATCCACAGGCGTAACGTTAACACGGGCTAAGAGCTAATTGGATTTCACATTTATAACCTCCAGCATCCATTGGTCCATCCCATCAGTCAATAACGGGTCAAGTTCTAGAACGGCACTTGTGCTATTTTGACTTACGCGTTAAATTCGCATTATATATATATATATATATATATATATATACAAGGACGAAGGAGACTTTGCCTGTCTTGGGTCTTGACACTTAATAAGAAAAACTCCTCTATCCCCCTCCCCCCCCCCCACCCTCCCTATCATCTCAACCGCCCCCCTTTTTCTATCTCGCTTTTCTTTTTTTTCATTACAACCACTTAACTTTTTCTCCCTTATTTTTCCACGGGCATTGTGCGATACCTATTCGCCGTGAAAGGACACTTGAGCCGCGAGAGATCCTTGACGGCTCGCGCGTGTCTTGAAAAAGTCCGATAATTGCCCCAACATTTTTTTACGACTTACCCACCCCGTCGGACGTATTTTCATCCCTGAGTAAAATTACGCGAAATATTTCCATTAGGGAAATAGAATAGTAAGGGATGATTTTTGTTACGCGTCTTACGTGAACAATTTTTACTGATCTTTTTTTTTTTTTTACAGCATCCTCCTCCCTTCTCCTCTTTATCATTGTCTCCGTCGTGTAGTCGGTCGCGCTACACATTTCATCCATCATTCCGTAGTAAACACTTTCGAGAGAAGAAAAAAAAAAAAAGAAAGAAAGTTAGTTTCAACGCGAAATCCCAAGGGTTGGTTGAGCCCCTAACTACATATTTATAGGATCACGAAAAAAAAAAAAAAAAAAATTCCAACAATTTTCACCCCCCATCCCCTTCTCGACCCCTCATAACTGTCAGACTTCATTATTAATGTTTCGACATCTCCAGAGAAAAATAACCGGTCTAATCGGCAGTTCGGTACAGCATCCCTCCGTATCAATCACGTGACAACGTGACTTTTGCCCCTTTTTTTAAGCTCTTATCTGCGATGATCTCCACTATTTTTTTTTCGGACGCCAATCTCGCTCGCTTACCGATCGCTGCTATTTATGCAAAACTTCCTCAGAGTTGCTCAGTCGCTGCGACGTACTAATCGATTTACAGGTTTGCCAACCTAACGACTCATCGACGATATACAAGAACGTCCATAAAAGTCGAGAATAAGTGTTGATGCTTCTTTAAATGCTCGTATCAAGACCATAGAACTGCAGTTGGTAGCACTGCCAGAGAAGTGGCTATGGGTATCAAGAGATACTAGAAAGGTTGGTACTGGAGGTCGTGTCGCTGCCATGTGGATCGTGTCGTCCATCTTCTCACGAGTAGCTTTACGTCCCTCCCTACACTCCTAACCTACCACCTACATCTTGCAGAATCCTTTATTTCACATACTGCAGCTTCGTTCCACATGTGCATGTATAATGGCTGACAGACGCCTAGTTGGATCTTTATCATAATGGCGCACTTGTTCCATTTACCATTTTGGCTGGCACTTACGTGTCTCGTTTATTTATTCAGATTCTTCGTGACCCGAAATCCTTTAATGAAAAATATCTAGCATTGCAACGATAATGGAAGAAAAATATTGACCCTGTAGCTGCGCCAATGTATAATGAAAAGATTCTTAATTGTTATTTAATTTCTTATTTTACGTATTAAGGACACATACGGTTATCCTGATGCTGGGTATGCTGGTACGGTGCATTGTGGGAAATTAATTTGTATGTATCGATCCGCCATTTTGTTGAATCAGCCGCGTTTCAATGTGACGTATAAAATAGATACGTAAGAACGACGCTACGACAAGCAGAGAGAAATTGACGTGGCTGCGTTCAAAGGTAAAATGTATTGCCGCGTGAGATACAAAAGGGTCGTTTAAAAAGTTGGCAAATTGAACGTGCGGTATCGTAAGAGATATAATGACAAATGTCCCAGCGTACCTTTGCCTCGTCTCCCTGGCGCTGCTACGGTGAATTCAGTCGTCGCGTCTGATCGCTAGGAAAAGACCTTGGGATTTATGTCCAAGCGAATTGCGTCAGGTACGAAGAAAAAGTTTTCTCGGCAAAAGTTCGTCATTCGTATGAATTATAAGACTGGCTTGACAAACAAGAACAAACCTGGCAGCATTTATAAGCCCGAGAGAAGCATTAAAAGCATGAACCACCGTAAGATTCTACATTCCGTAGTTTAGTAGCGACCGGAGCGCCGCCTGCGTCAAAAGTAGGCAACTTCGTGTCTTCTTCTCCTCGTCCGGCCACCTTCAACCGTCCTCGCTCCCTCTCTCTCGGTCTCGCTACAACTCGCTCTTCGGTGCTCTCCTTTGAAAGGTCCTTTCATTCGCTTTACGGCCGCGGCTACACGTAATTGCATGTATACTTTTTATAATTATGTACCAGGGCGGTGCTCAAGATCCAAATTGAATCTTGGCTTGAATGCAAACTCCTCGAAGGGCCAATTTTCGAAGCGGATTCGTCTGCTTGTTATGCCCTCGAGTAAATATCATTAGCAACGAATTGTTATATGTTAATAAGGCAACCGCCAAGTCATTACGATCATTTTAATTATACGTCAGCGTACGTTGCCATGGGTGATTATTTATTCTACTTCTTTTTCTTCGATGAGTCACAGACGGACGCTTTTACTGCATATACATATACATATACCACCTCGTTACTCACAGCTATGCATACGATTCTCTGACACTCGAGACTTTTCTTTCTATACGAAACACGTGAATCGCCACCATATACAGGGTGGCTCGAAAATCATGGTATTACCGAGCACCAGGTGATTCCTTATGGAAAAGTAAATCGATGTTATCAAATAATTTATTTCGTTCACGAGGCTTCCGTTTTTATGAAAAATTCGACAAATTATTTTGTCTCGCCCGCAAACTAGTGACGGCTTCGGGTTTCCTACTTGGGACGACATGCGGTGTACAAATGTGCCGCGCAATTTGAAAAATAAGAAAGAGAAGCACGTGAGCATCAAACTAACGAATTAGTCCACGTGCGATTACGGGTTAACCGTATGGTAACGATACTGGAAGTAAACGAGGAAAAACAAAGGGACGAAGCCCCGAAGGTAAAAACGGAAGTGCAAACACGAGCAGAAAATGATCCGTCGGAAAAAGCAGTTCAAGCAGAAGTTTAATGCGATCCGTCAAATCTTTGTAAATAGTCGTGTTATTCTGCGTGCACAAGTTTTTACTGTTAATTCAGAAAAAAAATAACAAGTAAAAAAGTTTACTGAAAAATTTGAATACGTGGTATATATAGGTATACTTGGACGGGTATGAATCGAAGTAGCTGTTATAAAAATGATATTTTTTTTTTTACCTCGACACTCGCTTACGTCATAAGAAATTATTTGTCGAATCTTCCCGTTCGAAAAAAAAAAAAATCTTCGACTATTTACGTCGCGAGTCAAAAGCTTTTTCTTGCTGCGATCGTATTTTCCCGATAAAAAAAAAACTTTTACCCCACCAAAAGATTTATGACGGCAACTTCACTCGGGCGAAACAATCGACTTTTCTGGTTTTGCGAATGAAAAGCAGCAAATTTTTCGTTCACTCGTGGTATCCAAGAATAATCTTTTTTTTCTTTTATTATTAATAATAGACTTGCGCACAACACGCGATGGCTCGTGTATCCGCAATTTATTTATTTTTTTTTTTTTTTTTCGTTACTCAGCATCCCCCGTGTGACGTAACACAAGAAAAAGTATCAAAGCACTCGGAGCGACTGTTCCAGCCGTTAAAGTGCCTCTGCAGCATCTTCCAAGTTCAAGTACCAAGTTCAATTTCGTTCGACGCTGCTGGCATCGTTACTCGTGAAATTGCGTCCTGCGCGAGGGAGAATAAGGGAAGCTGCCGAGAACTGATGTGCCGGACGAAAGGAGTAAGAGGAGGAATTGGACAACGTCGAATGCGAGTCTTGGGATGAAACAAATATATTCGATATTTCATCGTCAGCGACGGAGCAGATTGGTTGGTCGTCGTTAACGTACGATGAGACTGCGATATAATTTTAGCGTGCAGTTTTTATAAAAAAAAAAAAAAAGTCACCCAGACACGTCCGACGATCTTTGATTAATCAAATTGCAGCCAAAAGTCGTTAGTCAGATTGGCGAAGAATCGATCGAATTACTATCAGCCACAAAAACGTCCAATTATTCAAGGCAATTAAGTGGAGTATCGCTATTTCCTAAGGGTCGCGAAGATCAGCTACTCCCAGATACTCCCGAACCCCCCCCGAAGGGACGGAGGCTCGTTAGACTTAAAGCGTTCAAATTCAATTCGTAATTTTCTCCGTCTTTGTTTTCCTCCGTTGGAGAGAAAAGACTAGTCTCCCATAACGTATAGATTGAAATATCGAAATTTTCCAGAAAAATCTTAACGGCCGATAAATCTTCGAATTTACAGTCGAAACGATCGTCTCGATACTTCATAGGCTAATTTTCGTAAAGACGAAGCTCGAAACACAGGGGGGACGACGTGGTTGCACGTGACCGTCGAACGATGTAGAAATCGATAACCGATCAATCGAATCGATCGAAGCGATTCGCTTGGGCAAATTGAGAAACAAGGAGCTACTTGGGATAAGGAAACGAGGGATGCTGCGAAGGAGAGAGGATCTTGTGATTTTCGGGTGGGTCAAATATCCTTAACCCTTTCGTGGCATCCAGTCGGCCGACCGTGAGCTGCCTAATGCATGAGGGACGCGCTAAGCGCCGATGGGAAAAACCAAAGGGCTCTGTTTTCCGAGAGGGTTTTCTTGTTCCTCTCGAGATCTACGTCGCGTCATTTCTCCACTTTCGTAAAAGCTAACCAGATCTCCATTTGGCCAGTGCTGGAAGACTTTATTTTAACGTTCACGTCCCCCGGGGATCGACGTCCATCTTGGAGAATTAATAAAAAAAAAAAGGACTGACTGGCAAAGAGACAATAAAGGGAGCATCGCCTCTTACGCTCTCTGCGTAATAAACTGATAAACGAAAACGTTCAGCCAAGATGGCCGAGACTTACGTCTCACATTAATTTCAGTGGCAAAGCAACATTTTTTAGATGGGATGAGTCAAAGGAGTCGCAGCATCGAGTCTTGTTTTGAAGTCAAACTTGTGGGCCGATTCACATCGTTCGCGGCATCTCAAGACACATTCACATCCAGTCGACTGTCGTTCCGTTTATAGAATCTTAATTCAGGTTACTTGAGCGCGTGGAAATTGAGCGATAAAGCCGTGAGGGAGAAAGAGACAAACAGAGACGTAGACTCCTGAACGTTGCTAATTAAGAACGATTGGATTGCCGAATCGTTCGAGTGCAAAGTGAAGCGCAAGCAGAGGCTCGATTAGTCTTTGAAATTAAGGAGAAAATTAATGTGTCGAATGGGCAGTTCCCAACATTACCTACATGTCGTCTACGTCTACCTCGAGGCACGTCGCCTTTATCTCATCGAAGTGAGAATCCAGTTTGCGGTTACGGTTACGTTTATCCCGAAGTTCTTGATCCTTCTAAGTACGGTCGAAACAAGTGGCACTGCCGGTACGATAATGTTAATCCTATTTTAGGGTTATGATTCGTGTAGCCCGCTGGACTCGAGTCCCTGCATTGCACGAATGCGTAAGAAGCTTTAAGACTCTGAATTTCCCTAGTGACGTGTGACGTTGAAGAAAAAACAAAGAGAAATTTTGTTTCTCAAACACAAACAACACCAGTACCAGACGGACGATGACAATGTAAAATAATAATTGAGCAACATTCCCAATTAGCAACTGTCTTGGCAAACGCGTCACGGAGATAAATATTATCCTTATCGCTGCCGCGCGGCAATAAACTTCCTGCTACGTATTTCCAGTGTCTCGATAAAAGGTAGACGACGGCATCGTTGCTGTGCTGCGTTATTGCCGTACACGCGTTACATAACCGCAGAACAAATAGGGACATAAAGTAGAACGCCTATATTATCTTACCGTAGCATCGACTAATGGAACCTATTAGTATTTTGCGTTGGATTGAGCGCCCGGCCGATCGAACCCTCTTGCCGTGCAGTTTATTACGAGAATAATTCGAGAAACTAACAATCCGCCAGATACTGACATAACTACGTCTCGTTTCTCTTTGGCCCTACGCAGTCACGTGAGGCCAAGTGCTTAGGACTGGCGTAGCGACAGTGTCGACGCTACGTGAAAATGTCAAATGACTCTAGCGTCAGCGCCCCTAGCGGTCGAAAGTCAACACTAAGACGCGAGCATGCGCACGGTTACCGATGAGACCGAAGCACCCAGTGAAGCCTGGGAAACGCGATGGCCGCTGCACTGAGAAATCACCGGGTGAAACGATGCGCTTTTCAATGGGACGCGTCGTGACGTCTGTCGTTCGATTTATCATAGTTTTAAAAGCTCCTCAGTGCCAATAATGCTTTAACGCGGTTAAAGTCATTTGACGACTCGCTTGATTGGACATACGAGACGATCGAGAGTGTCGCGTGCTTAAAACACCGCCCAAGGGGAAACACTGTTATTCCCATTAAAGTGATTGGTCGATATAATGGATAAATTTTATTATGCAATTTCAGAGTAGCTCGGGTATTTTAATGGATTGCGTTTGGTTGCAAGGCGGTGGGAGGAAGAGGGTGGGATACAAGTTGAGCCGCTGTATTTTAAAAGTTTCGCACTTTCGATACTTTGAAAACTTCGACAGGATCACCGGATGAACTTTTGTTCTTCGTCAAGTCAGATGAAAAGAAAAGCTTTCGATCCTCTCTCAATAAAGTGCAAGCTTTAAGTGCATCTACGAGGTATACCGATCAGCACGCTGTATATATATATATACACGCACGTGATATACTATAGTGATTATTTTACGTAGCGCATCCAGTCTAGCAGGTGTTGTGGGTTATTTCCTCCGTACCGTTAAAAATTTATGGACTTTTTCCGAGTTTTCATGAGGATGCACCCCAAGGATGAGTACGCGCTACCAACTGCATTAAATCCCAAGCTCCTTGGTATTGATCAGCGAAACTTACTTGACCCCTTCCAATATTTGCATTGACCTCGTGAACGCGTCCCGATACGATTTATCCTCTGCGTCCTGCGTCGTCGAGTCAAGGAAAACGATTTGATTGTTATTGGGAAAAAAAAAAAAATTTTCTAATTCATCCGTCGTCCAATTCATATCGAAACTTTATTCGACTCGACGACTTTACGTGTTCTGCAATCAACACCCAAGTTCACGTAACGCGATATCTCCTGTGCAAGAGAGAAACGACTTTACCAAAGATGGCAACCACTGACAGTGACACTTCAGCAGAAGTTATGATAATACGATTTCTTGGTATTTCCCAAGAGATGCTCACCTCTGTGAATATTCAAAGTATATACCCTTCTCTCTCTCTCTCGTCTCCTCGCTATGCGTAATAATGATAATACGAAACCAGTCACTGGCACCAAGCCTCTTGCGCATTTCAAAAGTCATTAACGAAAGCATCGTAAACAGACAGCCAAGACTTAGGGGTGGAGCACTAATGGCTTTCGGGAGATTCAAGTGCCGTCTTAGCAAAGGATCTCCGAATCTGGAGAAGGACCCATGTGAGCTACGAAAATTCGTGATCTTTGGAGAGAAGTTAAAAGCCATGATAAAGGTAGTGGAGGAGAAGGTGGCGAAGGCTGGAGGATGACGGGGTAGGAGGTGAGGGGAGGGGGAGGAGGGGTTGAGCGACTGTAGCCGGTTCAACAAGAGAAAGGTGGTAGGAGGGGGTAGGAGGCGGGGGGGGGGGGGTAAACCATAAGATAAGATTAGCCGAGGAAATGGAACGTTGGAATTTAAAAGGTGTCTAATTAAACTCAGGGTACTTTTACGAGCTCGGCTCCAACTCGAATGGGTTTTTGGGTGTTTTTTTGAAAATTCGAAAAATCGTTAAATTTCTACCTTCCACTTGCCACCGTTTTGGATTTCACGCGCTCCGAGCGTATTCGACTTGACGTCTCCTGGTTGCCGCGACGAACGTCATGATTTCTTGCCTTGACACGGAAACACGCGTTTACATGGGAGTGAACTGTGTAAACGGAGTAAACTGTAGTTGGCCACGGACTTTGAAATTAGCCTAGTAGCTACCAGCAACTCCGAACAGTCTGTACGGCCGGAAGGAATGTGTGCGCATCTGGTGATGCATGTGCCTGTATACGGCACTGTTAATGCAACAACATCAAATAGTAGTGTTTTTGGTGTAAACCTAGTATATGGCATTGCTGTTGTTTCAATCTCTCTCTCTCTCTCTCTCTCTCTCGCGTGTCTCTGTGTTATAAATCCGAGTAGCGTTCGATGCTTTTGCCGCTTCGACGACGCGGCTGTACGTGCTGCAACAACAACCACAACGGAAGCACCGAAACAGTATTAACTTCCGCCACGAGCACCTAATACCAGTACTAGTGTTATTTTGCAGGCAGCATCGCCGCAGTTGGTAGAACTGCGAGATTTTATGTCTGCTAGACGAAAACGTACGTCTCGTTGTAGCCAATGCGACGCGACAGGCTCGTATCGAATCTCATGGCATTTCGTGGCGTGACGAAGCAACGAGACTTTTCGTAGACTCTGGAGTAACGATAATTATTATTGAATTAACAATTTTCTTTGTACTTATTCTCGTGCGATTACGTGCAGTCTTTGTACGAGTAATCGATTATTGTTCGGTGAGGAATGAATGTGTTCGTGACGTCACGAGCGAACGGGTCTTCGTTACCGCTCAAATTACCAGGGCATCCGCGCTATCGGCTCTACTCGGCTATTCTCGGCTGTTCTCGGGTAATAGCAGACGCTCTCAGTCGCGGCTCAACGAGTGCGGTCAGCCCGTTATAAATCATAGTCGAAAGTCTTTAACGTTAAGTTGAGTCGGGATTAGCGTTACGAGTTGCCGACTGGTCGCAGGAATATATTACGCAAGTCTCTCGAACGGCCGTTAACACGTTTCTGAGATATCGGATCAAACGTATTGTTGATTGACTACGTCGCCACCAGATGTCGCTACCGTCGCCGGCGAATTCACGCGGCTCGCAATCAAGCTATTACGGTTGGCTTTGAGGGTCGCGTAACTCACGTCACGTGCGTGCACGTTGGTAATGAAATTTTACCCGGCAGTAGCTGCGGAATGCCGAAACACATATTACTCGCTGTTGGACGAGCGGACGAAATTCAGCAACGCGAGTTTCCCAAATATACGTACGTCGCGCGCGTTACAATTCCTAGGCAAAAGTTTTTGCAGAGCGCAAATGAGACGAGAATTATAATAAAATTATAAATGAGAAAACTTTTATTATTACTTTTTTTTTATTTATTTTTTTTTTTTTCTCTACAATCCCACCCGCTTCCCTATTACACACAGATATACGAGTATCAACGCTTCGTTATGGCTCGTATGCTTGGCTACCTCGTCAAATAAATTATTACCTCGAATATGAGCTTTTCCAATTGGCACACCAGCTGAATAAATATTTGTTCTCGTTTCATAGGCGAAGCAAACAACCAACTTCATTATTACGCGCGACCATACGAATGAGTACCGCTTTACATATACGTGGCTGCCAAAGTCATTCGAGCTTAACCGAGAAGAGGCAGACGAGTAAAAAAAATGGATTATTCCGTGTTGGCTATCGTGAATTTTATTAGGGGGCCCGAGAGGGGGTGCCACTATAGTAAAAAAAAAAATTTCGAAAATTTTTTTTTTATTCAAAAACAAAAAACAAGTCACTCCTATCCTCACCTAAGGATTTGATATTTTCATTAAAAAGTATATATGTATATCACACTAGCAAGGAATTCCGAACTTTCTCGTATAGGGATGTTTTTTTTTTTTTTTTTTTTTTCCCCCCTTTCTTTCGCAGTGTATTTCAATATGAAAGATGCAATAGCGCATAAAGTCTAGTTTATAGGACTACAACGTGAGCCATTGGACCACCGAGAAAGATGTAATCCCATGGGTGGCCATCCCCTCCACCTTCCGTTTTATAACTGTAGTTATTAAGAGCGTTGCCAACAATTTCACGGGCCATTGTGCCAGGACAGCTTGAGAAAATACCTCTAGTATCAGATCTGTAAATCTCCCTGAAAATAAGCTATGAAATGATACATTAGTTTATCGAGCCCTCCGCCCCACCTACCCCCGTGCCTCCTTCCTACGTAGCTCTAAATAAGACGCCCAGACTCCCTGGTCTCCCTGGACAAGCTGGACCGCCGTCGCATAACAAATATTGTCACTCGGTCCAATCGCCCTTTGCGATATCAATCGCGGACCGGTTATCGGCCATCGGCAAACGTTTGATCTTCCCATGAAAACTAATACGCCTTAAAACCATCGTCGCTGGGATCTTGAGGCTCGATTTTTGGGGATGCCGAGTAGTCGTTGAATTTTAAGATTTTTTTTTTTTAATTTTACGTCATCGAATTTCAAATCAATAGACAAATTACTCGTAAGCGATATCGATAATATGAGTGAAAAAATGTGTGTAGTGAAAGTTATATGAAATTAAGGCGTCCACGTGTTTTTAGTGAAAATAAAAAAAAAAATTTTTTTTTTTTTTCCTCAGTCACTTTTACACTCGCATATCATTTATACGCGTGTCTGCCCTTTAAATGCGTCTGGCAGTGCAGTCTTGGCTTCTGCCCATCAAACCAATTTTGGCCGCCCTCGTAACTTCATCGTCAAGTCTTTTCTCACTTTATCTCGCACCCTTCGCTCTTTATCTCTCGTACTGTGCGTAGCTTTGCCCGTGCACTTTTTTACCGTCAATTCCATTGGAAATTTATTAGCGTCTTTCGTTCCCAATTGACTGATCGGCACACTTCGACGTTCGTATACCATTTATTTACCATTTCCAAAGTTTGCCTCAATCGTCACATATCTACTTCGAATTTTCAAAAAATTCCTTTTCTCCCGTTACTATATCGTATGTTGTCTATGTAAGAATTGATTTATTTTTTTTTTATTTTTTTTTTTCAAATTTTCATTACGTCTCTTTCCTGTTCCTAATATTATTCGATCATTTTTTTTTTCTTTTCAACATTTTTTTTTTCTTTCGTATTCCGCTACAATTGCGTTCCCTTCCTCCACGCGCCATACGATTCTGAAGTTTCCGCTCGCAAGATTCAATAATAAAGTGAAATTTTTCAATCTTCTCCCCTTTGTAACCTCGATACACCCGAGAGTCTCGCGAGTCTGCATAAAACGTCACACGACTCCGACGAAGACGCGTGATCGATCGTACGTGCTGCCTGACGATACTTTCGAAATACAAGAGTCAAAAATCATACAAGCATCCACGACCCTTCTTAGCATTGGTCGCGTCAACGTGAAATCTAAAAAGAGAGAGATGTCCATTTATGGATTTCCGCCCTTGGGATTCCCTTCGTATTTCTTCTTCTCTCTCTCTCCCTCTCTCTCGTCCTCTTTACCTGCGGTCAGAAACTTGCAAAAAAAATATCAGCCCGCGGAAGTCCGCTTTGTTCCGACACAAAGCGCACATCTCCGCGTTGATCCCCGCAAGACTCAAGTGCATTGTTCAAAAGCTTCGCGAGTCCATTGTTCGGTTAAAAACTTTCGCACCGGAGCGTCCCGGTATTGTTCCACCCAGCTGTTACACATTCTCGGGACCCTCGCGGTACACACACGTCCGCGCAACACGTAAACCGCATAATTGAAATTGTCGCGAATAAATGTCAATGGAGTCGCTACGAGCAATTATACGTAGAATTGCGTCACTTCCGGTTGCCGTATGATTTTACGTATCAATTTGAATATCGAGAAGTGTCAAAAGTCAGGAACAGGAGAGGGAAGGGAGGAGGAGGAGGAGGGGGGGGGGGGGGTCGAATAAGATCCTACGTAAAAATCCAACTAACCTCTCGACTCGTCTTCGTTGGCGACGTAAGAGAGGAAAATAATTTGACAAAAAAACCTAATTTTCCCAAGAGAATCCAAATTGATTTTCACGTTCGACCGTAATAGCTGGAGGCGTCGGTAGGTGCGCGAAAACAAATGACACTCGGGGGTAAATAAATGCGCTTAAAGATCATCCAAGTATATTTTCCTCGGTGTCGTATCGCGAGAGCGTTAAAGATAATAAAGATTTTAAAAAGATTCGCGACGGTCGGATTCGCACATTTTTCATAATAATTAGAGCGTCGGGTTCCGCCGGAAATTTCCTGATTACTCTCAAGATGCGCTACTCGTTACTATATATATATATATATATGTATAGCATCCGGAAAAACTTGCTAGTTTCGCATTTATGTACTTTTTCTCCCATCCACCCCACGCCCCTCGGCGCACCCATCAACCCCCTACCCCTCCATCCACCCCAAGTAACTTCTTTGCGGTTTCTCACTTTTTCTTCGTTTTCTCTACCGCCACGTAACTTCCGCCGGAAGTTCCGAGCCATAGGCATAAGCTTGGTTAGATTAGTGCGAACAGACTTCCGGTCGAGTGTGTTACGTCTTGCCCGTAAAAGTCCCTCTGCATGAATAATGACGATTGGGTGATATCATTGCGCAAGGGGTGCAAGGGGGTGCAAGGGGACCTACGATAACAATTCCAATCCCCACCCAGCAGTGGATGATCGACAATCGTATCAGGGATAACACGGAAATGGCGGAGCCATTTCCCACCTGGGCTGCAAAATTTCGAAGCAAGCTGTTTTATCGATCGAGTGACGCGACCGTGTCGCTGGCTTAGAGAACCAATCTGGCTGATGAAGTGAACAGGAACCAACAGACCTCAAAATCCCTCTCCCCCCTCCCCCCTTGACCCCCTTGTGATCACTGATCGCCGATCACCGATCACTGACATCGCTGATTACCGACGTCACTGATTGGCGTCTTCCTCGAGATTAATGAACGAGAAGACGCACCCTGCTAGGGCTGCTGGTATGCTGTGCTTTTCTTTTCTTTTTTTTTTTTTTTTTCGCCCTCCCTCATTACTTATCGTTGTCGATCAATCGTTAATTATGTATCGCGAATGCGGGAAAGTAAAAAAGTACCAAGTAAACCGGTGTCTACGTTTATCATTTGTTATCGTTTCAATTTGACGGGCGACAGACGACGCCTCGCTGTTTTACCTACAACTTCTACCATTTTCTCAGCTGCACGTCAGCCGGAAACTTTTTTTACAAACTTTCAGTACGATTGTTAACGAAAATTTCAGGCCGGGCCAAGTACGTCCTAGTAGCGTTATTTCGTTCCAGCACCCCTCAAAGCTTAAACCCACGTGACACACGGAATCCGAGGGGTTCACGATATACCGCAAACATCGCGTCACAAAGCCAACAGTTTCATTTCCCGTTCAGATAACGTGGCTATCTGGAATCACGGGAATGATAAGGTCGAGTCGTCAAAAAAAAAAAAAAAAAAAAATTGACGTATCCACCAATTGTTATAATTATCAACATTGCCTATATTTACCAAAAAAAATATTACTTGTTACAATTCCGAAAGAAATACCCGCACCTTGACCGACAGACTCACAGGCAACAGACATTGTCGGATATCGAGTTGATTGATCGAAAATGACATTTTAAGGGTGGTTGACGGAAATATATAATTTTTCGAAAATTGTTAAAAAAAAAATTTAATCGTCCCAAGTCAGCCGACTCGAAAGGGGCTCATATAGAAAAATTGGTCTTACCGTCTCGGCGAGCGATAAATGATTCGTCCCGATTGCAGCATCTGGTGGATATTGAGAAACAGTCGAAGAACGAGAAAAAGTCATTGATCTCGTTCGATCAATGGTTCGAAGGGGGTTGAAATGGTTCGGGGGTAGATTTTTATCGTGTATTCGTACGAGCTCGCGCATCCTGCTCGGCCAAGTGCAGCTATTTAATTAACGGTAAATCCGGCTGAACAGGGTAGCGAAGGGGCGGGGGGGGGGAGGTTCTTTGGGGTTGGTTGCTTATCCCCGAATTTACACGAGCGACTCTCCTACAGGATGGAGATAAGATTACCTGATTAAGGCGAGGCTATTTGCTTAGTCCTGTCTAGCCTTGACCAGAGCCAGTGGCTGCTCCGTGGTTTGCCACGTCATTTGTTCGCCCGGAAACGACGCCGCGCCGCGAATTTAACCGAGAGCGAATTACTGGCGCTTCGTTATTCCCGGCAAAGCGCGTTGCAGACGTTAAGCACAGACCCCGTAATGAAATTGACGTCACGTCCGCTTTGTCACGACGTTTCCGCTGTTTCGTTATTCAAACAAATTTTCTTTTCCCGCCAATCATCAAAATACCAATTTTCATCTTCGATAATCAACGACCCGAGAGAAAATTGGTACCAGGATAAATTTTCACTATTGATTTTCTGCTTTTCGGAGGGGATGAAAAAAATTTTTATTACTTCATCCACCCCATCGTCTACCTAGCTGCTTCACGATGTCTCGTTAAAGTGTCACGTTACAAATTTCAACAGAGATGTACGGCGAGAGGGGGTAGGGGGGAGGGGGGTGGAGAAAGGGATGCTATAAATTTCAAACTATACAGAGTTAAAGAAATTTGTCTTGAGTTAGAAAGATGTGCAGAAATTTCATCCCCTGCACGGTCACGTGGTCTATACTCGGTTTCTCGTAACTCCTAATGTCTTGTGGTTCACACGAGAAAGCCGTAGGAACGCGTTGGGCAGAAATATTTTTGTCAGTATTTCACTGGAAGGGTGAAAGAGGGGGTTGAAAATTTTGAACCCCACCCCCAAACACGAATATAGTATAGCTTATGAAAACGTTACTAAACGGCAACGTTATTTTATACCCTCTCATTGAAATGACATACTAGGTAAAATGTTACCGCCGGCCACTCGAGCTGTCAAACCAGCTGAATTATGTCGAACACAGTATAAAATTAACGTCCATATCGATATAAAATTGTCAGCGTCGAAAATATCGTCAAACGATACTCGATTCTACTATTTTCCAAAAATATACGTTTCACGTAAACCAGATGGTCCATTCGCTTGCGTCACTCGCGATCGATCAATGACAAATAAAGATGAAGAAAATCCGACTCGCGAGTCAACGCCAGCGTCTGTCCCTTCCTCGCAATTAAAACGGTGTCCGTGGAGAATATCGTAAAATCTATACGATCCTTAACACAAGTTCCGCTAACGGTATTTCTGCGTGATCGACAGCCACTAGGTTGAAGCGAGTATAGCGAAGTCCCAAATCGTTGGGATATCCGTAACGCGCGTGACGCGTAACGTAAAATTTGCAAAGCTGTGAAAATTTCGCAAAAAAAAAAAAAGTTCAAATTCCCACTCGTCGAACAAGACCCAACGATTAAAAAAAATTAATAATAAAATTAATTTAAAAATTTTATCTTCCAGACATCGACTTGCCGCATCGTGAGGAACGAAAGTTGAGCAAGTATTGTATATAGGTATACTGTACCGTACAACGTGTATGGTACTGTGCGATATATGTATATAGGTGTACATATGTACAGTGTAGCAAAAGGAGGAGGGTGGTATCGAATGCCGAGTACAGCAAGAGTACCGATGTGAGAGGGTTTGATAGGGTGGAGAGGGGGTGGAGTGGAGGGATGTGCACTTCGTTAGGGGGTTGGCAAGTAGCAAGAGCCATTAACGTGGTCCAGTCAGTTATCCAGCGGAGAGAATATACTGTTCGCGTAATTCTCTCTTCGTTCTCGGACCCGAGGACGAAACGAGCCAAGAGAGCCGAGAGAGGCGAACAGGACATTGGGCAAAGGGTCAACCGGATAATTGCTTAAACTTTGACATTAGGAACCGCCGTGCCCTTGGCTCCTGACGAGATATTCTGAGCCACGGTCGTCTGGTCGGACGGAGAAGGTCGAAACTTTTTATTGATTGTCCCTTGGGTGCGACAATTTTTCTGTCGTCGAGTAAAAAATAAATTTATATTGGAACAAAGGAGAATTTAAAAAAAAAAATTTTTTTTTTTTCACCAAGTCTGCCCATGACGAAAAAAAATGTCTAGGCGCGCTTCAACGATAATTGAACATTTTTCAGAATCCCCGGCTGGTCTCTCCGTGCTACGTCAGACGCGACGATTCATTCTCCGAGATTCTTCAGGCTCCCGTGAAAATTCTTTAAAGTATCTACGGTCTTTGTTAATCCTCCGTTAACTACGTAGTCAAAGTAAGACGACAAGTCTGAAGGGTGGATGGGAACGCGAGAGGAGGGAAAGTCTGCGTCGACATGAATAAAGCATACGTAAAGTGCACCGGCAAGCTCATATGCTCCGAGTACCGTAAGTCCCATATCCGAGTAACGTTCTTGCTTTATGCCGAAAGATACGTCTGCAGTTGTCCTTGTTACTCGCGCCGCGAGCATCGGCTTTGCGACGGAAACGGAATTTATTCTTATTTAAAATAGAAAAGTTTTCGCTGCGGCGAAGAAGCCGCACGGGGAAGACGCTTGAAAAACTCGTAATTTACTTGGGTGGAGGGGGGTCAGGCAGTAGCGCAAAGGGGGATTCCCACACGGAGTCTTTTCTATTTAATGCAAAGGCAGAGATAACGCCGGGAGAGTCGCGCGTGCAACTTACCAAATAGACGAGTAAATTCGAGCCGAACGTAGATTCGAATCGAGACGCTTGATTCTCACAGAGTAAAGTAGGAAAGAGCACGGAGCACCGCTCTCTACCATACCGACTGAGAAGCCAGGGGACTCACCGTACCGGAGTTTACCAATTTCCAGACTCCTCGGCGCATCCGAGCTCCAACGCGAACACGCGAGTTCGGCTGTTTGTGAATCGAGACGACGTCGTAAGCTGTGCGGCAACGTTTGAATGCAGGCAAAAAGTGCAATTGCGTCATGACAATTTCCGCCATTTTGTCAGACAGTCGTGTAGCAGTCTATGAAAACACGGGGGAAAAAAACAGCCAACAAAAGGATAACAACGATACCTAGAAATGCATGTGACACGGTGCAACTGGTGACGTTGCAAGTATTTGCCAAACCCCCCCATCCTTATGCCGCGAGGCCGTTGCGATACGCGAAAACAAAGGGTAAGCGCGATAACGAGGAAGCGTCACGCTCGTTCGCGAATCCGAATCAGGATTGCACGCTAATGCCGTAAGCGTTGAGCCAAATCGACAATGCCTCGCGTACGCGTTGCTCGTTGAAACAATTTCGCGAAATCCGTATGCGAATCATAATTTCGCACATCGCTGAATTACAACGGCAGACACCGTTGTTGCATCACCGCGATACGACTTGACGAAAGTATCTTGGCTGCCGCAGGTGTGCAGCAAGTGCGCCGCGATCAGACTCGAAGCTACGTGCCGAAACGTAGCTTCGATTTATTCCCACGGAATCGCTGGCGTCGCCTGCCAAGTAAACAAACCCCGGAGTCCAGGACTCGCTGACTCCTCGGCATCTATACTTGCGCGTTTCCTCATCCATATTTCAGCGTACCAGTCTGTGCAGGCGGTTATTGCCGTTTGCACGGCGCACGAGCAAATACGAATTTAAGCGCGTGCGACTTACTGCGAGAAACAGATTCATCGACAGGCATCGCGTGCTTGCGTCGTATTAAGTAGGATTTTACATAGGGTCGAATAAAGTCAATATCCCTGTGTCTATATGGTTACGGTAAAGTCCGTTTCAAAGGTATGCAAGCCTGCATCCTTTATTAAACACACATCGGTTCCCAGCAACAAGCCACGCGTCCGTTGCTCGCAGCAATTCAAGTGTATAAAGTCGAGCGGAGCAACGCTGCCGCAGCAGGGACAGTCGGTAAAGTCACTTCCGTTCGCACGAGACATTCGACCCATGGGAAATCTTAGGGCACGCGGCCCGCGTGATGAATCCACGCCCTCCGCTTGAAAGATACAGCGGATCCCTCGTAACTTAAACTCTACGAGCTTTAACGTATTGCGCGGAATTGCTTTGACGATAACGTTACGCCTCGCGCCATGTTTATTCGTAAACTCCGAGTACCCATTGATTTATCGAGTCGCGCGGCGAGCGCGCCAAGATCGATTGTCCCAGCATGCACTGTAAACTACCTGCGACTAACTTCAAGTATTATCAACCGCTGCATGAATACCTCGTGGCTTTCGAGATACTTGACGAATTACGCAAAGACTCCTCTCGCCTCGGTAGCTCGAGGTAGGGGAGAGTCAAGGTCATTTGTTGAATTCCACAAATACTGCTTCAACCCCTGCCCCGGGGATGTTCCTGTCCAACTAAAACATTAATAGGTCCACGTGTTGCTCGGAATGCAGTTGCGCGTCGCCCTGCTACGTGCTCGTAGCTACGCTCGTCCGGCCCGACTCCTGCCCTACGTCGGCCGCGGCTGCTAAAACTATTTTCGCCAAGTCACGCGAAACCTGCGTCCGACGGTCGATCGGCAAAACATAGCCAAGGTTACCGACGGCTCGTCGAACCTTTAATTTATTTAGACCTTGTCGCTAAATTTTACCCCAAACATCCTCTGGCTGACGTGGTTAGCGTTAAAGCGCGGCGAGTCCGACAAATGCGTTTATACAAATCATAAATAAATTTCGTACGAATTCGCGCGTTTTCCCGCCACTTTTCAATTTCAAATTTCACTTTCTATCACGGCTCAATCTATTGACTCCTGGTAGATTGCACCTCGGGTATTTGCCAATCGCTGGCTCACGGTTTAGCGGTATTAGGTAATTTCGCGTTAATCGACAGCCTCGCGCATCGATTAAGCCAACGGCTTTGCTTTTTGCTCCGTTGGGTATCCGAGCGACTTTACTCTGCTACTTATGGACTAACGTAAGTATCGAGGGACTGATAAAATATTCGGATAAGAACGACTTTCTTGACATCCATTTTTATTCCTCGAAGTGATTCGTATCATTGGTGAGAATTTTCATTTTTTTCATAATTTTCACAATTTCGCTCGACGATCCATTATTTTCGTATATCGACATAGGCGCATATAAGGGTCGAAACAGACATTTGTGAAATTATGACTCCATCTTTTTTTTTTCTTCTCATTTATAAATATGCATTAGGCAAACAAACCGCGAAACAATTTAATATTAATGAAAACCAATCCCCGAGCAACTCGTGCAGCATCCCGTTAGCTGATTTGGAAATAATTCGAGGTAAATAAAATCCAAATAAAAAAGATAAAAATTCCACACTCACCGATAAATGCAAATAATACGCGAGAAAAGGAAAAAGAAAAAATATATATATATATAAAGTATGTGTATTACGCGATTGGTAAGTCACGGCCGTTTGAGTCTGCATTAAGCAGTTTAATTATTTATACGATGCGATGTATGTAAATACTTATGCATATGCAGGAGCATCGACATGGTAAAGTTTGTGCAGACGGCGAAAGCGCGAAAAATGAAAATTCGTCCATGCACAAAATTTTCTACAGCCGCGAAACGCCCCGAGTTCAAATATAATTATTGGCAGTAGCAAAAATTGTTCGACGCGGATAAATTGTGCAATTCAGTATGACGATTTTATTGAATTCCCGAGTCTGGCCGTAATTAAAATTATGGACAACACGTGCGAAAGAGGCGCAAGGCGTGAGTATATATGTTATTAGAAAAGCAAGAGAGGAGGGGGGGGGGGGGGCGGTCCGTCCCTCCCTTTCATAAAACCTACCCCTGTACCAACGTCAGACGAAGAAAACCTACGAAGTTCCCGTTTGCCAATACGACGAATCTGATGTCATCAGCGAGATTATTATCAGACCAAGGCGAGTTTCAATGTGAACTTTTGAGATTGCGAACGAGGCCGAAGATGAAGAAAGTTCAAACTGGTTACTCTGAAAAGATTATTGAAATCCACCCACCAGAGACATATTGTTAAAAAAAAAAAAAGGAGGGCGGGGAGGGAGGGTCGAGAACCCTTGGCGGGTCAAACACAAAAGATCGATAGAGAAGCGTGACGTAATTGTTTCAAAATTATATTAAAAAAAGTTTTTTTTTTTCAAAAATTTCATACCCCAAAAAACCACCCCTGTCACACGACGATAAGGATGACAATACAAATCGAATCGAAGCAGGGTGGTATTTATTACGGGATGAGCAGATCGTCGGTAAATCTTCATCCCCTGCATCTTCTTGAAGATGGAAAAAAAAAACAAAGATTTTTTTGCTTTTTCAAAATGTCCCGAAAAAAAAAAAAAGATCGGTATCGTTCGTAGAACCGATTACAAGGATCTTCTTAGAGACTATCGGCGTGAATCGGAATGGACCAAAGGTGGATGAAGTCTCGTATATTCTCCCAGAGCCAAATACGCCCGGGTGATTGATAGTTTCCTGGTAATGATTGATATCGCGGTCTTATCCCGAATTGACAAAAAAAAAAAATCTTCCCTATCGCACAGGTCATTTTAGTCGATACAGTCTGCCGCCACTGTGCGCCTGCAAAACCGTTATCGATTTACGAGCGCGGCGCTAGGATACATACGCGTCCCATAAATATCCTAGCATCTTTCGCTATCGCTGCCATAAATACGTGTTTTATCCTATCGTGGTTACTTCGAATGAAAAACAGTCGTCAGAAACTCATGGGATTATACGTAAAAAGGTCCCGCTTACTTGTCAGGCATTCACCGAGGCGCGAGATCTAACATAACAATTTCGTGTTTCCACCCTACACTGAACCGACGGCGGTATAGTCGTGCGCGTGAAGAAAAAAAATATAAAAAAATACCTCCGACCCTGCAGCCTAACGCGATTGTCAATTTTCACGAGCATCGCATACCAGCCGCTCTCATATGCGCGCACGTTCACAGTGCTGGCGATATGACGCGTTCAAAAGGGACTCTTTTTCTACCGCGCGAAGAGCGTCTCGCAAGTGGGAGGGGGAAGAAAGAAAAAAAAAAAAAATTTCATTTTCCCTCTTTTCCTCGAGATTTACTTCAGAGTTTTCCAGCAATATGTCATTTTTTTCCCCCACATTTTACAATCCCGCCAAGTGTATAAAAGTAAAGCGCATTGCGATGCTACCCGTCGCTGTGAAATTCCACGCGGTAGGACATTACGTGTGCGCGGGCACGAGACTCCACCTCGGTTAATAAAGAAGGACCGCGGAGCGTGATGTGCGAGAGAAAGGTAAAAAAGAGTGTGTGTGTGAGAGAGAGAGAGAGAGAGGCTACCACGCGTATGAAAATTGGAAGAGCTCAAAGTATTTTTATGAAATTTCTTAAGACTCTCTTGATTCCCTGTAGCACGTTCTAACCTAACCTCGCTGTATTCATACTCACAAAGAATTAGCAAACTCAATGGATATTTTTCTCGAGAACACTGATCGCCCGTGAAAACGACCCAAATCAGTGGGATCGGCGGAATGAACGGAACAGGAACAAATCAGCTAAGAGATGCCTTTGAATTAACCAGGGAGAAGGTAAAAAAGAATCGCGAAACGTGAAACGGACAACGGTTGATTGACCGGAATTGAATGGTTACCTGGGTATCCGGTTGGTTGATCAAAAGAGTTTCTCTTTATTTTGCATCTATCTACTCTTCGATATATTTGAATATATATATATATAGCTTATACCCATTTGCCAAGGTATATCGAAAATGCAAGGTTATCGTTTACGAGAAATACTTCGATACGATTACCGCCGCTCGTATCGTACAGGGTCGGATTGTTGCGTTAGAATTTTAGTGGTTTCGCCTAAATTACGATGACGTTTGAGTCAACCGGGTAATCGAAATTTCAAGTGGTTACCCGCGTAAATAAGAAACTTCGATATTTGCCCGCGTAACACAGCGAGCGCCAAGATCGACTCTTCGCCACGAAGCGAACAGTCATCGTCACGACTGTCGCCAAATCGATTTCGCCCGTTCGATTCGAGCTCGCGCGATAAATTCTCCCGCGTTACATTTTCCTCTGGATTATCCGGACGTTGCGCGATCAGATTCAGCGACTCAGAAATATCGAAAATCCCGCCCTTCATCCTACATCCGTTTCCAAAGACACTTCCAACTAAGAGTTGAGTCGAGAATGACAAATTTGTCAAATTTTCTCAAAATCGACATTGTTCAAGATAATAAAAAAAAAAAAATATTTTATTAAATAATATTTTATTAAATAATATTTTAATAAATTCCTCGTATCCCGTGAAAAGCATCCATTGATCCCATAACGATTCTCCTACTGAGAAACGCACTGTCACCTCCAACTAGCCGAACCCATAGCCGCCGGCTTGGCTCAATGTAAATCGAATGACTCGAACAGCACTGAAAAGGATGCTCGCAAATATCATGAAAGTCACAAGACAAAACGATGCTTATACTCGATATAAGTTCCAAACGAGAAAAAAGAAAAGGTCTCGTCACAATGGCCAATTGTCTTGGCGGCAGCCACACTTCGACAGCTGATACCGTCTTCGACTCGAACAAAGCCAAAGCCCCGCTGCAAAGCCATTCGGCATGGCGCACCGAGACAGTACAACACGTAAATCCGGCATCTCGAATTTTCGCATTGTACCACGATCAGTCCGTCCAACGCCGGTGAAACGAGATCCGCCATCTTTATCCTCTCGACTGTTCTTCCTCTCCCCTCCCCAGCCCTCGTTTCCCAACAAGCAAGAACAAAGCATCGACGTCACGTGTCTCCACGATTTCGTAATTCTCGACTTGGATGACGCAACGTAAAATTTACTATTGCGCCAAAACCCGACAAACCAATAAAGCTTTATCGCAGAGCATAAATCGACCCTACACCCTACACCTCGTTCGATATAATAATATTGCCGCCATCGACTATTACAACACACCGTATTCCGCTCGAGCAAAGGCAGCTGCATTAGTCATTCCATAAGTCAAGCGCGACCCACGTGCATCGCCCAGCCAAGATGCACGTAGCAGGCAGCAGCTACGCTTCGGTCATCAATGGTTAACGACCGGATGATTAATTCATCGAAAATTAAATTGTCACACGTTCACTCGTATCGCTCGTCTCGAATCATCGCCCGATGACGTAACCACCAAAACCAGACTCGTTCGAATTCGACCCATCGGCTGTATCGATTGAAGTAAAATTCGGCCCAAAGACAAGCAAAAGTTAACCGTTCGCCACATCTCGCGTTTCCGGTAACACGATTTTCCTCTCGGATGCTGCCACACGTTATCGTCCGATGCCTTATTGCCAGCATATACGTCGATATGGACCAGCAGCAGGGTAAACGGATTTCACCGTATCGCCGAGTACCCAAGTGGTTTACGATACCGTCAAATTTTTTCTCCTTTGCCTCGACCATCCGATTCCAACTGAAATGACATTTGCCACTGGTCCAGGAAACCGTATTTGTCCGTAATAAAGCGACCGCTCCCTGTAGCCGCAAGCCTTGTAAACGTTCGCTGCGCCACCAAGTGTCTTAATTATTAATCAACGATCAAGCGAACGTAATCAAGTACTTGGGCGTTCAGGTGTCCCTCGGGATGCTGGCGTCTCTCTTAATCAAGTTATCCGTAACCCGCGATTATTACGCAGCGTTTTCAACGGAGCTTACAGTCGCCGTCTAGTGTTGCGTCCAAAGGACATGAGAAACCGTCGTAATTTTACATGGAATTTCGCAGCATCCACTTTGCAACCTCACTTTATGCATCTTATATGTGTATATACATATATATATATATTATGCTTTTTTTCATCCACCCTCGACAAACGATTCGACTTATTCGCTCTTGCGGCACTTGTGTACTGATAAAGTGAGATAATGTCAGGCAAATGTCAAAGGTCATCCGTATCATAGCGATCGAAGAAATCGTACAGAGGATGCCTTTGGGTTGGAAGGGTGAAAATACGGGGGATAAATTCTTATGCAAATTTGACTGGGTAGGAAATGATGCTAAAGGCAGAATTTACTTGGTCTAATATAAACGTCATGTACCGGGTGACTTTGTATTAGGGGTTGAACGCGCGCGGCTTTGTAAACTTTACTTTCGAGCTTTGCGTATTCAAGTTGTTTTCGAGGACGCGCTTACAGACAGAATAGTTAATAACTATGCCGCAGCCACTTTCGACCTACTGCCGACAAAAATGATATCGAGATTGAGGTAAAAATAAAAGCAACAAAATTTTTCCCACGCCACACGGTACACTCGGCACTTGTGCTTATTAAGGGGACAATAGGCCGATAATGATTATCTGAGAAGCCTGCGTTCCAATTCGCGTCGTTCCTTTTGTCAAGTGTGAAACACGCAATCAATACATGAAGCAGCCGTCCGAAACACAGTTGAGTCAATAACACGTATTAGCAAAGCACGAGCTATACGATCCCCACTCGTTGAACCATTCAGTTTCACTACATATATATGTATACGCGAGTTCCCAATTGACCCACGGCCGCCATTGTTTTCCTTATTATTAAATCGAACCGTTTGAATTATATATGCCGCGAATTCCATCAACACGCCGATTCCCGCGTTCCTTGAAGTCAATAGGGAAAAAAAAGAACATTTCATCCACAAAAAAGAACCTCGAAAGGATGACGAGTGAAACGTCAATTGCGATTCAAGATGCAAACACGTGGCAGGCGTAAAAATCCACAGTCAACGGGTAACGTATTTCGCGAGTACCCAAGAAAGATTCGTCACTGAATTTCAAGCATACGACAGTCCGTGATATCAATGAAACGGAAGCAACTCGAAAGAGACCGGTGTTATATAAATTGAGGGAAAAAAAAAAAAAATTTTTTTTTTTTTTCCCCACCATAACGTGTATATTCAATATTACGAGAATACGGCCGACCGTGTGATACGTAGCTATTAACGTTAACGCAAATAACGCTCCTGTATGTAAACGTCACCATAACCGTATTGTCGTAGACGAAGCAGACACGTATTGGCAAAGTGGGAAAGTCGATAAACCCCGTATATTACCTAATCCCATTTCCGTCCCATTAAAGCCCAACAGTTGGTATTTCCGTTTTGTCAAAAATATATAATTCGCAGAGGTGCCACGCGTTCGCGTGCGAATTCCTAACCGCCGACGGTTCTCGCCGGTGCGATCCGTCACCCGTAACGGACGGGGTTTCCCTCCTTTGATTTATCTACGAGAGTCTGCCGGCTGTCAGGTTAACCGTCACGAACGGACAGCAATGTCGGATGAGTGACCCTTCGCAATTCTCTCTAGTAGATATGCTCCTGGCGTGCTGTCTAGCAGCACTTTATTCGCGTTGATATCCAGCGGCCCGGTGGCGCCAGGAAAAATACCAGAAGGTATGGAGGTTAGGTTGCCCGTCGTATCTTCGTAGGGAATCGCTTGTTACGAGAGTGAGAGAGAGAGAGAGAGAGTACGAAAAGAAAAATCTCTACGAATAAAGACAGACACCTGCCTAAGAAGAATTAAAGGATGCGCCGCGCGTACCAAGCGCCGCTGACCGATTGCGTGCTTTGCGAATTATTCCCATCAACCACTGCGCGTCGCTTACCAAGCTCGTGTAACGTGGGATTTCTATCATTTAATTAAATGACGCGTCGACGACTATTGATACTGACGCATGGCGTAGTGACGCTTCGGGTCTCCTCGTGCTTTGTTCTGCGCATGCGCGCGCCTACCGTACGATTATCCGTCAATTGCTAGAAACTCTTTCTCGTTCCCTGATGAATTTTTCTCTCTTTCAGTTTTTCATCCTATGATCGTATATTCCTTCGTTCACTCCCCCCCCTCTCCACACTTTACAATCTTTCCTGGCACTCCGGCACAACATCGGCAGGATTCCCTCGGGTACGATCGATCCATAGTTTACGATAATTACAAGATGTCCGGGTACATGGGTTACACCCTGTATCCTGATATTTTAACGGAACGAACCTCGCCTGGCGTAATGCGTGTGGGGTATATGCAGGGTGCAGCAGTGTTTCCATTCGGTAGACATAGATATAAATTAAGTTTATACCATGTAACAGCGTAAAGAAACTCTTATTTCTTTTGTTCTTCGCCTCAGCACGCCACCTACATCCGTAGGCTAGTAATGAATCCACGCGTCGTGTCGAAGCAACCGATTGCGCAATCCGTGCAAGTAAATAAAACAAGGCAACTCCTCGTAGTAAAGTTTGCTTCGTTCAAAATAAAACTTGCACGTTAATCCGCGCTAGATCAAAGGCTATTTCTTTTTTCTTTCACTGCAGTTCTAAATATACGAATTCGCAAAAATTCCCATATTATACACGCACGTACGAGCACGTTCGATTCGCGCGCTTTTTCTACCTCGAGTACGTCTGTCCGCATTGAGCGATCGTAAAGCAGCCCCCCCCCCCTCCTCCTCCTCCTCCTCCTCCTCCTCCTCCTCCTCCTCCTCCTCGAATTCCACGTTAACACTAATCAACCGTAAATCTATTATTAAAATTATATTCTTCGACCATTGTCGTCGAACGAGGCCGATTTAACGTTGGATTTAACGTCAGTCCCACTTTTCGAGCGTCCTTTCGGCTCTTGAGCATCGGTAAACGAAGCGAAGGTCAAGTGAAAGAAAAATCCACGAAAAACAATTCCTCCTCGCGTCTCCATAAATTTCATACGTAGTATCGCACAGCCGTTCGTAACTATCAGCCGCGAGACTTGGATGCCGTCCAACCTTGCATCCCGTAGCCTCGAATATCCAGCGTGTGTTGACAGCACAGATAACACGGCCGTTCGACGATTCACAAGGTACGACCATTCGAGTCTGCACGTGCGTCGAGACTGACAGAGTCTGGTGGTTGGCGATACTCAGAAGGATTATTCGTGGCGAGACTGAAAATACCAAACACGCACCAGACCCAAGCCCAACGGCCGAGTGATTTGTTCGAGTTTTCGTTATTTCAAGCTGATACTCGCAGTTCCTATGCGACACGTGATACTAAGGGTAAATTTGAACAAAGAGAGAGAAACCTATGGTAACGAGCAAGGCAAGTCCTATACACAGTGGTCATTCAATCGAACTTTCCAATTATACAAGACGGAAGCACCCGACTCCTTTGCCCCGTGAAATCGGTTACCTCTATTTCCCGTCGGTTGGATTCACGGATATACATATATATGTACAAGGTACGAGTGCGACAGATGCTGGTTAACTCGTAGCGATCCGTAGTATCCATTGTCAGTGTTGTCTGGCATTGTCTGCTAACTCCTAAACAGAGCTCAGACTGGTGTAAACAAACTACTGAGCTCTTTCTTCGACGGGCATACATTTGCCCGTATACATTACGAAGGAACTCACCCAGCGCGCTCTGGCGGTCGGTTACGAAAGTAATTTTCAAATTGACTGATTACCACGCAGAGACTGGCGAGCGTTAGCGAATGATTATTGGTTCAGTTTTAGCATAGACTACGGGCGGGGCATAGAGCTGCTTCGTTTTACGACAAATAACGTATGCATTAGGTAGTAGAGGATCCGTGAAGGACGCCGAGGACAAAGAGAGAAGAAAGAGAAAAAGGTCGCGTCTCGTAAATCTTACGGGACGAGATATGACAAGATTTCAACTTAACCACGAAGCCATTTGTCAAGAAGCGCCTTTTCATTTTTTAATTAAAATAACTTCACAGTCCACCCGGTAGATGGTCGTCCAGTCGTCGAGCTTGCCTCGCGAACTTTGCTCGACAATCATTCAGTCTTCGTTACGTCGCATCCTTTACGTTCGCCTGCGTCCCAACTCGTTATCGATATACAAGCGACGCTTCGTACGAATGCTGGACAACTTTTTCATCGAACTCGAATCGATCGAGAATTCGATATCGATCGATTGACTACGGACGACGGTATCGGGACGCAAAAATTTTATAGACTGGAATCGAGGTCCAACGTGGTCTGCGCCAACGACGCAAACTGTCGAATTATCCTTATTTTAAATTAAAATTAAAATTATTTTTCAACAAATAAAAATCGATCCAAACATTCACATATACATGCGTTTGAGATACACGCGATACGGAATACACGTAAAACACTCAAATTTCCAATCAACCCACCGAAGCCACAATTTCAGACCAAAGTACAGATGGCCCCACCTACCCCTGGTTGCCGGCAAAAAGAAATACGCCTGTAATACTTCCTTATTGTCTGCAGTCCAGATAATCTTCAGGGTCCATTTATCTCGACAAGAGTCAATGAACGACTTGAAAGGCGAGCCAATATCTTCCCGAGGCCATCTCGAAGTGAAATTAATTTTTTCATTCCGCGCATGGTCAACATTCGCGTACATGAAGACTGCTGTAAGATCGAAGCCGAGCGTCAAGCGTTGAATTGAAAATACGGCTAAAAATATACATTGCGATACTAACAAAAAATTGACAAAATGGCCACGCGGTTGCATCATCGATACGCGATCTGAACGTTGCCTATAAACGTTATTATCCTGAGAGCAATATATATATATATATATACCGTGCAGACGGGAAACGACCACCAATGTTTCTAATGCGAAAAAGTGTTACCGGTAGAAAGCTATGAAAACAGGTGAATACGCCGTGATAATTTATTGCCAGCTCGTCAGTAGGGTTCTCGACGATAACTCTCAACTTTTCTACGAGGTTGCGCCCTTATCTTTCCCGTGGCGCAGGTACCCGGTTCCTCGCGAGTGTTAAAGTTCCCCGACATTACCAACCCTCCAGGCCCAAGTTCCCTCTTAGCTTTATCGAGAACTTCGCCGAATGCCCATCCGCATTGCTCTTTGTTGGCATTAAATGAAGGTAAGAGAGGGGTGCGTCGTGGGGGAGGGACCCTTAAAAAAGAAAACAAAAAAATCTTTAAGTATAACCCTATCTTACTCACACCTACCCTCTACGTACGTATAGCGACACGTGGGTCCATTTCTAAGGGTGCGAGTGCACAGTGGCTCGACTTAAGGTACCGTGGGTGAACCAAATTTTTTTTCTTCCACCCCCCTACCCCCAAGGAGCCTCTTATAATTTTTCACCACATTTTTCGACACTAAATTCTATGAAACCCAGCAGCCGCGCCCGCTACTCTCCCCCCCATTCATAAACATCGCCCACCCCTCTTACCACCCTCAGACGCAGTCTTCGAGCTTCACCTCCAACACTACCATCCACTTCTTTCGCGTCTGGTACCTAAGTAATATAGCTGGTCGACTTGGGGTCGGTAGCTCTCAAAAAAAAGTGCCAGGGGCAGATAAACCAAGAGCTTTTTCGAAGAGATATTTTCCCAATAAATGAATATCGTCGATGCATGCTTTTCCCGGGGAAAAAAAAAAAAAAAAAAAAATTCAAATTGCACGCCCCTTCGCGATTTTCAAAGCAGTGCCTCCACCACGAGTGCAAAGGACGTAAAAAAAAAAAAAAAATTCATCAAGGATTACGGGCTTACGGGAACACGAAACGAAGGGGAGGGAAAAAGAAAAATCAAAATCAAAATGGCGTACCGCTCGAACCAGGCTCCACGATGACATAATAAAGGGCGCAGGATCAACAGAGTTTTTGGCCAGTCGCGGGGTAGGAAGAAGACACGAAAATGGCAGTGTTCCCGACGCCGGGCAAGTTTTCAGTGTCGGCAAGAACTACGGAGTGATAAATCCCGCGTGACCCAGGCGACTGGCTTCCCCGCAGCGTTTTGGTCTGGTTACGCTGAGCCAGAGCTGACTGCCACTGCGAAATATTGCCTTGTTTCTACGAGCGAGTATATCGCCGAGTAATTTTATGACGTATAAGCCTCTCGCCCCCCGTTCCGTCCAAAATTGACCCCACACCCATGACCCAAAAAAAAAAAAAAAAATACAACCCCTCCAGAGCCCAGTAACCGCACTCGGGATCATCCCCAGAGGGGATGCATAATGCGCCCGCACGTTCGCCTTATGGCTCCCTTGGTTAAACCTCAAGGCGCATATACAATAATCGCCGGGAATTATTTTCGCGGCGAGGTCCGAGTAAAAAAGATGATTTTTAACATTTTTCAAACTATCTTCTCTCTCTCTCTCTCTCTCTCTCTCTACCTCTAAAGAGGCTCAAACATCGATCGCTCACACGTAACTCGGTCTCTCGGCTCTGATCATATTTATTCGCGGCTTACTCCGTGACAAATACTCCGAGGATCCCGGTGACGTCGCTGACGTCGTCAACGTCAGTTCGACGTCGACGATTATCTTCGCCGAGGACGAAAGAGCATTCGCTCACCGTCTCTCTCCCACTCCCTGTCACGTCGCTGCCGACCCTTTAACTCACTATGGATGCATGTAGATAGCGAGAAGCATCGGAGCTCGTAGTAGCTTCGGGCGAGCAATCCGCCATGTTTCTCGTGACTTTTTGAGTCACGAGACAACAGAGAATCTACGATACCGTTGACGTTGCGAAACTATCGACGTTTTGGCGAGATTTGAATTATGCAAAAAAAAAAAAAAAATCTTTCATTATCGATCGATCCTGCTATCGCGACGAGATCACGATGTTTTCACGTATGAGCCTCAAACATCGGGTCCAAAGGTGTCATAATTGAAGGGGCGCTGAGTATCTTCGCGCGAAAAAAAAAAAAAACTTACCCAAGCTGATAAAAACCCTTCTGATCCCAAGATCGTTCTTTACTTCCTTTTTTCCCTGTAAAAACCTTTGAAAATCGCAGAAAAAAAATTACTTCGAACGATTTCGAGCCTTCCTTTCCTACTTTGGGATTCTTCGCTAATTAATGCCCATTAATTAAGCCAAACAACCTTCAACCCCTTGAAATTTCTCTCTCATCTCTCGAGCCTCAACTGCCAACTTTACTAGTTCAGCCCCACTAGGACTTCGAGAGAGAATCCTTTAATGGAGCAAAGCACTACGTAACACACACACACGTACCCCTAAAGCTCTCCAATAAGCATCGCATATATATATATATATATATATATATATATATATATATATATATATATATTTCTGAATCGGACGATTAAATTTATTTCGATCCTCCCCCCTTCCTTCCCCATATTACGTAACGACGCGCTGCCCTCGTCAAGAATCGATCGTTCTCTTACGCCAGAGTAAGAATCGTCCAAACTTCTGGCACGTAAATCAAGCGAGACATCGCGTGTCGTTGCACCGCCGTCCGCCCAACAATTTCAACGGAGGATTTCACGTTAAAGGATCCCATAGCGAGTGAGGGTAGGAGAAGGAAAGAAAAAAAAAAAAAAAAATCGCCGATAACGCGAACACATTCCACAAGTATTTTTCTCGAGATGAAATTTTCTCGTGCAGTACAAAATTATCTTGGGAAAAGAAAGGGGGGTTAAAAAAAATAAATAAAGATAAGCAACGATTTACTTGCTCGTAACTGCGCTGTCCCGCGGGACGGTCCACGGGCAACTGTCAACCAGTATGAACCTAAGGGTTCGAAGGGTGCGCCGCTATTTTGTACAGAGTCGTCACATCCCTTACTTACCGTACGTCACCTTGCGTCCTATAGCTGTTAAACGTATTCGCGAATTCGTGGTTACCTGCTAAAATTCACTGCTCTCCTAAGCCACACGCCAAACGAATGGGCTGCCAAGCAGCAGTTGCTATGACTACGGTCCATGCAAATTAACTTTATTAGGGCAGGATGGATTAGCAGCCCTCCGAGCAACAAGTACAGGCCCTCCGAAAGCGCTGCGGTACTTATTGGAACTAATTTAGCGACGAGGACGATATTTGTAAGAAACTCGATACAAGGTGTGCGCACGTGTCTAAAGTCCAAGTCTTCTCGCGTGCGACAATAAAGACTGACGAAAAATCCACATCCACGTTGTCGATTTGCTCGGTAGAAATTTTTTTTTTTTTTAAGTAAAAAGCCGCCATCGACGACGTTAAGGATTTCCTATAGAAATAAAGCGAACAAAAATACAGATCGTGTGCGAAGGCGAGCTTCTCGTAACGAGGTAAATTTTCATGTGTAATTTTTTTTTTTTTTTTTTTTTCCTTTTTCAAGGTCACGACGACGAAGCTGAGACAGAACGACGTTGCGCCGTCACTTGTAACCGTAAAGCCTAATGACGCAACCGTGCGTAATTCAGTGCACACAGTGCGAAAGCTGCTTCTGCAGTAAGCAGGATAAAATTGGTCTCAGCTTTCAAGCCGGCGAATGCGAGCTGCAAGCGAGAAACGAATTTTACACGGCAATGCGAAACTGGCCGCGTAAAGGTGAAATTAAATTAAGACCTGCTGGTACTTACGAGCCGAGACCCCCTTAGACTCCCCCTTCCCCCTCCCCACCGCCATTCGTAACCCAATTAGTCTTAATTATCAAATCGCCTAATTGCCGCGTTTTCGCAAAGACGTTCTCGCCTTCACCCCGTGCCGCAAACGAAAAATGCGTACGCGACGACCTTCGCGCATATAGAGCAGTCAACGTGAGGATAGTATAGGGTTGTGAAAAAAAAAAAAAAGTGTCCACCATCGTTCGTTTCCCCAAATCGAAAAAATCCTCCCCGGCGTATCGACGATTACTTGTAATAAATGGAAGAGAAAAAAAAAAATTTTTTTTTGGCAAATTATTTTTTTTTTTTTTTTGCAATCTTTCGTACGATCTACAATCTTCATCCCCTGTTTCTCGAGGTTACTCCTGGTTCCCCATCGTGGCCCGCCATCATTTCATCCCTTGCGCCATTAGTACGTATCTCATCCCTTATCCGTCTCTCCTTCATCCCTTTCGCGACCGCACTCTTCCGCTATGCAAACTTCCGGGCCTACGCGAGACTGACGAGGAATTAGGTTCGCCGAGGATTCGGCAAAATTGGCAAACTTCTATGGACTCTGGCAAGTTCGGTGTGTCCTGCTGTAAAATAATAGATTCGTGGTAAATTTGCATTGCGTTAGCCAACGTAGATAACCGACGGCGTTCGACCTTCTTACGGGTGTAGCCGTCGGTTGTGCGAATTTGTCAAATTGTATGAAATAACGCGTTAAAGCGTAAATAATTTTTTCTCTCGTTTCTTTTCTCTTTTTTTTTTCTCCGTTCATTATTCTATTTATATGTATTTTTCGTATCGCGTCTCGCGAATATCAAGTCAGCGAGTGACTAGTGCGAGGATAAGTTTCGAGTGAGCCGACGGTCTATGCGTTCCCGGCTAAATCGCCATGAAAATGAATTTCCCGTGGTGCTGCGCTCTCGCGTCTTACGGCGCAACTCAATTCCCAAGATGATTTTACGGGAATTAGAAAAGGAGCCGGGACGATTTTATAACTTCGTAAAGCAGTCTGTGTTGGAGGTAGACGAGGGAAGGAGAGAAAAACTTAATATAATCGCAACTCCCAAGTTGTATAACGGGCGGCGAGATTATTTCTCGCCAACGGAAGAATTCACGATAATCGAGTTTGTATTTTAACGACGATACCGGAAGCTGCGAGAAATTGGTCCTCCGTGCGACATTGTCGTGCAGCCGTCACGATATCTCGATCGTCGATAATTCAAGATGCGAAAGTTGTAACGCGATAAAATTCACGTGGTCGTTGAATGACGTTTGAATTTTCTCTATGAAAAATTGTTCCCGTTAAAGCCGCGTCCTTACCGACCGTCCGTGCCGATCGGTAATCGCTAGCAGAACGAAAGTCAAATACTCGTAAATACAAATCAGCAATGTCTCTCGTGTCGCTCATTTCTTAATAACACAATTTTTTGTGCCCCAACACGCTCGCCGCTGAAATTCGTGTGTCTTTGAAGCACGGCGATACGATTCATCAGCGCGCAGAGTCCCAAATGAAATTTCGACAGAAGAAAACTTCCTTGCCGACCCGAAATTTACATTTTAGAAATCGCTAATCAAACAGCTTCGTCGGCCTGAAACATCGAAAACGTCGCAATTTCACGCGAAACGTACGCATAAAAAAATGTCAGATAAAAAGATCACCCACCAAGTACAGTGTAAAAAAAATAATTCAAAATCACATATAACCGCACAGCACTAAACAAATTTTTACTCACTCGAATGCGCACCACCTTTTTCAAAATGTTTTCCCCTTCACGCATATGTTCGACTCGTCAGTTATTCGTCCTTTGCGTACTTCAGTCACAACATGTATATATATATATATATATATATATACAGACAGTAAAAATAATTAGCAATCACTCAAAATCACGTAATCGATACAATCCAACATTACGATTTATCGTACAACAACAAGTAACCAGTACCGCGTGAAAAAGGGAGCAAGCGTCCCCTGTCACGAGATATCCGCATATAAAAAAAGCAGCAGAACTCGAGTTTCAAGAAACCGTCACGTGACGCACGTAACACAAGGCAAAATAAAGAAAAAAAAGAAAAGAGTTCAAACATTCATTTCACATCCCACTAGTATCACTCAACTCGAAATTTCTTAATTTTTTCGTCCCCGCCCCCCTTCACCCTCCTACCAACCAAGTTACGAGGGAGAAAAAAAAACAATTCGCACGCAGCCCCCGCGCACGTATCGGCCCTTAATCGACTGTCGCGCCAACGACGTTTGCCCCGACTAACTTGGCTGTCCCCCGAGAGCCTTCGGACAGGAGGGTGTCATGTCGATTGACAAGGCCACTTGTCTACCCCGAACGAGTTAATTTTTGCGCCCACGCGAATACAACGACCCTTGCGGAAACCGTGCGCGCTGAACATCGGGCGGTGACTGAATACCATCCCCTATTTCCGTCTCTCTCGTGCGACCATCTCCCTCGCGAGCACCAAAGCAGCCCCTACCCTCGCTCTACGTCGGCTCCCCCCACCACCGCCACCCCTTCGCAACCCTCGGACACCCTTCGCGGCAGCTAGCGTCGTCTCACTCGCACTCACCCGACTCTTCCATCCCACGTCCTTCTCCATCTCCCTCGCTCCCACCCTCTCGCCCCCCCCCCCCAACCACTCCTTCTCTAACGTGCACGCGCGAACATCCAACGGGCCAACCAGAGTGCCACGCCTACCTCTACCTACGTGTCCCGTGGATGCTGTGCGTCCCCGCACGTTGTCGCCGGATGCAGCCTTGACGTAGGTTAGGTTTTTCAACCTTCCCTTTCACGCCTTGCATCGAGTCCCGAGTTATCGGGAGACACTCGGCTGGCTATGCGATATCCGCGTCACTGATCTTGTCCAAAGGCGCCCTTTGATTTTCAGGGCCTGCGATCGTTAAGCTCGCCTTTCACTATTTGTTCCTGCGGATTTTTGTGGCTGAGTGTACGTAGGAAATGAATGTAAAACTAAAAGGTTTAACATCGTGATTATAGCAATTAGGTCCACGCGGGATCCGCCCGTCGCAATTTCAATCCGATACGTCACAGGGACGTCTCACAATTCTTTTTCGCGATATCGCAATCGTCGACGAGTCCCGCGAGTCAGAGATTGACAGGACCGTAAGAGATGCGTGTGGCGCTCGCTGGCCGAATGGCCGCTTCTAAAGGACCGAAGTCCCAACTGGTGCCATCTACATAAAAGAAGAAGAAGAAGACGTCGCTCGCGTGCAAACTCGGAAAAAAAACAACATTTTTTTCATTAGACAATCGTTCGACGTCACGTCGAGTTGTAATGGACGAAAAATAAGTCACGCAACCCCTGATACAGAGATCGACATGGTGGATCGTGTTTCAGCTTCCAACATGACGGTGGACCAAAGTGCAGCAAACTTTTATTCGCATGCACACAGAGAGAGAGAGAGAGAGAGAGAGAGAGACAACTATGCAGAGTATTTTCAATTTCCACATACGTTCGAATCGTAGATCCTATTTTTTTTTTTTTCCTTTTCGACATCAACCCGGTCACCGGATACCCAATGCAGTCGTGCTCGCTTTATTACGACGTCGCGACGCCGGCGTCGCCGCGAACGTAGACGTGGGAGTCTCGGTGCGCCGTCGAAATGGACGTCGGATGCCACAGATCCGTATGTCCCGCCTTACGGGAGCGTCGCATTCTCGAGCGCCGCGAAAACAATGGACAATTAATGCGCGCTATTCGTGGCAACATTCCTCATCCCCCGACTGGGCCAGGGTGAAATTTAACAAAGGCCCGTCCGAGGGGTAGCGGGGATGACGGGGTGGTCCACCCTCGCCGTCTGCCTCTTAAATTCTTCAGCTCGATAGAGGAGACAAATTACAGGGTAGAAGTGCGATAGCAGATTCCACCCCTATACGAAACGTTATCAGTAGCACGCGACCACGAAGCTCTCTTTCGTTGATTTCGCCAATTTTTCGCGACCTCCTTTTAAAAAAATAACGACAAAGACCCAATCTGCGCGCACTCCAGGCGTATGATTGGTCGAGCGTAATACAGCCGACGACTATACCTATATATACAGATCTCTCGTTCAAGAGAATATCGCCTCTACGCGACCTGCCGCCGCTGCTGCTGCTAACCTATACGGGTATCGAACCTGGCTGGACACAGTGTCCTTTTGGAATCGACGTGGAAAGCCTCTTATCCGTTTGGCACAAATCGGCCGTTCCTCTTCGCTCGGGTTTCGCGGAGTTGCGAGAGCGTTTCTGGATTATTGGAGCGCACCGTAAAGCTCATGCCGAGAAACTGGCAAACTACAAGCTAGTAACAGTCTAGTCCGTACTTGGCCGAGTGGCGCTGCTGGCATCGCGATTAGACCAAATTTCGAATTATGCTTGTCGCACAAGATTCTAAGCTCGCTCGGACGTAAACACGTAATACCACGCGCAACAATATCGTACACGGCCGTAAGACGAGGACCGCGCGCGCCAACGACTCTGACTCATCGACTGACACCGTTGTGCGAATCCATCCGAGCGACGCCATCGTCACGCACAATCATCAAGCCCCAATCACACGTATCCCGTACTAATTGGCAAAGTTTCAAACGCACGGTCTTCGCGCGCCCTCGCCCGACCCACTCGGAATCCCAACGAACTACCACGGCACAATGGACATGGCTCGCAGGTAACCTTTTGCCAATCTACTTCCACACAAGGCATATATCCCGAGTAGCGCAAACTCGGCAAAGGGATTACGATCGCTCCTGTGCCTCAAGCAAATGGCGACCAATACACTCTGTACTTTTACTACGGCCGGATTATCCCTGCGTGTTTCCGTCTTCCAAGGAAGTATCGTCGGAACGAAAAACTAGTCCGCTAAGATTCTTTCCTAGCGTCAAAACGAATCAGCTGTGGCAATGTATACCGGGCGGACGTCTTACTGCCCCCCACCCCCCCCCTAGCCCCTACCCACACCTTCCATTTGCCCCTAGCGTCAACTGCGTGTAACACTGTCCTATGTACACTGCGTGGCTACACGATCATCCGACTATTCCAATCAATAGGACATCCGCTTTCCTCTCGCACCAAGTATCCAATCCGAAGAATCGCAGTCTCTTCACTGAAAATAGCAGGCTCGTCCCGAACGCCGTTGTTGGAAGCTCCACACGTATGGCCAGAGCACGTACGTGTCTTGCCTTTAAACGAGAGTCTCTCTTGGTTCCGTCGTCTTCCTTCCGCTTCGACACATTTTTTTTTTTTCCCCTATTTCATCCTACATTCTTTGTTTTCTTTTTTACTTGGCAATTCTTTCTCTCTCTCTCTCTCTCTCTTACTCTCTTTGAAGATCCTTTCCTTACCTCCCCGGTCTTTTCCCTCCTCCTGTCTAAATATTCTTGTCGCACGAGGAAGCTACAGAAAATTCTCCGACATCGCGTTACCCCTACTTGTACTTCTCTGTCTTATATTTGTTGACGTGGAATTTTATCATGCTTCTCATCTCCAGGGTTTGCGCTCGGTTTGATTAATCGCTCTCGACTCTCAATCTTGTATCCCGCTGTTCGGATTACCGAGATTCCCTCCTGAGATTCATCCCAAAATCCGGCAGAGCCCGTTTACACAACGTTTCCACTGTCGTTCCTTCCCGCTGCCAGTTGCTACGAATCGTCTGCTGTTGCTTCGCGCCACTCGTATTGGCTCCTTAAAATGCCCTCTGGGTAACCTTCAGACATTGGGCAACAACCCACGCTCCTTTTTCTCTTATACAAATTTCGCGCGCGCTTTCAACACCCTGTGTATCCGACTTTAATGAACTTGGCTGATTCTTATAGACAAGGACGGAATTATCGACGGACGCCATCTTGGTGTAATTTAACGCCGCGCCACGTAAACACGTGGCTACCCGGACGACGTTGTGCAATATGCACGGCATACTCGCAAGCTGAATGTATATACATAGAATATTCAATTATCTGCAACTCTGTAGTCAAAGTATATCCCGAGAAAAACTTATTTAGTATGCAGTATATCTGCGGTCGATCACTCACGAGAAGTATAGACAGAAGTGTAGCCAATGAGACTATACGATACTTACGGGTACAGGCACTGTCAAAATGCATCGATATTTCGCACGGCTATAGCTTCAAGCTATGGTATGCTTCTCGCGTGCACTTTGTATAGCAAACATATAGAATAGTCACTTACCCAACATCTACGGCGAGTAAAGAAGGAAAATAGAAAAACTCATTCAGTACAGGATCGTCTTCGACGTGTTGTGAACGATACTTTTTTGCATTACGTGGATATTTGGATTTGCACTACATGTTCACTTATTAGGACTGAATCAACAACCGGATTGACGCGCGGACTTCGCGATGTACACATATAAATAGACTGATTGACTGTGTCACGTGTTTTTGGAAATGATAGTGAAGGGAAAATAGTATGGGAAGAGACGGTGTGAAGTGAGCTGAAAGTCCGAGGCCAGAAACCTCAGGATAAAGATGATGATGACATAGAGAGTAAACAATTGTTACAGACAGTACAGTTAACATAAACATAAGCCAATTGCAAAGGACCGAATTAAGCAGTCTAGGGTGCGAAATGCACGCCATCGAAGCCCAACCTCTACGGACAACGTGGGCCCGACTGACAGATATCGTAGTGACTGCGGACTGTTGTGACGCAAGGAACCCCGCTCGCCTCCGAAGGCGAACCCCGTTAACCGTCGATCAGCGCGCAAAGTGTTCCCAACAGAGGGTGGCTGGAAATTAACGGGTGACTAGGAAGACACTCATACGCCAAGTGGAGTAGCACAAGCGAACGCAGATTGACGTGACCGCTCCCTTAAAGAGGGCAGAAAGGTGTGCCGACGCCAACCCATGACTCCCAACCGCTCAAACCGTCTTGGCGTATTTGCTACGGAGTTGACTGCGGTACCAAAGTGATATCACGAAGAAGGTATAGCCCAGCGGAAGAAATGGGGAAAATAGGTAACACACAGATAGAAAGAGAAAGAGATAAGGAGATAAGAAATCACAGCAGTGATCGAGAGAGACAGGGGTGTAGAGGAAGAAGGAAAAGACGCGAATCCAAGAGGTCGATATAGGAGATCGGTTCTCGGAAGACTAAAGCCTAACGCCGATACATTCTGGCCCAGCTAACCAGTATCCCCACCCACTCGACTACCGATCGACAAGCGCTGCCCTCCTACGACAAATTTTTCAATTACAGCCAATGCAGCGAGCGTCAACCATGCCCTGGAATTGGGATGCAGTTGACGCTCCCTGTACATACTCCCAAGTTTTCCATGTAATTTTTGCCTGGCGTGTCTGACATTTATCTCAGGATCTAAATACGATACTGCGGCATGCGTCTTGCATTAGTTACGCAACTTCTGATTCCTTAACGATATTAATTATTTTAAAGCGAGGAACTCTGACACGTTGGTTGCAAATCTGCGGGAATTATGTTCTGTGACTTACGCGTTCGGGTCCTTCCTTCACACTTTTCTTAATGCTCCACTTTCCCAGAAGTCTCTAGCGACAGTACAGTCTACCGAAAAAAGACGAAGTCATCAAACTCTGATGTCTTCCGAGAGTAATATGTTTTTACGTCTGACAATTCAATTATCAATCTGTCTGTAGTTACAGCTCCTTGTTATCCATAATGTTGATACGGTCTATGAGAACCGTATCGTCGCGTGTTGTATGCTAATCGGAAATGTACTGTGCACGTGGGACGTGTAATCTTCATAGGGACGCGGCAAATTCAAATCTCAACGTACAACGTCTGTGCCAAGATCAACGTGAGACACCGAAGATAGATGGCGCAGTGAGACATGGATGGTTATCAAGATTACGAATTACGTAATAAAGCTGCTGGTACATTTTGACACGATAATGTGAATGATGAAAAGTAATAAAATTCAAAGATTAAATTCAAAATAATTTATTACATTTTATCAAATTATTCCTATACTTCAATGTCCCATTGGTATCTCGCTTTTTCATTTATTAAGATACCTCGTACTTGGGACATATCGTTGCGTGTATGACGGTCTAACGGGTGTCATAAAAATTGCATGGATTTACTGCACATAAATTTCATGATGCTTTTACACGACTTTACTTAAGATCATCATGTCGAAGTCTAAAGGAACTGCACAGGTCTCTTAATTAAAATCTTAATGCCTGTTGCAAGCCGAGCTGCTGCACTAGGTGGAACTTTCTTACAGCGAATTACCCCATGGTGTATTTTCAATGTAAAGGCTGCAGCTGCAGCCGATGTCTTTCCTTGAGCGTGACACGTATGAAAACAAGGACACCGTCGTAAATAGCTCAGTGATATCAAATTAAAATATACATTAATAAATCTTTCACTTTGTAAATTAATCCCTTTGCCATCTACCTGGTAAGCTTATTAATATTAAACAATAAGTAAATACTTAAAAAACATTTTCTAAAATTATTGTCATACTGATTTCTTAAAAAAAAATTTTTTTTCAACCATCCATATTTTACAATTAAATAGTTACAGTCTGCAACACGTATAACATACACTTTGTTACCATTACTTTCGAATGTAACGTAGCTATAAAGTACAACTTCCTCGTAATCAAGTACAAGATATGGTCCAGATGCTCTCTTAAAGATCCTTCATCCAGGTAACGAGTGGGATGGAAAATGTTTTACGAGCGCAAGACAAAGTTCGGTTCGCTGCGTTTATTGCAAGGATGCATAGGAAGATATCGAAATTTTCCATCCTGTTGAATTTATGTAGGTGAAGTAACGTTGACTCAGCGTTAATATCAATGAATATGAGATGCTTTGAAAAGGCGGATCAGCTACTTTTCCTTTTTTTTTCAAGGATAAAATTATGTAGTGCATTGTACACGGCATGTATTAAATTCTCGTTAATCGGCTGCCCGGACGTTGAAGCGGATAAACGAAAGCGCTCGTTACGCCTATGTATCTTTTTTGGAAAGATCCATCAAATTTTCATAACCATCACGCTTTACGAGTATATACTTTTATGTAATGTATCTATATATGTCACTCGTGTCAAATTTCACTAACGTGACCCACTTGCACTACGTGTGTACATTGGTAACACCGTATGGGATATTTTTTTAATCGACATATTATCGTTAGGAATTTCATTACTTGACGTTACGTACACAACCTATTACGATCTGCTTGGTAATGAAATATTTATGGTAGGCATATGACGGCTTTGGAAATATTGAAATGTTCGCTACGCTATATATTGATTTTCGTAAATGGAATTATGGTGTTGTCGGTGTGTCGGATAGACGTAAGAAATTTTTTTTTTTTTTTTTTTCAGAATAATTATCGTAATTTTTCACTGTCTTGGGACTGAGAAAATAACGATAAAATCTAACCAAAAAGTCGACGTCCATGATGTGCTTCAAAGATGGCGCACCTGCTCCTCAATTTTAACCTCCAGATGTCCCGACTTTATCGACGGAGACGCCGAAAAAGTTTGCAGTTGGGTTATCGGCTCCGCGTCCTGAAAGAATTTTCCAGAAAATGTAGTTAACGGTGAGAGATTCGCGACGTGGTGTGGATGTCGTAGGTATGGGGCTTAAGGCAGCATTGAAATATCGGTTAACGGCTTAAAGAATGCATTCGAGCAGTTCAGATTTGGAATTATGTCAGGAACGATAATGCTAATAGGATTAAAAGATGCACAGGAATTTAATATGTATATGCATGCAGAGCATTCAGGAGGAAAGCGACGGGTTTAAAGCAACATAAACAAGTTTACGAAGAAAATGATGTATGCCTCCTTATTTCCTAACCATACTTCCCGCCTGTTATTATTCGAGTCAACGAAAAACAAAACATGGTCCTTAGTGTTTAGTCAAAATTATTGTATAATTTAGATATAAAGTTTAAGCAGTATCCCATAAGTTTTTGAGCTCACCGAAATTACAATGGGTTATGCGAGGTTGCTATTTTCTTAACACTTTAAAAAGATTCTTACCTAGAAAAGCGGAAAGCTCGAGGACAAGTTAAAGCGTGACTTTCCACACATCTTCCACTTGCAGTATAATCTTTTTCTGTGGGAAGTAAGAATCTTATCTTGACGACCAGATAGAAACGCCACCGAGAGTTTCTGTATATTCGCCATGATAAATAAGCGCGACCTATTTATAAGAGGTTAGCTGGGTCAAAGTGCATCGTGTATTCTAACACAGTGGCAGTGCAGTTTATACAGCGTTGCAACAGTAGCAACATACCAATTAGCCGTTTTGCATGGCGACCAGCACAGAGTCGGTATACTCGTTCGCGAAAAACGACCGACAAAACTTCAGACTCCCTTGGCGTGATAGATGCCGTAATTCATAATGCAGGGAATTACTAGGCCAGTCTGGACACTCACGTTTCGCGAGTCGCGAATCGCGTGCCTTTAGGATTTACATTACGAATGATACATCCGACAAATTTATCCCAATTGCATTTCTTTGAGAGGATCGTAATGAACCACTCGATGTTCAATGCACGCGGTGGTCACTGGGTACTCGACTGGATCATTCTATTAAAACGTTACGAACGTGACATAACCACAAATCACAGCATACCGTTTTGCGCGGATGTATTTAAAAAGCTGATACTCAATTCTTCGGCGAAAGGAGGTCAGACACGTTGCATTGGAAATTTCCATTTTTGATTCTATAAAAATAACAAGAGTGACAGTTTCAAACGCGTGACGTCGTGTCGAACCTTGTAAAAATGTCAGCGTCGCGACAAGCATCGCCTGCTACAGTGTGCTAGAGTGTCGCACGCATCAAGTGAATATTCTCCTGTTACCATGAAGTTCCTTTTACGAAATTGAGTATGGAAGTACAGAGGATAAGGGCGAACCTAGCGGTTGGTAATGCAACCTCTGGATGATACCGATAGAGTGCGATCTCTCGATACCCATTCATTCGAGTGAAGGACTTCTCCAGCATAGAATTTCAAAGAGGACTTTTCTCATGACTTTCTCATAATTCATGACCGTGCAGAATATCGTCGTAATCTGAGCAAACGTTGACGAGCTTTCAGTCGCTGAGTTCACGGTTTAGAAATTGTGCGTTGGACGGAGTCGCTTTATTCTCATGTCACGCCGCAGACGTTAAACAGGTCAAAGATTCGAGTTGGCCCGAAGTCAGTGAAGTTAAATGCGCGAGTGAGTCTCCGAGAACCCATGTGAATGGCGCTGCAAGTGCATGGAAATTCTTCGCGAATGGCTGAGCTTACATGACAAGTATGGAAAAGCAGGATACTAATTACTATTCACCTCTTGTACTTCGGGCTAGTTCCTTTTTATAGCCAGACGTGTTATCAGACCTGCTTACAATTCATTGGTTTTATCAACGCACGGAATTGACGGTACGACTATAATCTTGTGTGCAAAAAAAATAAGTGGAGGCTGAGATAATTTTTCATTTACTTTTTTTTTGCATCCACGACCACAATACTGACCTCTAGAATTTCACCATCATAATTTCTCAGCCTCTATCCACAGCTGGAAAATGTATTCTATGTACACGAATTGTCACATGTTCGAAAATCTCCGTGTTGAATATTTATAAGATTGTCTTTCCTCGCTCTCTCGAAAAGAGGTTAGGCCGCAACTCTAAATTAACATATTCACCAAGAGACGTCCGACGCAACGTCAAAATACGTTAGGCATTGTTTTCTGCGTTCTATTATTTCTTAAAATTATTCCCTGAACTAAATTACAGTCCTTAACGATTATCAGCTTCAATATTGATCAGCGATTCGCCTTCAAACCCATACAGTGAAAGTGCTTTGCAATCATTTTTTTTCAAGTGTGTTGGATCACAGCTTGATTTAATATTCGCGCAGAAAGATTTCAGTAATAGTGAGTCTTCATCCAAGTACACTTCACTTAATGGTTGCTGACTTGGTAATTGCCAGTGAAGTATCTCGTGATTCAGTCGCCCGTAACAAAGAGACTAGAATAAATTACCTCTTTAAGAGTTAGGCCTCCAGCCAATCTTAATGGAACGGTACAAGAAAAGTGAGAGCTTCGAGAAAGGTTCTATCTCCTTCTACAGCTAAATAGATAGGTGAGTAAGTCGACAAATAGATACTCGGTGCATCGTCCTGGAAGGATCCTCACCTTGGTTGCGCAAGGTAATATATTTGCAAATCAAATGAGCAAAAGTCGTCCGCGAGGACGGACGTTCATAAATAAACAGATACAATTTTTTAAGTGAAAAATTCTTGCAGGTTGAATAAGCAGCGAAGAACATTCGTGTTCGGGTCGACACGAAGGATTTTTTAAATACACGAATTTTAATATTGCATTTTGAGGAAAAAAAGAAGGTATGACAAATGTTACTCTGAATTAAAATTCATTTCTTCTCCTCTTGTACCGTTACGTTTCTTCTTATCCCCTTAGCCAAGCATCCCTCTAAAGAGAATCATTTCTGCAGCGCTTTGATGTTGAGCAGATTAAGGACGACAGTTTTCATGCGTAAGTTATTCGTGGGAAGAGGGGTGCTTTTTTTTTTAAATACTCTTTTATCTGACCACGCAAGCCAGAGCCACGATTCCATCATCGTAATAATTTTTTTTCGCCTTTATGTACTGCATTTAGGTATTAAAGGTACTGCTGGGTATGTTTTACGAATTATGGATTATCGTCAAATAATATTAGAACCTATCACGGTACCCGTGATAGTCCAAGGAGATGGACATGGTGGTACATTAATGTTAGATCGAGGTGACTCCTTCGTATATAAAACGAAAAGAAAGATGGCACCTGGAACGGAAACTAATGTCCGATAACAACTATATCAAAGGAGAATATGCAATGATTCCGAACTGGATGTACTATTGTCACGTAGCAGCCATTTATCCTTTCTATATATAACAGTTAAATTGTCTTCGAGTAAAAAGTTTTCCACGTAGCCACGTCCCATCGTCCATATCCAAGCAGTCGGCGTGTAAGACAACATAGTGGAGCTCGAGAAAGGAGCGAAGGGAATGAAGTATAGAGAAAAATAAATAAACAGTGGCGTATAATATCTGCGTCGCAATATGTGGGAATGCGCGTAATATAAAACAGAGCAGTATATGCACGAGAAAGAAAAATAAAAGAGGAAAAATTTAATTTTTTCATATGAAACGTTTTCGCAATAAACCTGTGACGACAAATCAACTACAGACTGTATATCGTCTCGCTGGATGCTTGCAGGTTTTTTTTTAAAAATATTGCTAATTCTTTCAAGCCAACTTGCGATTCCCTCTATTCCATTAAATTACGAGGGCCAAGAGCAAAGGGCCTAAGCCGTGAAATATCCTGCGCCACGAGGGGTCGCTTGATGTATATCGTAGACGCGTTACGTATTCCTTCCGTTTTACTACGATAACGAGAAACAGCGAAGGAAACGAGTTTCCAGAGTCGAATTCGAGCGCTTGTCTTCCTGCTGGAGAAAGAAAAACGTGAATCAACGGAACGAACAACTCTGGCGATTAGGAGGAAGGGAGTGAAGCTGCTCGAAACCTGAAACAGATGTTCTACTCCTTTTCTAGGTTAGGTTAAGCTGGCAGGAATTTTTTTCACTTCTTGACTCTCTCTCTCTCTCTCGCTCATTTACTTCGATCTTCTTGTTCTACGTTTCGCAGATTCTCTCGCTTCTCAACTTCTTGACTGCCTGAAAATTTCTCGCTATCGCTTTACTTGCTTCGGACAGATTTTAGATAATATAACGCTCGACGAGCTTACGTCTCTAATCCACGCTTACAACTATAAGCTCACTTGAACTTCCAGATACTCGGAAGTGCGCCACTTCCAATGTATAGTTCCGAGTCACAGAGTACAAGATAACTAAATTCAACTGCTAACTGTCCTCATGTATTTCTTCCTAAATAACGAGAGGAACTTTAATCGACTTTAATAACTCTGGACCAGTTTGATAAAGGATATCGATTCGGTTAGCCCAAATCTTACTGTTATTATACGTGTATTTCTGATTAAAATATAACAGGACAAATATAATATTTCTGTGTACCGTCAATATATTTCACTGTCGTTTTATTCAGTTTTAATACGAGAAGTCGACATTGTAAGCCGAATAAACAAGCTTATACAGAACTTTGAATTTTAATATCGCTTAATTGATCTCATCATTTTTCTTAACTGCTAAGCTAGTTAGTCTTTGAAATATGCAACTTATTCGAAATTTTTTTTAAGTATTAAAAACAAATTTTTACCCATTGCCGGTAACTTATCGACAGTTATGGAATGCACTCTTGCAGCACTACTGAGTTGTAATATAAAAGTTTGCCACGGGAGGGCAGCACTTGCCGCAAGGCAGTGGCCAAAGTGATGGATGACAGCTTGGTTTATCACGAAGTACGCCGACTCGAACTTTCATTCTTTCTTCAGCATATCTATTGGATGCCTGCGACGTCCCTCCCCCCACCCCCTGCAGTCCTTGCTCTCTTTTCTCCTCTCTGTATATACCTATTTTCCCTATTTCTTCCACCGGAATATATCTTCCCCGCTATATTACTTTGATATCACTGTCAATTCCATAGCAAATACGCCAAGACTGTTTGAGCAGTGGTGAATCTTGGTTTGGCGATTGCATCCCTTACTCCTCTCTCTAGGGGAGGCATCCTCCCCATATGCGTTCTCACATGCTACTCCACTTGGCGTATAGGTACACTTGGAGTCACCTAGTAACTTTTAATCATCCTCTGTGGTGATTGGAAATCAAAAACGGATAATCCCACACAGTGGTTTGCCAAGATCAAGACCGACAAGGCAAACTTAGATGTGTACAAAACAAGAGTCTTTAATAATCACGGTTTTGAATTTTAGCAATCTGAAATTGTTCGTGTACACAGCGACTGTAAATAATGTTTGATGCATGAGTGAAAATGGCAGTTTTCAGCCAGTGTTGACTCTTTGAAATACCTCTAGAAATGCAGCGATCGTTGAGAGCCGTACAGCAATCCAGCAACACAAATCACTCTTTTCCCGTTACAGCCAACGGTTCGAGCTCTGCTCTCCGGCTCTGTTTGCTCTATATTTTTCTCCCGTTCTCTCTGCTAGAAACGAATGAAGCATGGCATCCTGCTATTTTGAAATGAAGAATGATTACCGTCCGCTGCTACGTGGCTTACACCATCCTCTCCATCTTTCCTCTCTTGGCCCACCAGCAACCCTTACTCATCCAATCTCGAATGAACTTGAAGAAAAAAACTTATTGTTAGCCGCTGTTTCATCCAATGCGAAAGCGTTAAATTTCAGTAGGAATCTTCTTAATTTTCTCAATCTTGTAAATCTTCTATTTTGGTGTTAAGACCAAAATTTCTGAAAAATCATAAACTATATCTGCTAATAAATAAACTCGCTGGGAAGTAGACAATTTATTATTACAAATAGAATTTTTCCATGTTAATAAGTTATTATAGACATTTAAGGGCTGCATCCCTACCGAGATGCGAAACTATTATTTATCCTTTGGGAAAATTCATTTTGAATTACGTGTACCCTCGTGGCTTATTATTTCCAAAGCATTTTGATCCGGATTAAATAATTATTGCTCGGTCGCCATTCTTCTCTTATTGTCAAACTTTACCCAGATTATCCCATCCCCAAGGACTGTATAATAATCCAAAACGAATTCCCTTTTGATCCTCTTAAATTTATTACGGCATCCTTCGATTCCTTCTGCATTATCAAAATTTATTCCTCAAACAAATAAAATCATCCAACACCTCCAGGACGCAGAATCGATACTCGACATTACTCGAAATTATCATCTAAAAACACACCGACGCTCCTGGTCATTTATGACGTGCGACACATCACAAGCCATCCTGACGTTTTTACCAACAACCGATAAACTTCGAGGCGCAACCGTAAACTATAATACGTGTGCATACACCAGCCATCTTGCAACTTTTCCAGTCGTTGACCTCAAGACCGTTCCGGGAGTTTGAAGATAGCAGATAAAGGCTAACGGGTCAAGACGACTAGCCCTAAGAGTTTGAAAGATTTGCCATTAGCTATTCGCCTTCGTTTCTACACCTAAAGGAAATCCACTTTTCCTCGCGACCCCTCAGAGCTTCACGTACACGTGTCGCGCTCTCATACGTCTATATGTAAAACTAGTAGAGACGCCTACAGCGCCGGAAACTCACGTGCGGCCTTTAGAATGGAATTTTGACAGAGGTTTCAATTTGACGATGGGATATATGTTATACAATATATAATATATATGGATATATATCATGACTCATAAAACCCAACTCTGGGCTTGAATTTGAATTGAATACCGTTGGGTTGGTACTATCCGTTTAATGGTGGCTTCAGGGTTTACGATGTAGTGCCTATAGTTCCTTGTAAGCTTTATACCGTATACCTATATACTATATTGTATATATCAGAGCATTCAGAATGATGCGTCCTGAATAGAAGCAATCTAATTCTCACCGGTCTTGCCGAAATTCGTTTTGTTACGAAAACTTTTTATTCTCTTACCTCTCCCTACCAGCTACACCCTTTTCACTTGGACCCTAATGTAATAGTGCCGCACATTTGCTGCTTGAAGTTCAAGCCTATAGAGCCTCTACTCTTCCCTACAGACCTGCCAATTACAAATTACATCTCTCAATATACAATATACAACCTTAGTAGTTGGCGAGGGCGTGGAAGAGCTAGGTACTAATATGACTTTGGTGAACCCTGACCAAAGTCGCTTAAGCTTAATCACCGATATCCTTTGAAGTTGATAATCAATACATTCTTGACATCCTTTTCACAGAGAGAATTTTGAAGAATGCATCTAACACGACAAACGCTTCAATATATTTATAGTTACCATGACAAAGTATATTAATTAATTATGATTCTTGGTTAAAACTAATTATAATTTAGTTTGGTTAAAACGTAACAAGTATTTTTCACAGTTTTGAGCTAAAAACTATTTTTATTCTGCAAAGGGACATTTCTCTTCTTTAGAAGAGTGACACTTTTAAAATTGTGTCATGTAATCAAAACGAGGTAATACGCACATATTACATATTATCCTACGAGCGGAAAAGTCAGATTTCTATATTGTTTAATGGCGCCTGGAGTGAATGGGAATTTTAACATTATGAATGTATGTCAGAATTATGAAAGGATGGAATGACTAATCGAATCTAACTGTAAAATATCACATTGGATTTTATTATTTTGAAATATTTGGGGACATTCTGGCATTCGTATTATACTATACAGATTAATGTTAATCAAGTTTTATTTATAACCTCGTGATTCTTATTACTTATAACATTTTGTTCACCACTGCTACGTGCAAGCATTGCAGCTGACTTGTCCATTTGTCTAATGCATTGTAACGCGCAGCACAAAGCGACTTTTTATCCAATTCAAGCACTTGGTTAACCTGTATTCAAAAAAGAAAATGTTAATATATATAAATTCTTCATTCTCTCTTTATCTTTCAAGCAAGTTTCTCTTCTTACTTGATCTATACGTCCACGAATGGTACTGTCCAAAATACAAGACACCAGAAGGCTTTCGACTTCGGAGGCGTCGATGTTCAATTCTTTACTTATAAAGGGGATGTGAATTCTCGTATACGGCTTTATTAGCTTAATCAGAACCTGCGAGTAAAAATCAATGGTAATTTGTTAGAATGATTGATTCTCATGTGATTCGATGTTAATGAATACATATAAAAGACATATCAGTAAAGAATATAACATGGAATACCTGAGTTCGTATATTACGTAAAAGGTCCTCAATGTGTTCTCTGATGAATGGATCATCCATTATGTTGTTTCTATTTTGCTTCAAAATCGATTCGAATTGGTTGATATCATTATTTTGATAGCTAACCACTAAATTTGTCATTGCTAAGATTTCTGGATCGTTCTTGTATGGTTTTGCCTCTTGAGAGTCAAATGGATTTATACCAGATTTCATTAACCTGAACAAATTATTTATATCTAATGTTAAATGCGAGACGTTAATGCATACAATATACATAAATTTTACGTTTAGAAATAATCGTTTATATATAGTGTAATAAAGATTACTCGTACATGTTTGCCAGCACTAGGTATTTTAAACAAGTGGTGCGTCTTGGTGATCCAGATTCATCATAATTTTTAAAGGCTTCAAAAAAGTCAGTGTGTGCTCTCTCAAATTCTCCTTCCCTTAAGTGCATCTTGCCTCCGCACTCTGTCAGAGGAAGTATCATATTATTGCAATTTCACAGCATACTTTAATCAACCAATCTTAATCTACTAGTTAAAGTGCTGTTGCAACAAATACCTCTGATAACTCCCATAATAAGAGGATGAGGAATAGCACTCTTAATGTGAAGGCTTTGCTCATAGAGCGTTTTCAGTTTTTTGTTATTTTTTTGAGCAGTATACATCTGAATTTCGAGCGCATAGATTTCCAACAATTGAGTACCTTTCTTCAAGTCATCCTCACCATCGTCAGTCTAAGATATTATAATTTTGTATACAGTAATTTAATATATTGACCTATTAGTATAACATACCTGACAACTTTGATGAAGCTGCTTCAATATTTTTGCTAATTTATTGAAATCAGATCGATCAAAATACAATTTTCCAAGTTTTGTATTAGTCTTAAACCACAACCTGTCATTTTTTGCATCTTTCAAAGCATCCAATGTAGTCTCATAAAAGTCTTGCAAAAGTTCCATCTAAAAAAGTATAACTATTATATATATTTATAGCTATTTATTTCCAATGCATTATAGATAATTTAAAGCAAAAGCTGTTACTGACATTTTTCGATGTGCTGATATAATCCAAGATAGAGTTAATGGACTTTTCAGAATGATTCCTTGTGACAGCGCTTTTGATGTATGTTAACAACTGTTTATACCTTGTCATCATTTCTTTATAATTTGACTACAAAAGCAAGATATATTATTGCTGTGCCTATATCTTGCTGTGTTACATCAATAACATACCACTTTAAAATTGATTTTGATCATTTGTTTAAGAGCTTTGAAACCCCACTCTCCTTTATCACCTCCTTCCAAATCCAAAACTTTCTGAAAACTCTGTAATGCTGCTTTTGGATCATCTTCCTTCAATGCTTTACTATTATAGTATTGATTTTCTAAATCCACATCTGGTTCTGAATTCGAATCTTCGGAGTATTCCTAAAAGAAAAATTATGTCAAATTTTATTTTATACTAAACAAAAATAGATTACACACTCACCTCTGAACATTAATCAACAATTAAATATATCGCAACTCATATATATAACCTAAATCTAAACATAATTCTCTAAGAAACACAGTGTTATCAAAATATTCAAATACTGAATAAAAATTAATTCTATCCAAGCAATTCCATTATTTACAAATACGTATGATCCTCACATACTTAAGTAATGCAAGATATATAATCTGCACTATTTTTAAATACTTTGCTTCTTAAATCACAGAACCTAACCTGTGATAAAACCGGGTTCTGAACCAAATGTTAATATTTTGTACTAGGATAGTAACAAAAACTTACCAGTCCATAGTCTTCTTCTTCTTCGCACATAAAGTCATCTTCACCATCCGACATTGTGCGAGTCGAGCAAATAATCTACAAGAGGAATATTCTCACGATCTCGATGACAGCCAGAAACTTAATCCTGTTCAAAATTCACATTCAAGGTATGTAATGCAAAATGCCAAGCAGTGCCTTGATAATGCAGTGTAGTTCAGAAACTACTAGCTAGATACCAGCCTGACATTATGGTGTATTCCACAGTGAACCACGTTTACGGTTTCTAAATTTGATTGGTCAATAACGCAAAGGAGTGAATGCAATTCATTGAAATTCAATAACCATAACCGTAGTTGACTTTTGTGGAATATATCGTTAATATCACTTTTAGGTAATTTCTAATGTATATTTAGGCCCGATTCAACCACAAATAACTGAGGTTTGACCGGCGAAATTTACCAATCACATTCCTCTATTTCTGGAAATTCTGAATCTGATTGGCTAATTTCGCCAGCTAAACCTCAGTTACCTTTGGTCGAATTATCTCTAAAATCTTGTAGCCTGCAATGGAAAATGTTCCATATATTATTTACCTTACAAAATTTTATTTGCTCAACTGGGTAAGAAGTATCATAAAGTTGATACATGTTTTCAGACTGCGTGCAGTGATAATATAAATAAGACGTAACGTAATGACAGTCTATTGGAAATTCAACGCAAAAGGTAAAAGCGGGCCGACCCATTCGTCCGTCCACCTCCACTGAGTGCTGTTCCTACTGATACGATTCGATTAGTAAATTTCTTTATCAAAGTGTTGATAACTGAAAGCCACATTTTATTTCACGTAAAACGTGTTACCTAAGATAAAAATTTGGAGTACGCAATACGGACGATTCTGATCTTCATAAATATTTGACATTATTTCCTTCTAGTACAGAGCTCCACGCGCATCTGACAGCTTCCAACTACTCAGTGTTACTTCCTTTCCCTTTCCTTTCTTCCTTTTATTCTTCCTTTCGTCGAAGATCTTCTGGATAAAGAGACTAACAGCATACTGTACTGGTACTGGGCTCCGCTGATCAACTACCTTTTATTGCCTTTGGGAAAAGACCACTTGACAAGATTACAGGTCATTCAGAGTGAAAGAGACAAGTTGATAGTTGCAGATGACAGAATGGTATAAACAATTGAGTGTGTTATTATAATTAAGTTAATTTTGAGATTTCCTTTCGTATGGTTATAGCTTTTAAAATACTTTTGTACAATAGACTATATACAATATTCAGTTTTTGTTGTACACTTGATGAACATAAATCTTATTAACCAATTCTCTTACTCTAGACAAGGTGACGTTCGTTCCTGCCATGCGGAATAGGTCGATCGGTTTTATTTTTGCGTCACTACTGGTATGGGCCATTGTGACGTATTTTCTCTTCCTGGATCGACCCATTGGCAAGGAACAGAGCAAGGTAGAAAGAAACTGAATAGCTAAGATAGTGGTAATAATACTTTGGATATCAGGATAAAGATTTACATTTGATAGTATAACAAATACCTTTTTTTTCTCTATTAATTATAGCATAAACTTTCAAATCAGATTAACAAATTAGAGGAGCAAGTGAGACAGCAAATTGCTGATAATCAGGAGCTACTCCATGATCTACAGGAAACTCTTCAGCGCAAGAGTAAGTATATTATTCATATATACCAAGGAAAAGGACAATCTTGGACTCTTTTATTTTATTCTAGAACCAGAGGAAGTGCAAGCTGCACCACCACTGCAAGAAACCGACAATCACCCTAATGGGAATGAAATTCAGGAAGGGGAATGGGACAGAAATCAAAATGAAAATGGGCGTTATGTACTCCAGACTTCTTCTAATTCGAATGGCATTTCGTTATCGCCCGTAAACAATATTTTCAATATCATTTAATATACGTTCTCAGAGTTGTTTATTTAATGATTATTCATAACGCAGCTGGAAAAACTACACGGTACGGCGGCGAGGAAGACATTGAAGGATGGTTCCCCGATAATCGCTGTCCTCGTCTTCTCTTGCAATAGAATAACCGTCCAAAGATGTCTCGATCAACTGATAGGACTTAGGCCGAGTGCCGAACAGTTTCCTATAATCGTATCCCAAGACTGCGAACATGATCAAACCGCAGAAGTCATACGTGGATATGGAGACCAAGTGACGCACATAAAAGTAACAAAGTTCCTAACACGATGTAAGAGCTACAAATAATTTTACAATAAGTAAAAAATATCTTTAAAATTATAGCAACCTGATCAATCGGACATTGAAGTTCCTCCAAAAGAAAAGAAATTCAAGGGATACTTCAAAATTGCTCGTCATTATGGATGGGCCTTGAATCAAGTGTTTCTGGAATTTGAATTCGACACAGCAATTGTTGTAGAAGGTACAAAACAGAAGCATTGTCTATAAAAACTACTGAGCTCTAGAGGATAAAACCCACAAATTATCATTTACATTATGTTTATCAGATGATTTAGACGTAGCACCAGACTTTTTCGAGTACTTCCTAGGTACCTATCCTCTACTGGTTCAAGATCAATCACTCTGGTGTGTCTCAGCCTGGAATGATAACGGAAAATCCGGTCTAGTCGACGAACATGGTTCTCATCTACTTTATCGTACGGATTTCTTTCCTGGATTAGGATGGATGCTTACCCGACAATTGTGGCTAGAGTTGGGGCCGAAGTGGCCCAAATCGTAAGGACTGTTAGCTAAATTTTTAAGTGCAGGAATCTGATACTTCATTACACTCATATATTTCAGCTACTGGGATGATTGGATACGACAACCGGAACAACGCAAGGATAGAGCTTGTATTAGACCGGAATTATCCCGAACGCGGACTTTCGGGAAAATCGGAGTTAGCAAGTATGTCATAGCAGAATTTTTAGTTGCATATAAAAAGGAATTCAAACTCTGATAACGCTAACAATACATTTTTTTTTAAAATAATTTCAGTGGTCTTTTCTTTGATAAGCATTTAAAGTATATCAAGCTGAATGATCAATTTGTGCCTTTCACCAAGATGAATTTAACCTACTTGTTAAAAGTGAGTCTATCGGTATTTACGTATTTTGATTTAACCAAGCCGTTATCACTATTTCTTTTATTTTAGAATAATTATGACAGCGCTTTTGAGCGCGAAGTATACCAGTCGACAGTGGTTGATTACACGGAGCTGAAGAGTGGCAGTATTGTCACAAAAGGTCCAGTAAGAATAATGTACCACACGCGTCAGGATTACAAGCATACTGCCAAGATGCTCGGGCTCATGGATGACTTCAGGGTGAGTTTATCAAGTGGCAACGATTAAGTAATAATTTTTATAATACAAAACAATCATGTCCTTACAGAGTGGTGTGCAGAGAACTGGCTATCGAGGAGTAGTCACCTTTTTCTACAATGGACGACGAGTTCACCTGGCACCAAGCGCAACCTGGAAAGGCTATGACAAAACCTGGAGCTAACACTTGCTACGACATTATAGTAGAGACCTCTAGGAATTTCGTGCGGGAGCCAACATTAGCTCGGAACTTGTTACAACGTAGTAAGAAGTTTGAGGATGATGCGGCAGGCATTCAAGACAACGTAAACTACGTAAATAAATATTAACCACCAGCAAAGATCTGGTGAAATACCAACGAAGCGCCGTGTGCCTGGAAATGCGTACCCACCGTTTTATTTTCCATGTGTATATATATTATATATAACTAGTTCAGAGGACTTATAAGGGCGACGTGTTTCAAAGGGACACCCGTTTACGTTTCCTATGCATTTGCGACGATCAAATCGCCGAAACTTCATTAATTTCAGCTATTCAAAAAAAAAAAAGAAAAAAATAAAGAATTTTTGACGGTACCCACCAAGAAGCTTCTTTGACACTGACCGTGACATTTATATGACAAGATTTAAAGAATGGAGGTGTGACGGTGAAAGGAAAGGTGCGACGGTTGTAGTTTACTAAATGATAGAAATATTTTGGCCAGTTGTCTTGCCAAATTTCCGTTAGGCCAAGACTTAGACAAACTATTAAATAAGAAGCGGTCGGATATTACATATTGCAAAATTACAGATAATAAATTATTGATACGAAATTTCTATGATTAATTTTTATTCCTACTAATTATTGGAGTGCCTCCTAATTCTAATGAAAAATGATATACGCCCTGAATTAATCTGATACATCTCATTCATTTTTATTAACGATTCATATTTCTACGAGCCACCGACAGTTTATCCTTTTAGATCGGATCGCATTGAATGCTGCATTCAGAGGAGCGACCGATCACAATTTTATCACAAGATAAGGTAATAAACTGGGCTTTACCGATCGACTGGTGAATAGTTGCTTAAACCTGGAATATTCCACGAACACCGTATTTTGGCTGAACAGGATCTGGTACCGGAGCAGGTGTATCTGGATAATGAGGCATCGGTTCTGGCTCAGGCTTTGGTCTTTTTGTATCGTGAATTTTCACCTGAGTGAAGTACCCAAACGATGGTCTTGCTAAGTTCATTTCATCAAGCATACATTTGTCAAAAGCAGATTGAGTTCTTCGGCAGCTAAGTAACAATAAACAAACCAATGCTATGGATTATGGAACTTTTACCTAATATGGAGAATTCTATTGTAAACGAGACATACACACTGTAGTCGTAGGAGGTACTAGACCTGTCAATGCAGGTGGCATACTGATTAAATTCTTGAAGACAGAGCTTCTTGATCTTACGAAAGAACTCCAATGAACAAGCAGTTACAGCCTTTCCCTCATTTAAACACTTTCGTGGATCTACCAACTCACTTTTGCATAACAGAAATTCCTGGAAAAAGAACATAATCATCAATAACATCTAAATGGCATGTTACTCAACATTAAAAACGTAATTATAAAAAAACTAAGTGTACCGAGAATCAGGTTACGTTCGTACTGTAACCTTAACTTGGTGTTACGTAACTGCTTGATATATTCAGATAAATAAGATGCTGTAACGCGCAGGCAAAACAATTAAGATAGAAAGAACTTTTAAAATGGCATCTAAATATATAAAATATACCTAAAGAATGTTCCATGATCCCTCATAAAGACTTACATTATTCTGATGCTCGCAGTATTTCCCCAAGTGGTGAGCTCCTGCGAACAACAAACTTGTGTTGACATTTAATTCCTCGACAGTCAACTCTTCCTCCGTAGGAATTTTATAATCGAAGGTTGCCATTTCCAAAAAGTTTTCTTAAAGAATTTATAGAAAACGTCAACTAAAGGACAGCAGAAGACACAGTATTGTCCATTAACCGAGGCACAAACGTTTCGCGGTCATATGCCGTGCGCCACCAAAAGATCTCGCTCTAGTCGCGCGCAATAAATTCCAGAGGGATTTCAAATAGTTTACTCTTAAAAAATTACTTCAAAATATTGGTATTTCATTCCTGAATTTTCTACTCTTCTATTCCATTCAAACGATTCCTCATTAGATGAAGGCATATCGAAAAAGGTTGGAAAGAAAGGAGACATTTTCTTAATCAAAGAAAAACTTATGTATAGAAATAACTTTGCCTGAACGAAAATTGTATTTACTCGTTTTTATATCTAATTATATTTAAATGTCGATTTTCCAAAAATTATATAATTATACAGAGTACAGAGGTTGGAGGGGCACACGGTGGATAAGAAGTTTGACGAGTGGCTATCAACGGTTATCACGATGGGACAAGATTTTCCATTGACATTTCATCTTCATCTTCCTTTTTATTCTTTACTTTTTCTGTCTCAGTTAGGAACTCTTCTGAGGATGGCGTTCTTCCACTTGCCAACGAGATATCCTCAATAATCCAAACGTAAAAGGCCTAACCTCCAAAGTCTACACCTGAAGATTTATAGGATCTTCTCTGCTAGCTTCTCCTGGAACGGATCTTGGCTTTCAGGTGTTAAATTGAGATCAGTACGGATCTGATCCTCATCTTCGTCGAATTCAATTTTATTTTTATTCTTGAGTTGGCCAATGCGCTTCAAATAACCCAGGGCAATTTCAAACCTGTTGAGGTTCGATGGAATTTGCAATGAATTCGTAGGAACCCGTTTCCCATAGCGACTTCCCATGAAGAAGCGATCCACCCTTGGAGAAAGTTCCACCATTTTTGGCATGAATTCTGTATTCCTGTCATTGGTGTTGCTTCGCCCATACCTGCTGCCGGACCAGAAGTGAGATTCTGCGAAAGATCAAACAGAGCCATAAGGAGTCAATCCGAAGACCGTCGCCGGGAATAATTTTAGACTCCAGTGATACTCACGGCTTTCAAATTCCTGACGTTTCCCATAACGGCCCTGGGTGTAGAAACTCCTCTGGGAGACGACGATGGAGACCAGAGCACACCCTAGCCACAACCACGTTAACCATCTCAGAAGATCACCGCTGCCCGTGGAGAAGGAGTTCCCTGTCGAGAGGAACCTGGGGTTCATCATCCGTCACTCTACAACAGAAGCAAAGAAATCGAATTTCTTCAAGATGTCTCTATGCTCTGCCAATGCATAAAATATATTTTACACAGCTAACAACATAGTCATAAATATTGTATATATTTATAATAAATCTAAATGCTGGCTCTTATTATGTAATTTCTTTTTCTTTAATCAGAGTAACAATTCCGTTCTGTATTAATCACAGTGCGTCAATTAATTAACGCAACACTGACTGATATTGATAATAAGCCCGCTCTTCGTTCTAACATAGAAACTCTAATCATTTCCATTAGAAACGAACGCTAAGACGGAGCAGAAAATACTGTGCTGTGTTTTAGTCTGAACCGTCCCTTATATAGTCTGTTTGGAGCGAGTTTACTCGACCACCCACAGGATACATCACCCTCCTTACCCTTTCTCATTCTCCTTCCTGAAGCTCATTCGTGTCTTCAGAAGAGGTAGGAGAGCAGCAGGCAGCAGAAGGGAACAGCTTCGTAGAAACAAGAATCAAAATATTCGTAACAGACACTTGCGAATCGCAGCCCAAAGACTGGACAGCAGAAAAGATTTCATTCCTGAGGTTGCTTCATTTCCAGATACTCTGACGTCACGCGTCCGACTAAATCGTCAAAGGCTCCGGTTACATCCTCTCTATGAACAATACAAATTTTTATAATCTTAGAGAGATATCTTCTCCTCCATTCTGACGTCGAATCAAACCAAGTGAAGAAAAGATTCAACGTCCTGTCAACAGTTACTTTTCAAAGAAATTAACGATAAGAGCCTCCTTGATGAATGAAAGAATGTTACCAGGGAGACAGTCGTCGCATTCATTCAGAAGATGTCGTCTACTATTAGCAGCAATCCAAGGTGAGCTTACTTGGACATTGTCATGTCAGAACTAATTTACGTCACTGGTTAATCCGAACTGGAGTACAAGAAGATCCTTATGAAACAAACCGTAAAATTAGACAGAACTTGTAATTGCAGTGTAACAAATTTGCTTTTTACCTTTTCTGTCACTCCTCATCCCTTGCTCCTGTAACCGTCTCGTTTAGCAGAAGACCTCGATATACTCATATGTGTTCATGTATATTAGTTGCTTAAGAAATACGTAAAGCTATTTAGCACCCACAATACCTCAGGATAATGGAGACTTGCCAAAAACATTAACGTCTAATCCGAGCGCAAAGCTTTTCGAATGTGAAATACATTTAGCCAGAGTTGTTCCTGAGAAAGTTTCCTCCAGTGCTAAATCCACCCTCTAGCCACAGATTCTTTGGGAGTTTCTGTAACAATGGAAATCGCCTGAAATAGCCGTAGGATTCTCGCCAATTATTAGAATAAAACAGTCCATTCTTGTAAAATGATACAGCTGCAAGGCAGCTTAACGACGGGGACGAGGATGAACTTATGGTAACACTTGAAGACTAAATTTACCGTCTTAGGAAAGATTCTTGAAATTTCAAATCGAATTCATTTCCCCTAATTGCTTTATCGTGTAGTTAATATATTACGAAGTGTCTATAAGTACGCAGTTCATTTACGTGAAGGGTTGCAAGCTTCATTTTCCCTTTTACGTCTCGTAGTTTAAATGACTGATATTCAGAATTCGATGCTTACTTGAAGAATCACCGAAGATGAAAGACGGAATCCTCTTAGTCTTACTTTGGATTTAAAGAGATATGAATTTCGTTGTTACAGGAAACTCTACTTTAACCTTATATACCTTTTCCAGGAACATGTCATCGATCCATCAATATCATTGAGATGGAAGTTCTTCATATAGTGAAACGACTTTCATATATTTTTGATCGTTGATTGTTGAAATTTTATTGCAAGATATCTCTAGATATATTTACTATTTCTCCTTGTTGTATATAATAATAATTTTATCTTCTGAGTGGGATATCCAATATCAGAAGCAATATATGTTATGTCCCTTTTATATCTTTGGATTTTCCTGTGATTGGTACAACAGGTTAAACGACATCCTACAGATCGGTTAATCAGTGGTTTGTACATCGATAAGAACTGTCACGCACTACCGATCGAGCGTCAATTATCGATTAATGGCTAGCCGATTCTGATACCTAAAGATAATGAAAAGAGTAATTCTGAAGCACTGATATTATAGTAATTGGAGCATAGCGCAGTGATAACGTTAAATGTTATTATAAGAATCCACCATACGGCTCTTCAATTTTTAATGAAAATCTACTGTGGAAGTTCTCTTCCTAGAGTAGCGACTGGAATGGTTTGAAGAATAAGATTTGTATAGATGATTGATACCCGTTGTCCTATAGCAAACTTGTTTTCAGCAGCGCCAGGCTGAGGTTAGGAGTAGAGTTCGTGAAGCGAGGGTCTATTGGAAAGTTGGAAGTAGAAGAGGTATTGTTAGAACCTAGTGAAAAAATGAATGCAGGAAGAGGTGTTGGTACATTAACGAGATATCTTCGCTTCAATTGTATTAGAAATGAAAAAGTAAGTTTGAGAACAATGTTCATTTATTAAATCATAAATATTCAAAGTGAAAACGAATCTAACCTAGTTAACCAGCTACATAACTATTGATATCATACTGATGTTTTGTATATTTTCTGTCTGTTGTCATGTTTTATGTGCTTTACAGGTATTAAGATTTTCTACAAAGGCTGAGGAGCCTGAGATACCTACGAATTCATTGAGAGAAGTATATAGTGCCACTGAGCAGAAACAGAATGGTCTTATATATGACAACAAACCCTTTAAATATCGCTGTGAGGCTGGTAAAGTATACTCTTGGTGTCTCTGTGGTCAAAGCAAGAGTCAACCCTTCTGCGATGGCACGCATAGAAATATATTTTTGAAGATAACCATGAGACCCATTCGATTCTCTGTCACTAAGACTAAGGACTATTGGCTATGCAATTGCAAACAGACTTCTAACAGACCATTTTGTGATGGTACGCACAAGAGACCAGATATTCAAGAAAAGAAACGTTAGGGCATTTTTTATTTTTATTCTTGTGAAGATGTATTATTGATCCTGTTCTTCTAATACAGCAAATTCTTTCTGATGTACAGTGCTTGATCTCAAAAATCAAGTTAAATACTTAGTCTTTACATTTATTATTTTGTCTTTTACTAAAGTACGAATATATGATGTAATTAGAGAACAATAGTGTATTTTACTTAATAAGACCTCACCGTAATATACATGTATGTAGGATATATATCCTAATTTACAAAATACTAAATATAAATAATATTCGCAAATTGGTATGCCAGGAACCTCTCATTTACCATGCGAGTAAAATGTAAAAGAAAGTGGTAAATACACTTCGGAAAATTTCCGCTTAGGGCGGCATCACTATCTGCGGAACAATACGGCCATCTCTGAACAAATTCCTGAAACTTGTTCTTTAAAACGAACATTGAGCTCATCTCCCCGATGATAATGGATACTGCATAAACTTAAAAACATGCCAGTCATTGGACTACAAAACACTAGCAGCTGTTTCCATCTCACAGACAGCCAACAAAAGATAAAGAAGAAAACGAAAAAATATATACTGCAAAATAGATTCATTTCAACTTTGTATCTGACGGCTTAGTGAGCATAATGAACATGGGAAATAAATTGGAACCAGCATAGAAGTTCTCTTTCAGTCACAGAGTACTCGAGAGTTGTCTCTCTTTATCAATGTCTCTCTTGTGTTTGCACACCAATAAAAAAAGAGACTTATCTTGCAAAAGATCCTATCCATTCTAATTGACAATACGGCAAGAGATCTTTGCTTGGGGGATAGTAACCCAGGCGTTATCTACATTTTGTAATTTAATCACAAACCAAGAAATTTTTTCAACTATCGTGTTAGAGATGTTGAAGCAGAATTCGACGGTCGACGCGTGTGCAAAATGATAAGTTATATTATAATACCGTCTGTCTAGAATCCTTATCACTATCAAACGATACGATTTTTCTTTTCAAGAAGACCATCCATTATACTAAAGATAACTTTTCAGTATTATCGATATCGTATGTAATTACTCTTATGCAAATGTATTCTTTTCTACTTCATTTTAATCGCTGCCCAAACAAATAACAGCTTATTACACTTACGCAATAATATGCCTAATGGAATAATCTAACGATAGATATGACCTAGAATCCATGAAGATCCACAATCAGTTATATGTAAAATTTTCGAATATTACCGACAAGGACTTTCTTAGTGAATGGAAATACCCTAAAACCGCTAGAAGAAAAATTTTGAAACCAAGTAAACAAAATTGTTCCTGTAATTCATGAATCACGTTAGAAAATAAGTTCAATTCCAAAAATAATTGATAAACAATAATAAAAAATAAAATGCAAAATTGGACAATAACCAAAAGTCACCAGAAATCATCTAACTGTGCCAAAGCCAAGATCCGTGTCAGACAATCCTCAGCGACCAAGCACTACCTAACCCACGTGTCAGAATCAGTATATAACAGGCAGGTAACAACTACCTACCAGCGGTACTAAGAAGCAAGGTAAATGCACTGTAGCGTGCAGCGATGAAAAGATGGGAGTCTGCGCCGTTAGGCAGGCGACCAGCAGACTCGTGTCGGACTATGCGTCAATCGCGTGGTGCCGTTTCGTCAGCCACTTCCACAGTTATTCAGCCAGACTTCGCGTTTCGATATTCGCTCACTTCAGTTCCGTTAAGAAACAAGAACAGCGCCCCTAAAAGTGCGGAGTGATTGAGTCAGTGAATAGTGTACTTGACTGACAAGTTAACCTATAAGAATAGCCTGCAGCACAGTCGACCCTCCGGCTCGGAATGACAGAGAAAATCAAGTGTAAAGTGACAATAAGCAGTGTTGATAGTCATTTGAATCAAGTGCGGTGAAGTGGGAGTGAGTCGGCTAGTCATTCGACCGAGCTGAATAGTCATTAGACTTGATCAAGTTGAAGTCTATTGGGGGGGACGTTGACATGCGAAAATCTCGGAGCTCGATCCTCCGACTTTATTAAATGAGGGCCCACAACCAGCGACGAGCGTCAGAACTTCCTAAGCACTGGTACAAATTGTATCGAGGGTGTCAGTAGATTCTTGGACGCGGTCAAGGAAGCATCGTCTTCCGTCCTTAGGAAAATTTTGTAAATATAGTTGTAATTATCGAGGTAGCTCACTTCCATGAGTATACTCTGTGGTACTAAGGAGCATTCTAAAGACGAAATAAATGATGGCACTTTCGTAATGTAATAAATGACTGTTTTCCTTTCTTTCTGAAACTTTGAAAACGGGCTGTGTTAACGAGTATTCATATCCAGTGTGACATCGCGTCTGAAACGTTTTGTAGACGCGGAAAATAAAGGAAACAAATTTTCAATCTTTGTTCGACGAGATTGTGTCATAACGAAGATGGAAGCTGGACTTTGGATTTTCGGCTATGGGTCTTTATGCTGGCATCCTGGCTTTGAATTTGAAAAGAGTCTCACTGGCTTTGTTAAAGGATTTGGCAGAAGATTTTGGCAGGGAAACACGACGCATCGCGGGACTAAGGATAAGGTAATGAGATATCTGATGATTATTTTTTTACAAGTTACTAAGACTAGTTGTATTCTAATAAAACTCTCATTTGGATTACGCTTAACGTACTTGTGCGAAATCCGGAACGAAGAGCAACACTGATTTCTTCTAACGGCACGACTATTGAACGCACGTTTTATCGTCGAGATCTATAAGGAAAATAAATAAATGATACAGAGAAAAAGAAAATACCGTCTATCACCATTGACCTAATTTTGTCAAGCCCACAGCTCTTTCAGAAATTCTGAAGCTGCCTGTTTGTATTTAAAGCTTATCGCATGCGTCATTTTAAGGGAATAATTAAGAAAAAACTTCAAACACGCATACAGTACGAGCATTGATAAGTCAGAATGAATGTTGTACACAGTAGAATTTTTATTTACTAATTTTCTTCTTTCTATACGCAGAATAGCCAACACGTCCATTTGTTCGAATCGAGACTCAAACTATCATTCGTTTTAATGAAAAGGTGACCAAACTTATGGAAAGCGAAATCCTTACCGACCAGAGGAATAGAATTACATTACGAAAGGACAGAAAGGTTATACTGGAATAGGATAACTGACGAAGGTATTGGATAACCAGAACACTATAGTGCAGAATGTTCACGTCTAGTTAGACTTCTGGGTGGACCTGACTAATTCACCTTGGAATTATTAGAATTAGTGTCCTTCAGGGTCTTCGCGGAAGAGCTTTGTTCGTTAGAGGATTTTAAACGTCATTTTATATGGATATATATGTATACACAAAATAGTCTCACAGCCATAAACATAGAATTTTTTCCAACAGTACTTTTCCAATAAGTGTCGTCTGCTACCCGAATAAACTGATTAAAAGTCTCGACACATTTTTCACAGATACCAATTTAGTGCAGATTCCCAACTCTATGCTTGACGTGCGCTTTGTACCAATTTGACCAAATTCATGATTCGTAATGGCGATTATCCTACTTCCTGTCATCAGGATCCATTACAGTAGGGCTACAGTAGGTTATATATAAATGGCATAGTGATAGCGTGATCTTTAAACGACATGAATTGCCACCACAGACTGATGCTGTGTATCGCAACATGTCTATAGTTTGCAGAGAATAATTTCTAAAGAAAATTGTAGCTTGCGCATCTAGATATCTCAGAACACTCGCACGGTAAACTGTTATCTTCTGTCCATTGTTTCTATGCGTTCCTAAGTGCGGCAGAGAATCATCAGAGTGCGCCAGCGTCGCTTGCTCTTGATTACACACAAAAGTCCCGCCTGCAAGTTAGGGACGCGAAATAATCTATAAATATTACGATTACTTTTCAGGCTTGCACGATACCAGCACGTGAAATGGTCTCAACGTCTCTCTAGTTCATTTATCGTCCATATGTAAACATAGAAACAGATTCTGGCGCTATTTTATAAATAATTCAAATCCTAAATTCCGTAGGTTAGGGCGCGTCCAAATCGGCAATTACGAAATTCCATGAGAACGGATAACAAGTTATGGCTTTATTCGTGTTCCTTTCAATTTTTAATATATTATTAATGGTAATCGTAACCGGCAGAATTCTGATTGCTATGCACCAGTTATTGTAATGAGCAATTTTTTTTTTCAATTAGAATCATACTTTAATTATCAAGGTAGCCCAATTAATCGACTGTAACGACCCTTTCCAGCCTGAATGGTTAAGTAATTACAATGTCAATCACGGAATAGATTGGTTTGAGCGACCGTGACCCAATTCATTTTATTTAAAAGGCCGCAAAATGATATATTTGTGAGACAATGATGAACTAAATGACACAAAGAATATTTAATGATATTTTGCGCCCACGAAGTATTCAGGCAAGACTTTCATTTTCAACGATCAGGTATACTGATATGAATGGACTGTACACATGTACGTTTACATAGGAGTGCTTTAATTTCGTAAACACAATTAGAATGACTGACCAGTGAAATTTTAAGGAATTGACCATATTAGCCAGCGATTCTCAAATGAATATTTAAATTACATTTACAGTGTATGTATATATATATATATATATATATACACACATACTTCACCGTTTACATAATAAAGACAAACATGTTGCGTCCATAGTATACGAAGATCGTAGCAGATTTGTTCACCTGCATCAAAGGAAATGACATTCACACACGATGCACGTGTTGGCAGCAATTTATTTGAAAGAATTAAAAATAAATGAATTAAGGGTGGCTTCCGCGTTCCCGAGGACCATGTGGACTGTACATAACAGACGCGTGGCATGTGTGACGTCGCGAGGAAAATTTAGTTATGTATTTGGGCGCGTGCTCGTGCCAAGGTCGTCATCGTGATGTCTATAAATAAAAGAGTTATTTTGAAAAGCGCGCTCTTTTTGGAGAGGTTCACCGAACTTCGTCTAGAGCGCTGACGCCGTAGACGCCTTTGGCGAACAAAGGAAAATTCACTCGAGCAAAAATAATCGAAAAGAGATTTAACGAAATTTTTGTCTTTATTTTTGCAGCCTGGGCGCGTGGCGACACTCGTCGAAGACAAGGAAGTGAGTTCTGAAAAATTCTTTCTGCTATTTTAACTCATTGTACAATTATTTGCCTTCGAATTTCTATCGCATAACCATACGTAACCAGATTACACTAGCAGCGTGCATGAGATAAAGTAACTTTTGTATTCGAACGATTGCAACGAGCACGTTTCCTGATTGTGCTGTAAGGAAGTCTGATGATCTAGAACGAAGTCACATTCTATTATATTTATTCCTTTTATTTGCATTTTATAAGAAAACTGTATATAAGTCAGTTCGGGTTTTTTTGCTTACGCCAATGATTCTTTTTACAAGCCGACGATAAGACAACAGAATGTGGTTTCCAAGATGGAATTTCATCAGCCTTTTCAATGAAGTACATTATCATTATCTTGTAACTCGTGGAAATAAATTTTTATCAAATTTGCAGGGTATTGTCTACGGTCGAGCTTTTGAGGTCAAGGGTGAGGCTGCTCTGCCATATCTGGAAACAAGAGAATGCGCGCTGGGTGGTTACCTGTCCATACTAACTCACTTTCATTCTCGTGACGGAACTCGAAGTTTTCCGGTTTTGGTTTATATTGCTACAAACTCGAATCAGCATTGGCTTGGCGAGGCTCCATTGCACTCTATAGCGCGACAAATAACTGAATGCTCCGGACCCAGTGGACATAACGTGGAGTATCTTTTGAGGCGAGTAAAGAAACATTTGTTATATCGACCACCGATAAAGAAGGGATCCTAATTTTTTAAATTTTTTATAGATTGGCAGATTTTATGCATCATCATCTTCCTGAAGCCCATGACGAGCATCTTTTTACATTAGAAATCCTTGTTAGAGCAAGAATTAAGGAGCTAAATATGTGCCTAAGGACACTTATGGGTAATCGGGAATTTCATATTGAAATTACTGAGGATGGTGTCAATCCTGCTGACAATGAGCGCGATGATGAGAACAATATGTTGAGACAAGACTCGTTTCAATATATATCACGAGTACCGCCAAAGACTTTACGCTGCCTGAAAATGTAGACAATTTTTATTTTATTTTACTAATGCGACTGTCGATAATGCCGGACATTGATAAAGTAGATTTTTGTAAGACCATTCAACTATCGGTAAAGAAGGCCGCAGCTAATATATAAGATACGTTATTATCGATGGAGTGAGTTCTTGCCATGGGAATCACTGATAGAAAATAATCCTGCATTAAAATTTGATCGATGAATACTCTCAAATATTTCATATTCCTATTGTTCCCATTGGCTATACCATATTTGAAAACTGTGGTATTCAATTTATTTTGAAACTGGATATGGAACAGTGGCAAATTCTTGTGATGATTCTTTATCTATTCTCTCAGTATTGCTAGACGATAATCGCGCGAGCCTCAAGCAACTCGAGCATACTAACATCATCCGAGTTTTACGGATTATTTTAATAAATTTTATAACTTGTACATATTAATAATATACACAAACATAAATTAATATATTCCATAGTACACATATGTTTTGCTCTTGGGGGATCCTGGCGGATCATTCTGCGATCACTGCCTTAGCCAGGTGTAAACGCGTACGAGCCACGCGTCGTTCCTAATAATCTCACAGATAGAATTCAAGTAACCTAATTTATAAATTTTGATCGTTCTAGGCTATAAACTACTGTACTTATAAGATATTAATTTTTCTTTATTTTCTTATGACAATGATCGACATAAATGGTTTAATACAAGGATTTGTGGCTATTAACAATTTTCATTACAAAATCACGTCCTTCGCCTACCTTCTTCTTTGTCCCAATACCACAATATATTCACACATGAGAATGACTGAATCCCTACTGAATCCCTACTGAAAAAAATTCGAACCATGAAATGTCATAATGATTCTTACCACGATCCCGGGGATAATAACGGAAATAGGAATGGGACTTGGAAAGGGATGTAAATGGTTACGTTATCCTTGCGGAAAACTATCCCGGAACGTCGTCTGTTTCTCGTCGCACAGGATAAGTGCCGAAAAGCATTAAACCACCCATCCTACGGAACGATGCTCCCCCACGTACAAGCCTTCCCAGGACAATTCCTTTTGGTTTCGACCAGTAAGTTTTTTCTCTCAGCCAACAGCAAGGATCCGAGCCAAATTCAAAACAACAGCGAGACCCAAAGGATTCTGTAATTACGTAACACAAACGAAATAAACAAAAATACAGATTAATTCCAACAAAAAATCCTTCAGTCTGCACGACGTTGTTTCTCACAATTTCTTATAGCACGAGTACTTGTTGTTCAATTTTTTCCTTTTTTTTTTTTGGTCCCATCTCCTCCACTCCAGTCTACTGGACTTAACGGAAGGAAATCCAAAGAGGACTGTACCGAGACACAACGATGAGAGTTCATTATTTTCGCTCGGCAGTTCGCTTCGTGCCGTTAATGGGGGTAGACCATAAGGTAACGTTATCCCCGAGATACTTACGCTATATCGGTGCAGTGCGTGACGAACGTTCGTTCCGTCCGAGCTCGAGTGGGCTTCCCTAGGTTCATCTGCCGACTTCCACATCTTCCTCCCAAAGAAGTCCTTTCTGGTTCTGTAAGCGCGCCCTAACGCTTGATCTTCCGGCCATCCGCATATCGTCCTCACGCCGCACTTCCACCTGCAGTCAAGAATCAGTAGTGTGAAACAACCTTGTATATTTTTCGAACTTATTTTTCTCTGGCTCAACCGTGGGAATGTTACTTCGATTTTTTTTTCTTCAATCTTGTTTCCTGGAGATTATTATTCCTATTATTATTTCCTGGACATTTTTTTTGACTCCCTGTGCGTTATGCACTTCTTGCCTATCCCACCCACTTTATTCACCCTCGAGTTCACGTTAATTACCGGACGAGTGCGTTACTACCTCGCCAATTAACTTGGGAGAAAGGAGAATCGAACGATCGACGGTCTCTTGCACGGGTTATCGTCCTCTTGTATAATTTTTTTTACCCTTTTCTCTGATCCATTTGTAAATGCATCTAAATATCTATGTTAGGATATATATACATATTGGAGATAGCCTATCCCTAAGAAATATTGCAGTAAAGATCTGTTTTCAAAAATTGTACGATATAAGGTTTTTACCTAAATAACAAAAAAGACAGCATTACACAGACAAAAACGGGTAAGCTGACATTCCTAAGTGTAGCAAGTGTCAAAGTATCAGGTGAGTAATGCGAATAATCATAATATGATGCACTGAAACGGTTGGCGGTTTGGTAGTCATGATAATACAAGAGTGAGAACTGCTAAAGAGACACAAAGTGATCGGTGAGCGAGTGAGCGAGGTTCCTTAGCATCTCAAGCAGGATGCGAAATGGTGGCCACGGGTGAGCGTCTCTTTCGACTCGTTTGCCCGCCGGCTGGCAATGCTACCTTCTCGCAAAATGCCATGCGTCACGCCACCATCGCTCATCCACCCTCCTATACCCTCTGCAGCACGTTGGGACAGAGGAGTCGCGGACTGCCTAACCCGGGCCCCAACTATTGACACAATCTGACCCAATATCCTAGGAGGGTGACAGAAGAGACACGTGGAGGCGAAGAGTTTGCTCATTAAAATAGACTGCAGCGCTGTGAGCAAATGAAATAAACTTTCCCCATACGTATAAACTATACCTATGTAATGGTTGAGACCGGGTCGAGGTCCAGGGGCCTTATAATAGGGACTTATGATACGTTAGACGATCTATTAATAAATCCTAGCTCATATAAATCTTATCGGTACCGGTGATTAAAAACAATTAGCTAGTTTATCTGCCAGGAAGTTGAATATTCCCAGGAACAGAATGGAGCCTGCTATGTCAGACCCCAAAAACAGTCTTTACTTTTCATAAGTAAATAGGGCATAACGAGAGAATAAAAACTAAGTGATAAAAGGGAAGAGAAAAAGATGAAGATGAAAAATATAAACAGCCCCTAGGCTACTACAGCAGGAGCAGACTCGTCGCTTTGGTGAATGTGTAATTTTCATCAGGCCCAATTAACCAGTCAGGTCGGCCCCTCAGCTCCGCCGACACTGGCCTCGGAAGCATTCCGATACGAAGAAGCTCGTCGTCGCGTGAAAGTTGTTCGCCTCCTCGTTCTCCGCCGTTCTCCAGGTTCTCCTCCTTCGCCGGCAACATCTCCTCGCCTCGTTCACCTCCACGATCCACGCCGAGCACCCGGGTATCTACGCCAAGAGTTCACGAAGCTCCTAGTCTTCTACACGGCCAGCATTTATCCGATTGGGACTCGGCGGCCAGCATCCAGTTGTAATTGGTACTGAAACAAAAAACAAACCAATTGGAATAAAAAATAAAGAAACAACAATTATCCAGGAAAGTGTCAAACATTTTTTTTATCATTAGCTTCCATTACGAGCACTACCCCCCACCCGCCCTCTCGCCACAGGCGCCCATCCAACCCTCCGGCAGGACACCATTGTTACCACTTCTTTTTTATATGCTTTTTTTTATAACTGCCAATATCACATAGCTCTGTGTTTTGTAAAGGTATCTACACTGTCATGTAATGGTTAACGTGAGCCGAGGCCCGTGACTCATTAATTTTGGTACACCTGTGCCTCTTTTGGGCCCCTTATGACTTTGTATGCATATGTGTATATATATGTATACATGTATAGAGAGAGAGAGAGAGAGAGATGGGACATCGGACACACAGTCGAATACATCTGTATATTACACGTCTAGTATAGCCCGACCTCTCGTATACCAATCTTGTGGCTAGAATGACTCTACGCGCGACCAAATTAAAACTAAATACCAAGCCTCTTATCCGGCTGCTGGCTTAATGGGACGATGTCAGATAGGCCAACGCAACCAGAACCAGATACTCGAACCGGTACCGGACTCGGTTCGTGCGGCAGGTGGATGACGCAAGGTAGATGAATCTGCCTTTTCTCTTTCTTTAACTTTTATATGCATCCTTAACAAGCCTGTACCCTTCAGGACGGTCTGTTTTATACGAACGGATACAGGAGGACGATTAAATATTGCGCGCCAAATTCAAATATGCATATTCGTACTTGGGCAAGAATGTACAACGGATCTTACACGATACAAGACACGGTACTGGTGATCGACTGTTACGTAGCGCTTTGTTATTCTTTGTTACACAAGTAGCACAATTGGTCGGAATAATAGAGGAAAGCCACGTGCGCGACAGAAAAATCACATCGGCCATGAGAGGAGCGTGAAAAATGAAAGAGCGCAAAAGTAGAAAGGAAGGTTTATCATTTTTATCCGTTTTATCCTTCTTATCCTGACGCAGCCACTGCCTGTCGTGTTTTCACCTATATTTGTAGACGCCATAAATTCGCTATGGACATATAAATACAGCACAGTTCCATATAGCATTTGTAACGTTCGAATGATACAGATATGGAGGGACCAATATATATAGTCATGTATACTCACTGACGTGTATATATGTATATATCGACGTAACCAGCAAACTGCAAGTGAAGTACTCATCCGTGAGATCCTGTAACGCATCCTTCAAGCCAAAGCGAGAAGCCACTTTACGTAAGCCACGCTGTTTTATTCCGTTTATTTATGTAATGGCAGAACAGTTCCGGTCCCCGCAGACCCTGGCTAGGTCCCCTCCTTCAGGGTCTGTCTATCCATCCATATATCCATCCATCAGTCCTGTCTCCATTCTAAGTGACATATAAATACATTGTGTGTGTATATATACATATAGACATTTTCCAACTCCTACGGAGTGGACACTTCTTATTCTTACCTTGCTATTTCTTATCCGGCATTGTACATTTGTAATAGACGGTATATAAAGCGTCGGGATGACTCAGGATACGGGCGTTGAGTAATAGAGATTGCATTGACTAATAATAACAACAATAACGGTGAGCTGGAAAGTCATAGTCATCGAAAATCGACGAGGACAGATCGGCGATGATAGTTGGCATTAATATATTAGAAGATTTGGTATGGAGGACCGACGCTCGGCGTCGTTGCGTCGGGAAGACACGAAGCGCCATCGGTATGTACTGTCTCTTCCAAAGATGGTAAAGACCGGTAATAAATTGCGTGGGAGTTACTGAAAAGAGAAAGAGAGAGATTAAAAAAGAGTAATAAAGGATCTCCATACCGCAAATAGAAGTGCGGTTATGACGATGATGATGATGATGATGATGATGATGATGATGATGATGTGATGCATAATAATGGTACATTGCAGTACCACTTGGTCATCAATGAGAGAATTCATTTTCTTAATAAATTATTAGCAATATGATTTGTTTTATTGACACCAGCCTCGATGGTATCGAGTGTGTGACTGTTTTGCAGATTGAAATATTAATATTATTATTAAGGTGCTTCCACACAGTGTCTACAGAGATTCTACATTGCATAGCAACAGTGGCGTAATGCAACCCAAGTCGACTACTGCACCTCTTATAATTCTTTGCAACTGTCATCCATATTGTACTGTTACTAATGGGCCTATAATACACAATAATAATTAGACATGTGGACGATGACACTAAATTACCCAGGAAGGCGTAAAGGAGCGTCACGTGCTTCCAATGACACTTATGATAGATACACGGATGATAGTACGGTGAAGGATGATGGGAATGATGCTATGTATGATCAGACCCATCTATGGGGACCCTAGAGAAATAATGTCGGGCCGCCTTTGGGCCCGTTTATTTAAATGACCCCGGCAGCCTCTAATGTCATCTTTCTCTGCCTGCACCTTCGTCTACCTAGCCTAACCTATCCAATTCCCAGTGCTCGTCCTCGTCCTCATCCTCGGCTCAGGATGCTGAGCAGCGAACCGTTAAGTTTCGATTCCTTAAAAGTAGGAGAAGCTTTGCATACCTAATGATAGCTGTGCCGCATCAGCATCAGTTGGGACTACAGAAACCACGTGTGCCGACTCTAGGCTAGATTATGCTGCTCCGACTGTCTACAGTGTTTCAGTACTTCTGTCGTTACGTGTATACGGACTTTAGCTTGCGAGTTGAGATCCTGTACTGTGTATATGCAGAGAGGAGCTGAAATGTCAGAAAGAGAATTGGCCTAGGTGAATGCTCGCTAGTCATTTTCTTTTCTCACTGTTGGCTATGGTTATGCACACATGGAATATATAACTGTATATAGTGTACAGGGAAATAGAAAAGGGCAGATGTTACCTTGGATTATTTGTCAAATATTTTTAAGATCAAGGCGATATGCTTTTCTTGCTATTGACCCAAAAGTACTTTTGGATGATAACTAGTTAGATAATATCTTTAGTGCTGGTCAATGTCTCGTTAGGGACTTTGTAATTGACCTAGGGCTTTTCCTCTATTATACGTGGAATATTGAATAATAAGTAACATGACAGATGCAGCCTCATTCCTTTTTGTATTATCGTAGTTTCCATTAAAATGTCAAAAATGGCTTAATGCCTTACATACCTTAAATATCGTTTAATCAGACAATTAAACGCACGTAAAATCCATTGATACATCCAATGTCCAGTCGCCAATGAACATAGTCCAATTCGACTACCGGTATCATCATAATGGCAGGATCGTTTCGGATGGAAGTTGCATAATTCGAATCGTGGGAACCGATTAGATCGCATCCGGCGATTAATTTTGATACATCTTTTTTTTTTTCCAAGAAACAAGCAGTCTTCTGGATACCTCTTCTTCTTTCTTTTTCAATTCGCGTAACCGACCCTACCGGTCTTTGATCTTACGCAGCCTTGCGAATTCTTATCACGCCGAATCTGATAGTAGAAAAAAAGAAATATGTTTATTTCCATCAGATTCCCACGGATCACCATAAGTATCCCATTCTCTTCACATAGGTAAACCTATTTGCTCTGGACAGACATATCTATATGCAATACACATTCTCGGTACGCATTACCTATGTTTGGATACAGCCAGGTATATACAGTGCTATACAAAATAAATTGTCCCGCTTACAGCGCTGACGCACCTTTAAAATATAAATAGGTATACATAGGCGCCGCTCATATGGCTTATCTTATGGTTTTATATATATCTATATGTGCTATTAAGAAGATCTTACTTATGGTGTAAGTCGCGTATGTTGAGACGAACTTTCACTTGCCCTCCGGTTAAGGTAGATGCGAGTAAACTTAAAGGTATTCTTAAAGCGATGCTGTGTACCTTATTTCAGTCCTTTTTCTCCCTTTTCTCCCTTTTCACTTCGTTCTTTTCTCTCTCGTTATTCTTTCAGGTACTACAAGTACTCGCCACCTTCTGCAGCCATCTCAGGCATCCCCATTTAGCATTGCAGAATGATCCTGCCGCGATTAGGCGAGCAAGTCTCGCTTAGCGATTGCGAACGTGATTCAGTAGCTACAGGTCCTTTCATTCTGCAAAACCATATGATTGTCAAATAAAAGTTTATTACCAAAATCAATTGTCTACCAAATAAAAGAAAAACTCACCCGTATAAGGTCTCTTGAATTTTTTTCAGAGAATAATTATTAGTTACGCGTTTGACAAGTTGCATAATTCTTATCATTGACACTTGGATAATTGTGTTAACGATCACGCATTATTTTACAATAAAGCAGATATATACCTGCCACGCGGTAGGTATTCCTGTTTGTAGTAACGCAGAAGCAGGCGCTGCACATGTCGCTGGGAATTTATAAGACGGCGATTTATCTGAGCGATATTGGCCGCGTCTCACAGCAAAGTCATGGAATTACCAAGTCTTATGCTGCAGGAATACTTAACATATCCGGTTAAGGATCTTGAGGAGGATTCTCGATCGAAGTAAAAGGTCCTTGCCGGGTCTCCTCTTTATGTATCCTTTTTTTTCTCTCGATGCTTGTTCTTTATTTTTTTTGACCTCTTCGCTTCTTCGTGTATATCTATATATACCGTGACTCTTCTCACTGAGCTACCTGGTAGTCCAAGTGGAGTTTCACTTTCCGCCTGGCAGACGATTGCGGTGTCGTTAAAAGGTAACCGCGTTTACGGCTCGCGGATAAACCCGGTTAAACGTGGTTAAACGCGAGTCCCTCTCAGCTGAGTAGGTTAGGTTATGGTTAGATTAGGTTAGAACTGACTGCACCGTAGAGAGTTGCTCTTCTCTTGTATCATTTTACAGCGACTCATCCTCGTTGAAACGTTTCTAGTTTTACACTGTTTCCGAGTGGCAACTTTCACATTTGCGGATACAATTGGTTTTCGTTAAATTTCACAGTTTCTACCATTCGTCATTCATGCCGAACTTGAGAAATTTTTGACACGCGATCCTTCACGATTCCACTTGTTTAACAGAGGATTGATGCTGTTCATTACGAGATCACGATGGATTAATTCATTATGATTTTATTGACTAGTGTTTAGAATTCACAGAGCTGTGGCGTACGACAGCTGAACATTCCATTTTGGATACTACGTGACTCAGTCAATATGTCGGATGTCAACATGGTGGCGCTGATGTCACTTCCTTTTGAGCAATTAGTAATTTTTTAATTTCAAATGTGTTTTACGGGTCAAGCTTATCTTTTTTCTTTTGCTTCTTCTCGATTCACCAAAAACATATAATGAGCAGTTTGTATTTAATTCCGGTTATTAACCTCCACGGCATGGCGCTGCGCCGACATTGGGTGGGAAAGACGAATAATTCCCACTGGTCAGGATTTATTAAAACGGCACCGAAACTCATGATTAATTACAAAAACCGTCTAATTAGATACGCGCCGTTAATCGCACAGGGGGCTCCAGAAGCGTGCCAAGCTGTGTGTCTCACATAATCAGGAAATTCACAGTAGGATACAAGAAATTTCTGGAATACACGAGAACGAGAGGGTACGGTAAAAATGGCCGCTCTAATTATAACGAGGAACAGGTAAGTTTTTTCTTTTTATGGATTGGATAAAATAATAAGAAGGATTTATGATACGAAGTATGAAGAAATACACGTACGTAAGTTTTCAATATATCATTATTAATCGTTCACTGTGGTTTTTTTTTTCTCGTGACATCGTTTATATTGACAATTCATCTATTTACACAATATCAATAATATTAATAATATTATTAGTAATAATAATTAAATCATCATTATACACTTCTACTACAAATATACAGATCTCCTTTTGCGTCTGACCTTCTTATTATGTACGTTCATCGTGTATTTAATTGCGCCTGTCTATCCGTGTCTGTGAATTTGTGTAATGTGTCATGTACTTTTTTTTTTCAATGCGTGATTCTTTTTTTTTTTATACAAAAAGGTATACTACTCCGTCTTTACAATGTATATAATACCTTCGATTCTGTTTATATAGCTAAAAAAGGAGATGCGTTACCAAAAAATTGGCTGGACTGGCTCGTTTCCATTATTCCTATTTTTTTAATGGACTTGATTCGCGGAACGATAACTTAACCCGTTCCTATTTGGAAAATCACGTGAAGGAGGTAAAGAGGAATTTCAAGGAAGTGCACTATGGGTACAGGATCTTGAACATGATGCGTAGTACACAGGGACGGTTACGAATTTTCATTTTTTTTTTTTTTTTTTTTTTTCAGTTGGAGGAGGGAATGAATATTTTCTGCTACGCGTTTTCAAGGAACAGGGAAGATTCTTATATATATAACGTATCGTTATATCAAATAGTCCAAAGAAGTGTAAGTACAAAAAAGTGACAACAGCTTTATTACATATTATATTTCTATAATATAATCGGTTTAATACGTATATGTACGTGCGTTTTTTTATTCTTTTGTTTCGCTTCTTCAAGATTCACATTTAAATCTCCCGCGCGCATTTTTAATTATTAGGGTCGGCCGATCGAGCGCACGGCGAATCGATCTTTCCCAGGTTCGATCAATAGTCCTGATCTAGGGATCGATCGATCGCGAGACGCTCGCCCGATACTCCGAGCCTGACTTAGTTGGTAATATTTTCGTATAATATTATTTAACAGGAACATTATCGAATCTTTGTTCTTCTTCGTCGTTATCAGCATCATCATTATCATTATACACCGTTATCGTATTCGTCCGCGTATTCGTCATTATCATTACTATCGTTATAATCATCATCATCATCTACATCATCGCTCCCACTATTTATAAATAAATAAATTGATTATCATAGATAGAAAAAAAAAAAAAAAAAAACGGTCATCCGACATGGCGCGATTCCGATCGTGCTGCCTCCTACCGGAATTCTCGAGATTTCGAAAGGACGAAAAGCGTTTCTCGTGAACAACTGGATATCGTCCCTTTCATTTTGGTTCAATCGTCACCTATTTTTCAAAAATCCCCCACAAACGTTTTTTTTTTAATTTCCCGACAAAAAATGAGAATCCCGGAGACTCTTCGTGTATACTGAAAATTTAGTCTCGTTCTCGTGAAAGAAAAAAAGTTAATATTTTTTCTGAATCGCAAGAAGATCAATCACGTATAAATCTTTTTTTTCTCATATTCCATTACAGTCGTTCGTATTTCAGTAACAACCATTTTAGACAGAGTCGATCCGTTGGGTAGACGTTCTCGCGATTTACTATCGATTCCATTTTTTTTCACGAGGACGAGCATGCGCACAACACTTTTTGGCAACACATGCGCAGCTTTACACACGAGACGGAAATACGGGACGTCGTATACCGTTTAGTTATTCTGTTTCCCGTAGGCATGAAATATTTCTCTATTTCCTATTTGAGTTACGGACATCGGCTTGGCGCAGGAAAATTGTTCTTTTCATGCACCAAGCTAAAGTGTCGCATGCAAATGCAAGTGAAAACGAGCCTTTGGCCAACCCCGAAAAATTTGGCAAGTAGGGCTTGCCTAGTGGGAATCCCCAGTCGCCAAATCCATGAAATAGAAAAAGAGCTCGTAGAAAAAAAAAACGATATATCCAACTCATCCCACATTTCCGTCTTTTGACGTACGAATAAAAAAAAAGAACGGAATTATAAAAATTGACAATATGAAAGTACAAAAGAAACGTCGGTAAATGTGAAGTAAAAAAAAAAAAAAAAAAAAATGGTGGCTCAAAGAGGCGACACGATCTTCGGGTACGAATCGGCTAGCTGATATTTTTTGTTAATATACACACACGCATTCCTAATCATTTTCACACACGCACACACACACCCGAACCGAGACGCGCACACACATTCACGTACACTTAGCTAGGCATACACACATACGAAGACGCAGTCTCACTCGGAAATGAAAAAAGAATATGGACAATAAACGGAAGAAGAAGAAGAGAAGAAACATATATCCGAAAAATTACTGGAACAATGATAATGCGATATACATATAATATAATAATTAATAATATTAATAGCAATCGTAATAATTAATAATAGTAAATAACAATAATAATAAATTAGTTCTGTACAGAGTTGCTTCGAGCATGATAATATTAATACCTAAGACGGGCGGAATTGCGCGACCGCCACCACAGCATCGTCATCCTCGTATAGTAGTCGTCATTATTATGATTATCATCATCATTATCGTTATCATCATCATAATCATAATCATCCTCGTAATCGTCCAAAACCCCCAGGGGCCGTATTCCTCTCGCATTTCGCCCCTTTTTTCGGTATCGCCCAATTTTACAAAAAAAAAAAAAAAGACAAAAATATATATTTATATATATATATATATATATATATATATATATATATAGAATAATAATAATGACGCAAGTTTTCGCGAACTAGTAAATTCTTCGAAGCGATGACGTCGCTCGACGTCATCATTATCACTATATATGTCTCGCATCCATTCATTCGTACAACCATACACACTGGCATGTACACGCATAGGGCCCCGGAAATAAGGGGCACAATCAGTCGTCAGGCCCAGCAGAGGACTATTTTTTTTAACGCACGCATACTCGCACACACTGACATAATGGGCATTACGAAAAGTGTATTCACTTTTTTTTCTTCCTCTCGTTCGCCGAGGATACACAGTGTTGACAAACGAGTAAATGTGAGTGCACAAATACTCATTTGACATGATAGTAATAATAATAATAATATTAATAATAATAATAATAATAGACTGGGCACGTCGCTCCAAGACAGTCGGTGGTTCCTTAATTTTTGACTACCCGCTACACTGTATATCCTCACTGTGACTTTTAATTCCAAGATCAAAATTGATCATCGTACATCTAATATGGGTTTAACGGGGAGGAGGAAGGGACGGAGTCACAGGACTCCGGTTCCACCGGGGTCTAAGGGGGCCATTACACAGTTATACACTGATGGCTTATCGTTATAGTCAAAGGGGCTCAAGGATGACAGTACACCTACCTAGTATGTCTACTCTCGCATAAGAATGTCTTCGATTCCAAGGAGGATGTATTATAGAAACAAAAGTAGAGCAAGAGAGTGTTTCGTGTGTGTGTGGGGTGGGGTGGGGGGGGGGAGGTTGAACTATAATATAATAATATATAAAGAACTAAACTTCCGTGGCCAGGGTGGCAGCTAGCGCCGCGTCGTGCCTGTAATGATCATCTATCACGTAGACACCGCATCCAGAGTCACTGATGTTGTTGGATTGTGAATTAGGTGGCGGATCGGGCCTCTTGAGTAACGCTTCCGCGCAACAACTGGACTCCGTCGTGGTGATCGTCGACGACGTCGTCGTCGTCGTGATGGCGTTCGTCGTGCTGATAGGGCAGAATAGTCCGGCGGACGTCCTCTTGACGTCGAGGACGCCGACTCCAAGACCGATGCTGCCTATCGAGCACTCCTTCTCTTTTTGGAAGAGATGGGACGCACGATGTGCCGCCGCCTCGGTGTTGAGCTGCTTCGTCGTCCTGGAGCGTTCCTGGAGGACGGGCTCGGGCTTGTAACCGGAGCACGAGGTGTCCAGGGTGTCATTTTGAAAGCTGCCATCCAGATCGTCCCTCATAGATGCATTATTGACACTTTTATTGGCCCAGGTGTTCTTTATCATGTGGGCGTCCCCACCGACGACGACGCCACCTACGCCAACGGCACTGACCCCACCGATACCGATACCACCGATGCCACCGGGACCACCGGCGCCTCTCTTACTCATGCTACTGTGCACTGCATTACGTTCGTTTTGTAATCTGGCTTCCTCGTCGGCCTTGGCCTGTTCCCGCTTCTGGCGACGCTTCATGCACATGACGGCGACCGCCGCGACGAGGACGAACGCTGGCACCGCTGTCGATAGGGTAGCTATGACTACGACGTGTTCCGTGGTAAGACCGGCGTCCCTTGCTTCGGCCGATGCTACCTGCCTGGAGAGATTGCCGGACCAGTAGCTCGCACCAGAAGGTGGAACAGCTGGTACCGACGAGGAACCCAGGGACGTCAGGGACGTTGATACCGGAGAGACGACTGCGTCCAACTCCAAGGAGCAGGTCTCGCCCTTCCAGCCATGAGGACACTCGCAGAGAAATCCATTGACCCTGTTGCGGCAGGTGCCGCCGTTCCGGCAGGGTCCACTGCGACACTCGTCGACGTCGATGCTGCAGTCCTTGCCGGTGAATCCTGGCTTGCAGATGCACTCGTAATCGTTGGTTCCTGACAAGCACTTCCCACCATTGGCACAAGGTTTCGCTAAGCAATAGTCCACCTTGTCCTGACACAATCCTCCCACGTATCCAGGCACACACTGACACCTAAATCTGTTCACCATGTCTATGCAGGTGGCGCCATTCAGGCATGGATCACCCTGACAGTCGTCTACGTTAATCTCGCACCGTGAACCAATGAATCCCAATGGACAATTGCACTGAAATCCATTGAGACGGTCCGTGCAGCTTCCACCGTTGACACATGGATTCGGCGAACAATCATCAATCTGGGTCTCGCAATCGGGACCCGAGTATCCTGGTGTGCAGTGACAAGTGTATCCCTTGACGGGGTTGTCCTCGCAGGTGGCGCCGTGAAGACAGGGCGAGTCGCGGCATGACTTTGAGCTGTACTCGCAGTGTCTACCACTCCAGCCGGGTGGACACGTGCATCTGTAGCTCGAGGAGGGTTGCACGGTGAGTTCAGTCGACCCGGAACCACTGGTGGACGTCGTGGCTGAACTCGTGGAGAGGCTCGTGTTCGTTTCCATCGAACAGGAGCCGCCATTAAGACATGGTCTCGAGTGACAGTCGACGAGCGGCGTCTCGCAATCGGTACCGGTGAAGCCTGGAGCACAGGAGCAGGTGTAGGAACCCTGGCCGGTGTTGAAGCAGGTGCCGCCATTTAGGCAGGGCTTGTGATTCGTGCAGTAGTTCAGGTCCTGGTTGCAGAATAGACCGCCCCAGCCCTCGTCGCACAGGCACTCCCAGGGTTTTTGGCAGCTACCATGAAGACAGCCCGGATACCTCACGCACTCGTCACAGAACGGTCCCTTCCAGCCGTATTGGCAACTGTGGACAAAGAAGGAGGAACGAATTCCCAGCATAAATACTCAGTCGCCATCCGACAGGAGACACAGAGAAATGCAGAGCTACGTATTATAACGAGTAAACTAACCTCAAAGGGTAAAAGACTGAACGGTATATTAATGCAACTAGGTTAGATTAGTCCTGCATCCACTCTATGCATATACTGCACCATAGTATGGATGCATCCCATACTAATCACGCTATATATAACATTGCCTACATTCACATACTGTTATACCGTACAGGCAGTACAGGTAACACTGTGCAAGAGCACCCGGAGGGATGCTGGAGAGGATCCCGGAGCCATTACGTTATCCAGGATTTGAGCCGCAGCATAATCCAACATCGTAAGACAGTCACGCCAAAGAGAGATAAACGAACGAACAAAAGAGAACGAAAATGGCAAAAGGGAGGCACGAGGAGCAAACTAGGAAGAGGGCTGGAGGTGAAGGAAAAGAATGAAAGAGAAAGAGACGAATCTAAAGAAAGAACTAAAGGTAGGTAGGTAGGTAGGTAGGTAGGTTGGTAGGTAGGTAGGTAGGTAGGTAGGCAGTCAGTCAGATACAGAAGAGCCGGGATGAGGTGGAGCGAAGAGTGAAGAGTACAGAAGAGACTGCCGTCCGAGTGTACGTTGGTGGGGATGGAGTCGACGAGTAGTGTTCCCACGGTTCGAGCTTCAGCACAGCCGTTCAGTATGCGGGTCAAGGAAAGGTTACGCTCCTCTCTGTATACGTGTGTCTGAGTCCCATGTATATATATATATACGTGTGCCTTAACTCCCTGCCACACCAATACCAGAGTCCGAGCCTCTTTGCCTTGTGTACGTGTGTACCTACGTGGAGCCATAGCCATCGCATGACTATACCATTAACGTCCCCATACAGAGAGCACCGTTCGGGACCAGCCAGGCTGACTCGAGAAGAGACGAGAGAGTAACGCGGGGAGAGGACGTCAGGACGGGGGTACAGGGTGCCGCAAATTAGATATGGATATCGAGAGCAACCGATAACCGATAAGAGACACGGGATGAATCTGTCGATGACGTGGACGATGGCTGGAGGATGCTGGGAAACAGAGTCCCGATCGAGGGGTTGGAGAAAAAAAGAAAAGTGGGTTGCAGTAGGTATTTCCGCGAGTCTCCTGGAACGAGTGACGTAGAGGCGTTGATAGCGTTGCGAGAAAGTACCGAGTGGGGGCAGCACGTTAGACCGAATGACAGAGGAGTCTCCCAGAAGGCACGTGAGTTAAATAACATTAATGGCCGTCCGCGTTGATCGGCAGCACTGTCTACGCCAATGGCCGTGCGAGCATCGGTATTCCATGCGGGATACAGTAAGGGCCACCGCCGATAGACTCCGAAATTTCAATTAGTTTGCCCTGCGATTCTTCCACGTAATTCGAATGGGAGCCCGCGAGCGACGGAGAATCGCGCATGCGCCCGAGCCTCCCAACGCGCATGCGCACGAGGAGCCTCGACGCACCTTCACGCATGCGTCCACCTTACTAAACGCATGCACGAGACGAGTGTCCGTGTCCCACGAATCTCCGGCTCCCACGCTCTCGGCGCTCCGACGGATTTATCGCTCTTACGCTTGTTCCACCTCGCGCAGACACAATCGACAGCACTGCCGGTCCCGACGAACGAGCTTATCATGAATTTTCGGCGTGGATCGAACGATACCGGGGAGTTCGTGGAATTCGCACGTAACCCGGGAATCAAACCCGAGTCGTTATCCATACATGCATACTGGCTGCTTTGTACGCGAGACTCTTCTCGTCATTGGGTCCAAGTCCCAGAGAGAATCGTCCGTAGGGGACTTGACGCCCCTTCCTCCTCCTTACTCCCCATCGTACTACAGACATCTCCTTCACGGTCTACTTTATCTACTACCGAGAGTGTACACGTATGTACCCCCCTCCTTCTCCCACCCACCATTTCCGTTTCCTATATATCTGCGCTCTACCTGGTACCTTTTCTGCACCTCTGACGAGACGAAGCCACTCGAGACTACTAGGCCCATTGACGGGGTCCGAGCTGCGATTCCTGGGGCCTCTCACGGGCTCGCATGTTATAGCGTCCCTCTCCTCCCGCCACCCCTAGCAACGGGTATGTATATATATATATATATATACCGTGCGTTAGTGCGGAGACTCACTACCGGAATCGTCATCGTTGACTGCTCTACCGAATCTGAGACGTTAACGAGAATCAATGAGGGACTCGGTTGCGAGGAAGTTTAAAAAAAAAATGGGCCCGAAGATGTTTGAGTGACGTTGAATTTAAAAGGAAAAAAAAAAAGAAAGAAAAATAAATGCATTCTAGCGCAATGTGTACGGGTGGCTGCCGTGCCGAGATAGTCTATGGCTGCTAACGGGACAATTAACCCCGGCCGTGGGTAATTAGATGATCGAGTTAAACTCGAAAGCCCGGGTTAACGGAGGCCCGAGATTCTTTCTTGATGTAATGTTCGGGGTGAGAGATGAAAGTAGACAGACAGTCGACAGAGCAGAGAGAGAGGAGAGAGCGGACGGTTATAGGGCCCGTGGTTGCTAAGGGAAGCGCGAGAATTCGAATTAAGGGTAGGAGGGAATGGGGGGGGGGGGGGGGCCCGATCGACCAACACTGGTAAGACGGGAACTTATTGAAGTGAGTGTACTGCCGCATCGTGTCCCAGGTACGTACCTGGGCCCCATAGGACCCCGAACAACTTATCCATAGACTACGGTTCCAACCGCTGAAAAGGGACCCCCCTGCTCTTGTTGCACGGTGAAAATTTTTTCTTGTTGTTGCACAATGGTGACATGTTCTTGGAATTCTTCTACTTTGTGCAATTCTCTCTTTTGATTTCTATGGGGCCCAAGAATGTCGCTATTCGAGGAACGAGACGCTCTGTCCTCGACGCTCCCTCCTGTTGTACTGGAGTTTTCACTTACAGCCATTATCCGAGGCTGCACCCTAATCGCAAAGTACCGCTACCGGCTCTATCGATACTAAAAGTACTTGACGGTGCTGCTTCAGAAGAAAATGTACAATTTTATCGGATACTCACACGCACTCGTTGGGCCTGGTGCAGTGTCCGTGCTGATCGTCACATCCGGGCAGGCAGCGAGCTGAAACGCAAGACAAGAGAGTTTCAAGATTAAAGGTGAATCTCCATAGCAACGACATACAGTATCGTGTACAGACTATTCCCAGGCTCACGTGACGACAAGAAGACCGGAAACGCGACGTAGAAGAGGAAAATCCAGCACCGAGGTGAAGTCCGGAAGGGACGCGCTGAGAAAGGTACGGAAGCAGCGGTCGGGAGAGAGAGAGAGAGAGAAGAGGGAACTCGAAGGCTTTGGAATCGCGAAAATTGTGTCACGCAGCAAGCACAGCTTGTCCAGTCCGCAAATATCCGAAAGTTCTTGGCTCTGGGCCATAAGTGCACTACTCCTCCCACAGTGCCGGCATCTTCATCGTCCTCGTACTCGTCACAGTGGTCCCCGTGTCAACAGCTGACGTCAATTTAGATTCGACAGGACCACGGAGCTCAGCCTTGCGACCTGGTACGTTTATGTTCCTAGACTACAAGTACCAGTTTGGATCGTGACGATCTCGCGGTAATGCGAAGCGTATCCGTGGCACGGGGTCAGCCGTGTCGAGGATAATCGTAGGACTTCATGGGGTTGAAGGTACCCGCTGAGGAGGTGGAGGAGCTGGCGGCGGCAGTGCGAGTGAGTCAGAGCGAGAGTGGAGAGACGGAGGAGGCTGGGAGAGGGAGAGAGGGAGGTAAGGAAGGAGAGAGAGAGAGAGAGTAACCAAGCGAAGGAGCAAGAGATGTTGAGGACCGGAGGGCAGCGTGACCTTGGCACCTAGCGCATCGTCGGTATTTATAGTCTCTGCTGGTTCGACGACGAGAGGAACGGACAGAGTTGGAATTGCGCGAATTCCACGTTCCTCCCCCCCCCCCTCTCTCCCGTTTTCACTCGTGCGACAATTCTTTTTTTTTTTTTTTTTCTTCTTTCCTCCAGTCGCCGCCGGTCAGTTTGAATTTACCGGGCAGCGGACGAGGCCGCTGCTGCCTCTACGGGTAGAGAGCGACGGGTCGTAAGGTGAGGGGAATCCCCGAAGAATATGAATGCTTCGATTTCTCATTGATTTACGGAAACTTCACGTGTCACTTTGGAATGGGGACGGTGGTTTCTTGCGTAACGAGGGGATTTTCTATTCTCTTCTTTTCCTTTGCCTTAAAGTCCAGGTACCTCGGCAACCCTCCCAGGGAAAGGTTATGGTCGTGAGGTGTAGGAAGAAGGTGCAATAAGGCGGGGAGGGAGAGGGAAGAAGGAAAGCAAGAAAAAAGCAGGGAATCGAAAGAAAGAGAAAAAGATGGAGTACTGGTCGACGGGGGCTCGTCGACGAGGGACGAGCCTCGGGATATCGGTAGTGGACTGTGAACGTAAAGGCGAGTCCTCAAGTCCGGCGCAGCTGTTGGTTAAAGCACCGATGGCAGCTGTCGAGCTCGGTTGCTGCCCGTCGCGTTGCAGCTGCTTCTGCCTTCTCAACCAACCCCTATACGACACCCTTTGAAACCCCCTGCACCTAGCCTCCACCGGTTTTCATTTTTCCCTCGAACGGTTCAACCCTTTGGCCTCCTTAGGGGCGAACGGCAACGCGCGAGAGAGAAGGAATAAACGAGAGGAGCGAAGGATGGATAAAAAGACTAAAAATATCTTGAAAAAGTCAAAGAGACAAATTCTTCCTTTAAACGTTCAAACTGATCGAGCAACGTGCTGCAAATTCAGCGCGAGTGACGATTAGATCCGTCACTGAGTTTCCTTAAGTCGACCAGTCCACTAATTCCCTGATCAAGGATAACACCGAAATGAGCTCCTGGAGCAGATGGCATTGTATTACGGGGAATGAAAAGGGCGGTTACAACCCTTCCGTGAAGAGCCCTCCGGTCTTCGCGCCTAACCCAACCCAACGCTCCTAGTCCAGTCGTTCGAATTAAGTCGATTATCAAGCCGACAGAACGTTGAACGAAGGACACTTCCGTTTCAGTAGTCATATACAGGGAGCCGGAAGTAAGCGCCGTCGTATTTACATCGAGACGTCATAGTCGTTACTATTGTCCCTCGAGATGTACCCGCGGACAGATGAAGATTTCAGCGCTACTGTCAACCTCCGAGGAAACATGAAATATCGAAGAAGCTTCGTACTAAAACTAACCACACGGATCGTACCGTTCTCTCCCTATACCCTCTTCCCGCTAACTCGCCTAGTCTCGTCGTCGAGGTGGACGAGAACAGAGGAGCGAATCGCCGAGCGCTCGGAGACGGTAAAAACGGGGGCAAGGACGGGGACGCTGGAGATGGATCAGCGCTATCCGAAGCGTGGGAAGCGACTGGACGTCGTCCCCGTGGATACCGAGTGCAGTGGTAGCTACGTGTCTTCGGCGCAAGGCCCAGACCGGTGAAGGTGAGGTGGGTGGAGGGGTGGGACGATCAAGTCACTTTGGAAAGGAGAGACGTCAAAATGTTATACAGCGCGTCCGAGGCATTGATAAGGCCCCGATGTCACAGACGGGAATAGTACGTACGATAAGTGTGTTGTGCTTAGGGAATATACTCACGAGTGGCACAGTAGTCCCCCTTCCATCCCGACAGGCAGACCTTCTCGCCGCTGGGACTACAGCTGTAATGCCCAAAACTGTCGTCCCTGGGACGACAAAGATTTTCGCATCCCTTGCCGTAATAATGGGCGACACAGGTGACTCGATACTCGTAGGACATGCTGGAGTGGTCGCTGCGATGCTCGTCCTCCATCCAGGTGGGCCCTACGTCGAGCCACTTTTGCGTGGTCAACCTGGCGATCAGGACATTCTCTGTAAGAAGAGAAACAAACAAAAGGGCCCAGGTGAGTCGATGTGTTTTTCTCTGGGAACAGAAAAGGTGCCTCGTTCTAGGTTAATACTTTTATTTTCTCTCTCGTTTGGCTCGCTTTGGGTATATCTGGTCTGGTGGTAAGGCCCCTTCCTAGGGCATTATCATAATGGGGGCCCCGATTAGACGTTGCGTTACACGGTGTAGGATAGCTCTATACAGATATAGGAGCCACATTGGGTCCCGAGCGCAGCGCATGCATGCTGTATAAATGGCAAGAACCGTCTCACGCTTTTCGCCTTGTTCCCCCCAAAATTAAGAGGGCCCAACCGGAGGAACCACCGTTTAACGGGAGGAACAGGCTGGCTGCCTACCGAAAAGTGGGAACGGGAGGAATCAAGTGGAGCATATAGACGGGCTGAGATGGCGTGTCGGGGATACTTAAAAGCAAACTGTGCGAGGGGCATATAGGGGCCTTACACGTTCCAAGAAGAAGAAAGAGAAGTAAGAAGGAAACGATAAAGTCAGCTAGCAGTTTCAGCAGTGTTATGGCAGAAGGAACCTTCGGAAATAGGTAAAATGGTTGATAACAGTGTTAGCAGCAGAAGCAGTGAGAAAGTTAAAGGACTGAGAGGACTTTAAAGGAAAAAAAAAAAAAAACAAAAAATTGATAAAAAGAACGAGGGTAAGTCCTCGCATTAGAAGCAGTAGTCGAGCGGGGGCCCTACGGGGCCTCACAGGTGCGTCCTAAAACGTAACACTCGCTCGCGTGTACGTACCGTTTCGAGAGAAACGTCATACGTGTTTAACGGGCCCAAAGTCAGACACGAGAGGACCCACGAGAGGCCCCGAAGGCTTCCAGGGACCGGATTAGGAAAATCTAACAAAAATTTCTAAGGCCCCGCTCGCTCGTGGGAAACACGAGGAACGACAAAAAATAACGACCATCTAGACACACACACGCGCGCAAAGGCCGATTCGAGGATTAATAAATGAAAGAAAGAGAAAAAAGGATACAGTGAATAAAGGGCCCAAAGGGTTAGAAATGAAAAAGATTGCCAGAAGGCAATTATTCTTATCGTTACCATTATCGTCATACAAAGAGTCAACACACGCGGCAGGTGTCTCCTGTGTCTCACGTACGTCCGTCCAGCCACATATTATTCACATAAATCTATCCTGCAGCTTTTATACGGCAGATTAGATTAAGCCGATGGAACTGGGCCCAAATTACAAGGCCCCTCTACCGGATTGCTCGTATAGATACTATTGCTGCCAGACTGTCATAATCGTCAGAGTCTCACAGTCGATCTGCGGCACCAGGGACCTTCGTGCATCCTCCTGCATCTCACGGGATCGTCTCGCTCTGTCTGGAACCCGTTAGGGGCCAGGGTGCGTAGAAGAAGGCAGAGAGAGAGAGAGAGAGAGAGGACGACGGAGATACGGTAAGAATACGAGAGAGACAGAAAGGATACAGGTGATGCACGCGAACTTTCCGGCAGTTCTGACCGAGCCGGTGGCCGCGTTTAATTCGGCGCTGCAGGTGTATAGTAGAGCGGGGGGCCCAGGGTGAACGGAGTCAAGACGTAGGCTGAAGGCGAGGGAGTTCAGGCCCGACGGTGGGACGAGGCCCCTGCCGTACGAGGAAGGAGGCGAATCGGGCCTGAGAAAGGAAGCAGCATCCGAGTAGCGGAGCAATAAAAGGCTCGTTTCGCCGACGTCGCAAGGCGTCCCGGGCGCGTCTGGCCTTCCGTCCATAAACGCACTACAGGTAGTCCGAGGGCATTGCTGTTGTTGTCCGAGATCCCGCGCGAGGGATGGAAAAGCCAAAGAATGGGCCATACGCGTCCCGGGCTCGACGTGTTAAAATGCGCCCCAGGCGATAAACGGACGACTGCGATTCATACGGTATACATTGTAAATTAATGTGGATATTAAATACGACGGTGTGTATGAATTAAAGGGGGAAAAAAAAAAAGATTTCTTTTACTACGGAAGCCTCGAGGACTCGAGTTTCTTTCTACCTGCTGTCAGGACTCGTTCGTGTATCCCGTATAGGAAGGTGCGCGCGCACCAGACCCATCATACGGATCTCGTACGGCGTCGGGACGCTAATTAGAATCGCGAGCGGAAGCAGGGCTGCCAAGCGTGCCGCTGCCGGTAGACTCGCACCAGAGATTCGTTTTACCGACAATTAATTAATTAGTCCTTTACCTGCTGCTCCCGTACAGTATACGCGGCTAACAGTACCCGGCGCCATTAACGCAGTTGGTAGCAGAGAGAAACGGAGAAAGAAGAAGAAAGAAGAAAAGGGAAAGAACAAATTGACGAGTGCCAGAGAGAGTTGGTAGCCCTGCCGGGTAACGGATACGACGTGAGAGAGTAGGCGTGTGTATATATATATACATATAGGGTGGAAGTGAAGTTATTCGAGAAATAAGGCTTAAATGCTCGTGTAAGGGCTCGAAAGATAACCCTTACCCTATCCTGACTCTCGCTTCTAACCCTAACCTCAAAAGCTTCAAGCCGCAGATACGACGACGCACGCACCCCCCGTCCAATCGGAACTCCCCGGCGAGGGTTAATGGCTCGGCAAACTCCCTACGACAAACTGGATACCTCGCGCTCGTCTCTTCAAACAAGTACAGGACACTTGGGGTGCATCTCGCAAGGGATGAGAGACGCGCTACGCGCGTCAGTACCGTGGACTGGGGTTGCTGTCCTCGCAGTCACGAAAAACTTAGTCCCCAGGGTTGGTCGCGATGGTGAAAACACGTCGTACGTAGATACTGGAGTGAGTGCTCGGGGCTCCTATAAACCATATAGGATACGTACAGGTTCACGTAGACGGGGATGGTGTCGTGTTACCCTGGTGCCGGCAGGAGGTACTACGGTTACACAGGAAGGAAACACTAGTGCCTCGGGTGCCTCGGGTTGGGCCTCCTATCCTCTTCTCTAACCTATGGCTGTTCTATATATATATATATATATATATATATATATGTACCCGTATACTGCCTGGATAGGTAGGGAGAAGTCTCCGAGCAACGCGGTACATATGTACCACGTATGTGAGCACATACGGTACAATGTATAGACGTATGTGCTCTCTCTCTTATGTATCACGGATGGGCGCGCGCCTTTCCAGGGAAAACTACAGCGAGACGAGTCGACGTGCTGTCGGGTCGAGCCGTGATATTTTATTCATTTGGCGAAGTATTTTTTATAATATAAAAAAAAAAGTAAAAAATAATTACAAACATTTTTCTGACGATTAGTGAGGTGGCGGGGGGTCGAAGAAATTACTTCCGGTAAATTGATCGAGCACCGAGGAAAACGAGTTGCTCCGCCATCAGAGCAGCTCGAGGCTCGAGGAGGTTTCTGGAGGTTGGGGAGGTTAGGACGAGACCGTCCCGTATCTGGTGAATGTCGCGAGCCCGCCGGAAGTGGCTTCTTGGCTGTCTCGGACCCGAGACCATCGCCTAACCATCACCTCATACCCAGCTGGCCTGCACATGCCAGGGCCGAACGCACGTTACCCCCGGGTGCCCCTGGGGAACTAGGCTTTACGATAAAAATCCAGCGGGACGCGTGCGCCCCAGATAAAAGCGGTTTAAAAACGTTTCAACGAGACGAGAGATAAGGGAGAGTCGCGCGGGTCTGCATGGCGGCGGGTGATGGCAGCGCGCGCTGTACTCGTAAGAGGCTGTGTGCGACGCGCGTGCATCTTGGGCACGTTGGCACGCATAAAAATCTTGACATGAGAATTATGATTGTTCGCTTACCAGGCGAGTGCTGCGTCGTGTTGTCTGCGTCGTGGTAAGCCTCCACTATGAGGGAGAAGGTGCCCTGCAACAGACGAAGGAAAAAGAAAAGAGATATTAAAATTGTTATTTGAATTTCGCGGCCAGCACTTTTTAACGCTAGAGAAGACCGATTCAAGTGATACGCGCATGCGCGCCCGAAAGTCTCCCGTAAAGGTGCAGCTGCCAAATACCCTGGCAATTAGTAATAAATTAGGGCGCGTTTCTGTTTTTATTTTTTAAGGGTTGCGGCACAGTCCAGTCCACGCATGCGCACCTGGCATGCGTTTAGCAAAAAGAGAGAGAGGAAGGAGGGTGAAGGAGGAGGACTCGCGCCCGTAGACTTAGAAGCGTGCCCCTAAAAAATACGGCTGGAAGGGGTTGAACGGTGGTACGAAGGGGATGCCGGTGAAAAACCTAGGGGAACGTAGCCAGAGGGAAGGAGAGCGGAGCAACCGCCCCTGCGCGTGGAACCCTTTCGAAATTGCCAAGGGGTGACTTCTAACGTCGTGCCACCGGATATAAATCGTGCGTGTGCTGGCACGCAGTCCGCGTAGCACGCGACACTGGAGACAGGGAGAAAAAAGGGTGATAGGAGGAAAGAAGAAGAAAAAAAAAAAAAAAAAACAGCACGAAATTCCCATACTAATAATCAAGATCGACGTTACTCATTACGTTAAAAGAATTTCAAGCGTGCGCAATTATCATCGGCGAGCTACGAGCGCCGAGTAGATAAAATATTTCACTGTGAATTGAAAACAGCCGCGACCGCGGCGACTCGGGCACCGAGGCAGGTACGTACGGCCCTGTAATATATAGGTATATACGCGTAATGATACTCCACTAAGGATATCCTGACAGATCACTCCTCAGGATATTCTGCGGTTCCTCTTCCTTCTCTCTCACTCTCCCACCACAGGCCCACAGACAGGGCCGACAGAGATACATCGTGCGATTAGGTACGGGTGGCGCGTGGGCGTCGTGACGTCCAGACGTCCCTGCAAGGACGAGGCCTGACGATAGCTGGCAAGGAGTCTACGGCCTTCCTGTTCCGCGGCAGGCACGCTTAATTATTAACGTCAGACCGCGACGTTACGCGGCCTCGTTACGCCCGTTGAATAATAAACGCCGTTTCCGTCGCGGTTCTCTCGCCGAGAGCGCCCAGACCCTGTGCTTTCTCCGGCCTCCCTGTATTTTACGCTCTAGAGTCTCTGCAGTCCCAGGGCAGCGTAGAGCACATGCGGGTTACGCGTTACCGAGTGGCCCGCGTGTAGCATCGCGTGCGCCTACGAACGGTCAAAGTCCAGGAAGGGAATTGACAGGAGGGAAATGGAGAAAAGCCGAAGAGCAAGGGGGGGGGGGGATGCCGAGAAGAGCTGAAGCAAGGAATCCAGAGCGCGGTAGGAAGCTGAGGGGGAAGCCAAGAGGAGGAGGAGGAGGAGGAGGAGGAGGAAGTGAGGGGAAACAGAGTGGGAAGGGCAGAGGGAGTAAAGGTCGAGCCTGGCAAGGAAGCCCAAGGCCTTCCTACGTGCTTCTCGCTGCACTGGTAGCAGCGAAGCATCCTGGAAAGGTACCGGGCGAAGGAGTTACGCGAAAGCGACGACTGGGAAAGGGAGTATCGGAACGACGAAGAGGGCGCCGCGGAGATAAATCGCACGGCAGACAAATGCCACCGTGGACGCTCGCTAATTTATAACAGGGATACGAATTAAGCCGACAAAAAGCTGAAAAAGCCGCGGCATCCGGGGAACAATGTAGGGTGTGTTTCGGGACGGAGCTTCGGGATTGCTCGCGGCTGAGCCACGTTACCGTGACAGTGAGAAAGAGAGACATGAGATACCGATACATAAAAAAGAGAAGGAGCAGAGGATTCCATGGTGGATGAAAAGGGAAGAGAAGAATGAATATAGGAGAGAGGACAGGAGAAAGAGAGAGAGAGAGAGAACTCGGGAGTTGGTTCCCACGGCTGCGCAGCATACCTCCACCTTCCCAGCCTTCTCTTTGCCTCACTTCGTCCCACTCTAACCCCAGTCTCTCTCTCTCTCTCTCTCTATCCTACTCATTCACTCATTCTCTCTCTTCCTCTCTTCTACTCACTCGCTCCCTCCGTCTCTCTCTCTCTCTCTCTCTCTCTGTCTCACCGAGAATATTCAGCTCCCCACCATGCCGGTCCGTGCACCTTCCCATCTCTATCTGCATCTCTCACAGACCTTTGCATTCTCATTGATCCTCTCTCTCTCGCTCTCGTAGCAAGAGCACGCTACCTCCTCTACTCCCACCAATGGAATCGTTCCGACTACCATCGTCCAGTCAGTAGGTACAGTCATTCCCTGCTTCTCTCTCTTGCCAATCCATTCACCGATTCTCTCTCTCTCTCGCTCACTCTATGTCTGTCTCTCGCACAAGATACTCTACTCCTGCTGCTGCACGTAGCCTGGACTAACCGAACCGACAATCACGGGAGTAGCGGGTGCATCCAATTCTGTCTCTCTCTCTCTCTCCTTCTCTTTCTCCCTTCCTCGTATTCTCTCATTCCATGTTACCTACGTGTTAACTCCGTCCTGTTTCAACCAGGAGAAAGATGACGGACCCTTTGCGAAACTCAAACGATACCCACAGACTGCAGTTGCAGTTGCAGTGGCTGCATTGCCACGACGGTTCACTGAGCACCGAAGAGGATAAATTCTTTGTAACATTGTGGAGCCACCTTTAGGCTCTGCTCTCTGCCTTCGCCCGTGTCTAAATACCCGCTCATTAACTTTTACGCCCTTGTACCCTTTTATTTCGTATACACAGCCAGTGGCAACAATACGTTTCCAATGGCCACCCGGTGCATCTCAGGTGCATCTCAGGTGCATTTAGATACTTCCGATTTTGCAGCGATTCCTTCTTTCCTTTTTCGCCCGTCCTGTCTCTCTTTCCTTCTGGCGACTCCACAATTTACACGGTTAACGAAACCCTCTGCGGGAGGGGGAAGGACACCCTTTGGGATCCTATGGGTTCCTTCTCGCTGCTGGGAGGATTTTACGACCACCGGGAATTTAACGATACGAATGCTCGCGGGCATTAAGGCGCGCGCGCATGGGAAAGATCCTATTTCCTTGGCTACTATTAAATGTAGCCATTCTGGAACATTGAGGCGACACAATGTGTTTCCACGCGGATGCTGTCATTTCGAGAGGAAAAGAATTAAGATCCACCCTTACGTCCTTTCCTCGGTGTTCATTTGTTCGCTCCGTTTGCGTTTATCGAGTGTCTCGTCGTTCTCATTATTTCATTGCGACAAAAGGAGGACAGAATCAGCGTCGAAACGTCAATCGGCTAACAGCTGTTTTCAAGTTGGCGGTCAAACGCGGTTAAAATTGTGATATTTTGAGAATTTCGCGAGCGCCCCGAATATTTGGCAAACCATAACTCACGACTGCTTTAAAATAGAGCGACTGTATCCAGTTAAGAATCTTCGTAAAATCTCCATTGAAAAAAAAGAAAAAAAAAAAAAGAAAATGCACACCTGTCAGAACTTAGCGACACGGTGCGACAGGACTACCAATCGTTGGCACAAGAAAAAAAAAAAAATAAGAAACCAGATAAGGAAAAAAAGTGCCGTTCCAACGATCAAACGTATTTCAAGAGCAATAAAGAAAAAAAGTCGCAAACAAAGAGCGACAAATTCGCCGCCACTCCAACCGAACGTCATCATCGACTATCCCACGACTTAGAGAAAAGTAAAAAGAAGAAAGGTAGACCAAAAAAAAAAAAAGACGCAGAAGCTGCCCAGAAATAAAATACACGATCGAATGGAAGCCAGAAGTCAATATCGCCACTTAGGATCGAAATAGCCGGCCCGTAGATTACGAGTCCCGGGCAGCGGACCCAAAAGTGGTCCTAGCCGCGATCATGCGTATTCAACGTGTGTGGCTCGTACTACGCTGAAAGAAAGAAGTCAACCAGACTAGCAGAATGAACGAAGTCGGGGCGAGTATTGTGACTGTAGTAAGTCCCAGATTGCCCGAGGGGCCTTACGAGTCCGAGAATAGCCGTCTATACGTGAATAAGTATGTATATATCAGGCACGAGTCCCCATCGGGCCCACCGATCTACTTGTCCATTCAAGACTACAATGTATCCACCAACTACACACGTCCGTAAAATCATATGTGTATTACATACGTATATATGTACGTATATAGCAGAGTATTCATTGAGGTAATGGGAAAAAGAAATAAAATAAAAAAGAATAAATAAGACAACGTCGGTACCTACTTAACCGACCCTATAACGTACTATACCAGATACGATAGCATCTCCGATCATACTACAGTAGACCCATGCCGTATCCTACAGGCTGTATCACCTCGGTAATACATTATCGTGCATCGTACAGGAATCAGAGTACAAACGATAAAGCAACACGGTACCCCACAGCCCATGGGTACTAACCTAACCCAACCCAGCCTAGGGTACAAGCACATAACCTAACCCGTGCAGTTCGAGAACGCGTGGTAGGCATTCGCGGATCTAGAAAGATCCGTCCTTGGTCGTGGATATCGAATGTACGTGACGAGAGAGAGAGAGAGAGAGAGAAGGAGAGATATGCACGCCGAAGTACCACGAGGGGATGAAAAAGCAGAGCGAGAGAGAGAGAAAGAGAATGGAAAAATGAATACGACAAACAAAAATGTCAGTAAAACGTGGGTTGGCGTGTAACGTGATTTCGCGCTGAATAACTAATGCATAACGAGACGCGATAGCCTGTGGTGAAGATAGCGTCGAGAAAAAAAAAAAAAAAAAAAAAAAATACCCTGGTGAATAATTAATAACAAGAACGCCATTTTTTTAAACCGATGATAAATAGCCGACAACTGCATTCAACCCTGTGCGCACACCGAGGGGACCCACGTTGGCTCTTGCAGCAATGCCTGGGCCCGTCGAGTTCCTTACCCCTAACAGAGCAGCTCAACCCTCGACCCTTAATCTGCCCTGATCCCAGCGAAACGTATTGACTGCAGTTGGGCCTTACGTGAGCGTCAATCTGCTTATCAGGAGGAGCACGCGACGTCCGTCGAGGATTTGCGAATTGGGCCGGATGATTGTGCCGAATACGGCTATGCCGATCGATAGAGGGTGGTTAGGGGTAGCTTCGAGGGGTCAATAGGAACTTGGTATCTACGGAGCAATCCGCGTGGTTGGAAAAGAGACGTCGAATGTTGGATGTGTATATATATATATATATATATAAAGATATATAGATATACGTAGACAGGTAAAAAGTCCACGGCGCCTATGCTAATAAGTGTAGCAAGGATATCAGCTGATGTACCTGCCGGATGACCACGTGTCGCGCCCACCAGACTGACTGGTAACCAGTACAGCTATACACGGGCTACAGAAAAAGGAATGGCAAGGATGGGGACCTAGTGGTATTCCTGTAGCCGGAGGAGACCAGCCTATTTTGCATTATTACGTTGCTCCTGAGAAACCGGCTAATCTTAACGAGGATTAAGACATAACGACAGACATTAGCTGGGCGGAAGTTCCAGATGCATAATTTACGTGAGATGTGTCATCGAAGAAATTTTTGCTAAAAGTCATCAATTATATATATATATATAAGGCAGACAAAGTGAACAGACCAACGAACAAACGAAACGAGCGGCAGAGTTCGATCGCGTGAGTTTTCGCGTCTCGCGCGAGTCTAAAACTAAAAATATGCGGCATGTTGCCAACAGGGAGTCGAACGAAGAGAGAAGCCACTAAAGATTTTTGTATATAGAGCGCGGAGCGCGAGACGAGCAAGAGAGGAAACGCAGTTGAGAATTTCAAGCTTTCGAGTACGACGTCTTCTCCTTCCGAGTATAATTTATGCTAAGCGTTTCGCAGACAGGAACTATAGAGTCGTTCGAGAGGGAGAGAGGGAGAGAGAGAGGGAGAGAAAGAGAGGGTAAATGGCATAACCGTGAGAAGAGGCGCGACCGTACGCGTCATGACGACTCCTGGACAATGACTGTACTGTCAGTGAGCATGGCTTTGCGTTACCAATGTAAACTAATTATCCAGCCCGGAATATCCAGTGCGCTTGGCATAACGTAACAAGATGTGACGACTAGAGAGAGAGTGGGAGAAAAAAAAGTGGAATCATTCAAGACTAGACTCTGACATTTCCTTTCTTTGGAAATACCATCTTTGACGTATAACCCAAATACAGAGGCTTGGTGTCTGTAATATTGGCCAATATGCGAGTCAGCCAGTCGCCCAAGCCAGGCCAGGCACACGACAGTGCGCAAGGGGCGCCATATGGGTTTGTAAATTTAACTCGGCGAGAGAGTCGATGAGAGAAGGAGAAAGTAGCGCGAGGGGGTAAGGGAGGAGAGGCGAGGGAGCGAGAGAGAAAGAGTATAACGTAGATCGTGGCACGTAGAACTAAGAGGATGGAAAGGGAGAGGAGGGCCTCTGGCACAAAAGGCCTAGCCATCTGCCAGTGGCCCTGCAGAGTCTCGCATAGACACGGACCGACGTACTGGGATGGTGCGTGGTAGCAACGGCAACAGCAACAGCAACAGCAGCAACGGAGAACCAGTAACGGCAGGAGGGAGAGAAGACAAGTGCTTTGCCTGCTCTTTGCGCCATCTGCCATTCGGCCCTCTTTGTCCCTTGGGTTTTGCTCTCTCGCTTCTTTATGTTTTCTTTTTTCTTCGTCTCCCTTGCTTTCCATCGCTCGCTTCGTCCTTTATTTTTTCTTTGGCAATTTCGCCTAGTTTTACGGGGAACCGAGAAACGTCTATCCGCCGACGCGCAGTGGCGACGCTTCGCGTGTCTATGGACGTTACGTCTGTGACCTTGATACTTAATAGATAGATATGTATGTGCGTGCGTGTTACTTACCGGCCAGGTGAAGTCAAATGGGAACCTGATGGGATTGGTGAAGCGCGGCAGAGCCGCTGTGGGGCTGAAGTTGACGACGTTCTCGCCCAGCACAGGCGTCAGGACGTCCCCGTAGGTGCACGGTGACGTAGTGTCGATCTTCACCTGGTACTGCTTCAGGCAAACCCGGAAGCGCGTTTTACAAGCGCCGGAACAGTCCCCAGTCCGGGAGGTGATGCCCGAGCAGCATTTACCCAGGCTATCCTTGCCGTACTCGTTGACGAAGGATTTTAACCTCAGTTCGAAGACACCCGAGGCGTCGACCTGCAAAATTACAAGGTCAAACGGATACTTAGAAACAGGAACGAGAGAAGCCACGACGCGGAACCAATTTAAAGAAATATATACGTATGAGGTAAACTCATTGCGCATACTAATCACGCGCCGTAATGTCCCTAAGAGGCGAGCACATCGCTTAATGTGGCCACTCCTGCAAAATAGAACATGCACTGAGGAACCCGGGGACCACACTACGAGACATTGCGTGGGGTCCGTTTAGCGTGTGTATACGTATAGCTGTCTTAGAGCGAGAAGAGAAAGAAGGGGGGAAAAGGGCCAGAAGAGAGAAAAAAGGGCACGATCCTCCAGCGTGAAAGAAATCCTCGCTGGAAGCTAAACGTAGGATGACGTCGCCGGCAAAGTCGTTCCGAGGGAATCCTGGAAGCGGGACTCGGTGGAAGTGAGAGATAATAAACGACGGAGGATAAAATTCCACGATTTCCGATTACACGAATGTCCGACGTGTCGCGTTATACGCAGTATAGGCGCCTGTCTGTGCACATGTGACGTATACATATATCTCTCAAAGCGAACGACGCTGAATATGCGTGATCACGTTTTGACACACGCGTACAGGGGACAAACACGCATGTATAGATACACGGATGGGACAGTGTATTACGCACACACGTCCCGTGCGAAGAGAGTTCGTCTCATCGCCCGTTCCCACCCACTGTCAATGATGGTTTCGCGCACGGAATAAACAAACGCGTCTATTTCGCCACTAGAGCGAAGCGAGGCGCTGCGATCGCCAGAACAGGCGGAGCCTCGAGTCCCTAGAGTCCAGTAGCGAATCCCGATGGATTCCCGTTGGCTTTCCGGGGTCATCCGCTCTATATACTCGTACGAATAGATAACATATAGCAGCATCGACCTAACCTATATATCCGCATGCCAGATTGTCATGGCGGCGCGCGTGCAACCCTCATGTTTACCTCAGCGGCGATACGTGTAAGCCGTGGAATACCGAGTATACCTATAGGTATAACGGCGCACGTAAACGGACGCACCCGGGATAAAAGGCGTCCCGATTGACTTTTACTTGGCGGGACTCTATTCCGGGCATCGAATGGCTCACGCGTATTTATGGATACGACGTTATTTCGTCATAAAGGGTCCGTCGGGACGCCGGTGCACGCGGAACCAGAGGAAGTGTGCATAGAGGGGGGGGGTTCACCCATCGAGAAACGTCCAAGTGGAGGGACGAGTCAAAGAAATATTCAAGGAAACACGCCGAACGTCCCCAAACACTTCTATGCCGTTTACCGAGTCCGACTTTAGGAAGTGAACGACGCGTCGCGACGCCACGTAGGAAGTTAAAGGGTTTTGTAAAGGAGAAAAGGGCGTCTCCGTGAACGCGACAGACAATTCTAAAAAGAGTTCACGCGCCGGATTTAGCCAGGATTTTTAGTGAATCCGCCGTTAGTTCACTCTCTTCCGCGGGAGATGCGAGAGAGAGAGAGAGAGAGAGAGAGAGAGAGAGAGAAGAAACCCTTAAGAGAGTAACAGAGTCAGTACACCACTAGAATCTCAGCGTGGCACAATGTTCAAATGCGCAGAGACAAAAAGGGAAGACTCGTATCCTCTCCCAGGGAGAATCCCGTAGAGAAACAAAAAAAAAAAGTACCAGTTAAAAGAAGTGGAAACAGTAGTATAGACTAGTGGAAGCAACTTCCAGCCAGTTCATCATATACACACTGTATACAATATAGTAATATATACTGTCTGCCGTATACTCCTCATCGGCAAACCTACCCTACCCTACGACTCACTGACTCACTAACAGACTGACTGACTTTGATTCCGGACCAAACGTTCGTGTCATTCATCGGAAACAGAGTCTCGCGCCTCGTTGCTAACCAACAACACTCGGCTGTCAGTTGACAGTGAGTTCCGTTTTGTGAGCCGCCAGTTATTTACCCTGCGCCACGTTCCATATAGAGAATAAAATGTCGTTGGCAGCCAACTTCAAGTGTGCGTACAGTGTGTATTGACTGTGAAAGGCGGGAAATTTGAAATTGCAAATCTATACTCGACTTGGTAAATTCTTATGTTTTGTATGTAATAATTATAAGAAACTTACCTCGCGCGACGGCGAGAGCACGACGGCCACGGAAAAGACGAGCATGGCAGTCCACATGTCGCGACAGTTGTTGCCAGCTGAATATTGGCAAACGAGAGAAGGAAGAGCGTGTTTTTCAAAACGCCTGCTGTACTCTCGTCTTTGGATTATCTCAGGTCGGAGGTTATGCTTGATCCGGATGACGTTACCTCCTAAGAGTAATGTTACGCGGCTGCATACTAGCCATAAGGTCAACTGTGACGTGGGGATTTGTCAAAAGACGACTTAAATAATCTCTCGTTGATTCTCGTCGACCCTTCCAATTTTGATTTTCTCTTTAATATCTCTTCGGTCGCTCCTAAGGCTGTTTTTCTCTTTATTCTCTCCTGGCTTCTTTTTTACCTTCCTTCCTTTACGCACTAGTTTTACTTTGACACTTTTATCATCTGGATATACTTATGGGCACGTCTTCTATACGGACGTAGCATAGAGAGACGTATTGAACTTCTGAGCACGACGCGTCGTGAACGAAACAACAAGCCGACGCGGGAAATTTGATTGATAAATATACAATTTCGCAATTTCGCGTTAACAGACGGTAGTCACACTGCACACTTTGACAATACAATATAGAAACACTTTAATCCAAGATTTCCAGGTGAGATGCGCTGAGTTGAACGGAGCGGTCGACGTCCTTTAGTTGAGATAGAAAAAGCAGCTCGTTCAAAGGTAGTACGATTAATAAACACAGTATTATGTATACACACTGTATCACCGGTAAGAACAACAATGGAGCAATGGAAGCGAGCCTTGAGGAATAAGCCGCAGGAGCGTCGTTTGAATTTTTGGCAGATCCTGTCGGTCCGTTGCTTTCAAAGAAAATTGGACGACGAGCGGACGGACGTCTGGACGGAGATAAATATATACACGTGTATGTATATATATATTTATTAAATAGACCAGGTTACACAGTAAATGTTAGACGGATGTTATGATGGTGACGTTGTACCTCAAACTGGACGCGTGTATCGAAACAGTTGAATGAACGTAGCTTTAATTAAGCCGGGTCGGATTCTTTAATCGCACAGTGATGTAGACGGTCGTCGCGACGCCAGGATATGCACACCGTATTACAATAATATCACCTTGGTACTACGTCTTCTTGCGAGTTCGTTAGGTGCCGGCGGACGCGTCACAGGCATTCTACGAAGCACCGATATAAACCTTCCTCGGTAGACTCTGAGACGTTGAGAGTAACGAGATTATTCTGTCGCAACAGGAGGAAGCGGTGCCAGGAGTAACGACGACGTATCGAACAAATGTCGTGTAACAGTCGGATATCAAATTCCCAATGGTTGACACGAGTGTATATGGAAAGGTACGCGAGACTCGTCACCGGCGAGTGCAAGTTTTGACAGTCGTAGAGAGTCCACGGGAACCTGGTGGAGCTTCCTCGTAGGTGCTCCGCGCCGTGTGGTTCCTGCTCGGCGGAGGGGACTCACTACTGTGGCACCGATTATATTGTAGTCAGGTTAGGTTATGGCTCTCCTCCACAGCCGACTAGGTAGGGATGACGGCACCCGGGTAGTAGCACCCGGGAGTTCAGTCAAGGAAGAGGAGATTACGGTAAGCACGATATTCACTACTCCGTAGCCGAGATACTACTGGCGCTGGATCACCGGCTAGAGTCGCCCTCTTTGCCTTGCGCCTCGGAATCCCTCCGACTTTCCTCCTTCGACTGTATATACTCTGTATACGCTGTCTCGCTTTCTCTCTCTTTCTCTCCCTCTCTCATGCAGTGGATCTCTGGCTGCTGTATAGTGCTGCTCTACCAAAGTTCCGTCCTGTGGTACAACGAGCGGTCCCTTTGGCTATACTCTTCACTCTCTGATTCCCTCGGGCAGGTACGATCGTCTCTTCTTACTCCACTGAGGCTCGCGTCGATACGATGCTCTCTTTACGACTCTACCGTATCCTCCTACTCTTTATTCCTCTTTTCTCTCTTGGCCGGTCGCTGCGCCTAGTATATCCCACCGCCAACAGGAGCGCGATCCGCCGAGAACTTCTCTCGCGTGGTACACTGGCGCCACACTACGGCCGATTTTCGCACTTTCACTCCCTGCGGGATAAACACGGACCGATAGATGCCGGTGGCGTTCCGCGAGTTTTCACCAATTATATATCTAGAGGAGACACCAGTTTTTTATCGTATCTTCCTCAAAAAATCCAATTTTTTTATATATCAAACACTCGATGACCGTTAAAGTTTTTCAATGATCGATAACGTGGGTTAGACGCACTCCGGATTTTTGATTGACTAAAAAAGCGTGACCGGTGTGCTACTCTGATTTAAAAAAAAAAAAAAGAGCGCAACGGTAGCGTGCACGCGCTTCGATACGTAACTTGGCGTGCGGTTTCTTCCGTACGCTTCGGAGTGCAACCCTCGACTGGAGGTTGCAGCCGGCAGCACCCCTACTTATAATAGTGGGTCCCCCGGCTATGGCGGCGCATAAGAGTGAGCCAGTCAGCCAGCCAGGGAGACGTGGGGCAGCTGCAGGCCGGCTGCACGCGCCCACCCCCACCACTCGACAAGCTCACCCTATTCACCCCTCCATTACCCCTACACACACCTCACCTCTCTCCCTCGGCACCCCGAACGGCCCCTGCCCCTCCTCGCAATCCCCCACCCTACGAGACGATGGCACGCGCCGCGTGCCTCCTTGTGACGTCATACGGTCCTCCTCTTATTTACTCATACACTTCTTTACCTTCTTGGCAGACCCTCCTAATTGTCTTTTCTCCTTTTCTTTAGCTTTGCTCATGTTTTCTTCTCGTTCACCCACCCCCTCCACCCCCACTATAATCCCATCGCTTCGGTGTCCCTCTAATAGACTTTCAAGACCCCCTTTAACCGTACCCGACTATTACTCACCGGGAGTCTTCGTATTCTAACTGGATAACGCATCTTACGTAGATTCACCCGTTGTTATCTGTCGATGTAAAAAAATTAACACTTCCTGCCCACTTTGAGTCGCGCATGCGCACTAATGACTTCCTGGGACACGAAAGTGTTAGCCCGATGCAGGTTGCCAATGCGCACCGCTGTCTTTCACCGAACAGTTATGTGTATCAAGGATGATGTCGGAGTACGAGTGCGTAAACACATTGGGGCCTGATGTGTCAAAGAGACGCCGGAACCTGTTTGCGACGTACCGCTCCAACACGCATGCGCAGTAGTCCATCGGGAAGAGCGCGCCACTTCCGAAACTTGTTTATGGCTACCACCTTCCCCGTCACTCTTTTCCCTATTCTCTTTTTTCATCCTCGGCATACAGTAGCAGCGATCGGTCCCCGTTGGACTGCATTGCTGTAGGTGCTACTTGCAAGGTCAGCGGGTGGGACCCATACACTATGGGCCCGTTACGCTTCGCTGCATTTAGAATCATCGAAAATGCCAGACCGGCCTGACCCCTGCACCCCACATGCACCCCCTGCAACACCATAACCCCACGGAGGACACACACACCGGGTGACAGATTAATACGGTGCACACAAGGCGTCCGCCATTGTACTCGGATAATGCATCGGACCTGTTTCGTACACTCGTGGGTCCCTATTCTACCTACCTTCACCCTATATACTACATTATATCACATACAACTATATATACATACATACATACGCTCGGTAGTTGCACTAGGAGAATCCCATTGTGCGATTTCAACCCTCTATGCATTTTACAGACAAACACTACAAATCCCTATAACCACGCCGATATCGTTAAGCACTCAGCGCACAGTGCTCGTCTAATCTGACGCAATCGAGGAGACACGTACCCCCGTGTACACGCAGGCAGCAACGTGCCCAGTCGATAAGAGACCTTCGAGAGGTAAAAAGAAGCCATTGTTATTTTCGCCGTCTAAAACACGGAGACTCCCATGAGCGTGAAGTTTTCAGAGGGTGTACCAGTATATAGGATAGGGCCCATAGGTGTATGGTATACTTCCGGTCACGAGGTGGTTCAACAGGTCAGACCGACGGGGGAGCCAGATGGAACCACTTCCGGCCCTCGGAGCCCATCGCTTCCCCCAACACCCCTCATGCCCCCCCTTATGGCTTGCTATTACGTATTTACTTCCCTTCTACGATCACGTCAGCACTCGGCGCAACAACATTGCCTTCCTATACGCATATGCTGCTCTACAATATATCCAATTAAAGCAATGTACCTGCTCGCTACCTCGGTGCACATTCCTACGCGTTCCCATCTCCTCGATTCACTCTACCTATGTCTACCTAGTATTGCTACCAGCATGACTTGAACTCACAGTATGGTCTTAACCTAGGCAACGGGCTATGGCCTTTGGCTCCGTAATACATTGCAGACTTATCTCGGCAGCCGTACGAGCCTCTACTGTTTCTACGTGGCCTAGGTGTGTGCACGCATTTATACTACATGTCTTAATGATACGGTGTAGGTACGCGTACACCTACTTTACGAGGTAGGCCGACACGTGAATCCGTCACGCGACTGGCTACGAACTTGGTTCATTCATACGTACGGCCCTCTACGCATTTACTGTCTCTTACCCATGCTTGCTTATACATTTCTGTGTCCTTGTCTTGCTCACTCGCTCGCCATAGTTGGATTACACGGGATCAACAAGGATAAGACTACGTGCGTGAGACCGTTCGCTTTACGTTGGACTGTATAGACACTGTATGGGACATGTGTGTCTTTTGTAAGTGTGAGCTATGGGGTTGGGGGTGGGTTTAAATTCTTGAGCTTGACGGGTCCATTTATTAATGGTGTTTTGTATGGTCCTTCCGGGGGTAGGGAATAAGTTAGATTTTGCACCAGTGGTATGTATAGGTATAGAGTGGTGATATGGGGTTGCTATGGGGACTTTCTTGTGTTTCTTATAGTCAGTAAATCGGACCGTGTTTACCGTTCACAAGAGTTCCTCGAGAAACAAATGGACCCCCTCAACGTCTGTCCCATACCTGGGTGTTACTGTTCTGTGTGAGTAGTTGTAGTCGTTGGCGATGGCCACCATAGCCGCTATGGTGTTTCGAGGGTGGTGCGTAGGTATTAATAAAGATATAACCTGCAGCCAAACGGGAAGTCAAAGCTGGGAAAGTAAACAGTGGGTTTGCTTGGGATCCTTTCTACCGCCTGTATAGGTGCTGTGTGTACCGTGTGTATGGTGGTTTTTTTTTTTAATATTTTTATTTTTCTTCCCATTCGTGGCGAGGAGCCATCCAGGGTAGGCTGGAAGTGTGAGGATGACGTATGTACATACATACACGTCTTGGTTTTGGGAATTTCGAGCAACTGCGCAAACAAGGGGGAAAAAAAGGGTCGTTCGATGAGATTTCATTAATTTATATAGAAAGTTTATGAATTGAATGGAATTGGCGGGAAAAATTAAAGTTGGCAACGTGACAGACGATAAAATCTGTCCTTTTGGCGTAAAGAGGAAAAAGAAGGAGGAAAGTTATAGGGGAGAGGTCGGGGCCAGTTGTGGGGGTTGGCGGGACGTAGCGTGATTCGCATTAAGCACGTGCCCCCATAATCCGCCCCATGACTTACTGGCCGTTATAAATTGAGCGGGATTGGCCGATCGTGCCGCGGAATATAAATCCGAGTTTAACGCGTTTAAACGATATAATCGGCTTGAGTCGTGAGGGTAGGTGGTGGGAGGTGACGAGGGGCGGGGGTTACAGTTTCAGGGTGATTCACGTAAGTGTCGAGAAAGGGGGTCCTATGGGGATTCCATGGGCCCCCCAAGTAATATTTAAGATCGTTAGCGTCGGATTGCCTGGAGCGATCAGTCGCATCTTATCGGTGGATGATTGGACGAGCGTGAATGCGGACTGAGTCCTTCTTATGACGATTCGAAATGGGGCCTTACAGTTTGGAGCGGTACGATCGGGTCCAGAGAGGTATTGAGGCCCATAAGGCCCCACTGGCATCTGGTGGGGATGAGCACGCGTGCCACGCGTCCGAACTCTGACGGAGTTTGCCGAAGCCAACCGAGGGCCCGATATAATGATAATAATCTCTCGTGACCGGGCCCGCTGGGGCCCGACGATACGTATCGGGTGTTGCAGCTGCTGTTTCTGTCGAACTGAACGCTCTTTTCTTTCCTCCTTCTTTTCTTCTCCTTTTTTCTCTTGTCTTTTTCTTAGTTTTCTTTATTTCCTCCCTTTTTCATCTTCATGGAAGACGTCATGCAACTGCGCAGCCTTCTGTCTCTGATCCACTTTGGGCCTTACTAACCTTGTACTTGGTCTGCCCTTAACCCTCGTTGCCATCTACCTAAAATATCTTGAATCGTCGACTTGATTGATCTATCAAGAACACTCTGAATCTACCCCATACAGTAGATACGTCTCTATTGACTTGATATCCTACTGGTCCAATATCAGACCCAATAACAAAAACTCCCTTTCAATTCACACGGACCCCTTTTCCCTCTAGCATTTCATCCAGAGTTCTACCTATTTTCATATCTGCCAGATTACCCTACTGCCAAGGCAGTCGGTAAACGAGGATCCTGACATCTGTTCCTCGAGTTTTCATTTTTTTTTAAGAGAGAGAAAAAACCCATAAGCTGAAGAATATGGATAGTAGGCAGTATTGGACAGTACATAGGTAGCCGGTATGGGGATGAAAGTATCTACCCTGCAGTCTGCTCTACCTAGTAGTAACTCTCGTCCAATAGAGCTTAGCCGCATAAGAAGAGGGATGAAGACTGGACGGTAAGCTGAAGAGGGTGAGAAGTGCTGAAGAAGACGGGCAGCTTGACTTCAGAGGCTTTTTCTTAGGGTCGCACAGCCGGCCTCACCGAAAATCATTGGAAATTAATAGGTTTCACGTCGTAGAACGATTTTCGGGCCTTACTGGGACTGGTAGGAGGCACAGGAGGGCCCATTCTATCAGGCCCGCCACAAACCCTTAAAAAGGTACAATCTCGTTAAGCCCTTTCACTCTGCCACCGTCTTTAATCCTCGCTCACGTCATCGAGGCCCTTCCACGGGCTATCGTACACAAGGGAGAAATCATTATTTTGAAAAAATTAAAAAACTCAAAAAGATACACTCCAATCGTTACACCTATCCGCCACTTCCCATTTAGCCAAACGATCTTACCGAACACGCCTCACAAATTTTCTACCCGTTCTCCGCTGACTTTTCTTCTTTTCTTTTTTTCTCATTCCTCAAAACTCCTACATTTCAGCCCAGTCTCCAGTTTTTATAAACCGAGCACGTACGTCACGAAGTGCCTACAGTAAACGGCTCCTTTAAAATCACATGAGTCAAGAAATTGTAGCTGGCGACACTATGATCACGTAGCGCCGACAGTTAAAGACAGTAAAATTCCTCGTCTTTTTACATTATTTAGGAAACTTGTAATATCCACCGTCTCCGTTGGCTTCTCGTCTTCTCATTGTATCCCCTTCTCTCTGTCTCTCTCCCTCTCTCTCTTCGTTCCGTCTACGTGGACTCCGACGGAGATGCTCTTTGTGCAAGTCGCGTTCCTCCATTCGTCGTCTGGTTCGTTTGCGCGTTCCTTTGGTTTAGGCTCTGTTCCCATTGTCGCAATGGATTCGCCTCACGTCCGCGGTACTGTGGACTCTCGCAACGTGTGGGAAACCCTGAACAATGCCGTGGCTATGACGAACCCCGTATTGTTATGGTAAAAGCGCACAAACCGGCAGTGTCCACTGTCCGCCGCTCACACCGGACAATCCAATCCACTCTCGGGCATCATGAGAGCGTCGACATTGCCGATTAACCTGGCGCCTTCCAAATGGCTCAGGTAAATGGCCGAGGAGTCACGATTTACGTTGCTTTCCGTGGATTATATTATTTATCTACAAAAAATATATATACGTATCAATCGACGTATTATTATGATTATATACGTACATACCTATATGTATGTACAAGGACTCCAACTATGGTCCCGGAATAGTCTCGGGGCCGTCCGGGATGCAGGTGTCGCCATCTTCTCAAGGTTGTCTACCGATACTTATTTCGTTCGCACGATAGGGCCCCGATCATCTCTCACGGGCCCAACTTGGTTTTCTCTCGTTTGCCAAGAGGATGGATGCGCCGAGGCAGCTGCTCCTGCTTGCTTCTGCTGCTGCGGCCTCCTTACTTCGTTTCACTGAGAAAACGTGGTCATGATAAAGAGAAGAAGGAAGTAAACGAGAAAGGAATTAAATGATAGGTCGTAACGTGCTACGGGCTCGTAGGGCTTATAGCTATGGAAAACTAGAGTAGGTGCGAGTGAGCGGGAAGAGGAAGATAGACAGAGAGAAAAGGATAATAGAGAAAAGAAAAAAAAATGAAGAAAAGGGAAGATGAAGAAGCTCGAAGAATGAAACAAGGAAATAAGGAAGGAAACCGGGGGCCTCCTTTATTTTCGGAGGCTGCGCCCCTGCGAAACGCCAGCAACACGTGTTCCTCTGCCTCGGGGGAGTGGAAGGAGAGACGAGAGAGAAGGAGAAAATATCAGAGAGATCGACAAGGACGCAGTGTAGAAGGAGGAGAAAAAACAAGGTGGTTGAGATGCACTCCGGAAGCCAAGGTGGCTGCAGCCTCCCTGCACGGGCCACTTCCGTCTAGCGTGGCCATTTACTAACATCTCATACGGTCCGTTCTCACGCTTTGCCTCGTACACAATAAGGTGAAAGAAACATTAATTATTACTCGCGGGGGCTGCCGCAGCATTGTATTTATATAAATAAATAATATGTAATCTCTTAATTGTTCTCTGAGCTTATTTGACAATTTTTATATTATTATACGCGAATTGCACTTATGGTAACGAGTGTTTAATTATTTGATTATGGTTTTTATCATCCAGTCGATATTCCATACTCTGTCTATATGTATACTACATTGAGTATAATTCCTATTTTACACTATAACGCTTTGCCAAGATATAAGGGAAGAGTGTAGATGGCTTTTATGTTAATGCTGAGAAAATATCTGACAACAACAGACTATCTATAGCTAACGCACTACGCAATTATACGTATTCGCTATTCATTCGGCCGAGCAAAGTGCGTCACTGCTAACTCAACTAACAAGAGGTTATTCAACGACCATCACTTAGTTACAGTTAGTGTATCACGTGGATTTCTCTTTCGACAATAAAACGGTACGTTTCAGTCAATCGATTTCCTTAGTTCGTTTCTTACCAGATATTTAGCTACACTGTCGCTAAGAATAATGGCGCACTTAATTCGAAAACACTGACAGTGCCATGTCACTGGTGTATTTAACGGAGTGTGGCAGTGAAATTTTTTGACAATTACGCTCTGGCTTAATTACAGTCGGTCCACGAGTATAGTAGATTGAAATGACAGATGGAAATGAAATGAAAAATGCAAAGTCCCTAGCACGAAACACGTGTTCGTATAGTCCGCCTACGAGAACGTGCTAGAAGCTTTGCATTTTTCCATCTGTCACTTTAGGCTAGTTTATTCGTGAACCGACTACAGTTTTCGACATTACTATTGAAATTTAACAAGGAATGACTAGTTGACGTTCTATTTCACTATTTCGTTATGCTAGGCGTAGTATAGAGGGCTGCTTGATATTTGAAGATTCTTTATCTATACTTAATATCCTTAATGGACTAAAGGAGTCTATTGATCTATTTCTGTGTATTACCATGAACTGTTATTCTTTTTCAACTACACCATTTATACCGTTCACTTTCAGGCTCAAATTGATCCACGTCATCGAGTCGTTACTGCAAATTTGCTTGTCCATTTGCTTGCCGGAGTGTTGTACTGGCTGTTGTGAAGAATAGTGCGCTGTCTGCTCGTTGCGACTGTATGGAAAAAGTGCGGCATTATTTGTATTGATAATTTATCAACGGTTGCAATACTAGAGGAAAGTTTTACTTGATAATGAAGATAAGCTTCGTTGTACTCTGCGGGTTTCTTCTTTTGGGAAGGATCGTAAGGGCGCATACGATTATCAGTACGGCACTGGGTGAAGTTCGTGGTGTTGTCCTTAGAGCAGAGAACGGGAGGAACTTCACCGGCTTCCTGGGGATTCCCTATGCGAAGCCTCCACTGGATAGCCTCAGATTTGCTGTAAGTTTTATCCAGAAAGTGTTAAGGATCTCTTTCGTGTTTGATTCTTTATAATTTTTTTACCTTTTTTTTTAAATAATGTCACTTTTCATGTTTATCATTCGCAGCCTCCGAAAACACCCGAACCCTGGACCGGTGTATTTAATGCTACGGTAGATTCATCGAAATGCATTCAGGCAAATGACTTTTTTGGAAATGGGTCAGTCATTGGATCCGAAGACTGTCTTTATTTAAATATATACGTACCTAAAGTAATTATATGTGTTTGATTTTTAATCAATTTACAAATTTGAAGTGTACAGATGAAACATCCTGGTACATTTTTCTATGGAAATTTCAGCTTCCACATGAAGATTACAGTTATCCTTATCCAGTCATGATTTGGATCCATGGTGGGTCCTGGCTAAGATGGAGCGGTACCATGGCTGACTTTCCACCAGGACGATTATTGAAAAAGGACCTGATCCTTGTCACAATTAATTATAGACTCGGCTGGTTTGGTAGACAATTTTCAAGAAATTGATAACGAAAATCTTCCTTCATAGCTAAAAGAATCCTTTTACAGGATTCCTCAGCACCGAGGACGAGATCGTGCCAGGAAACAATGGTCTGAAGGATCAAGTAGCCGCCATTAAATGGGTCAAGGAACACATATCGTCCTTTGGAGGTGATCCTGACAGAATCGTCCTGGCAGGCCAGGACACAGGAGCCATTAGTGCTCATCTTCATTCCTTATCACCCAGGACTAAACGTAGAAAAATTCTTTTTGAAAAATATAATGAAAAATACCTATCACTGAATTTTTCGTACTCTTCCAGAATTGATTTTTGGAGTTATCGCTCAAAGTGGCACCGCCCTGGATCCAAGGACTATTCATTATCCTGGTGAGGCCCTAACTAAAGCCAAGCTCCTTGCAAAGTCACTATCATGTCCCAGTGATGATAACAGGAGCATGGTCGACTGCCTGAGAAGTGCCGAGGCCAGCAAGATCGCACAATCGATCAGCTTGCTTAGGGTGAGCTCAAGATCACTTGTTTTAATTGAGGATCATCGATGAATTCATTAATTGATTACAGATCAGGAAGCACCTGCCAGATATTCCACTCAGGGCCGTCATTGAGTACTCGCACAGTGATGCTTTTCTACTTGAACATCCTGAAAAGACAATTCGTAATGGGAAACAAGCCAAGGTGCCATTATTGATTGGTACTGTGGCTAACGAAGGAACTTTGTACACTCTAGGTAAGTGAATTAAATTGAAGAAATAAAATTACAAAATCCTTACCAATGCATCTGTTACAGTCTGGTCATCATTTATGAGAGAGCTGAACGACAACTATAGAACAATCTTTCCTGTGATTTTTTCCTACGAGGAGTACCACCTTAATAACACAGAAAACAATGTCACGGATTTAATAAAAAATTATTATTTTCATTCTAATGAAATTGGCAGCAATACTGCTTCGAGATTAGAAAAGGTTTTTATCAATGGACCAGAATATCTGTTAACGTATAATTACTATATGCTTATGTGATTGAAACAATTTTTCAGGCTCTAAATACTAGATTTTACAAAAATCCTCTTAATCTCTTGATCGATTTGCAACGTGCCAACAATACTATTTATCTTTACAAATTGAATTACAGGTACGTCAGTAATGTTTGCTACGTGTATTATTAAAAAATAAAATTTTCAAAAATTCCCAGGGGAAGCAACTCCTTTGCCAATCTCTTTGATACGTCCCTGGAGCATTCCGACAAAGTGTGCCACTATGATGATCTACGCTACTTGTTCAATCTCTCGCATGTCCTTGGAAAAGTGGAAAATCATGAATCGCAAGGAGAAACCTTAATGATCGAGAGTATAACGGAGCTTTGGTACAATTTCTTAGCGATCAGGTAAATTTCGAAAGTTTTCAAAGAATATCCATACAAATGGTACAGTGACTTGTATTCACACATATATACATATATAACATATATCGTCCCAGAAAACCTACACCAGAGACTACGGAATTACTGCCGGTTAAGTGGGAACATATTGGACAGGATCAAAAGGATCCCATCCAGGTGCTGATGATAAACGGTCCTCAAAATTTCACTATGGAGTGGATTAGTCAGGATGAGCTAACCAAGGAATCCTTTTGGAACGATCTAGCCCTTCCACAGAGTACGACTTACAATATATCATCTGCGAGTAGCATGTCTTTCAAGCAACGCCTGAGTCATTTTTTCCAAAATATCAAAAACGCCTTTAAGAAGGTGTTCGGTTAGAAGAAGATTACTCTTAGATACGGATTAAGGGGGCAGTACACAACGAGCAAAGAAGACAAGTTACTAAAAATATACAAAAAATATATAGCCGCAATATATAATAAAAAATAAAATGTATTCCCATATAAATATTGAGAATGATATTTTATTCTAATAAATGATATGGCAATCGCATAGAAGACCCTGAAAGGATAATAATCCTTGAGGACTAGCAGGTAGTGGTTCCCGCCCACAGTATCCGCCGGGTATTATTATTAATAACATGAATAATAATAAAGAAAAAGAAAAGTCCCTGGTAGCAGATGCAACCTTCCTCCCAAAAACGGAAGGAAGCATCTCTTTTATTTTTCGCTAGTTCCTCCTCCCTTTTTCCCCTTTTTTCTTCTTCCCTCCTGCCTCACAAGTCCCAATTCTCTCTCTCGCCCTACTTCGCGCAAAGGAGAAGCGGGAGGAGCTTCCTGCCGCAAAATGGAACACAAGGATCGTCCCGATGGGTAAAAGAGGACAATAGACTGCAGAGGGTAATCGCGCAGGACTAGTTTCTCGCATTTTAATACCAGTATTCGAGAGCAGGAACACGAACAATCGGTCGAAGGAGAATCCATTCAAGGTGGGCAGGATGTCTACGCGGTGTCCCACGTACGTGGACCAACGTCCTCGAGAGGATTCGCGTACACCTTCCCTTAGGAAATACCACGTTATCCAAGATAAGAATAAATCAATTTCTGATCTTGAAAAAAAAAAATTAATAAAAAGTCAAAGACACTGAACCGTGTCGAGATACGAGACCGCACGGTGTCCTGGATCCTGATACAGTTTCCAGTGCTTTTTTTTCTGGTCCATTGCTATTCTTAGGAATTCTTTGGAATCAAGATGCAAAGAGAGAAGGTTATAATGAAAAGAAGTGAAGAAGGAGAAAAGAAAGCACGACGACAGAAATCTAGCTTCTACTAACAGCCGTCTTTTTCATCTTCAGCTGCCAGACCTTCCCACGCTATACAGAACCATAGCTACCCAGCCGTACCTGTCCCTATATCTATAACCTATACCTACCTACCTACCTACCTACCTACCTAACCTATATACCCACGTGGTACAGACCTCAAGCATATACGTAACAATCTGTGCGTTTACACGGTGATACCAACACACTATAAAAATACTCTTCCTCTTATCCATCAGCTTCCACTTCTTCCTTCCCATCTTCCTCAACTTCCTCTTCCTCCTCCTTCATCTTCCCTCGCAGGTCCCCGCAAACTTCATTTCTCAGCCGAAAGGGCTGCGCCAGCTGCCGCCAAGAAACATCCGCGAAGCCGACGCTCTCCCACGCCCTGAACTCCCTTCGCGAGCATTGGCCCTTTTCACTCCCGTGGGATAGTGAGTGCAAGGTGTAGAGAACTCCTGCCGCCATTCTTGAGCCCGTAACCCTTTACCTCCGTGTGCCACCTTTATTTCCTCTTCTTATTAATCTCCAAGTACCTGGTGAAAGAGGGCACAAGTATTAGGTGCAATGTTTTTTTTTTTTTTTACGTACCAAATATTTTTTTTCAAACTCCTCGTCACCTCCTTTAATTCCCGCGCGATCGCAGCGCCGCCGCTGCTGCCATTTGCGTGCCGCGTTAATCGGGTCGCGTCAACGACTCTAGATAGTTTTGAATCCTAATTAACCGATCGGTGCAAAATGCAAAGCCGATGCATTAATTAGCACCGCGCTGTCGTGGAAAGTCGGATTCTCGGCTACAATAGAAAGCATCGCATAGCTCATGCTTACCGAATTAAATCGATTTCACGCAGCTCGCAACAAAGCATTCCGCTGAGCCATCTAATTAGGCGTGCCTTCGCGGTTTTCATTGCGGCGACGCGTCGCGACGTTCCTATCTGCCCCGAGGGACTCTGCGATTCTACTTTCAAAAAGTGGACGACCCCGGATTTGCGTTCACTTAAAATTTCCGTTACGATCTCGAAATTCGATCAAACTGATGAACAATTTTTTTGCCCCTCGAACGAATTCAATGAAAAGTCGATAATTTTTATTCAACTGACTCTTCTGGTAATGACGTAATTAATTATGTAAAGTCGTCAATGTTGTAATTTATACTGGCTTTTATTTACCTGGGAGCATCAATACGTAATTTTCCAGGTCCCTCGTCGCCTCTCCTCTCCTTCCCGCCCCCCAGTCAGGTATCATTATTCTCTATTGACTGAATGAATTCTTTGACTGGTTACCGGCTGGGAGCCCAGCACCAGGTTCACCATCAGGGAAAAGGTGTTCAGGGGGTTCAGGTGTCGTCCATACGTAGCTTGGCAAAGTTCCCAAAGGTAGAATCTGCATATTTCATATTATATACGGCATAACCACAATGAGCCATACCTGTGCCCCAGGTATATAGGAGGCCCATGTAAAAGGGAAGACGTGCAGTCAGTGAAAGCTTTGAGAAATTTCCAGACGGTAGACGAATAAGATTCGGGTATTAATAATTAAATCTATAAATAAATACGACTGCATAAAATTCAGCATAAACCACCATGTCGTATATCACTGCTAAAAGAAGAGCCTGAAAATATATGAAATTCATGTATTAAAAAACAGCAAGGAACAGAGACCTGAGCAAATATCGCGGCCATTGGTGAGTTTTGAAAATTACAAATATACATATGGCTAGGGGACAGGGTGAGGTAACCGAAGCGCATCCCCTTGGAGTAGGAATACGATTTGGCAGAAGGTGCCCGAGGAATCGAGAGGAGGGTCTGATGCAGATGGTGAAAATCTCAGGAATAAAGGGAAAGGACGAGTCCCCGGGGATATTGGGGAAGGAAGGGAGGTCATAAGACGATGATAGGTAGATGGTTCGAGCAAGGGGAGAGGGTAGGTAAGTCAGTGGAATAAGGCGAAGGGAAGGTTGGAGAGGGAGCTAAAGGTGGAAGAAGATGGCAACCACTAAGGTTTTTACCTACTGGCTACAGTGAGACAGACAGGGTCGTATAAAGAAGCTGACTAGCACGCATTGGGTAGCATTGGGTAGCACCTGGTGGCTGACCGATGCAACAGATGCCAAGATGGTGCTTTCTTGCACATGCATAGTTAAGTCCGATTCCTAAATATTCCAGGCCAGGATTTTTCGAGCCTTCATTGATCTTCGTAACCTATAACCCTTGAGATACCAGCAGCGCCATCTGACCCAGATCGCAAGTGTCAGTGTACTAAGTCGTAATTCTCACTCCAAGCTCTTCTGTTCGCCAGATGCGTCCTCGAGGAGAAAATACTGAACCTTGTGTTCCGGTTTCTTCCGGTTTGGTAATACCGGAAGTGTAAAGGGGTAATATTTATTGCTGCCGAATTATTAATAACTCGCAAAGGATTTCTTGTGGTTTTTCTTCACCCTTAGTTTTTTCTCTCTTCGGCTCTCGTGGGGCAAGTTGGTGGTAGGCAAGGTGGTGTAGGTGTACCTTATGGCTGATATTCGTGCTGCTGTACATTTCGCTTTGGTGTATGTAAGTGCATTTTCGTGTATCTGTGGGATACACGTACAAGAGGCCGTACACTCGCCAGCCAACTGCGTACAATCTGTCGCCCTCGTCATCTGCCCCTTGAAAAATCTCGGGAGCTTCGCCGATTCTTACCGTAGAACACCTGTGCGCCTTGTGCTTCTTATTTTTCAGGGATTTTTTTTTCCATCGATTTTTCATTTTTTTTTTTTCACGAAAAATTTGTTCCTCTTCAATGTCCTCTTACGATTGCCATCCATCGTAGGTAATAATAAATTATTACTAACGTATTGCACGTGACGTAATAGGTGAGCCAAGGCTGCAACAGAGCGATAAAAAATAATAAGATTAAGTAAAGACAAGAAAAAGAAAAAAAAAAATTAAGTCCGATCCTCCAGTAAAATCTCGACCGTCCAATGGAATCCGGCAGTCGCATGCACCTTTGCATGCATTAACGCACATGCATAATGCAGCGGCTGCAGGTGCAGCGTCGATAAAGAAGGGAGAGAGAAGTACTTATATATAGGTACAGCAAGGATTTACTTTCTGTTATCCCCGAGTGCCGATAGAGGCGCTGCGGTTTCTTTCAGTGACACAGTGGATGGGGAAGAGAAAGGTGGGAGTGATAACAGCAGCCAAGATAAGAAGATAAAGGACTCACTCATCTGCACTGAGTTTACACAAAGGAGCAATGACGTGAAGTCAGTAGGTAATCAAATTGGTAGTCGGGCCGACTCGTTTACACGAGGCCATCGCTAAGGGCTGATACTAAAGAGAGAACAGCTGCAAGACACCCCGTGAAAAAAGAAAGAGAAAGAGAAAAGAAAGAAAGCCATAAGATCCTTTCAATACTTAGACTCTCATCCTAAAGCTTCTCTCTCTCTCTCTCTCTCTCTCTCTCTCTCTCTCTCTGTTTCTGGCGTAACCTGGTTTCATAGAATTTTGAGGTTATAAGTCCCAGGATGCAACGAGACGCAAGGCCCCATTATTATCTGGGTCTCACTCGGGTCCTAGGACCCAGAAAAATACACAACGGTCGTCCTGGAAGGACGTCACGTTCAGGACGCGGTGTGCCGGATCCTCGTTTCCTTTCCAAAAGAAATCAGGACAGGATTTTGGGGGTTAGGTAGTCGTGTGCCCATCTGCGCATGCGCGCCTGCGACCGATCGTTCCTATTGCGCATTCAGCATAAGGAATCGACCTGGATTTGCCTATCCCTATGGAATAATAGGCAAGACCCTATGTAAAAAGTGGATGAGAACCGGATAACGGATATATGTATGCCTGTGTCAATTGGCCGGAAGTCGTCGTCATTATTCCATTGGACTCGATACGAGTCCTTTGAATATTCATTCGTACGCTTATAGACATCCAAAAAAATGTATCTCTGTCAAAAATAAAAATATATTACATTTCCTGGCGAATTTCAAAATTGTTTTTACGTTGAATAATGAAAAAGCTTGACGATCTAAAACAACGAGTCACGCGAGCATATGGGTTGACTCAATTCTGAGGATACGGAATAGCTTGGATTAGGTTAGGTGTGAAAGCACCCTTAAGCAATCGTTACCTGTCATCCACGTTAATAGCAGTTATCGCTAATCACCGATACGTCCATACCACAACTATTTTATTAGGACCCATTAATCTCTTTTAGGCTTCCTCCCTCCATTATCCTCACCCTCTACCCTCGTCCCAAGTTTTATACCGCACCCCTAATACGTATCACTGTCTACGGTGATATCTATATATGCCGTGTACGTATGTCTATGTACCACCTACCAATTCCAGAGCCATTCGAGGGTAAACCGAAGTTTCGAATTTTCCTGGAGATTAGGGTGACGCCTATCTCGCCTCGGGGAGGGTGCAGATGTACGGTGACTTAATAAAAATCGTTTTAAGTAAGGAACGATCAGGGAACATGAGGATGGGGCAAAAGTTATACCTACCCCTATATGGTTTAAGGGATGGTGGAGATCAACGTGGAATAAGTCAACGAGCAAATGGAGTGACGGTTGACGGATTTATTTTCGACCCTGGCCCTCCCCACCCAACCCCTATGTCTGACCTAAGTATATGTTACACGCTATACTTTACTACCCCTTGCAGAAAACGGGATCCCAGCGTAGAGGTGTCGTATTCAACCCCCCCCGACCCGAGTAACAGAAGTCACCCTCGATCCGGGTAAGTCAAGCCAAAGCGATCCGCGAAATTTGGCTCCGCCACGTGGGGTAAGAGGGAAAGCGAGTGGAAGGAATTGCCGGGGGGTTTATAGGGGGTTGGGGTAGTTGAGTCAGAGGAGGGTCAAAGTTCGTGATTTCGTACGGCGTCTCGTATACCTAACTTACGTACGTATCGACGGTGTCGGTAATCCGTGGAATGGTAGGAATAAAAAAAAACGAAAAAAGGAAATGCAAAAAAATGGCTTGAGGGTTTTGAGATTTTTTTTTCATCCCTCTCCTTTAGCGCTTCCCTCCGAGCACCCTAGCTTTTCCCGGGGGAGGATTTCCGTGAGCAGCTGCGTCGCTGCGTTTCTTCTTCCTTCGGGGAGGAAATCGAAAAAAGCTCCTTCCGAGTGGCACCATAAATCGCGCCTTTGCTAGAAGGTATAGAGGCTAGGTATAGCCAATGGGGACTTAGGGATGCAGATAGAGGGCGGGGGTAGGCTGCGAGGGGCCTTATGGGTAGGAAAAAAATAAAAAGCAAAGGTGCAGGGAAGCTGTGAGAAAAAAGGGCAGATAAAAAAATGAAAAATCGACTGATCGAAAGAGCCTGACTTTGCTGGGCATTTTGTGGGCCTTTTAGTCTTTCGGTCAGTTTTCCATCCAGGCCCATTTTCATGTCTGACAACTATCATGCCCATAATAGTGACACCTGCCGTCTCGTTATCGGCGTCGTTAATTCTAGTTGCTGCTATGCTCGGCCAGGTCCACCAGCCTTCAGGATGCTCAGTTATTCACTTCGGGGTCGACCTGACCCATTTTTATCTTTATCTAATGAAAAACGATTTTTTCTTTCGAAAGGTGGGGACCTCATATTCTCCTCCGAGATCCTCACCATGGATTCGCCACCTGGTAGCCATTTCCGACGGCGACAACAGGTACGGTACGTGCATTTCTTTTTCTACCCCTTTCCCACCCCCTTTTTACCTCTTTCCTCCTTTTTTTTTTCCTGTCCAGAAGGACGAAAGGGAATCGCACAAAAGCGGTGTTTGGACTGCCGGTGCCAGATGCGTCGACTTCCTCGCTTTCACCGCAGCCCGGATTAGCGATCGAGGAACCCTTATTTTTCTTTTCTTCTTTTTCTTCTTCACGTTTTTATTTCTTCTCCATGGGACTCACAACCCTTTGCCATCGGGACTCAGTCACCCTTCCTAGGTCCCCGCTTCCACGTACTTTCGCTGCTACACCCCTTTCACGACCCTCGCGCATCGATTGATGAACGAATTCCGGCGTCCCGTGTCAAAAATAAAAACGGCCCTTCTAACGAAGCCATTAATTAAATTTCGTCCTGTCTCTGTAATGACGTCCTGGTTGTCGCACTTTATTACTATCATCTTCAACGGAGAGCAGATAGAAAAAGTAGGAGACCTTAAAAAAAAACAGTGTCTCCGTTCCATCCGGAACATAGGATGGTTATGAAAAATATTTCATTTGACGACAACCGACGCTAGTCATAATTTTTAAGTCATTTTTATATCCACCCCAATATGCTCTTGGTTTAATCAGAGCGTGACGTAATCTCATTACAGTTCCGCACCACGTCGAATCTTGAAAGGAAAGCTTCTAGAAGTTGGTCAGAGACCCCAGGACCTAGAAGCGCGTGCCCAGAAGTAAGGAAGCCAACGACAAAGAAGGGATCAAGGTACAATAATGGCCGAGGGATGATGCCAGTGGTGGAGGATAAAGAGCAGCCAGTGAAAAGCGTAACTCAAGCGAGTCACGTTGATGCGAAATCGCTCTGGAAGAAGAGCAAAGTATAAGGGAGTCTCCAAGCACAGAACTCGGTACCTGGGAACGAGGAGGAAGAAGCTGCAGCGTTGAAGGTGGTGGACGATGGCAGTCCTGACCTGGGGAGGTGGGCTTAGGTAAAGCCAAGGAAGAATACAGAATACGGAAAAGATACTGGGAAATAAGAAACTGCCTGCAGTCGGTGGTTCTGTTGTCCCGGGAAGCAGTGACAGATGTTCGACCCGGTTGGCACGTGCCCGCTGCCACTTGGCTGCATGGGCCATCTGCCCCTCCCCAGTGCAGCAAGCAGTGATACGGAATTGCTATCGACAAAACCGGCTTCTTTTCCTTGCGGTAGCTGCCACGTTAAATAATCTGGAAAGTCGTACCCTAACCTTGTTTCGAACCCTCTCCACAATCAGCCTACTTGTGCAATTCATTGAGTCTCTTCCGTTGACGACATCAAAAACAAAAATGTTTAGCTGAGTAAACTGGTCCAATTTTCTGTTGTTGAGTATCGTTGTCAATATTGTTTATATAGTGTCCAGTCGGATACACTGGGTCCAGCAAGATGAGATGTTAAGCGATGCGTTAGCAGGACAATCCGCGTTAAAAGTGGCAACTGTTTTCCAGTGGTAGCAGCCGGTCGCTTAATTAGGGGTATCGCCTAAACGGCGGCTGCGGCAGCATCTTTTACGAATAAAAATGTCGACGGAGCAACAGATGGCTCGGTCCGCGGATGCTGTCTTTGTGACTGGGAGGCACGTGCCTTCTGTCCTGCGGATCGCTTTCCTAGGTCTCCTATCGGCATCCTGAAGCGTCTTCTGTGCGACAGATTGTTCCCGGCGAGCGGGACCACTCGACCGGAAAATCCTAACATCTTTCCATCCGCCTCCTTGTTCAGTTTCTTGCCAAAGATGCAACCTAACCTCACCCAGTTAGTGAAGCATCCATTTCCGTCTATACTACAAATTGCATCCCCTCTCTTGCAAGATACAATAATTTAGCATATAACAATATTATGTTTCATTGTCTTTCAACTAAAAAAACGTTTTTTAATGATTCAGTATTCCAACCTTAAAATCTGCAATCGATCCAAGACTCTGTAACCAATCCCGGATGGTAGGTCGTCCTATCCAGTGATATCCATATAAAAGGAGGGTTCCTGAGGCATACAGGTTTCCCTAAGTGATCCTTTGTCCCTTCCTTCCTCCCTTCCCCAGAAATACTGGAGCGTCCTACCAACATACATATATGCACCTTAGTGAGCTATAGGTGACAGTGTGACCTATCTATCTATATATATATATATACACATGAGAAACCACTGCCCCATACTTACACTTCAGTTTGGTGCCAGTTTCCAGTCGCCCTACCCAGCAGGCATAGTAGGTTGGTATGCAATATTACATAGTCGGTGGTAGCACGTGCTCAAATCACGAACAGCTGCCTATTTGCAGGACACATCGAGGAAGGATACTCCGCCCCGGGTGGGTAACTTCCTTCCTAGTGGCGTCCTGTTACATCCTGACAGAGGAAACTGCGTCCTTCAGGAAAGGACAAGGCATCTATTGTAAATGAGAAATACAGCAATCACATTGAATCCCAAAATATCTATGCGTGCATTAAAGGTAAGGGTACAGGAAGTAAGAGGACCTACACCTTAATTCTGATTCTCAATAAGTTAGGTTAGGTTACAGCTCCAACCACTTGCCCGTCAAAATTCTCTTCGTCCTCTTCTCCGTCGCGTATCCTCCAGGTTATGGAAACCTGCATCTCTTTTCTATGCACATAGTTCCACGCACATCTGCCACCTCTCCAACAATTCAAGGCACGTGCTGCTGGAAAGCCATTCTGGTGCACGCACCTTTTGCTGATCTAGTATTCCGGGTCACTATGGTGGTACTATTGTTCCCTTACTTATTCCTCGATATTGCTGCCTACTACTCGCCGGATATGCTAACCCACACGGGCCAGGTGCTGCCTGCTCTTCTTATCCGTTACTCCTTGTTTGTCCAAGGTTTCATTCTTGTGTAAACATCTCAACTTTATCTGCATTATATTCGCGATATTCTACGAGGATGGCGGCAGATGCACCACACCCCTTGGGGTATCCTTAACGACTCTACAACTTTGCAGGACGCTTCAGTTACTCTCAGCCTGCAAGATAAAAGACGTCTCTTCATAAATACAGCCAGAAGGGGTTAATATTCGTTGTAAGAATGTTTCATTGAAATTTCATCCTTATATCTGATTATTTCATTCTACCTACAGCATGGATTCCCTCAACTCCACAGAGTATACAGTACATATAACTGTATGACGCAAACGTAGTTAAATAACAGCAGCATTAATAACCATTCCAGGGGATCCCATTACACTTGGCTTTATGGCGGCAGCCATGCTTGTTTACTCACAATACCGTACTGATTAATACTAATGTGCACTCCCATGTGTCCCAGTGCACTCATTAGGACATTAACGCTTCCGGTACACAGTCTGCCAGTACACCGATCCACTGTATTTCTGCATCTCTACCTGTCCATGAATTGTCATCTTTAGGATTTTTCGTACAATCCACATTTTGTCATCTACGTAGTATCAGACGTCGGGTAGCGTAGGTGGATGAAACTTTGAGGGTCGTTATCTTTTTCCCAAGAGTATACCAAATATCTTGAGGCAACTGTAAGAGAGAGAAAGACAGGTAAGAGAAAGGTAAAGGCGCAAAGAGGGTTTAGGGGAAAGGAGCAGAAAGAAGAATCTTACCATCGGTGCAGCTGTCCGTGCTGTCCACTCGATACCGCAGAGATCAGCCACGCGTCTCCTTTACAGAGCGTTGGCAGAGCGTCGGGACGTCAGCTCCGGTCATCCTTCCTTCTTTAAGGTATGGACCAGCTGCCCAAGTTTTCGCTTCTGCTACGAAGTCTACTTAGTGGATACTTTTAACGTCCGTGGCATTTTGCGGAAAAGGAAGTATCCCATAAACGCGTCCACCATATGTATAAACTGCACTTACTCACGTAGTACATACGTAATTCCATGTGAAACTCGCATCGATGATATGACTACCTTCTGTACTTCATCCGTGGAATATGATAATTTTATATCCTACAGAGCCTTCGTGGCGTGGCTGTAGGGGAGATAAAAAAAATTCAATGTCTTACGATTAATTTTTATGGCGACTACAGAGAAGCCAAAGAATTATATGCTGCTATAACGGCTCCTGTAATCGTATCGCGGATCTTGTGAGAATTCATGCTATACAGGAATTTCAAATTATATGCATTGTCGTGCAGAGATGGGAATGTTTAAGTAATTTACAACACGGTTATGTAATTCCTTATAAGATTACTTGCTAGTAGATTTTTCATTTCGTATCTCTTAATGATGCCGGTGAAACATCGATAGACTGTTGGATGATTTGCAAAGGAAATGATCTGCTTGGCGAACAGATGTAAATCGGAAATAGGAAATGGAAGAGTCTGTATGGCCCATTAGGATTTTCTCGCTTGGCAGCCCCGGGGTGTAACTGCCTCCTTCAGGTACCTGCCCACTGGAGGAAAAGTTCCTCGGGAGGAAAAGCAAAGAAGGGCCTTACGGAGGTGACAGCTGCCATGCTCTTCCAGGAACATCTGGCGACGATGGAACAATATTGCCACGCGCCGTGCATCCCCACTTCTTCGACATCTTCTGGACCTTTTTCCGCGAGGCTCCTGGGTCTGCCGCGGGGCCTTATGCGTGGAAACTCAATCCTCCTTGCTCACTGGGACTCACATCCTTCTGTCCCATTGCCACTGAATCCGCCTGTAGCCACGAAGGAAGCGCCGATAAGATCGCTGGACTCTGCCGAAATCGTATAAAGGGCGGAAGCCGTGAGTTTAGGAGGAAGAGAGTCGGCTCATTAAGTCGATGACGTCCTATCCACCTTCCACCTTCTTACCTTCTCCACCTTATGTCTATGCATGCACGCCGGAAGATGGGTATTAGGCTTCCTGTCGGGGTGCAACTATCCTGAGGAGAGGGTTCCGCACCTACTGGGACCAAGAACCAAGTTCTTACGGCAATTCGGGAACCTCCTCTGTGTATTCTTACTTTGTTTTGAACCATTTTATCTTTTCTGCTCCAATGAATATTCATCCATTCCTCGACTGCATTATAGCCACTTCCTGTTTGACGTTATTGCTGAATTAATCTAGAGTCAGAATGTTAGCATCGAATTACATTTCATTAGGAATCTTATTATCCCTGTGGATTGAAAAGTATTCTAGATTAATTATTATTTACTAACGAATCCAAGTGGGCGTGTGCCTTAAAAAAATGAACTCATTTAAGGTATCCTTGAAAATGTTGCGGTGTATGCCCTGGGGAAGGAGGCGTCTCTTCTACCTGGTGCAGGCAAGTTAGACTTGTGGCAAACTGCCACCGAGACGGTAGATACGCGTAAGGAAGCGTAACGCTAGGTAGAGCCGAGCCTCTGACTCGCGACTTCCGGTCACCGCAGGAAGTACGCTCGGTGCGTCCCCGACGCCGACGCCGACGTCGACCTTAGACGACGGGGTTGCCGAAGATTCGGTCCTTGTATCCATCTGTCTATATTTTCATTACATTTTTAACCTGTTAACTCTACGTTTCTATGACTATAGACACTTTCAATACTCAAATAGTGAATATTGTTTTGGATATTTTCTCATTTTATTTCATCCATTTTCCAACACAGTGCTCGTACTTTTAATAATTATTACTTCAACTAATTTTCTTTATACTGATTCACCACGTGTCTATGCAATAAAATATTACAATGTTTCTCAATCATCGTACAATGCACGTAAAACGGATAAATACGAAGCAGAAGTTTTGAGAATCTGCAAAAAAAAAAAAAACAATAATTCAACAACACATAAAATTTTTTCAAATCAAAAACATTGAAAAATTCATTCAAATTTTGACTCACCGAAGTAAAATTTGGTATAGACATGACGTAAAATTTTCCAGCAGTGATTTTGAGTGGCTTCTGTGATCTGATAGTCATCATAAGTAAAGAGCGTGTAGCATATTTTGGAAAATTCGTCCAAGACGCCATATAGGCGGCTCTGCCAATTTCCATACTCTGTAAATAGAAAAAAAAAAAACTTAAATTAACGTCCCCGATAATCGAATCAAATCGATCGACTGGCACGCGATCTCCTTTAAAACTGAATCTCGCGTTACCGGTTTCACATGAACACCTATACAGATATGTAACCCAAACGTATCCAAAAGCGCAAGCAGTGGGGCAGGAAACAAGAGGAAAAATAATCCGCTGAAAGTATACATAAAAAATATAAATAAAACGCGTAACAGTGCGTGCCGTCCAGCACGAAAGACACGCGTCAACGATTCCGCATTGCGTTTCCTCCTCGCGTCGAATAGTGCGTAATGTTACGCTACGTGTCTAACGTTATGCGTACATACACATACAAGCATGAATACAATAAATAAATATAAGCATTATGTGCACAGTATACAATCAGTACCTAAGAAAATTTCCATAAACGAGCAAATAATTTTAAGGACAATTTTTCAAAAATGAAAATAAAAATAATGGACGCCTAAAATATTTTCCAATACACGGCATACCTGGCGCCTATATAATATATATATATATATATGTATATATATATATGTGTGTATTACTACAAAATTGTACGTATATATATATATACACAGACATAAGAGTCGGACCGGATATGACATCTTGCAGCCAACCTACAGCGATTTCCTTGAGTCGAAAACAGGAGCCAAGTGAAACGACGCTCTCCTCTTCCTTCAGTAAAATGGAGGTTTATCGTTTCACTTGGCTTATTTCGTGGTGCACGTCGTCCGTCGCGACGTCACTTACATTCGCCCGTTGCCGAAACGAAAAGCTTTAATTTACACATTGTGCCAGCCAATACAGAGAACAAGAAAATAGGCAGACATTGGTGTTCTGATCCGCAGGCAATAATTGGACGACGCTCGGCGTCGAGAGGAAGGGGACACGCGCGACGCGCACCGTATTACTCCTTAATTGTAATTACCGTAATTGGATGATGCTCTCTCTCTCTCTCTCTCTCTCTCTCTCCCCAATATGTCACTAATCTTGACTATCCCTTATACAGCTATTAACTTCCTGTCTTGGAAATCCTTACAGGTATTACCTACTTTTATCATTATTATTATCGTAATCACTTGTCCTTATCGTTATCCGGGTGTACAATACCTGCCAAAAGTAATAGACATTTCACAAGATTCGCCTTTACGTTACAATGAAATTAGATTGTTTTGTTGGATTTTACGGTATTCCAATTCTGGGGAATTCTTACAAGAATTCACTAGATACTCTAGTGATTATCCTAGCATACAGTACATGTTCACGTACGTTAGAATACGGAATTCGAGGAAGACAATCTTTTTATTCCACCACGTGGAGCTTCGCTTCGGATACTTGGACACGTGTACCCATAGTCACATATGCACATACGCATAGTCATACGTACTTATAATATATATATATATATATGGACACGCATTTGCCACAATCATCGTAGATGTAGATCATTACTTATACAGTATTACATGTATTCCCTCATTCTTATTCTTGACACGTGTGTGCGTTATTTTTTTGTTCTTTCTTTCTCTTTTCTTCCCGTTCACATTCACTCCCTTTACTATTTGTACCTGCAGTAACGTTCCACGTGGTTCCGCGTGGTTCCGCGCGGTTCCGCAACGCTAAGCTCTCGACCGCGCGAAAGCCTCGCTCGCAATTATACCTTTCCGACTCCTCAACGGGAATCGCACTAATTCCGCCGCTCTTTATAACGCGCGCGTGCCTACTTACCGCGTGGAATAAAACTCAACAGCGTTCAACTGGAGTTGTACATTGTTTTACAATTCTTTATTTATTTATAAATAATCTCCCTGGTTCTTCCCTATATGATTCGCTTTTTTCTCTTGGGTTTCTTCTGAAGTCTTCAGTACAAAGTTGCACTTGTGCTGTGCTGCTTCTGTATATGATCCTTACAGTGTAAATTCCAGCGGTGCTGCATACACGCCAAGAGGACAGGTAGGCACGGCATGTGTAGGCTTGTAGGTTGACTCGGTAGGTTGAAGGTATAGCTGTATCTTGAAGAAGCAGGTGCAACGCGGCTCTCCTCGGGCTCGTTTCTCGACAATTAGTCACCTCGGCGAAAGAGCATCACGAGTTACCTGTATGTACTACCTGTATACTGTATACACTTTGTTAAGTACAGGTAATATGATATTACTCACAGGAGACTGATACGATTTTCGATTAGAGTGCACGAGCTCTTGTTCCTATAGCTTCTTTTTTTGTGAATTAGGTAAAGCGAGCGAGGATCAAAGGGTCTCATACGTACATACATTGTTGTTCACATTGTGGAGCTGAGGAATTCTTTTTCTCACCTCATTGATCAGTACATCCCCGGGACAGCAGTACAGGTAAATTTGGAAGATCACCAGCAGCATGTATGCCACGTACATAATTAACTGGAAGGCGTCGTTCAGAGACTAGGCAAAAAAAAATGCAGCATTGATTTCGAAATTTTCAACGATTTGTCTAGTTAAAAGAAAACGAGGTTTGAAAAGCTTGCCGAGATTGTAAGGTGAATCGATTAGGCTATGAACTTTGACTTTTGTTCCAATGTCGACCTTATTTTTTCTTTGCTTTTCGATCGCACAATTTCAAAAGCTGGCAGTTATTTTTTCTTATTTTTCTTTTAACGAATAGTTGATTGCGCCAGGTTCTTCATGGGTGCTGGGAAAATCCGTGAAATCTAATAGAATGGTTCCTCTCTAGTTGGGTCCGCTCCAATCTACTGGGCTCGGTGCTCACCACGATCAGCTTGAGTCCAATCACGCAGATGATGACGCAGCTTACGAGCAGCTGCTGAGCACTCGCACCGCTGAAGACGGCCTCCAGGTTGCGGGCATTCCTTCAATTTGATATTTCTTTAATTGGTAATCGAATGCCGGGTTATTCAAATCTCACTTGAGGCTATAGTTAACGCACTCTATATTTTTCTCATGAAGCTTCACCAACTGACGAATCCTATTGACGATTACGACATCATCCAAGCTCTCATTGGTCAGTTGACTTATTTGATTTTGAAGTATACGGAATTGGGCACATGCATGGTAGACCATTACCAAGCACAGACTGTCCAATGTGAAATTTCCGGTGCCACAGCAGAATCCTATTATTACCTAAATACGAAATATTAGAAAGTATAAAGTCACTTAATGATTGTGACTATGGAGATAAGAATTTTTCAAGAAAATCTTACAAGTCAACCGTACGAGCATATCACGTATTTATAATTCTATTTAACCATTAGATAACTCACCTGAGAGAAATAAAATAAACCATAGATGAGATTTGAAAATTGATCGTAGTAGTACCAGGCACAAAATGGATACTCCTTGACGTGAGAACTTTTTATCTCTGAGCCAAGAACGAAAGGCTTTAAAAAATACATTCCTGCAGTGGCGTACATAATTATACAGTAATTCCTCGTGAAGACGAATCCCGCTTTTGCCATGTTCAAAAGAATTTCCTTCTCCTCGGGGCAATTGCGTCGCATAATGGTGTCCCAATTTTGTCTCATGGTGGCCAAGGATTTCTAATTTCAACAAAACAAAAATCATATAAAGAATTAAATGACAACAAATCTTTTTAGGAAACAGTCAATATGTCTATACCTGAAATACTCCTCGCGAGGCAACGATATTCGTCAATTTTGCAAGAACAGTGAAAGTCGTGAGACTGGTACAAAGATTTTCCACATTCGCGTCGACATCGCCCCACAGAATATAAAGATCCAACAGCTGAGGAACCAGTAGACTGAGCAACAAAGCGTACACGAGCGAGACGTGAAGCTTCTTCAGGGTGAACTTCCACTGAGCCGAGTCCTCGGCTATGGGCCAGACGCCAAGTAAACGAAGACCAAATTTATTAAGTGAAATATAATCATCAAAATTCGGTAAAATCACTTTTCCAGAATAATCCACTTTCCCAGTCATCCTCGAAGTACTAAAGTAGCCGTTCCACAGGAAGATCCAAACTATCTGTCGTTCCAGCCATAGCGTTTCTTCAGGCGTCTTAAGATTCTCTTTGGCCCTTAAGAAAGCATGCAATTCCCCATACAAGGAGACTTAAAGTGGTACCAAAGTGATTCCCAGCAGGGGCTAAACAGAGGGTAGGCGGAGTCGATGTTAAGGATGGCAACGATCGGTAAGTAAGGTCTCTACGGTAGCTGATTCTCTAATAAGAAAGAATAAGCAAGTCCCTATCCATAATGTCCAACGGATCAAAAGAGCGAGGGTGTAATTTAGCAGCAGTACAGGGTGAGGCACTTGTGACATTAAAATGTGATAAAAAGCGTTCAATGCTACCAACTTCTGGAATATTTATTCGCGAGCACGTATAGTTACGTATGCGGGCCACAGTACATGATACATACTACATATTTATCTCTTTGCACGAGAGGCATGTGGAGAAACATAGTGGGGGAGACTTGAACGGGCTCGTAAAATTAATGGAGGATATTCCCAGAAGAGTGCCAGTGTATAAATTGCTTGTTATGCCGCGTATGTCGATCGGCCGATGACCAAGCTGATTATGCTTCAAGGTATATTCTCCTGAGCAGCGCCAGCGTTAGTATCCTGCTACTTGCACGTAGTCTTTATTTCATTTATGGAGTACGAAAAAAAATTTCTCTCGTCCAATGCGCATGCGTGGATAGGATTTCCATGTGACATTTTCATTTTTTTTTTTTTTTCATTTACATAAATACAATACGTTTTTGATTTTCTTGGATATCCAAGTCTGGCGTCTATTTATTTATAATAAATACCATTCTTCTACAAACTGATAGAGCGTCACCGCTATTTATTACTTCTTCTTGTTATTAGATTCGCATTGAACTCCTTTTCTTCTCCTTCTTCGTTACTGATTCACTCGTTCATGTCGTTTATTACATATGTTTTTCTGTCTGTGCAATACAAAATAACGGGCGACAATTTTTTTTCTTTTTTTTTTTTCCTTCCACTTACAGAAATATCGCTAAGCTTAGAAACGGCGTATCGAGTCGTTTTGTACGAGTTGAAGAAAATCACTTAATTTTTACTATATATACTCGAATATATATATATATACCTATGTATATATTTAATTTCTTTTATCTATCTTCTTATCTTCTGATTTCTGGATATCGTCTGCAGACTCATTCTACCTTCTTGCCACGTGCGTGCAGTAAAAAAGTTCTGTGAGGGTGAGAGACAAGAAGGAGAGAGAGAGAGAGTTGGCAATTGGGCGATGGGTCAAAGGGGAAAGTAAAGGGAAGAATCAAAGATTTCCCAAATCTCTAAAAAAAAAATCGCGTTAGTCTCATGACGTAGGCTAAATAGATATCGACTTTCTGACAGACAAAAGAGAAAGAAAAGGTTTACGTAATCTCTAGGGACACAATAACATCTATTTCTCTTTGTTCTCTTTCACCAAAATATCCCATGGGATTCTTGTAAAAGAATGACATTCGTCCCGCTCCCATAAAGAAGTCCACTACGACCGTCTCGAGTAATTGGGATTATCAAGTATAATAATATTAATAATAATAACAACAGAAAAAAATAATGGATTGCATCAGGACTCACAAAAATGGAGTCCGCACTGAGTCCTGTCTTAGGAACCTCGCGGTGGCGTCTGTTGCGTGTAAAATCCAAAGGGTCTTGACTCAGAATTCTGGGAGGACGAGGACGAGGTCGAAGAGGATGAGGATGGAAGTAACGAGGGTGCAGCAGATGTAGCTGTCGGTTGAGACGTCAAGGTCTTTCCGGAAGCTGTGGAGATCTGATGTGATCTTATGGGAACTGGCAAAGGTCTCTGGACCTTCTTGGGATGCTGTCCAGGTCCACGATAGCCTTGATTTCCAGGTCCTGTGGGCCGGAGTCGTGGTCGTCCTGGTCCTCTGCGTATCGTAGGTGCTCCACCACGTCCTGGAAGTGGTCCCAGTGATCCTAGTGGACCCAGGGGACCCACTGTACTGGGACCATCGCCATCTGCCGGTCCAGATCCTCCTGGTCTTCCTGTAACATTTATCCCAGAACTTTCTATAGTACAGTACACGTTTTATGCAGCTCTTCAATGTCCGTAACGACACACATGGAATATCAATATGTACTGCTGTATCCTGTAGGAGACCTTAGACCTCGTCACCTTCCACCTTTTACCTACTCGACTCGAATCAGGTTCCTCTGGCGTAGCATAGCACTTTGTATTCACCATACGTCTCCCGTAATCAATCCACCTTTTAAAGTGTAACCTCATCCGCGGAGCCGAAGTACCGTTTGATAGGTAAAGAGAGAGCCTACGGAATCCAAACTTGATTTTCATCAAGGAGCTCGTGTACTCGTACTAGGGAATTCCAAGTGGAATCAAACGGGAATCTCTATTCCTCCCTGTCCCTCTACTTCTACCGCGAGTTATGCGTTAATTAAATGCAGGCTCAAATTCGGATTTATGGTAAAGACTTAACTGGTAAATTAAAGTAGTTTCATCAATTCCCAAGTATTAAAGTACAGAAAGATCCCCTTATACCTTGTACAGTTTGTACCGTATAGTTTAGATATTCAAAAATCTCTTCAGAGTGAGACTCGACAGAATATTCATACAAGAATATCAAGAATTCATTTGGAACATAGAAGGATGTTAAATTTCATATATTAAAAATTCTAAGAATGCGAGGACCTCCCGTCAAAAAAGAACGTCTTCGCCGCACGCGCCACGGGCGTCTTTGTGCATTAAAAATTGCTCAAGCACGCGTACAAAAAAAAATTGGAACGAAACACCTACAAAATTTCATACTGTATGGTACGCGTAGGATTTTCTGGACCGGAAAATTTTCCATAGTAAGACGAGTCCCGGCGGTAGGAAAGTTAATACCAAAGTCAGCAGAATGTAGTGTAGCACATTGTGCTACAGCAGGCCAACACAAAATAAGGAAAAGATACAGAGAGAGAGAGAGAGAGAGAGATGAAGATAAGGTTCCTTTTACGCGTACGAGGATCTGGGTGACGGGCACGCGTCTCATTCGCCTCCTGTCCGATTTTGGTGCGACTTCTTCTGCATAAAGATAACCGCCAGAAGTGGCCAAGAGTTCCAAAAAGCTAAGAGCATCGATCGTAACTGCCAGCAGCTTCGCTCCGCACCTGCTTATCCGTGCGTGCTCCCGGCACGCTGACGTCCGGGGACCCCTTCGCGTGTCTCCTCTACCTCAGCACTCATCTACCTCTCGCGCGTCGCACATAACCGGAGCTCGTGTTTCTTCGCTTGGAGCGAAGAAGTTGCAATTCCAGTACCCGGTATGTATATAGATACGTCGAAGACTCGATTCTTGCCGCGTTACACTTAGCAGGTTATTAATTCAGCATCCATCCTGTGTCCAGTGAGGTGTTTATCTGGCAGGACGAGGTTCGCTCGAGGAAATGGTCCAGGTTAAGGCGTAGATAGGTGATTAGGTCATCCTGGAAATGTGACTCATAGACTGTACATGGCGAAACACATTGGCACTGGGGAATAGGGACGTGGGGAGACTTCCCTACTTTTCGCGAGAGCACATGTGTGCTCGCCAGGGAATTTTCAGGAGTGTAGGATATATTGTAGATTGGACTCCCTGCCAATCAGGATGGCTATGCTCCAGACGGCGCTCACTTCGCGAACCCCCATGAGAACCTGGCAAGTGCTGAGGGGTCGCCTGCACCACACTGGGGACTGGGGATTAAGGGGTATTGATTGTAGCATCGAATAAGTCGAATGCAATCCTGTCGACCCCCCGGTCACCCTCCCCGACTCCATTATACACTACACGCCTCCTCGGTGATCTCTATAGTCGATGCACAGTCATGTGCGCGTGTAGTATTTATTTCAATGTCTCATATGTTCATTCGGTTGTTTTGGGATTTTGTATTTTTAACGACTTACCATGCGGGGAGGATTGCGTATCACTGACTGAGGATGGAGATGGTGGACCTGGGGAAGCTGTCCCTTTGGATGGTGGATGAAGTAATAGTAAACCTCGACCTTTACCACCTACAGGACCACCCCTTCTGGAACCTCTAGGTCTTCCTCGCTTACTACTTCCTCGAATACTAGGTCTCATCCTTACTCCACCTCCTACTCCAAAGGTGAAATGACCAAGCTTCGCGACCTTGGGAGGTTCTCCAAATTGCACAATTCTTGAGGATTTTGAATCACCAGGTGTCGATACGGGACCGTCAACGTCTACAACGAGACCCTCGTTGCTTGTCTCATCCTGATGAAAATAGAGAATCAGAAAATAATAATACAAAAACTAATCATGCTAGTGTTGTGCTGCTATTGGACACCTTGAGATAACTCATGTACCTCAGACCTAGTAGGACTGGCTGGCGCACTGTCATCCAGGACATCATGCTGAACCTGATTCGTTATAGCATTGCCAGGAAGGACGCTACTCTGTGAGAGTTCAGGAACATCCTCACCGAGGTTATCCTCCAGACAAGGTCGCTTGGCCTCAACCTGAGCATAGAAAAGAATGATAATCTCTGAACAAGCGATACTTGCCATCCGAGAACGAATCCATCCTAAGGTCCACAGGACAGGGTCCTACCTTGACCGGAAGCGTGGTTAGCTTCCTCTTCCGGTCCCTCTCCTTATACTGAAGGCTCGACTCCAGCCGAGTCTCGTCAATGTGCTGCTTTCTCTCCTCGCTCCGTTGGCTGTCTGAAATACGGACACGGACGCGTACGGTTTCGTTACTCGTTATTATTCGTTATTAGGTGATTAGCATAACCTAACGAGCACCATTGTAATTGCACTGGGTATCCGTATCGTCCTTACGATCCCTCCAAAAGGTAAGAGGGCCCAGGTACATTGAATCTTTACTTTCCACAGTTCTGGAACGCCTTTAATTTCAATCTAACTTCTCGCGTCTTAATAAGCAACAAATAACAATAAACGTAAAAAGAAAGATGGCCGAACAAGGAACACGAAAGGTCATTCCTTTCCACTTGGTATGATATCAGGACTCTGGAAGTTCATTCCACTCCTCTGGAATGTCCGCTAGATTATTTTCACTTGGTACTAATTACCACGCTTGCACAATGGCATTGCACTCTTCTGTAGAATTACGAAAATCCTTAAGGAATTTATTATACTGGATTATCAGCTCACACTTAGCCTCGATCTCCTCGTCGTCCAATAAGAGCGATACCACTTCCTTAGGCTTCAGAGTATCCGGCTTAAAGTTTCCACCGCTTATTACCATACGTTGTATCTGTAACGATAACGTAATGCAATGATAAAATGAATGTCGTATTAACAGCTACGAATTCTATTAAATATGATCTATCCATCCTGAAAGCTGACCTCGCTCTTTTCACGTGCCCTCTGCAATATCCTCTCCTCAATGGTGCCCTTGCAAATTAATCGGTAGACCGTAACCTGCTTCGTTTGACCAAGTCTATGTGCTCTGTCCATAGCCTGCTGATCCACCGTAGGATTCCAATCGCTGTCATAAAATATTACCTGAGTACAGACCACAGTACAAAAAATAGTAAGATCCATGATATTGTTGTGCATTGTCTATATTTAGAAGGGGCTATTAACCAGTGGAAAGGGACAGAAGGGGACGAATGTAATCGTCTGGTCGTAAATGTTTCTAAAAGTTTTCTCAGGGTAAACACGACAAATAAAATGGTTCGTGATCCGGACGCAATATAAGTACGCGACCAGGCACGCCGTGTCGCTGAATAAATCAGATTTGTTGGATCGATGAGAGGGATTGGATATTGGGGAATGGAACTGTGACGATGCGCTCCACTTCCTGGCGATATCTCCCTTGCAGCGCGAATACTTCAATTTCTCCACAGGGTGTACCACCCTTGGGATCCTGGATGACTCTTTTGGAGAATATATTGCCAGAGACGCCCAATGAACTTTAATGCTCGTATCTGAAAATGAATCCTTGAAATCTGGACATGATTTTTTTTTCTTTCTCACTGGATTTCACGCTGTCTCTGCAGGAAGAATGATTGTAACAATTTATTGTACTTTCAGAGGATAACTGAAATTATTCATAAACGAGATAGTCCCTTTCCACGAGTAACGAGCACCGAGGAATTAACTGTGATCCATTCTACGTCATTAATTTCACAATTATTCTTACGGATTCTTTTCTTTCACCTTTCGTTAACTGAATGAGCTGTGATTCAGCGAATAGAGACAAATGCATGTAAAGAGAGAAGGAGAGAGAGGGAAAAAAATGAAAGCGTGTAATAGAGTTAACTGGCAACGGTGCCGTTCACTTCTGAATTTCAATTCCACGAATTCCAGAATGCCGGACGCCTCTGACTTGGAAAGCTAATGACGCTAAGAACGATACACTAGTACCAAGTGTAAAATTAAAGCATTCTACGATTACGGGTCTTGAGCCCGTTAAAAATATAATACTAACCGTGTCAGCAGCCGTAAGGTTGATTCCCAGGCCACCGGCTCTTGTGCTCAGCAGAAAGACAAATATGTCCGCCCTGAAACATGAACGTCCTGTAGATTGTAGTTGCGAGCAACGACCGGCTGTATTTTGTATGTAAATTAATTCGGGGTGCTGGCCAGCACTTAGGGGATTTCTATGGTAAAATCTTTGCAAAGTAATGCTAGTGATTTTTCTGATCCTACTCTCTTGCTCTTTCTTACTCGATCACGATTTGCAAATTTGAGGATTTCGTTGAATCTTTTTGCAAAATAATATTCCGTGATGCATCCAATATTTTATTTAAAGTGAGAGACTATTTATTATACATTATGGATTTTACTGCTAGTCACTTGCATCAATTGGAAGGGTGGTTGGAACTTTTCTATATGACTGTACTCAAGGAACTCATCATAGTGGTTCCAGTCTTTTGGGCATAGTTATTGGAAGAATCCCCTATTAATTATGCAAATTGTGATATTGCATGGAACGACTTAACGAAGGGATACATGGTTAACTCATGCTGATTGATTTTTGAATGATTTTTCTCTTGAGGTATAGATGCTTGTTTTTTAAAATTAATTATAATATTTGCTCGTGACATCCAGTAAATGATTGTATCGATGAGCTCCTTTCGTTGCGCAATAAACAAGAAATGTAAAACCTAGCAGATTACAGTTACAGGATGATCGATATCCGATCAGACGTTATTAACTTCTAGTATTACGGTTAAAGATATCGATAACAAAGCACTGTGTACCAGGCGCCGATTAAAAGTGGCGCGTCATACGATAATTCCGAGTGTCAATGCTCCTATAATTAAACATATTAGTAGAATATACATATACTGACCTCTTTTGAAAATCAGCCACCATGTCCCTCCTGTCAGAAATTTTGGACGACCCATCTAGTCTCATAAACGTATGTTTTCTGTGATACATGTATTCCTGGAGAAAAGAGAAAAAGAAATTTTGAAGATTACACAAAGATATGTAGAATCAATAAGAATTTGGATGATAAATTTTTACGGAAATACAAAGTTCCTTGCAACAGAAGAGACTGACCTCCAGCAGATCGATCATTTTTGTCATCTGTGAATAAATGAGGACTCGGTGCCCTTGCTCCTTGAGACGACGTAGAAGGCTGTCCAGGACAGAGAGTTTTCCTGCATCCGTGACGAGGGTCTGCTTGTCTGTTAAGGTTATAGAAGATAAAGGTAAGTCAAGGTTGGGATGTAGTCATTTCTAATTATAAGCATGTGGGAGAGCAGAGTCGCTTCATACGAGTCCCACGAGGATCGCGGATAAGGAGCCTTGAATCACTATGTGAAAGATACATACTACGTAACCGGTCTAGTGTAACGCCTATTGCCCTAATCGTGACATGAATTATAGTTACGTTGCGTATCTACTGGCGCCGATGACTATAGAAATAGCAGCCTTAAGTAAAACCTGGTGGGCATCCGGGGGTAGTGGAAATATGCTTGATGCGTCAAGTCAAAGGATCTACCTGGCACAATTATGTTAGACCATCCATTTATGGGAGAGGATGCTGAGAGACCTCCTGGTGAGTCGTGTGAGAACGTCAGGTTATTCGCTTGCTCAGGTCGCAAATATGACATTCCATATTCAACAGGAAGCTGAACAGCTCTTTCACAACCGTATCGTAGTACGCATTGACCAAATGGTCCTCCGCACTCCTCATGTCTTCTCCAGGAGCAGGATGCTGCAGAGCTGCTTACATATAATTTTCTAGGACTTGCCTGTACCTGTAACACAAGAGTATACAATCGGTGCTGAATCATCCCCAAGGACATACCGTAAGATGCCAATGATTATATTATTATAAATAAATATACCTTAGGATTGTTATCGCAGAGAAATGCTGGAATTGTTGTACGTTGACAATACCGCATCGAGGGTGCCCTAGGTATGTGAGGATGTTCCGGAAGTAGTGGAACCTTGGGTTCTTCACCCTGTTCTGTTTTAACAGTTGGCAATGGTCTCTGTAAATTAAAAAATGTATGTATTTAGAATCCAACCAGTCTATACGATAAATATAAAATCTGTTGAACTGACCTTAATAAGCTGGTTGACTGCGCGCTTGCTACTGCGCAATATCCTATGTGCTACTGTTTCCGGCATCGAACAAATAGTATGGGTGCTATGAGTGTAGATGGCCTCGCCTTCCACAATCTTTTTCGTGAAGATCAAATCATTAGTCACTCGACTATTCGCTTCGATTCTTCTACTTTGTAATAACATTAGGTCAATAGGCGTTGAGACTTTTTCATCGATCCACCAATCTTCCCAATAACATTTTTTTGTTAATCTCTTCTCCGTCATTGTCGCGTGACATAATCTATTAATAGATAATATAATTATTTAAAGACTCCCAAATAATCAAAGTGAATTTAGATAATCGATTGGAAATTACAGATACCTGAATAATATCCCAGCAACAAAGATCTTATTTAGCTCCATAGGAGACAAGCCGATTAATCTGCAGAAGGAGAAGAAACTACCAAGGGAATCATCATCGCGACGGTGGAGACATCTATGTATATGTTCTGTGGCAAAGACAAAGAATCTATTGTAGAGAAGATGATCCTTGGATGGTAATGAAATGTGCAGGAGTCCCTCGTTGTACAAGAGTTGTGGCATCTCGTAGTATTCTGTTCTTATGAAGAGTGGAGACTTCGCGTCTCGACGTTCAAAGAGTTCTGGATGATTGCAGACCTAATTAATAATTCATTATTTTTTAAATTTGTATAACAAAAGTTATAGACAATAGAAAAAGTACTTGGGATCAGATGCTATTATACCTTACGGAACTGCATGACTAGATTCATTAGATTTGAGGTAAAATTTTTGTCATTGGGTGTCGTATCGCCACCACCCACAGTATAATGCAACAAGTCCTCTATCCGGATCTTTTTCTTTAGAGCTAAAAGGTAAAAGAATTATAAGGTGAGTTATTTAATTATTTTAATAAAATATATTACTCACCGGAATATAATAATTTCTGTCGAGTTGTTAAAGGACAGTACACCATCACTTCGATCTTGTCGGAGAGTTCATTCTCTACATCCTTTTTTATCCTTCGCAACATGAAAGGCTTCAAAATCATGTGTAACCTGGATAGATGCTCTAATGAAGAAAGGATGCGACAGAAAGAAAATACATTTTTTTTATTGCCACACACTATCTTAAGTTTCGTTCAAGGTTAGTTAGATAAGTTGGAACTTACTCTCATCAATTCCTGTTTTATTCTCAGCATGGCTCTCAATATCTTTGGAAAACCATTCATTGAACTCATCATGCGAATCAAACAGTGTTGGCATTATAAAATGTAGTAAAGCCCACAATTCAGCCATACTGTTTTGAATAGGTGTGCCACTGAGTAACAATCTATTGCGACAACTAAATCCAAGTAATAATTTCCACCTCATACTAAAATATAAACAATTCATTTATATATTTATTAACATATCAAGTGTAATATTACAATGAATAGAAGAGAAGAAAGCATGTACCTGCTTGTGCTCTTTATAGCCTGTGCCTCGTCGAGTATCATATATTGCCACTTTATTCGATTGAAGTACTTATAATCAGTAATTACCAGCTGATAACTGGTAATCACCACGTGGAAGGATGCTTCCTTAGTGTGGAGATCCTTTGTGTCCCAGAACTGTCTCAAGATTTTGCGTTCCTGGGGATTCCCCCAGTATGGAACGACTTTAAAATCCGGTACAAAACGCGCCATCTCTTGTTGCCAATTGTGAAGCGTGGATGCGGGCGATATTATTAAAAATGGACCCCAGACAGCTGAGCAATTATAAAAAAATCATTACTAAACAATCATCTTGAGTAAACTCAGTCACATCATATTTCATACTTACAATATCTTTCAGCAACGTGACATAGAAATGCTATGGACTGTACAGTTTTACCCAGACCCATCTCATCAGCTAGGATGCCGCTTATGCCCTAAGAAAAAAAAATACTGTATGCAGAAATTCTAAGAAGTCGAGGATTTTCGAATAATCAATTAATTCAACCTGGTCATAAAGATTCGCAAGCCAGTTCATCCCCTTAAGTTGATAGCCTTTGAGATTCCCCTTAAAGATTGAAGGCTGCGGATGCTCCAAAGTCTCTGGTGTTTCGCTCAAACGCAGTTCCTGGGCCGCTGCGGCAGTGTCAAATTGTTTTGTACGCGCTCTTTCACTATCAAAAGCTTCAATAGCATTTTTCTTTGCTTTGTGTTTCATAGTCTCGCTACAACCCAAATACCAAATAATTATGATAATGAAATAGTAGAAACTTAATCTGATAATTACCTATCGTAGTCATCAATTCCAACTAATCTGGGATTTTTCTCTTCGTCAAGCTGATTTAAAATCCTAAGTTGTTCTTCTGGTGATGCTTTGCCCAATTTTCGTGACATAAAGTGGGCATAGAGCTCTGTTTGCGTTATAAGAAAGTTCAGCTTTCTTTGTTGACGTTTTGCCTTGAATCAAATTTTTATTAGCATTACAAATATTCACGAAACTATAATGATAATGATAGAACGTATATGGGTTTTACTTCAATCAGCTCCACATCCATTTTACGCTGCTCTTCCGCTTCCTTTTCAAGCCTTCTTCTCGTCTCCCTTTCAACTCTGTCATACCGTTTCCAGTAAGATTGCATTTCTCGAGTTAACCGTTTAGCTCGCCATATCGTTTCCTTCATATTTTTCTGGGACTGCGAGTGATTAATAATTATAATTACGCAAAGTTCAACATTTGAAATAGTTTCAGGTTTTCATGTTCCGTTGAAAATAAAGAGAAATATATACTTACTTGCATGGCTTTTTGCCTCCAATATTTCATACAGTGCTGTGCAACTTTCTTACAGCTTATTAACATTTCCTTATGATTGTTCGTCTTGGCTCTCTGAACCTTGCCGAGTTCCTTTTTGGACATCATTATCCAGATTTTACGTCTTCTCATGGCCATCACCTCAGGACTTTTATTATTATGTCTTTTTCTGCCACGAGCACGAGGTTGATGCCTCATCATGGCCTCGAGTTCAGCTTCATCAAGTTCATCGTCCTTGGGTGCCCGATCCCAGTCGTCGTCAGGATAATCATGTTCCTGAAGAAAAGGTAAGGATTAAGAATTTGAATGTATTAACGTGACATTGATCATTTTCTTAATATACTTACGTGATATTCATCAGATCCTCTGTGTCGCCCAGCCTTTTCCTTCTTTATCTTCATGATCTTTTTCTCAGGTTTCTTCTCCTTCTTCTTTTTGTTCCCGACAATAAGCTTCTGGTGCTCAGGGAATCTGTCATAACTTGACAGCAAGCCAGCACCGTAATACTGATACTGAATGTTCTGCAATGTCCAAGAAAGTTACACAATGTCTTCTAAATGACTTGTGGACTCTTCGATAAATAGAATAATCGAACCTCAGGTTTTTGGTAGAAACGCCCCTGATACTTTTTACGTAGAATGTGAAACTTTAACATGTCTTGAAAGTCCTCTTCCGTTACTGGATCTTCTGTGTCTGAACCAGATGCAGAGCTGTCCGACGAATCGCCCAAGAGAATATCTTGCAGCCATCTACGCTCCTCTCCGACATTTGTCATATTGTATAAACGTAGTTTATCAATTCTCTCCTCTAAAGAATATATCTTTGTTAGACTACAACCTTTTTAGAACAGTCCTTACTCAATTTTCCTTAATATTAATATGGGATTCTACCTTCTTTTCTTGTGAGTACGTCATTAAGATAAGCTTCTGATCCATCAGATGAGTCTGAAGAGACTGATTTATCATCCTCACTGAAATTCAAAGAATCTATAGTTCTATTTTGTGACAATATAGTTGATATGTAATGACGATGAACTTGTACCTGACACGATCTTGAAACAATTCGTTTATTTGATGCAGGAAGGGCTGAACATTGAGGCTACGCTCTAAGCGTTGCAAATGCAACGGCGCAGCCATTTCGGCTTCCAACCCCATGGTGCGCGATTGTTCGCTCATAACCGATTTGTATAGTAATTTGTGTACTGTAAGCAAGAAACCATAGGACAACTTGTAATTGATCTTTACGGCATTGAGATACTAAGAACGTAACTGCAATTTAAAATATAATACTGTACATTGTAGGATTTTTAACTGAACAAATAGAAGTATACGCTAGTATAAGAGATGCTCTCTTATCAGCGAATTCATCTAATTATTAACTGCAGCAACACAGCGAGCTATTACGAAGTACAATATTGTAGTAATTACAAATTAAGACTTATGCAAGACATAGATTATACATATATCTAAATTAATAACTGTTATTTCTGTGTAATAAAAACAAGGTTCGATAAACAAACAAAAGAATAATATACTGTTGCCAAGGTAACGAAGAGACACAATGCCACAAAAAATCTCAGGAATACAAGATCTCATTGAGATCTTAAACAATAAGATACTAGCTACGATAAATCAAGTCAAATCAATATAGAAGGAAAGTTTTAAAAACATTGTCATCATTATAAATCTCACTATGAAGAATGTTCTATATAGTTCAACAAGAATAAGGCAAGGCAAGGAACATAGAGTGACGAATTAATACAATTCTGACATGCCTTGAGTACCATTGTTGCAACAATGTCTCTTTTGAACCGCATGAAAGTAAGGGCTAAATACTCTTTGGACGGAAACGCCTCGATCAGACAGGCCGTCCGCAATTAATAACATTACATAAGGTAAATTACATGAGAATTCACAGTAGTGCGGTTATAATTGTGCGAAATATTCGACGGATTTCGGATCACGTACTGTTTGGTTAGAAACAGCCACACTTATTTCACACGAAATGTGGGCGCGGCCGCGTCAAAACGTTGGCCCTCGTTCACATCGAAATTGGATATATCGGTCCGCGGGAAATACATAGTAAACAGGAGCCTAGACAACGCTGGCATTTGGCGTGCCATCAAACCATGGCAGGGATAGGGCATATCGTTGGCCACCATTTTTGTTTTCAGTAGATGGCACCACTACCGCCATTATTCCTTATGAGTGCGGACGCATCTTCATCATTTCCCGGTTCTATTCCGCTTCGTTTCCTGTTCCTCTCATCTAACTTTTTCTACTTCCATTTATATACATTTTACAATACTTTGATTGCAAGTACAGAAACCTCACGCCCACAATAAAATAACAAAATTCGCGTGTCAACCATTTTATTATTTTTTTCACTTATCATTCGAGTTCTTTCACGTTGATGGCAAATGATAAATGTTGGCGCAACGATGTCATGTGATACTTTAAGCTGCGTTATCATTTATGAAAATACTTGAGCATCATTATCGAAATTATATTTACCGTTATATAATGTTGTCTCTCACATGCGTTAGGCATCTGTCAAAACTTTATTTACATTACTGAATTATAACTTGTATTTTTCAATTACGCAATAAATTATATACGACGTAATAAATGGACATGCGACATGAATTGCAAATTTCATAACTAAACCGCCAGTATGTACCTTCCGGTTCTAAGCCGCGACGCCCTAGGCCTTAAATGTATTCAAATACAACTTCCATTATTCTATAAATTAAGCTGAGGCAAGTAGATTCTCGACATAAAAATATTAAAATATTACTGTGATCCTTTACTTAATAAATAATAAATCGTACCTTACATTCTGAGATATTAGCGGCAACTTTATATCCCCGCGGAACGCCATTGTTATCATGATTGAGTGAGTAAGAGAACTGGAACCGGTTTAAAATTCGTTATAAAAGCACATTAATTTACACAAATATCGTAACAATAACAGTTCTTCGTGACAGTCGTGTCTTAATTATACTCCTATCAGACAAGATCAATCCAAGATAAATATGGATATTTAAATAAATATAGTATTTCTGTCTTGCCGGCTTTGAAGGCGTTACGGCGTCTGTCGTCGAGATTAAAGCGCTCACAGCGCCTCTGCAACAACTCGTGTGAACCCCGTGTTGTTTCCGTTGTTACGGCGAGCCATCTTGCTTCAGACGCCGATCGTTATTCCTTCCAGTAAATTCAGTACTTTCGTGTGGAAATAAACGTACAGAGAGGGAGAGTGAATTGAACGCACGTCGTACAAGATAAAAATACAGGTGAGTTTGTGGAAGAGAACTGTAGAAAATTTTGAAAACCAAAATAGTGATTGGAGTAAGAATAATATATGTGAAAAAAATATGACTATATACGCGATATCGAGTTTTTCGCCACGACCCAAATTAATTGTCCCACCTATGATTCTATCGGGATTATGGGTGAATGATGCTAACTTGAATTTCATTCGATCCGTTATAATTTGTGGAAACTATTCATTTTTCTCGTGTCGTAATTATTAATCGCCACGTTACAAATTAATTTGTGCCGGTCCACGTCATACGTTCTCCGCGCCCATTTTTATCAAAATGCGTCGTTATTAATTGGATCCGCTAGAAGAATATTTTCATATTGATCGCGTCAAAATTTGCCTTGTATCATCGTTACAATTATTATTCCCTTTTTTCGCAATATATGGTATGCGTGAATATGTAAATAAATCCTTAAATGCAATAAGCGTGGCAAGTATGCGGTCCGCCATGGAAAAACCGACGCTTTCGATAATGCTGGTCTATTTTATTATCATTGGTTTACAGTTATTCTTTGAAACGTGAGACTTTGCAATCGCATGCAAAAAGATTGGCTGTTTCTGAATAGCGTTACGTTTTATTTAACAGTGTGATACGGGAATTGGATAAATAAATAACAAGGCCGGTCGTGTACCACCACGCGGCGGCCATATTTTTTTGTTCTACTTGAAAAATCTCAAATTCGATTCAACGGTATTATAAAATGAATATGCATTAAAACGACATATTTTAATATTATTCTTGTTTATTATGATTTCAAAGAAAAGTGCAATTCTGATATACGTAAGTGAAAGAGGTACAAGAAACTTCGTACCAGCTTGCATACCTGAAATGTTTACCGTTATATTAAACTCTGGTTCCGTTAACGAACTGTAGAAGTTTTCCTTTTCTTACAAAGTATTTCGAACTGTATCCTTATTTGTTTTATAATCATTAACGATCAAATTGAACTTTCTAAATTGTATGTGATGACTGCTCTCTGAAGTTTTATGAGTTATTATTCATGTGAGGTTGTAGGGATTTAACGTTTTCCATAAACTCTCCCACTTAAATCATATTACTCCAAGTCATGTTTCTTTGCTGACACTGCTCACAGTCTTCAGTCTGTTTACGAACAGTGGAGAGTGCACAATTTTATTTTCAATTTTCAATTCTAGTTTTTGATTTGCAGCCTACACTTTTGTATTTAGTGAACAATTTTGCTTAAAACTTGTGCACTCTTTTGCAGCATTTGTGTGCCAATGGTTTGTTATGTTGTTTATGATTATACGCAGTTTGATACATTAGCATTGTATGTGTTAATCCATGCCTGAGATTATTTTAGATAAAAGGTTATCCATACAGCAAAAACTGCTTGGATACAATTCAATATATTGAGCAAATGTTACTTAAACAATTATCTTCATACGTAGTACCTTGAAATATTTACCACAAAGTTTTCAGAATCAACAGCGACCCTTCGTATCTTTTTTTTATTCTGACAGATAGATTAGATTAGGATTGGTCATATAATTATTTGATAAATATTTGGCTGCACTCGCTATCCAGGCATTGTTAATCAATCTGACGATAGCATCAGGTTTAATGAAAATGAAAGTAACGAAGGAATATATTTCAAAAGTAATGATCACCCTGACGACAGAAGTCCCTCAGACTATGTTGCACAGATAAATACGAATGAAAAAAGGGGAGAAATTTTTATATTGTGTCATATGGTTAAAAAATAGCAGGTTCCCAAGGAAGCCTGTATGTAAGGTGTTTTTTATATTTTCCTTTAAGAATGAGCACCCGAGTATTCGTTGGTGGATTAACGTACCGGGTGCGAGTGCACGACCTTGAGAAGTTCTTCCGGAAATATGGTAGAATCAAGGAGGTCGCTATGAAGAACGGATTTGCCTTTGTGGTAAGTCTAATGTGGATCAATTGTTTTTTTTACAGTATGGTAGGAACAAGGGTCTATGTCGGTGGGCTTCCATACGGCACCAGGGAAAGAGACCTTGAGAGATTTTTCAGAGGCTACGGTCGTTTCCGTGATGTGCTCATCAAGAATGGCTACGGCTTTGTTGTAAGTATCAGTATTCCTTTAATAAGGGACACCGAAGATAGTGCTATCGTTTTTGACTCGTTTTGACTGTCGTTTCATTTAGTCATTTGTTTGTTTGCTATTGGCCATTTCTCACTCGTGTAAAAGCACGTTGGAGTTATGTCGAAACGAGTCTAATGCGTTGCGCTTACTATACATAGTCTATGTATAATACTATGATGACCCAACCTGACCTGACCCGACCTGACCCCAATGGTACCATGGCTGCTTAGGCGAGCTGTTTCCTGCTTGTCGACGATAATTCTGCAAATTTTGTAAGTCCAGTATAGAAGCCGCATTAGATGAATCTCAAGAAGAGTGGCAACACGACATATATTTTCTTTTCTTATTACTTTATTTTATTATTTTGTCTTTCACGCGACAACTAACTATTGACTGAGCGAGAGCTTTCATTCCTTAAAACGACTGACTTTTACTATGCATTATTGCATAGTTTGATTAATTTATAATGAGTTGTTATTTATCGCGTGGAAGATCAATACAATTAAGATATTTTGTTCGTATGCAGCCAAGCGCTATGGGTTTCGTGCAGTATTGTAAGGAAACAAAGGTTTTCATATTTTTGTTCAATCCAAAGTATATTTTCGTTCTAAAAGTTTGTAATCTCATAAATGGTCACGCTGTCACTGCTTTTAGTTAACGATAAACATTTTGTTCCCAGGAATTCGATGACTACAGAGACGCCGATGACGCAGTGTACGAGCTCAACGGGAAGGAGCTGTTGGGCGAAAGGTAACCTAGAATAGACTCGTGTACTATACAATGATATCTATTTTTAAGTACAGGAACAAAATTTAAACGAATGTTTGGCTCGATCAGAGATATCATCTAGAAAAATCTTGCGTTTCGCACGCAAGATTTGTTCCAACAAATATTGACGCACAATTTCATCGGTGAAATTTCATAGCCAAAATTCATCTGAATGAGCGAATCATTAAAAGCTTCATCAAGCCGTCAATGGTTCTCGCCTCCAACTTGTAAACATCAATTTTTATTAATCAAAGTCTACCGATTGTTCATATGTTAATCAATACGAAATATTATGAAAACGATTGTTTTACTTGCAGGTGAATCAATGTTTATAGTACCATAACCGAATGTCGACATGGCAGAATTTTGGAACGCGTTAAAATATGCATTCAGTAAAGATCTTGATATTTGCCATTGATCGATATTTTGTGCACGGTACTGTAAAATACGTACACGAACCACGAGAACCACTGGACGGTTATAGAATGAATATACATTTATTTACATGACTAAAGAAAAATGCTTTCGCAAGCATATAGAAAACAAGAACAAACAGCTGTACATGTAACGAAGAAAGGAGATAGACGCATTAGAATTCTCTCTGCTTGCGAATGCTATTCAATCGATTTATTCCATTTAGGAATTGATGGATCTTGTTTCTACTTCGTGTCTTTGGTTTTTCTTTTCTGCTTCCTACTCATTTGAACTGCTTCAGAAATTTTTTACAACACTGCCACCTGTGACAAGTTGGATAAACTGTACTAGAGATTTCACTGTTCAGCAAAAAAAAAATTGTCACGCTATCTTATTTAGAGTTTCTAATCTTGTTTATTTGTTTTCGTATTTTTCTTATTAAAACTTTGAGTCATTGTCTCCATGTAATTTAGTGATCAAATAATTTCACTGGTATATCTTGTATTTTTGTTGTTGTAATTTCTAGAGACGTTCCACAGAATAATGAATGTTGGATGTTTCACGTTAACGGCTTAAAACAATTGTTCTCTTGCTAAATGGAAGTTCGACGAACGTCGACCCCGAGCTCTCGAACTCCATCAGGACAACCGAATTTGGAAATCGCGCGAATTCGAGAGTCACGGGTCGCGCTTTATGTATAATTATTGTAAAACCATTATAATATGCGAGACCGTTGCGACTTGGCCGCCATTTTGACATACTTCCATCAATTCCCCGACTGCAAGTCGTAATTTGAATGTCCGTGACCCGCAAGATCCATCCGAAGAACGATGATCTCCTCCGAGACGTCCTCGGTGAAACAGGAAATTAGATAGAGGGCGAACCAACCTTTTACTTTTCTTCGACTCAGTAGTGTAACGGGAAACTATGTGATGTTTAGGCGGTAAATTTATACGTCTGTAACGGGCGGTAAGGGTCGGGTGAGGGAGAGGGGGTGGGCGAGGCAACGTTCACTCGAAAACGTAAAAATAAATACTAATGTTGATTTCTTTTCCTTTTTAAATAACATAACGTAGATATTGTACATTTGTCAAAGAATAATGGCGGATAGGGAAGGAGTATAAAAGGAGTAGACGGAGGAGAGAAGTCTGGGAAGGAAGGAAGGAAGCAGCATTAGAGTAAGAATCAGTCGAGGACTTAGGCGGGGTTTTGTTGGGTGTGTTTCAGAGTGGCGGTGGAGATAGCACGGGGTGTTTCAGGGAGGCGAGGCGACCGTGGCTACGGACGCTCACGCTCCTGGAGAGACAAGTAAGCATATCCAATGTGTCTTGTTACAGAATTACTGTAGAGAGGGCCCGGGGTACACCTAGAGGTAGTGACCAGTGGCGCTATGGTGACTCCCGTGGTGGTTATGGGGACTCGAGGCGATCTGCGTAAGACACGCTATCCTTTTTTTTATTTTATCAGAGCGATCATCATCCCCTAAGTGCCCCCCTGTTTAATACGTACACACGGAGACGCTGTCTCAACGGGACGTGCGAAAACCTCTGTTTTTGTTCGTTTTCTTATTTCTTTCTATATCTCACGTTTCTTTCTCGCTTGTTTTCTCACTTTGTATCGCTTTGTTACTTTCATAGCTTTTCTCTCGGTCTCTTTAGAGGAAGAGAGAGGAAGAGAGATACGTTTCCAGTAGTAAAACCATGAAATATTGTATACAGGCACACGCACAGAGGTCTTCGATACGCAACAGGGAAGAATCTAATGTCGGATATGATGAGCTCGAATAATGGTAGAGCGTAGAAGGAGGAACGGCGAGGCGATCACAAGACTCGATTAGTCTTATCGCGATTTGCCGTTCGTCCTGTTCGGCACTCTCTAATTTTCGAAATTGGGTTGTCTTGGATTTGACTAAGCTCTCAGCAGTCGAGTATTATAGGGATACTCAATAGTGTCGCTTTTACTGCACGAAACGTTGAACGACATACCTGAACGACAGAACTGACAGAAAATACAGCCCCAACTCATAAATCTCTAGTATCCATACTTGAAGAATTGTCTGAGATACAATAAGAAAATAATGGGGGAAAAAAAAACTGGCCCAATCCCCCTTGTGTCTTTTGAGTTAACTTTCTTGTATATCCTTGCCTGCTAATTGGAGAGTGAATGGGGAACGGTGGACTATTGAGCTAGAGATATATTGAAAGGGGAAATATTAATAAGAGAGGTAGAGAGACAGAGAACACATGAAAGTGAGAGAGTGAGTGAGTGAACGAGTGTGACTGAACAGGGGTTAGAGGTACGGTGAGGTTTTGACTGGCGACTAATAGATGTGTGATATTGTGTTTGTTACAGCCGAGACGATATGCGGCACGACAGGTACGCTATTGCTGCATTTTGAGTAGAAAAAGTTTGATTCGATTGGGAACAGGTGATTGATTGTGTGCCTGAGCAATGAGTGCAGATCTGTAGTTACTTGCGAAGGAGTCTCTCTTCTTCTTGTTAATTATTGTTATTATTATTATTATTCTTTATCTTTTTTTTCCACTTATAATCCATCGATCCGTTATTTCTGTTCACATGACATCCCTTTTTGCAGAGATAGTGTGAACAGAAACACGAGGACTGCATCTAGCTACAAGCAATCATTGCCCAGGTACATACATCCAATGTTACGCTCTAACGATATATATATATATATACACGCATATATATAAATATACATAAACAGTCTTTTTTTTTATTTACTTTCTCCTACAATCTATGTTTGCACTTATATTAAATTCAGAATTGTCTTTTTTTTTTAATACTGGCTCATATATAGGCACTGTTGTCTGTTTACGATGTGCTTTTTTTTTTTCTCTTTGAATAAGTCAACGTCACTATTATTTTTCATTTACGTATTGCTATTCTTTAATATTTTTTGTTGTTGTGTAATCTGTAATTGATTTTATTACTATACTTTGCTTTTCGAGTCAGGTCCAAGACAAACCTGCTTTTTTTTTTAATTTAAATTAAGCTAGAGGGCTACCCTCATTCTAAGATTAATGTTACCATTAATTCTTGTAGATATGGACCGCCGACTCGTACCGAGTATCGTCTTACAGTGGAGAATCTGTCGAGCCGCGTCAGCTGGCAGGTGAGTTTTCGTTTTTTTTTTATCATTTAAAAAAAATTTCTTTCCTTAGACTACTGTATTTGCAAATTGTTATTTTCTTTTCTTTCTTTTTCTACTTATTTATATACCACTGTCGATAAACCCTCACTCGTGTATATTCTATCGTGTCTAATTCCCTCGTCGTGAGTTTGATTGCTACTCGAGGTTTCAAGAAAAGAGCAAGAGAAACAAATACAAGGCAAAAGAAAACGGGGATCACGTAGCAATTGCCCGGAAGAGGCTATAGTGCAGCGGGTATATAAAGCGTCGTACGGAGAAAGTCCTGAAAGAAAGTGAAAAAAAAAAGAGACCTCAAACCATAATCCCCGAGTCGAACCAAACTTACGCGCGTCACTTTTCCTTTTTTAGTCTAACAGTCGTTGTTTCCTTTTTTCTTCTTCCTCTTTAAATTCTCTCCAGACAATCTTCTCCAATATATTTCACTAGTTAAAACTGTGCTGGAGAGGGAAGAAGAAAAAAAAAATTTATTCTCTTTTTGTTTCCCTCAATTGCCTTTCTAATTTTCCTGGACCCCCCCCCCCACCCTCCCTCCACCAAAAAAAAAAAACTTCTACATATTGTCGAGACGCTGTCGAGTTTGACCGATGTACATTTTGATCAAGTAAGTCTGTGGCTTTTGCGCGGCGTGACAATTTTTTTTTTGGTTGCACCAGAAAATAACGAAATACAAAGCATGAGAATAAAGGCAGACAAACAGAGAGAGAAAGACAGAGGGATGCCCAAGGAACATGTGAATAGAGAAAATTTAAACGAAAAATTTGCCTGATGGGAAACGCAACTCTACCTGGAGGGTCTCCATTAATATTTTTTGTCCAAGGTAATTTGGGATGCGATAACAACGGGAGGAAACATGAAGGGTCGCACTCTAGGATTTGCTCCACGTGGTATAATGGAACCTGGGTCCATTGTTTATCATCGTGTAAGGATATCTCAGCTGTAGCACTGCAAGATGGAATTCCAAGGATTCTCTGTACTGTTTGAGCAGCGCCATCAGTACCCGTTTAACATCCTCCGCCTATTGGGAATTAGGTTAATGGACCTTGACGGAAATGAGGATCAGAAGAAGAAGAAGGAACAGGAACAGAAATATAGATCCAGGGATAAGATATGCAGGCACATATTGATATTGGACTATGTGGGAAATAACCAGGACGCACTTTGAACTATTAGACCAGACTGTACGAGGCATAAATGCGACGCTAGAGTCAGGATAGTCAGCCACTACGTCGGATGCCAAGGAACAAATGTATACTCTTATGTTGCACTGAAGCCGTATGGACTAGGAATATGGAGGCTTCCACTCAGGAAGAGAATCGATGAAAATGCACGCCAGGAGCAGAAAACTATGTCACTGATAAAGATACAGAGAGAAGGACGAGAGAGCATTAGTCAACAGACTGCGAATGAGAGAACTTTATAACCCAAGCCTTACTTGATCAATATACATTGAATCGTCTATCGGTGCACTTTTCCGAATGATTCGTTGCCTTGTTGACGATTTAGACGTAACTCGTTCATACATTCAGTCCGATTTCTCAATTCCACGAACCGTTACTTTATATATATATATATGTGTGACAGCATATATATTTGTGTATTTATAATGATAATATACACGCATCTGCACACATGAATACACCCATGTACACATACACACACGACACATTAATATGTATATATACACATACGCGTAATATTTGCATATGTGTACATATATATATTTCTATTTATATATCTATATAAACAAAACAATATTATTATTTCCTTTACGTTCGGCCAGCAGTTGAGAACAAAAGACAAATAAAAATTGATGTTCTTTCCGAAGAGCCATGTCCTCTTCGCCGTGGAGGGGCGACCGGTAGGGCCAATAGACTGATGATGTGCGATGATAGAGAGATGACGATGCACGCGATGGGCCCGCCTTGAGGTCAAGTGGCACCAGGTTGGTTTCTGAGGTGTCCGGGTGAGAGAGAGTGCCGCGAAGGCGTCGTCCACGGGGGTACACCCTCTACTACCATCACCTACTACCACCTTCTGTACTACTACTGCTACTACTACTACTACTACTGCCACGACTTCCACTACTTCCACTACTTCCACTACTGTTACTACTAGTACCACTACCATCACCAACATCACTGAATACCCTTCTAGTGAAACGTGACGAGACCGAGTGAACGAAAAAAATCCAGCTACATACTTCTAAGAGACTCTCTGCACGGCATTGCATCCTTCACCGTGGTCCACGTCGATCCCAATCTGTCACGACTACTACTACTACGCATCTCCTGGGAGTAGAGAAAGCTGACGATTTTTTTGGTTCCAATCATACTTGTTTCCTAACCTTTGTTTCATTGTTATCCGATATCATCGATGCCATCCTTGTGACGTAGTCAGACCCGACGTCATCATCCTGACCAGTCTGAAGTCATAGTACCAATTGTACTGGTCTCTGAACTGTCATAAGTTTTTGTTTAACTGGGAAAAATCACTTGTGTATCCCTTCGACCACTACTACTTCTACTACTACCGCTACTACGACTTCCGGTATCGCCACCAACCTAGCCATCTACTAGTAAGTCAGGCAGCGGCCACCCATGAGGGCACACACGGGCCGAAATACGAACCATCCGCGTCTACGCCACACTGATCCGTGTTCGACCCAACCAATCGCCGTGTGTCTGGCCTTTCTCTCTGTCCGTAAGCAAGGTGGTGCCTGGGCCCAAGGTAAATGCGTCACCTTAACCGAGTGTACTCTTAGATTTACGTATATTGATATTTCTATATAATATATATATATATATATTTATTGTACCTGTGTGTAGTATCTATATAGTATCGACTGTCTACTATAAAAATCGAGTTATCGCGTTCTATATATTATATTGAACTTGTGTGTTTTATCCTCAAGGGAAAGAAATAACTGTGCACGCAGGATAGACTTAGGATTTTTGTATCTCGCCGCCGACTTCGTCGACACGCCATTGTTTGAACTATCGCTGAAATTTTGTCCATTGCGAGCACAGGTGACAATTGCAGGGAATTTCGTGATTATTCTTTTCACTTAGTTTGTTATATTTCGTTTGATAGAAACAAAAGTGCTCGAAATTAGATATCCTAAAGTCAATGAGTGTGAACGGCTGACGATTAGAAATGAAGTTGAAACGCGACGCCATTTTCTTAGTGAACGTAACGTAACAATTTAATAATTAACAAATACGCGTCAACTTTTCTTTATGCTAAACGGTTTGTAAATCTTGATAAATCTTACGAGTCCTTGTCGCGCTTATTCGTTGTAATGATGTAAAAGTGTGGCGCAGACTTCCTGGCAAGAGCACCAACCTCGGCACCCTGGGACCATCACGTGTTTCACGTTCCTCACGAGATTTATTGGGAAGGCCCTGAGACCCGGTGCCAACCTTGGCCGAACTTGGCTGACCGCGGCTGACCTCAAAGTACTCGGAGAAGTCCTGCCCTATAAATAGCGACGGACGCCGAGCTATCCAAGAGAGACTCCTGGTGCATCGTCGGCCTCCTGCATTAAGCCGTACCTGGTTCCCACACAGAGACACGCACGCACACACACTCGCAAGGCACAGTGCTTCGACGATAACAAAAAACAAGCAAAGAATTGCGATGATCATGACGATGGCGATCGATGATGCTAAGAACCCATTGACAATTGTCACGAGGATGACGATGATGATCCCTTTATTGGACATCTAAGATAATCGCACACCCAAGAGACTGGGTATCCTTACTTTGTCGACGACACGGGATCGCAGACTCGTGAAGATTTTCTGGTTCCCCATGGCCTTGGAAATGCTTACAAGATTGCCAACCTGAGGATCCGCCTTAATAGTTCTCTCGGTATCCCCGCGACATGTGGTGGCGACACACATTGACCTCGTATCCCATCGACGTGGAAAGGAAGAGTCCTGCGTTATCCCACGAAGAACACTTTTCCATTAATTATTTCAGATTTTTCTCTTACTTAAGTTTCAGGAACTTCTTGGCTCTTTTGCGACTCTCACGTATTTTGTCATGGAATTTTTAGAATGTCTTGTTTAGATTATTTTTTCTAGTACATTGTGCGTTTTATGCATTGGACAAATTTTGAAGAATCGTTGACTAGATTCACTATGAAATTACGATTTTTAGGATTGTTTCAATTTTTTTTTCTTTGACAAAGTTACATGTGTTGATGCTTTTCGAATTTCCTTTTTTTTTAATCTAAAGTTTTTCTTTGCATTTTATTTCTCATTATCTATTATAGCCCGCTTACTCTGTTGATCTTCCATATGGTCTCCTGCAAAAGACTCTCTTGACTTTACTTTGCAAAGATTTCATGACACTTTTTCTACAATACGCTGTAGTACATTTTATAAAATGTGTATACGACGAGTCGCTGAAAACAATCCCACAAATTGTTATATCTGCTAAACACACACTTTGTGAGCCACTCTGTCGATGTTTAAATGAAAAATGGCGCAAAGACATGCTTTTCGTTTTTGTATCTACGCCGTTGTTTGGAGTGTGTTGCGAATTTCGTTAATGATTCTTCGACAGAGTGGAGCCCGCCAGATTCCTAGAAAGTAGAAAAACAAGAATTCAAATCTGCCTAAGTAAATGGTCATGTCATAAAGAAAGGTTGCGTCGTTTCGTCGATACTAAATTCGAGCACTCGGCGTTCGCGAAGTGAAAAGGAAGGAAAAGGAAGTCGAAGTATCATTTTTCAAGTTGTTCTAGCCGCAAAAGAAGAGAGTTGTCAATTATTAAATAATGTGGCATGAATTTTCAAAACCGCTTCAGCAGGCTTAACCGAGTGCACAGGGTTCAGTTAGCTTGTAAACTCTCGAATCTCGCGTTTTTTTTTTTTTAAGACTAAAGAGCTCAGTCTACCTATAGTAGAAAATCATACACAATTATTTATTAACGTAACGCTTACATAGGATAAATAAATCTTAATGAGACATCCCACTAATTGATTGTTTTGCGTGATGCTTAGGATTTGAAGGATTACATGAGACAAGCTGGTGAAGTAACTTACGCAGATGCCCACAAGCAACGTAGAAACGAAGGGTATGTAATACATTATCAATTGATACAAATAAATTTTCTATGTCATTTGAATTCATTGATCGATTCTTAATTGGTTTTGTCGTTATCTTTTACAGAGTCGTAGAATTTGCCACGTACTCCGACCTGAAGAATGCTATCGATAAACTTGATGATACCGAGCTTAATGGCCGAAGAATTCGCCTGATTGAAGACAAGAGACGAGGTCGCCGATCAAGATCCTCCAGTTCCAGATCTCGATCTCGCTCCAGGTCCCGTTCCCGACGTCGTTCGCGCTCCCGCTCAAGGTACAATAGTCGTTTAGATGAAATTCTGGACCAAGTCGAGAAAATGTATTTATTCCTTTCTTTTATTTCACGTTTTGTTTATAGAGGATCGAATAATATTTGCTATATATTTTTTTAACTGCGATAGTTCTACGCGTAGTGTACAGATGAAAAAGAAACTGTTGCTGCTTTTCTCTGCTATCTGTAACATATTGCTCGTTGGTTTATACATTTGTTTTTTTTTGGGGGGGGGGGGGGTTCTTTTCTATTATTTATCTTGCAGAATCCTTTGTTCCTTATTCTACCTATTGAAGTTTTGATTTTTCTTCTTGTGAACATATGAAATCTCGACAATTTCTATTGTTATTGTTTAATGCTAAAAATGGGGCTCAATTTTTCATATACCATCAGCATTCATTATACGTACACTGGAAACTAATATAATTAATAGATTATCTAATCGCCAGAAAATGTCCAGTGTTAAAAAAGATAATTATCTCATCTGGTGTATTTTGTCTTTACCAGGAGTCGCCGCAGTTCTCGTAGCCGTAGTCGTCGCAGCAGCCGCTCCAAGTCTAGAGCACACTCGAAATCCAAATCAAAGTCCAAATCCAAGTCTCCTGAGCGCAGTCGCTCACGATCCAAGTCCAAGTGAGTACCTCGTCCTCGCTATCTAAATATTTTGTATGTCTATCGATTATGGATTGATTACTTAATTTTTTTTCTTGCTTTCTTTCGTTCTCGCTTACGACATATAATCATCCCTTGCTTTTGTACATAGGGGTGTACCGCGTGGTTGGAAAATCCTCCGAAGAGTTTAATGAACAATGAAAGTTAAATAACGTTTGGCTCTATACAATTTAATCAATTTATTCGTATTACGAAGAATGTTGTCCAAATTATGCGTTACACCCTTTGTATCTATACTGTGTACTTCATAATTCCTCCGCTTATAACAATGCTTAAGTGCGCTTATTTATTCTTTAACGTCGTTCTTATTTTCTGTTTCCTTTTCTTTGTCTTTGTATTTTCCACACTAAATTTTCGTTTCTATATTAACAAAATATTCCTGTTGTTCGCACGGGGCTTGTCGGGACTTGATAAATTTGGAAACACATTTTTAATTCTCATTATTTGCCTGTACATTTGAGCTTCTTGCAAAGATATCACACACGTATACAGAGTCGCTGTTACGCGTGATAAAGAAATTGAAAAAAATTCCGCTTCGCGATTTCATCACGATAACACGAAAAATATTAAATATAAAATTACCGCGCATATTACTTTCAGAAACGATTGTTCTTTCTTTGTTTCTCATATTCGTACTGTATAATTTTGCAGATCAAGAGACCGCTCAAAGTCGAAATCTAAGTCAAAGTCCAAATCCAGATCTCGTTCTAGGTCCAAGGCTGAGAGGTCAAAATCCAGGTCGCAGTCCAAGTCTAAAGCCAAGTCCCCCTCGAAGTAAGTGTCTAGTATTCCCAAGAAAAAAAAAACCAAATAAAAGTCGCAAAGGAAGAAATATCCTCCGCACACAATCCTTTCTTCTCTTCTAGGCTTTCCTACGTCTGTTTCTCTTATGACACTGGCCGTGCGAGAAGCTAACGAAAGAAAGACAAGCTTCATATATATATGAATGATTGTTTCTCGAGGAGAGCAAAGAAGAGGAGATAATTAATCATTCTTCTCATTTTTTTTGTAGGGAAAGATCGAGTCGCGAACGCTCAAGAGGCGACAGATCGAGATCCCGCTCAGGCAGTAAACACAGCAAGAGTCGCAGTCGTTCCCGTTCGCCAATGAACGGCGATAAATCGCCAGAGAATAATAAGCAAAAGGACGATTGAGCTAAAAGAGAAGGAAAGTAAAAACAAAAAAAAAATAAAAAAACCTGAAAAGACAGAAGAACAGCGCGGAGCCAACAAAAGAAAGTACCAACGTTAAGAATCATCTATACAGGAAGTGAAAAGACTATACTATTAACAGAGCGGAAGAAAAGGGCGCCACGTATATCAGTTTTTTAATTCATCCCCAGCTCCGCCTTCGATCTTCTCGTTGCAACAAAAAATCCTGTTGTCTCCCCTCTTATCCACACTCCTTATTTTCCTTTCTATTTTCCCTTTCCTCTTACCCTTTTCCTTATTTTTTATAACGACGATAATAGATTCAAGAAGCCAATTCTTCTCATACATCCAACCCTTCTGTCCTTTGGACATTTGTTCGAATGACGCAAATGGATTACACTCAGACACCCAAAAGAACATGGTCACTTGTTAACGATTTTTTGCAGCACGCGTATTGTTCACAATTAGAAAAAAAAAAGAGAATTAATTGAAAGCGTTTTAATACACACGATCATCGTTACTAAGCTGAGCCTGCGAAAATTAACGAGGAACATACCTGTAAACTTAATTGAATTTTTATTGATCATCGATTGGAGTATAGTTGATGCTTCTTTTTTGTGCTTTTCTTTCTTCTCATCTTTCTCCTAGAAATCTAAAACGTTGTTTTACACAATTGTACACAATTTTATCTGCATTACCTGTATGTACGGTGTACATACACGATTTTGTGTCAAATCCGACAAGTACACTGATATACATAAACAGATACGCAAACCGGTCTGACGCATTTAGGACAAATTAATTAGGTGATTCTGTCTCTTTTTCTTCTCCAATTCGTACCTTGGACGGATCTACACGATTTTCGATGTACCGCCGTAATTAACATAATAGGAGTTCCCTTGTAATGGCTTTTTGTATATATTCCTAATGATTACAATTTACTATGTATAAGAACATAACAATAATATGTGATTGTGTATTAAGTCTAGGAGATAAGCCTTATTATCAATAAAGACACCCAAAGTCGATAATGACCGTTTACCATCATTTAGGCCGTGAATTCGTTTCCAAAGAAAATCGATAAAAAAAAATGTATTTAATTCATTTCTTTGCCTTGAAAACTGTACAAACCGTTAGAACGTGCCGTTCCGTCTCGTTTCATTTCGCTGCACTTCGTGCTTGACGATAACGGAAGCATTTCGGAGCATACCGCGTCGCGGTTTATTTTTATTCCTCTTTTTTTTTTTGACAAAAAAATCCGCAACTAATTCCATAAAGTTACGCGTCGTATCAAACATTTTCATCACATAGATCATAGAAAAGGGAAAACCATAGTCTTCCGCAGTAACCTGGAAAAGACCAATAAGGGCGTGCGAGAAATACAAAGATAATTTGTGTACAAAAATGCATACATTTTTTTTAAACAACTATCATACAATATTTATTATGTTCACTTTAAATAGTTAACTGCGTTTATATTGTTTAACTGTGCTATAAATACTCGTGCGAAATTCCCTAAAATTCTTTTTTACCACCATGTAACGACGAGCAAATGGTACTATCCATGGGAAAGTCCCAAAAGCGAACAGTCGAACCATAGACCATTTATAGAACCCCCCCTGTACCGCATGCATGACGTACATAAGCATCATCCACTATGTATAGTATATACACAGAGGTTCGACAGAAGTTTTTCAACAAAGAGAAGATTCAGAGGGTGAGAGCCTAGTTGAAGGTAACCACGTCGTCCAGCTGTGGTGACGAAGCGTATGCAGTGCAGGCAGTGAGTCACTCCATCCTGACTAGCAACCCTCGACGAATTACTCTCCCCTAATTTAACATTTTATTTTCCTGTACTAGGGAAAGAACTCACTGGATGCAATTGCCAGATGTAGCAGAGATAATTGTGCGTTTTTCGCGCAGATAACGGGAGCCCGCATTGATGAGAGAGAAAAGAAAAAATGTACACCCATGGAAAATTAATTAATTAAGGACAGGACTACAGTTTTAGTCCGAGAGACTGCGATGAGCGAGTATATGTATATATTTAAAAATATATTGTCAGAACTGTAGAGTCATAGTACAGGATGTTACAGGATATAGTGATCCTGAGTATCTATAGTGGCAAGAGAGGCACGCGCCGAATACCGAGTAGGGATGTGATCACGGCAGGGTGAGTCAGCCATGAATTCACGACGCAGTCGACTACCGATGCTTAGGGTGGGAGTAGGGTGTGACCAATGAGAAAAGGAGAAATAGCAAAGTCGATTCACTATTGGCTGATCAGGATCACTGGTGGGGAACCACGGGAAAGAATGTTCAGTTCGATGGTTCTGCATGCCACGAACCGCTATACCAGTCGGTATCTCGTCAGTATACTCTTTGCTCTCTACGTTTGAACATTCGGCTGGTCGGTAGTAGCACTCGTAGTGCACCTCAAGTCCCCCTAGTGACAACTGACAGGTCAGTGGCCAAGACTTCCTTTTCTTGCTAGTAATTCATTTTCTTTCGTCTTTATCATATCAGCACATCCGGCAATGAGTAATGACACAGTCATTACCTTCTCGTTGGTATCACTGAGTTTATTTCTTTGCAATTCAGGAGATTTCATGACTCCAAGGACAGGAATTTTTGAATTACAATTCTAAATGACGGTTCCTCCCGGCTTCTATCTCTCAGCCAATCATTAGATTCTAATACAGTCTGATTTAGAAGGACAAAGAGCGCTGTACTCCATGCCATTCATCCTTGTTGCTTAATTTGACTTTTGATGCAACCCTTAAGACTCTACTGGATTTTGTTGTCCCTTGGCGAAGGGTGCGGTCGATATTGGAGTATATAGTGTATACTATAGAAAGGCATAACCGACATAGTTTACCGAATTGAAACGTGGGCGTGCAAGACGGGAGAAGAATGAAGTCGAGGCAGGAAGAAAATTGTTTCCAACGGTTCCAAGAGTCACGGCAACGACGCTCCAGTTGTCAGAGGACGCTCGTGTATTACGCATATCTCGCGAAGCCTTTGTATACCGGATATAAAGTGGCATTGTGCCGGCTTATCTTTTATTTTTTTCACGTCTTAATCCGCGTCGATAAAGTATCCAAGTTTCGCTCGTTGTCGGCGAAACGCACGGGTACTTTATGCATATGTGTGTTTTCTTTGTTTTTGCGATAACACGCAGTTACATTTGTTCCACCGGTTTGAGGGTACAGTTTGCTGCTAAGCAGGTGCGACTTTAGTGTTTACTCCTGTACATCTACAGTGTGCTGTTACACCTTGTGGTTTTTAGAATGGGCAAAAAGAGAGTTGACAAATAATTTTTAGGAAGCTTTTCAAGATTATTCTTCCATTATACATGTTAGGTACGGAGAATCATCCAAAGGAAATCAGCGTCCTTGTCTCGAGTGACGAATCCGTAGAATGCGTATATTACCAGGACAGTATAGACGTGTATAGTATGTATTTTCTATATACATAGTGGAGAGTGAGAATATCAAAGAACAGTCAGGAACTACCTGGTAGCCGATAGGTAACGAGCTATCAGTAGGTATTCACTGAAGGTACCAGGATGGCTGCCAGGATTCCGGTACAGGGCCCAGAACCTCGTGCGTACATAACATACATAAGTACTGTAGTCAACGAGGACGAGGAGTAAGGACGTGTGGAGGAGACTGTACAGGGCGTGGTTTTGACAGATGCAGTTGGGACGCGCGTCTGGCATGCAAATGGGTCTATGCCGCCTCCTGAAGCTGAAAATAAGTAATAACGCGCATTCCTGTCCTGACAAAGAGAGAGACTGTCAACTAGTGACTAATAGAAGCTGGAGAAAGAGAGAGACAAAAAAGTCATTGCCCAGGAGAGGTGGGCACGCCGAAAATAGATCCTCCTCGCATCCTTAACGTATCCTGAGTCCTACACATAGACTTGAAACTGGCGTTCTTGGCAGTTTCTGTTATCAGTAGAGAGGACCCGCCCAAAGCCCCGACATTTGTTATCACTTGCGTGTTCTGGATGGTCGTGGCTTATTTACTGAAACGATTTACGTGGTAATAGCTTATTTATATCTAACTACACTCAAAAGTATCTGAAATCCTAATCTGAAATATATATTTATAGTCGCGCAGTGCAGGAAGCCCGTGACCATGAAATGCAGCTATACGTTAATACCCACCCTGAACTTCCTAGACGACCCGCTAGGGGTTCTACGGTAATCGATGAATCCGTCTGCTGCACGTCGAGACCTCCCACTCTCTTTTTCTCCGTCTCGTCCTCTCTTCATTTACTCACCCTATGCATATACTCGTGTATGTATGTACTCTTCAATCGTAAGGCCATCCTCCAATGGAAGCTGGCACTAATCAGTTTGGTGATTTCATTCACCCTGTGCCATGCAACCCTCAGTACATCTCTACAATGCAGCACATCGTATATATATAACTACGGGTTGTTATTCAATGGGATTGAAAAACTTTTGCACGCGACTATACCACCGCTACCAATGCGCTCCTCGGAAATGTCTTGCTGGGCCTCTTATACATGTACACACGCCGCCGCTCGATACCATGGAACACCATAGTGTACCACAGGACACCATAAACATAGTACCATAGCACACCAACCAACCAACCAACCAACCAACCAACCAACCAACCAACCAACCAGGGTTCGTTAGCCGTCACGGTCGCGCGAGACGGTTTTACTGCACTTGTGCGCGTTTGTGTTGCCCGAGGCTGCAGTTGGCTACTTCGTTTTCTACGCACGCTTACGTGTCTCCTCCATGGATCCGTGGTTAGCGGCTGCAAGTATTCGTGGCCCGCTCTTCATTAATTACTATGGCACGAATGGTTAATTGGTGTACCACGCATACGCCATTTTAAGAGTCAGTCTAGAGATGATCTCTCTTGGATATTTAGAAATCGGGGATATCTGTGAATTTTTATAATTCTTTTTTTTTTCCTGTGAGTTTCTCTGGAATCTTTATATCTGTAGTCTTGGGAACGTACTCGGTGGCATCTCTGACTCATGGGACCTTATAAAGTTACTGGCTTTTATCGCCATTACTGTTTAATAGAGCATAGCGTTGATTTGAAAATAACTCATTCCGGGGAAGGTCGTGTTATTTGATTAGGAAAAGAATATATTTATCTTGAGGGTCCCCTTTTTCACGGGGGTTAGGAATGTGCCAGAGTCATTTTTGAAATATTGAAATTTTAAATGATTGTACGACAGATGATTTGGCATGATGTCAGAGCGTAGCGCACATTTGTTCATATTCGGGCACATTTGGCTGCAGACATGGTTGGGACTCGTCGACCCCTTTGGTCGTCCCGTTACTTGCACTTGGTTGTGTATATGCGAGCAACAGAACTCCGTGTATACAGGGTGTCTGAATTGAAAATATCATTTTCCATTTTCATATTGTACGATTCATCATAAGTGTACATGGTATTGAAATTTTCATGCCAGATGGCGACACTGTTTCTCGGTCTATTAGACAAGTTATTAATTCGCAAGATAAAATCCGTATGTCTCGATTGACTCGTCTCCTTGATTTGCATTTATTTAAAATTGAATATTTGTTATTTACTCTCTTTGATATTTTACCAAGTGTGCCTGTAGCTTCTCAAATATTTGCAAAATATGGAAAAAAAAAAGCATTTTAGGACATCCTGCAGCGGAGTTTCCAATTCTTAATAAAGTCGGGTCTGTCTTTCTGTACTCTGTTTACTCAAAAGGTAACAAAACTTGAGAACACCCTGTATGCTCACGCATCCACAGAGAGAGAGTGTAGAGGCCGTTGTATTCGGGTCTCTCGCCGGATGAGATGTGTGCCGTGTTGTTGCGCTATTGCGTATTCAGCCTCTTTCGTTCGAACTCTCTCTATATAGAGGGATACGATTGAGAGCCATATAAGGACAACAGCCTTGCCGATGCTGAGATCGTGCTACGCAGCCACGTTGCTTTACGTACTGGTTTTTGAGTCCACGACCTCCGCAAGGATATATCGAAAGTATAGAAAAAGGACAGAGTATATCGATATCTAACGATGATGAATTTCGTACCATTCGCCATCATCCGCCTATCCGATTAGTTTATTCATACACAGTGACGTTTCGAAAGATACAGACTCCGAGTGACATCTGTTGATTTCGTTTGGCAACCAGTAGGTACGTTAGGAAGACCGACTTTGCCCATATTTAATTCACTGACTCTGTTGGACATAGATTACGCATTCTTTAAAATTGAACTGTCTCGCAAGATTTTAGGTTAGTTTTGTTACGCGAACGGAAGAGTTTGGCTCAAAGAAAGCTGATAAGATTCAAATTGAAGAACGCCAGTGCTGAGAGAAGAAGAAAAAGAAACTGGAGGGAGATACGTTCGACAGGAAGTGGCATTTCCCATTTCCGTGATACGAGATTCAGTATTGTCACTGATGTTATGTAGTTTTACTCTTTATAATTCGTCACGGAGCAGGATGAATCGGAACGAAAAAAAAGGAATAATCGACTGGCTCGCGTTGTTATGTGTTCATATTAGCGCGGAAATCCTGTCGGATCGTGCCTAATGATCCATAAGCTTTTTATTATCTCCAGTGAAACGAAACGTCTCTAGGGAATATTCTGCGCGCGTAAGTAGAGAACAATTTAAAATGGCTCCATCTATCTTCTTATGCCCACAAAGAAACGCCGGTGTGATGCGAAATCCTGACGGAAACTTGCGTAAGCTTCCTTGCCCTTATGCGGACGGAATTCGCGGTCTTGACTTCCTTATGATAGGTTTCTGGATTTATTATCCTTACGGAGTCTGAATGGTGCATAACTTCTGTCATTATCGGTTACGGCAATGTGATCTGTTGCTGTCTATAAATTTGACCCTAGAAATAATTCAAGTTCTGACTGACACGAGAATAATGCAAATTTATATATCCACACAGTGCTGAGACTAAATGATGGCTTGTTTCTATGTCCTCGTACGCATTTCTCTCTCTCGAAAAGTGGAAGCTCTTAAAACTGGTTTCAATTAGAAAGATCTCGATGGACTTCTTTTTATTTTCTATTCCCGTCCCGCTTCCCGTACGACTTTCAATTGTTAATTCCTGAACGAAAATCTGTATCCGCACTGGCGCACTTTCCCACCGGCAAAAAGTAGTAGGCCGTGAATTAGCGCGACGTTACACTCAGATGCGTGAGCCTTGATACAAAATTCATCCGTTACCGAGAAATTTCGAGTGTCTGATGGGATAATAATATCGTCTTCACGTATAACAAAAAGATATTCAGGATAGGACTTACGCCGGTAATGAAAAGCCAATTAGGGATTATGGAACATCCTCAATTAACACGTAGTCCGTTTAATTGCAGATTAACGAGTAAGCATCAAGCCCGTCATGTCGAATCCAGTGAGTCCCTCGCTTAAGGACCTGCCCAAGGTCGCTCTGGATTTGAAGAGTGAATTGGAAGGCTTCAATCATGGCGGCATGAAGAAGGCTGCCACTGCCGAGAAGAACGTGTTGCCCTCGGCCGAAGGTATACAGATTGGAAATATACATTAAAAATTACAACGATTGATCTTCAAATCTCTTGGAGATCCGTTTGAATAGAATGTATGAGATTTTTTGAGAACTTGGTAATCCCAGCATTGTAATGATAATGTAGACGTGCGACAGGAGAAACAGCACTCTGAATTAATTCATGGAGTGGAGACCTTCAAGCCGGATCGTTTGAAGCACGCTGATACACATGAGAAGATTGTTTTACCCAATGCGGAAGGTACTAATTAAAGATTAGAGACGTTTGAACGTCTTGGTATACACGGCGCCATGGCATTGTATATTGGGTTGGCCACATATTAACAAGTGCTACCTGCTAGGCGATGCTATACTAAATTAATCAAATATTGTATCCATACCGTGGTCAAGATATGTTTTGTCTTTGCTCGTTACGTACTTCCTTGTATCGTTTTACGCTATTGTATCATTCTACTGTACTGTACTATTATCCTGGTACTGTGCTGCGAACACAGGGCACTGCTAAAATGGTTGTCATAAATCATAGGGTATTTTGAGGAGGTTGTGGAAGTTCAAAAGATCTTGCTGGTATTATGGCTTCTAATTTATGGCATCGTTTTCTGGGCACAGCAAATTTATACTTATAAGGATGGAATAATAATAATGTATTAACACAGCCAATACCGTCTGCAAGGTGGTGCCCGCTTTTATAACACTGTCAGCTGATGCTTTGAAGGGAATTTTATGGCCGTCTCTTTCATATCTCTTCCTGCTTATTAAATTATTTTTTTTCCTCTTTCTTCTCCGTACAGACGTCGCTGCAGAAAAGACTCAACAGACTCAACAAACTGTGATTGCTGGTATTGAAAAATTTGATCCGGCCAGGTTGAAGCACACTGAGACCCAAGAGAAGAATCCACTACCCGACAAATATGGTAATGAATGCCAAATACTTATGGATTATTATGCATAGTTCTATGTTTTTGATTAGATAGACATTTTACATTCTCGCCAGTCTTAAGGAATTCACAGGATCATCACTGCGTCAGCAGTTGGCACTGCTTGTGTCGTGAAAGTTCTAACTGATCTAGCATAATGCAATGAGTGAAATCATATATTTAATTAAACTCCTCAATTTCGATTTCACAGTCATTCAACGAGAGAAAGGGAAGCAACTGATTTCCGGTATCGAGAGCTTTGATCCTGCCAAGCTGAAACACGCAGAAACTCTCGAGAAGAATCCTTTGCCTACCAAAGAAGGTATTTAAAGAATAATTGTCAATACTAGTATAGTCCGTATTCTTATGCTTTTCAATGCAACCACAACAATGATAATTTATTATTTCCTTGTCGTTTCTTCAGCGATCGACGCCGAAAAGGTCTCCGCCTAAAGAAACTTTGCAAAGAAGAAGAAGAAGTGTAAGAAGAAAACAAACAAAAGTACCGGATAAAAGATAACAAGAACAACGTAACGTCATTATCAAGAAGGAGCCTCACGATGTTTCTTCCATTCCCTTATATCCTGATATCTCGTAACGATTATCATCCATATTACCGATACGACTTCATCGCGATAATATCTGTGTAATCTTTCCTAGTACATACTCGTATTCTCGCCACGATTTGTATTGCCCGATGCGGTTTTATTCGCTGGGATGGATAAATGGCGACGGGTTCTTTATATACATTTATACATATAAATATATATATATATATAAACGTTGCTTTGGCTTTAACGAGAAACATTATATCATAGATTGTGTCGATGATCGCTTTCTAATATGTCGTCGCTCATTGTCGACTAGGCGTGTAGTAGTCGACAGGATTTTGAAAGATAAAAGAAAATTGAAGCAAGAATAATATAACAATAATATAACTGCCATTTTTTTAAATGAAATATCTAGAAATAAACCGTCGCCCTATTTTCATCCCCAACTCGAGACTCGCGAAAGGGTTATATTTTTTACCAAGAAAGCTGCTCGCAGGCAAGCATTATTTTCAATAGCAGCAATAATGGCGGCACATATTGCATTATACGAGCTCAAATATCGACAATTGGGTATTCGATCGGTGTACTCGTGTAAAAATCATATTTTATATAACGGGCTATTGTACTTTTTTAATATTCGTGCACACCGCATTTTATCATAACGATAAAAATTATTACGATGAATAATAAAAAGATCATTTGTAATGGGTTAATCTTATTGAAAACTCTGCATCCTTTGGCCTTTCTTCTTTTGAATGCACAAATTACGTTTCCGCTCTAGGATTTTACGCCAATCGGAAGCCGGTTAAAGCAAGTTCTTCGAAATTTGAATACGTTCGCCTAAGGTAAAATTGGAAGAATTTTTTCGAAAAACGTATTTAAAACGGTATGAAATATATGACTTTTATGGATAATATTATCCAGAATGTTATTAATGTAAAGTTTGAATGATATTCCTTAATTCAAAATACCGCCTAGAGTCACAGTGGCTAATAGTCGAATTTATTCCAGTTGGCACAAGGTAATTGGCCGTAAGTCAATTGTAGTTGGTAACACGTGGTAACGTTTCTTACGGATTTATTCGAATTCTTTCTTCTACAAAAAAACGTAGTTTTACACGGAGTTCATCGAGTATTATCGTACGTACATTTATTCTACTTGAGCTAATGCTCCATTAACATTTACTATTATTAATAAACTAACAGGTAAGATTTCTCTAGTTGAATATCGTCTTATTAAGAAAGTTAAATCTTGATATAGTAAAGAGAGAGAGAGAAAATGAGAGTTGGGTAGACACGTGTTACGACTTTCAGAATATTATTTTTCTATTGTAATTCTACTCAATATTCTGGAATATATTGAATGCTTATTATTACTGTGTATCATCCCTATAAAATTATTTTTTGAATATTGTTTTATAGTGACATAGTACATAAATTGGAATACTTTTATTTATATATTTAAGGAGTCATGGAAATATCTCCAAGAAAACCATGCAAAAGATCTTCGGAACCTGTAGATGAGTGGTTGCAGGAAGAGGGCTTTTTCAGGAAACATGGACCCAGAGAACCCACTTGTCTGTTTCGTGCAGTCAGTGAACAGGTTTATCTTACACAGCATTTTCACATTCGAGTTCGAAGAGAATGTGTAGAATTTATGAAGCGTAATAAGTACCTGTTAGAGGGGGTAATGGAACATGATATAAATGGTTAGCTAGCATCTCATTTATGAGAATTATATAATTCTGTTTCATTCTTAGAATATAACTATATCCAGTGAAAGCTATTTGGAGCAAATGGCATGTATCACTGAATGGGGTGGTCCATTAGAAATTCAAGCAATGTCACTTCTCTATGGCAGAGAATTTATCATATTTAGTGGGCAGAGTCTAACACGATCCATTGTTACTAATAATGGGTTTGATAAGATGATTCTTCTCTGTCATACCATGCAAAAGCATTATGAAAGTGTTTATCCTCGAGATTTTATCTCTGTTGCTGCTTATTGCCAGTGTAAGTTCTTTCCTTTCTTTCCTTTCTTATGCATATAATTGATACTTATGAAAGTATCTTTTATTGCAAATATTACAATGTAAAAACTTTTCCACAGCTCTTGTTTACCAGACATTGTACATAAATGTATTCAAGATGACAAATGTGGATAACACAGTAGATCTAATGCTTCATGACAAAACAAGTAATTTCAGACATGAGAAATTCTTTCTTAAAGAAAATGTGGATAATAGAGAGTAAGGCTTGCTATTCATTTCTATTGCCACCTAAGTACCTAGCCCAAGCTTATTAGCTGAATATAAATTATATATAATACAAAAATATTACATCCCTATTAAATATTTCAGGCAATTGGCTATAGAATTGTTCAATAAGCTAGAAGATTGTTCCGAGGGGAACGAAGAGATACAAGCAATTTGCAAGGGTATCACGCCATTTCCATATAGAGTAGCTAAAGCATTAGATCCTAATATCTATCGTAACACGGATTTTGATATTTGGCATGAAGTCAAACGAGGTATATTGATCCTTCATTAATTCCAATTTTTTCTTTAATCCACATAATGATACAATAAACAGTATTAAAAAAAAATATATAGAAGATTAAAAAATATTCTAAATGTAAAGAGGTAAGAAACGGCGGGTGGACCAGGTACAATGGTACCGAACTTCAGGTTGGAGGCAAATGTCTAGTACAAATGGACCTAAATGAAGAGGAACTCGACAAGGATAATGGGCATTTCGTGTATATTGAAAAAGATAGCAATGGTAATCCGGATGAGAGAGCAATTCTGAAAACAGGAATGCGCGATCCACCGTGCTATAATGGACACATCCAGGAGATGAGTAAAAACGAGGGACCAGTGGTGGTCTTCATCGAGGAACTTGGTGAAAAACGGACAGTGCCTTATTCAGCCCTAAAACCATTGCCACCACGTAAGACGACGAACAAGCAACCTGGATGGGGTATAACGACTCCTAAAAAAAACGTCCTATCCGATGTCAGTAAGTATTATTATACCAATAATAAGGACAGAATCATTTTGTAAATATCAGTTAGTGTCTCTGAAGCTCTCAAATCGAGAGTAACAACCGTTCAGGACGGTCCGATAAGATTGTATAGTGTTCCGAGTTAATTTTTAAAAATTTTCCTCCTGTTTCTCATTAAATTTCTAAAAATTGTATCAAGATATTGGGAAATATCTGCTTCTCAGATACCAAGTGGTGGAAGAAGAGTTGGAATTCGAATTCAAGGAAAATCAAAGAACTGCCAGTTAACGGCGACTCGCAATCTAATAATAACGACGATCGGAACAACAACAATCACATCAGCAATAACAAAGGTAACGGCGAGGATGCTACTCAGTGGGACAACGGTTCCAGGTAAATCGCTATTCTCCATCACGATTAAAACGGTTTTATAAAAATCAGTTCTTCCTACTGATTTTAATAGACATTGGGAGAAAGGTCATTCAACAATGCTCTTTGAGTCTTATGGTATAGACAGATTCACCTCTTATCAAGGATACCACGCAGAAGTAAGTAATCAATAGATTTGAAAGAACAAATTCTTCAAAACAGAAAAAAGCCGAATTTAAATTTTTGTGCGTTTAGCTTTACTGATCATTTATTTCCGTTTAATTTTTAAAAGAATTCCGTGGATGCCATGCCAGTGACCATGGATAACGCTCAGCCGGCATTGGTCGAACAACAACAACAGAAGGAAAGTAACGAGGGTAGCGAAAAGGCTTCCAAGACTGATACCAATGATAATGAGAAAATCGTCTCTGGAAGTTCTACATTGATAATAGCGAATGACAATGGATCACAGCCATCGCCAGTCTGCAATTCTCATCCCCAGGGCGAAACGTATTATCCACCTCAGTCAAGTATGCTTGGAAAGAATTACTTTGTCGGTCAGATACAGACTTTAAAGTATTTCTTTTCTTTTCGTTTTTCTTCTTTACAGATATACCACCGTTCTTTCCAGGCACTCCGAATATGTATTATTCACCACCGGATGGAAATGCTTATTCACAGTTTCAGTATGTTGTTGGCAATTCAAATGATCAACTCATCCCTGGCAATGAGATGGATCGCGTCCTTAGATCAATCAATCTTAACGCTCCTAAGAGCGTCGACGTGAATGGAAGCGATTTACCATTTGCAGGTAACGTGATTATTACTATTGTTTAATTAAGCAGTACCAAACAGATATCAAAATATATCTTTTTGTCTTGACACAGATATGCTTACACTGAGATTCTTTTACAATCTGGGACTAGAGGTGAGTTCCGGGATAATTGTACGATTTCAATTAAATGCATTACACTATCAAATATTATTAATGTGGTAAAATTTTTATTTTTAGTATTTTCGAGCGGGTAACTTGTGGAGTTGCCACACAGGTCCGATACCTTATGGACCTTACTATGTGGGTCCTGCAGGATCCTCAACTGTGAACATGCAAACCGAAAATTATAACGGTAATTAAAGGAATTTATATGTTTTGGCAATTATTTTTTACTTCTTTAATTAATTAAAATACGTAATATCCGTTTAGGTGGCTCTGTAACGGAAGAGAGTGTGAATAAGATTACTGAAGGGATGAACCAGAATTGCATCATAGCGCGTCGCAAAGGCGAGTATCCTGAGAATGGAGGACGAGCCATAAATAATGGACAAGCATTATCGAAGCCGGGAGCACCGCGCAGTATTCTACAGGACTTTCCGACGAAAAACATTTCACAAAAGACACCTCCTAATAAAGGATATGGAAATTATGACAAAGTCAAAGAGCAGAACACACCGAATCGCGATGCAATACGCAACAACAAAAACGGCATGGGTTCAAGATTCAAGAAGAATCTTGATGGTATGTTGATACACAGAAAGCATAAAGATCTGATTTAATTTTGTTTCTTGTCAATATTTTTGCTAGCAGGACGTTATCGAAATTCGTATCAGCAAAGTCCATACCAACAACAGACCCAGCACCAACAGCAGCAACAACCACAACAGCAAGCTCCGTATCAGCACAGCAATGGATCTATGGAGACGCCGCCATCAGTACAGTCTGGTAGAAACGACCTGATTCAAGGACAACGACCAAGTCCTCAACAGGCAGGTCATCCTTTTGGAAATCCTTCAACGTATCAGTCACCATATTCAGCTCAGCAGACGATGTACGCGCCGGTATCGTACTATTCAGGAGAGTCTGAATCTTATGGTCACTCATACTACGCTTCCAATCCAGGATACTTCTCTGTTCCGTATGTGTCACGTTCAGACATTACGGACGGTAATAGTGTGAATCCTTATCCTTCTAACGTCTATTCGGAGAATTACCCGGCCACATCATTCTGTGAGGTATACCCGCAATATGTATATCCTCAGCAAAATATGTATCCCGGAGTACCACAGCAGCCTCCTCAGGAAAACTGGTATCCACTTCCTGGACAGACTCAGTACGTTCAATATGCTGCCTTACCATCTCCAATATCAGCCTCATCCAGTAGCTCCATTAGTGCTACTCCACCAAACACCTCAGGCGATTTATAAGAGAGCAGCTATGGAGCAGAATAAAAAGAACTTTCCTCCCATTTCTCATTCAGTGTACGAAGCCTCAAAAGTTAACTGTGCTATTACATCAAGTGCCAAACATCTTTTGTATTTTAGGAGTATGTATACTGTTAATTAATCTTTAATGAGCACATATGTTCCTGACGTAGATTTAGAGAGGCTTACTGTCATCTCCAATTCCATTCTGCTGGCAGGAGCGGAGAGTCAGTTATCAAAGCATTAATATATTTTAGTAGCTATACAATTAGAACTATCAAACTTGTCACATAATTAATGAATGGTGCCATCATTTTTCTTCAACCAGTAGGATAGGTATTGTAAGTCTCGATGTGTCTTGTAAGATTTTATGGTGGTAAACCGGTTTTTTTGCTCAGTACCCTTAAAAGAAGTGTCTACGCTGTTATTCGATTTTTACTTTTATATGCGCGACCATTTAGTTTATCGACATTACAACTAGAGTCTATTTTGTTACAACTATAATATTTGTCTACGATTATCCAATAAATATTTTTTGTAAGAACTTATAAAAGACAATCAATCACTTTGTATCTTCCATCAATTTTTCTCAACAATTTATTTGACTAAACAGTGAGTCTTCTGCGCATCCAACATTGATGTCAACTGATGACAGTTGTGACTGACGTGTAACAGAGGTTGGGTACAGTACAATTTGACAGGCGAATGGGTTGGAGCTGTGACACCTCGTTAGATTTCATAATTATTTTTAAAAATAAGTAATTAACAATATAGACTACTTTTATTTAATTTGTCGCTGAGTGTCCGGGTGAAATCTATACATTAGAAGAATGATTATTGACAGATAGGTGATCCTATTTTTATAAGGACAAATACTATTTGACATATATTTTCGCAAGGATGGGACCTCCACCCGTCGTCACTGGAATTTCTCCAAAAGAGGGTCCACCGGGAACTCGTGTCACTGTCAGAGGAGAATTTCTGGGCTCCAAAGCTCAAGACCTTATAGGTTAGTAATGCTTCTTTTCCACTATGCAGAATTTTCTAGTTTCCTTCAAACATTTTATCTAAGATGTTTTTTCAGGTTTAAGTATTTGTGGCTGTGATTGCTTTTTATCAGCAGAATGGAAGTCACAGAATAAAATTATAGCACGATCCGGACCATGCAAGGGACGTGGAGATATAATTGTCACAACACACAGTGGAGGTCAGGGTACGTCAACTGTACAGTTTCGTGGGTACCATGAAACCATTGGACCTATGAAAGAGTCTGCAGTTTGGGTAGAGGAGGCTCCTATGCAAAGTTTTGTATGGGGTAGACGTGCATTGTCTCCCACAAATTACCAACAAGAAGATCCACTAGGTCTCAGTGTGGAAGGAAATGAGTAAAGATTATTCCATACTGTGTATTGCCACACATATGATTCTTCAATAAGGGTACTAATGAAATAATTTATTTGCAGGAAAAAGTTTCCTGAGGATGAATTAATAGAACTATTTGGAGATGCAAGTGGAGAATTAGCGAGTGACAAGTTTCATCCTGGTTGGTTTTTACTGCAACATCATCATGCGACGACGTTGGACGATCTTAAGGCTGGTCTTGCTTACCTAAGACGTAAAGTCCATTCTCAGAAGGAGGGCCAGCTGTCTTTCTTGAAGGTAATGTATCATATGCCAGTTAACGTCTACCTTCATTTATACCTTGATGATTTCATTTCAGGCAAACGTAGGCTCTGTAATGGAACAATTAGATACTATTGTTCTTTTAAAAGAGCAATTCGAGTCTGATGTTCAAAAGCATGGAAGTGACCCAACAACGAAGCTTGAAAAAGCTATAAAAGAATCTATGGCTGAAGCAAACAAGCTTTTTGACGATGTCCTGGCTCGTAGAGATAGAGCCGACGCTACCAGGAATGCCTTATCCTTAATGCAAAGATATCGCTTCCTATTTTGCATGCCAGTCAATATTGAGAAGAATATCAAGCGCGGTAACTACGACTTGGTGATCAACGATTATGCCCGTGTTAAAAATTTATTTGGCAATACCGAGGTGGAAGTCTTCAAGAGAGTCCTGTTGGAAATTGATGAGAGAATAGAAAAGCTACGTAATATTCTCCATAAAAAGCTGGAGGAGATGCCAGCGACTTTGGATGAGCAAAAGAAGTTTATCAGGAACATGGTGAACCTGGAGGCTGAAGGAGACCCTGCATGGGATGCGATAGGTAATCACTCTACAATCATTCTTAATAGATTATCTTGTTAACACAGTAATAATGTTTTTTTTTTTATCTAATGCACAGTGTCACATGCACGCTACCTGGAGAAGAGTATTACTGCTTGCGTCCATGAGCACCTGGAATCTGAGAGTGGTGGAGGAGACGATTCCAGCAGAACTCCGAAATCGAATGGGTCTACTCCAATGTCAGTGAAGCAACTGCGCCTATATAAAAATGACATAAATAATGCTCCAGTACGAGTCCTTTGCGTGGAGGCCATCTGCGACGTGGTGATGGAACAACTTCCTGATCTCTGGAGATTGGGACAAAGTTATTTTACTGGACAGCTGCACGTTACCGTGGACACTGAGAAACAAATACCTTTCAAGGTGAAGGTTTACTCATTGTATTCTCTTGAAGTCGTAGAGGAAGAACATAAAGCGATCATTCTTACAGAATCTTGTACTGTCGAGCATGCAACACGCGGCAAACGCTATGAAAAGCTCTTGCAGTTCCAATCTTGAGGCCTCTTGGCTTTTGCACAATCTTAGATGCGTCCGACAGATGTACGCTTCTCTGATACATCTGGACTTGCCAAGCGAAGCCCTTGACATATTTGGCAAATTCATATTTGATCTTAGGTAACATCTTGGAATTGATTTTTATAAATATTTTTATTCTTCTGTGTTATCTTGTTTTGATGCAGATTGCAATGCATGACTGCGCTGTTTAAGCAAACTGCAGAGAATATTGGAGCTCTACATCGAAAGGAAACGTGGCAGATGGAATATCTGTATGAGGACGGCGGAGTCACAAGACTGGTAATGTAATTAATAATTTATTGTATCTAGATGTCTTATTGAAATTCATGCATTATATAAAACTTAATTTCTCCAACTAGCCTAGTCTATTTGAAGAAATGATTATGGAAGTGTCAAAATTGTCTCGCGAGACTGCGGTAACCTGTGGCCCTAGGGAAGGTCCTTTACTTGCAGGATCAGCGTATCAAGCACTGTATCACACTGCTGTTAGAACGCTGTTTACCTCATTCGCACGTTGTTTGCGACAACTAGCCTTTAGTGGAAGCGAAGAGGCAATGGAGGATGAGGAACCATCTGTCTCTCAATTGGTTGCTTCGCCAACTGGATATAGGACTCGCGACAACAAACACCATGGTCCGGTATGTTTGATGAATGATGCAGTTTTCGATGAGCTTGGATTATGATCTATTAATTTTTTAGACATGGGAACAGTGCCTATTAATATCTTTGAGTAATATTCGCTATACTCTTAACACTGTGCTACCACGTATTGTGGAGTTCCTCAAGGCTCAGGGTTATCCGGAACTGTCGACAGCTGTTGGTTGGAATTCGGACTGGACCGAATTAGAGAATCTGGATGCAGCTGTATTGGATGCCTATTTGGAAAGACGCTGTGATCCTTTAGTTGGTACTATTGAACCCAGTATGTACCTTGGCGGTCTTGAATGGGACTCAGAAGTCGAACCTACACATATTAGACCTTATGCACAGGAAGCATTAGCAAACCTTATAGCTGTTCATGCTGAGGTAAAGTTATAATTTATTTAAAAAATTAATTTTGTATTTGCTTACATATTTTGAAAAAATACAGGTACGCAGAGTATCTCCAAGTCTATTGAAGAGGGTTTTGTCCCACATTGTAGAGACCATAGCTGAAGAATTGGCCAGGCTTATGTCTTGCGTTACTAAATTTGGACCATCTGGTATTATTCAAGCCCGTGCCGATATTACATTACTGAGTAAAGCATTGTTTAGATACAGTACACCAAGAGCAAGGTAAGCAGAGAACTGTAATACATTGAGACATCGGTGACTGTCACGAACAATTGAAGACACCTAATAATTATGATTATTTGAAGGAGTTTCTTTGAAGAAGCATTGGACGTGATTCCGCCGCCAAGAAACAAGGAAGATGCTTCACGAATTGAAGCACTACTGTCTAAAGTAACCAGAACAATGAGATTACAGCTTTCCTGTCTTATTGATCAGGAGGTTGACAATATTATAGTGGAAGGTATTGACTCGGATCGGACTACTACCGTGTAATAATTACTTTAATTATAAATAATATAATTATATAACAAATAATTGTTATTTGCAAATACATTATTCATTTGATTGGACATTAACAATCATATGTCCTTTATCCATTGTTCCTAAATTTATAACGGTTTAAATATTCAAATTTTTGTGGTACGACTAATCAAGTGGCTCCATTTCGTAATGGCGGTTTACGCCACTAGAAGCGCATGCATCTAAACGTGTAGAATGTGTTCACTTGTCGCCGAACTGTTTAAATAATTTGACGTTTTATTCGTGCTTTTCCAATTTATTCAAGATTTTATTAATCTGCGCCGCAGGCGTTTAGTTATCTGAAAACAGATATGGCTGATGATGAGTTTGACGGAGACGAGTATGTAGATTATTTTTATCTTGTGCAGAATTTGTATTTGGTTTTTAGGATTAACGTGACATAACCTTGTTCCTAGGGTTGTCGATGACTTCGACGACGTTGATGACGACGATAATATTGAATTAGAACAGCAGGAGGAAGAGGGAGAAAATATAGAGCTTTTAGCTGCTGGAGAAGCTTCTGGTGGTGTGCAGAAATCTAAACGGATCACAACACGTTACATGACAAAGTATGTAGTGTTCATATTTCAATGTTATTCTTTTGGTTTGAATTTCTAGTTTCTTTATAATATTATTTTTTAGATATGAAAGAGCCAGGGTGCTGGGGACAAGGGCACTGCAGATAGCAATGTGTGCACCTGTCATGGTCGAGCTGGAAGGAGAGACTGACCCGTTGCAGATTGCCATGAAGGAACTGAAAAAACGTAAGATCCCAATTGTCATTCGACGTTATCTTCCTGATAATAGCTATGAAGATTGGGGTATTGATGAACTTATAATAACAGATCATTAATTATGCTTAAGAAAAAATTATTGAATTTATAATAATAGGTTCATTATGGTTAAGGGGATGGGTGATTATAGACTTACGTCTTGTATAAACTGCTCTATTTAAGAATAAATTAACTGCACTATAAAATAAAGAATCTTGTAAAGAGATTTATCTTATATATAATAGTGAGGGTCAAACATTTTTTAATTAGTATAAGCAACTGTGCTACCTGCACTCTTTGCTTGTGACATATTAGCTGAGTATATTAAAAAATAAGTCTATGCAATTTGTAGAAGCTCTTTTTATTTAATTCGCGTGACAAAACTATTGATAATCATTGTCAGAACACTGTCAAAATGCAATGGTAGAAAGTTTCTGTGTATGAGCATTATAAACTTATTATTTGATTGGTACGTTTTTCAAAGTGTCCGAAGTAATCTTCCCATTACTAGCAGTAAGCAAAGCATTTCCCGCCCACGCAGCTTCCCCATTTCCATTCACAATAAGGTCCACCTGTAGTTTATCCCAAACTTTCTTTTTTGGATTTAAAATGTCGTCAGGAATACCATCCTCATATCCTTCTACTAGAACCTTTTCCCCAGGTACCGCGTCACTTGGTGGCCTCAGAGGCTCTACTTGTTTCGTAGGCTGGTCTCTGAATATTCCAATAACCGATATAAATATTTCTTTACTCTATAATATTGCTTAAGGTTTCCCTAGCATTATTTTAGTGTTACTTACGTCGATGAACAGAGTACCATTCCATGTGATTGTATTCCTCTGAGATTAGCAGCTTTCAAGTTACACAAAACAACGACCAACCTATCTTTCATTTCTTCTAAAGATACAAAATTAGCTAAGCCACTGACTATTGTCCTGGGACCATTTGCTTCTCCTAAGTCAACCTTTTCTACATATAGGGCATCCGCGTCAGGATGTTTTTCAACTTCCACAACCTTTCCTACCCTAATATCTAATCTAGACGGGATAATATCATCTACAGGTTCTGAAAAATAAAATAGGTGTGAATCATTGATATTCAATAATTTCTTGTCATGGTGTCTACTAGTATACTTTGTTTTTGTGGTGGTGGATATGCTTCGGAGCTAAGTTTTTTCAATTTTGGATCAGCTGAGAATTCCTTTCTAATTGGATCTAAAAGCTTGTTTATATAAATCTCGACTGCTGCCTTAAGATCACCAGGATGAATTTCCTGTTTGGCAAAGGCAATTTCCAGGTCCTCGTACTTAACAAACTGTGCATCTCCACCTGGTGAATATATGAATAGAGGTTAAAAAAAATTCAAAGTATTAATATCAACAAGCCAGATAGTCTTTTACCAAATTCCTCCTTGCGCGGTATGGTGTAGATTTCATCACTCTTCAATAGTGGGAATATAACGTGCTTAGAAAACGCCAGAATTCCATTGTCAGTAATATTACCGGGTTCGCAAAAAGCCTTTTTCAATTTCTTTTTGACGGCTGCTACGTCATCTAGAAGATCGATTTTAGAATCTTCCTCAGATGAAGACATTTTCGCTCCAGTAAGTCCAGGAACTGAAAAATTCTATTATTGCTTGTATTCCATAGTTTATGTATGCAATGTGTATAAGATGCTTACTCATAGGATTCATTAGATGAACACGTTTTTCATATCCTAGCATTGGTAGATATTTCTCAGAGAAAGTAAAAATTTTTCTCTGATCTACACCACCAAATTGAGCATCTACCTTAAGATATTGTTCGTCAAGTGCCTGCAGTCCAGGGTAGAGTAAGCCAGACAATAAAGGACTAGCCACTTGTTTAACAACTTCAGCTCCTGCTTTTTTAGCATCGTGTTCAGTGACAATAGAACTAAGCCGATATAAGTCCAACGTATATTCCTTGGATAATTGGTATTCCGTTCCTTTAATGAATTTTAATTTATCCAAGGGCACATCGATGGACTTGAGCATGGCTTTGATAACAGCTTCATAGTACTTTGTTCGTAAGGCCAATAACTCCCATGGGGCTTTCATATTATCTAAGTAGGCATGAAGATCGGCAAAGAGAATAGTGACTTCTGCACCGCCTCTTAAAAAATCAGCAATCTTTGACATGGGAGTAAAATAGCCAATGTGAGGCTTTCCTGTTGTTGCCGTACCCCAGTAAATTTTAATATCCTTTTGTTTGAGGATTGTCTTAAGTTTTTCATCACCAAGCCATTCAGCTAGATTTCTCGTAATGAGCTTATACTTCTCTTCCCAAGATTGTTCAGTCATTATTGCTGTGTCGAAAAGAATTAATTAATTCTAAAAGGAACAATTCTCAGTAACCCGAAGAGAGGGGGGGCTCTACAAATTGGCGCATGCGCGAAGTGCACGTGCTACACGTGCATAGTATCTTGTCAAAGAGAAAAATAAGTGTAAAGCACAAATAACATTATTTTTGTTACACTGGAGGCATTTAGAGAATAATAATAATACTGTGAGATAATTATAAATACCTGATATTGTAACTGATGTAACAGTGGTATATTATCTATACCTTATCGATATACATATACAATATTGAGATTCTTCTTGCCCTGCTAATATAGAATTTAGATTAGATTAGACTATTACTTTTAATAGTAAGTACATAGCTCATTGGAGTCCCACATTAACTTTCTGTGCTCTCGAGAGCTTTTCTGTAAAATAACCTTACCGAAACACCTGGCAGCTGTCTGAAAAAGATAACTTCAACAGTTCTACCAACTGGTTGATGACGTTAGAAAGCGCAGAACTTTTTAAAGTTCCCGAAATTAAAAATATTAAGTGCCATTGTTCTGATCGTTGATAATAATTATTAGTTGGTGAATGTATATATAAAAGTGACTTAAGAAATAAGGTGACAATGGAACCTTTACTTTTCCTGATTTAATGAAGTTTGTACAGTGTGATTGTATACTGACATGAGTAGAACTTAATGGCGGGTAACTTCGTCATGAACGTCATCTTGTGATTAATCTCTGCCTAGGTAAGATAACGTTGGAATGATAACGAATTCTTCAGAATTTTTAAGTACGTGCGTCGTATTTTCTTTATAGTGATTTTAAGAAGAATTTTATTGGAAGAGGACCAAGTCGTGTAGTGCTAAGTGTTTGTTATGATAACCAGTTTAAGTTTAAATACAACATGACTTGGTAAGTAAAAATTTAAAAGACATTAAATTACTCTTTGAATAACCTGCATAATGAATCCACTTGTTTGAATGAATTTTGACTGATATACTTGTTTTGATTTCAGGAATCCTTTAAAAAGAAACCATCTAACACAGCGTCCCAGTCCAGCACCACCTCTTCTTTCTCATGAAGAGGACAGAGATCTGGATGTTGCTGTTCAGAAACTCATTTAGTAATATTCTTTTCATATTCTTAGTTCATCTAATTTGGTTTATATTCTGAATGTTTTTCAATATCTTAGCGTCGAGGAGTCTATCAGGAAGATGACCAAAGAAATGAAGAAGTACCTGGAAATAGTAAGTCAGCTGGACCGTGTTGACCAACGTCTGAGTATGAATTTAAGTACCAGTGGATTGGCTCATGTAAGCGACGAATTTCGTAGGATAGTTGAAGAATATCACTCTGTTACCACACAGGTATAGCATCCAAATCTTTCTTATCATCATTACCTGATTCTGCTTATGCAGTAAGCTACAGTGCTATTCATCTGTAGGTAGGTAAGACTGTTCAAGAGATGACAGCTCTCTGTCAAAAAACCTTTCTGGAGCCCTTGAAGAAACTTCGAGATGAATTTGTTTATATTGCTGCTGCTATAGCAAAGCGTGAGGAACTTGTTACGATCTGGAAGACTGCTTATCAGCGAATGAAAAGATTAGAGATGAAGAAAGAAAGAACTGGTACCCACATAGCAAAGTTAGAACGTGAACGAAGAACAGAAGAAGCTGCTGCCAAGGATCTCAAGACTGTGCACGCCCAGCTCCTTTCAGAACTCCCTGCATTCCTTGACAAGAGATTGGAATACATCAAACCTAGTGTACACGCTCTTATAATGATTCAGCTAGATTATTATGGAAACACTACAAGATTATTTACACAATTAATGCCTGTTAAAAACTCTCGAGATTCACCAGGAAGTGCGACGATGCCTGACACAGAATTTGACAAAATAATTTCGACAGAAATGTCACAAATTCGAAAATTAACTATTGTGAAGGACGACTGAACCTCCCGCCTTAAATTTATGAAATCTAATAAGGATACATAAGTGAGAAATGTGAGATTATAATAGACTGCAAAGTGAATCAGCTTCTTTATTTATAACTTTTCGTTTGAACCTCGGGATCAGTTATGCTGATACAAAAGAACTGTCTCTTCACGAAATAATGGTTTCATTTAAGATGGAACTATTCCTTGTCTTCTTTTCCATTGAGCGCCGGTACGTCGGTTGTGATTGGCGCGGGTAGCTTTATTTGTATTTTTATTATCCCTATTCGTCAAAACCGCAGCGTCCTGTCCCTGACCCTTAGGTTTACCTGAGAAGTATAGAAAACATAACTTTATGTATGATCTTACTTCCCGAAAAATTTTTCTATAATCCTGTCAGTACGTCACATTTATCCTTACCAACAACATCCCTACGACTTGACTGAGTTGTTCCTCCTTTACCTCCGCGTTTAGATTGCCAACGCTGCTCCTGCTTGGCACGAATCTCTGCAGGATCTAGGACAAACTGATCTTTCCCATTTTGTGCTTGTTCTGCACCATCGTCTTCGCTGTCAGCCTCCTCCTCAGACACGGCCTCGCTTCTGTCTCTGGTAAGAAAAATCTGCAAGCAATATGCATTTCAGTATTTAGTATCAACATTATCAATATAATTTCTTTGATGCATGACTACTAATGATTTTAGAATAAGTACTGACTCGGGGAGTGGTAAAAGGTCTGACATCCTGTTCTGTAGAAAGATCCCTTGCGATTAGGCCCGCATCGTGACTTTCATATGTATCGTCATATTCATCATCATAGTCATCAGTCACTATACTATACTTGGCATACATATCCTTAAGGTTCTTGTTGTGAGACTTATCGTTCAGTAAATCATTTAGATTTTTGTGTTTGTCTTTCCTAAGGAGATGAAGAATCATGGTATAAAAGTATTTCTATAAATAAGTCAATGTTATGAATACCTTTTGCCTCTATGTATTCTACTAGTGTCAACAACGTCTCTGGTCATGATGTCAAATTCATCATTATCAAAGACGTTTAGCCTTTGTACACCAATGGCTAGATCCACAGCTACGGAAGCCTCCTACGATGTAAACAAGATCATTTCGTGAATCTTCGATTTTTAAAATTCTATGGATTACCTCAGAATCGGGCGGTATCTCTGGCGCAACCGTATTGGCCTCCTTAAGATGTGCTGGTACAGAATCCTCTAGTACAGCATTTATCACAGACGCAGTATCATAATTGTAATGTTTGAGACATCTCTGTAGCAAAGCCAAAATTTGAAAAGGGTGAAGAAACAATTGATTTGAGGGTCAGGAAATGCATTTAATTACCTGGATGAATCCTTCGTCAAGGTGATTTAGGATATCTTTTACCTCAGAGATGAGGGAGACCAGCTCCACTTCGGTTCTATCAGAATTATTTGCCTTACTGGTCGAAGCTCCTCCTGTAGACGTGGAGGCACTAGTCTCAGGTAATTTACTAGGACCCGCTATAGCTTTCTATAGGAGAAATTAAAACGGAATTTTTCATCGGACATTACCTTGCTGTAATCAATACTCACGACGTTATCACTGGCAGTGTTACGTGCTTTCTCTACTTCTTTTTCTCCTGCACAAACTGACTGTAGGATAAATTCGCACCTTGTCAAGTCGCTGATGATTTCTTGTAAGGATTGTAAATACAGCCAAATTTAGTATTGGCTATAAAGGTTGGGAAATAGAATTCTAATAGATTAATGTGTAATTGAAAAAGGATACAATTTAGGACATGTTTGTTGAAGAATGTCTATATCCAAGTCGACCGGATAATGTCGATGATAGTCATTAATGAATATTTTCTCAGACAAGGCGCTTGAGATGAGATTCAAGTACTCGTCTACCCTACTTCTTATATCGACTTCTGTCAGTGAACTCCTGAAAATCCGGAAGATCGTGATGCACTCGGGTACAGTGATTTTGAATATTGGTCTGCTATATAGATACTTACGCATCTTCGATGATGTCTTTAATGGTGCTGTAGACAATGGCTCGGTAGAACTTTAAAATCTCTATCCTGGTTACATCCAACAGATGTTTCAGTTTCAAGTACTTTTCAATGCAATCGTCGTTGTATGCCAATTCCACTAGCTTATTGTATATCTCGGGTACCGTGTTACCGTAGAACGAAACAATCCTATAAAAAATTATGACGTTTGTAGCCAATATACGAAATGACAATCTTTGTGAAGAATGTAGACAGTAATTATATTGTTCTCACTTGGCTGTAACTTTGTCCCTGTGAAATAATTTAGCTGCCGGTGGATAATTATCTAGGAACACAGTAACTGTTGAGAATACATCTAATATACTGAGGGCAAAATTCTCCATGCTGACTAATTTCATTTTTGACGAAGATCCTTTAGTTTCGGAAATACGTATCACGTTGCCAGGTAAAACGACACGACGATCGTCGAACTTCCTTTCCATTCCTTGCAGCATCTACACCATTTAGAGATTTTGTTTTCTTTTAAACTTATAGTGAATTATTAATTTGAAAGATGGTTGGATTACCGCAAGGAGAAATGCTATGAATTGTTTAAGGTCCCTGTTATACAGTGGCTGTATCTTGAAAAGGTGTTTCATAATCCTCTCAACAACTTTAGCATTTCGTCGTCCGTACAATTGACTTAGATCCAATAAAGCTGGTATAGTTAGTATATAATTGTTATAAAGTATCTCTCCATGAAATGTGGGAGTCATATAATTCTCTGGAGTCTCGTTGGTTGTAACTAGACGAACATATACTAGGAGAACTATGCGAAAGAGTTTATCAAGTGCACTCCTCATTTCTGGAACATTGGGAAAATTATCTATGAGGTAATAAGGTGGTGCGTGTTGAAGGAATGAAGTCAAGGTGTTTCTTATTGATTCCTGGTACAAGATATTTGACCAGAACCTGGAAAAATAATAAAATAGTAAAATATAATATTATGCATTTTCTTGATTATGTGTACCTGTAATGAGGAAGGCTCAAAAGCCATTCCAGATCTTCCAAGATATAATCCACTATTTCTAGCCATTGCTCTTTGGCACCAGGAATTTCAGCTCCGTTAGTTTTATACAGTTGAGGTTTAGTGTAACAAAGAAAGTAACGCTTTTCTACCCAATGTGGGTTCTATAACATAAGGTAATTCAAATTGAACTTTATATAGTTTAAAACGTTGTAAAATATGTTTATTCAAATATTGATATACCAAAGCAGGTACACTTTGACTGACACCTTCACTTCTCACAGGCAGTTTCAAATCCTCAAGAGGTTTTAATTCAGGATTCTGAAAAGTATTACAATACAATGACATATCCGCACTATTCAATTTCTTATAATATTACACGTTGTCAACAGCAAACGATTTCTTGCAGTTGTAGGGTAATTTATGAAACAGGTAAGTAGAGTTTTATGTCCATGCTTATTTTTTTGTGGAGGTCTAACCTTGTTAGAATATCAAGCTCTTGACAATTAGGTTCGTTACCTGGAAAGGATCCATTCCCGAAACATTTTCCGACATAAATACACTGATTGAGAATCCCAGACAAGAGAAATCACCTGGCTGCTGTGCTATTAATTCGTAAGAAATATTGAAGTTTCTTTCCTTACTATTCAATACGGTCTTATTGAGTTCGAGATACGGCCGGTTGAGTGATTGGCAGTGCCGTACATTCTCTCACGTTTCTCCGTTTCGCCTATTCTGTTTAAGGGTACCAAGCTATATACATAAATATTTGCAACAATCCTTATCACCTGAAGAGTTATACAAAAAAAACCTTGTGGAAGACGTTGCTTGGGATTTTAAGATCTTTAAGAGAATCTCTGCACAAAATTAGAAAGCTACAACTTTTGTTTCCATGAACTTACTATAAACTTTGTAACAATATTTGAAAAACTTTTTGATCTAAAGCAAATTTTTGATAAAAATGTCTGGTCCTAATGTACAGCAAAAATCTGGCTGCTGTACAACTGGACCTAAACTCAGATTACATCAACCTCATTGTAAGTCTTCTGCAAAAGCAGTCAACAAATTGAATGGTCCTCGGGTAATAAACGTTGAGTCTATTAAACGTCCAATTAGGATAGTAACATCTGATGATAAGGATTTGCAGTGCATCAAAAGTGACAGCACTAATGATGATAAGATGAAATCAACTACGTGCAAATCTAAGAAAGTTTCTACATCATATTCAGATACCCAAACTATCCCAATGGCAGGATCTAGTAAAGGAGACGCAATGCTTCAAAAATCTAGAGAGACTGATACGTCTAATGGTAATCCATTATCGAAAACTTTACAGTCAAAGGAAGGGAAAGAAAATCAAGAGAGAAAATGTCCTGATGAAAATGTACCTAGTGTAACAAAATCTTCCAAAAAAGATCCCAGCAATGTAAGCAAAGGTGTATTACCAAAAGTACCAACAGGAAAACGTAGTGTATTAACTTGGAAGCACCCATCTTCAAAAGCATCTCCTTCAAAAGGAAAAGCATGTTCAAAGATGGCTAAGTCAAAAACACAGCAACAAGTAGAGCCAGTGAAAAAACGGGTACTAAGAGACATCACAGGACCTAGAACAGCCGTTTACATAGGACCAGAGCCATCCAAATTAAAATTACATGTAACACCATCCTCCGAGAAAGCTCCTATGCGTGCTGATTCTAATCCTCACAATGACCCTGGAACGACGTTTGAGAGACCTGAGTATAACTCCATAATGAGGACCATTGATGAACTGAGGGACATTCGTAAGGAGAAATTCATCATAGGAATGGATAGTCTGCCAACAGTGTATAAAGATTTAGTGAACAAGAAGGTACTGTATCTTCACAAGGAATAGTACACCTATTTTTCATTGTAAATTTTTTTTAGATCTCATCGTCGTTGGATTTCCCACCAGATGAAGCAGTATTTACCGACTTAATAGATCTGAGTATCAATGACAAGAGTCTTCCATCCAGGCTAACACGTAGTAAAGATCCAGTTCCTCGCCAAAGAGATTCTGTACCAAAGCTCTCAGATTTCTTTGAACCTGAGTACGCGGATGAGTATTGCACTGCCGTGGAACCTCGTTCACGTGTTCCTGAGAACGTGGAGAATTGGAATGCCTTCTCAGTGAGTCGGAAGATATTTGGCTGGAAGCAGAATTTAGATGCTGATTCAGAGTAACGGCAGTGTTTTATATTATTATCACTTTATTATCCTTTAATGATCTTTTGTACGATATTGTTGTGAAGCACACTTTAATAATATACACAGTGACATTACAACAATAATGATGGAAAGTTTTGGTCATTGGGCCCATCGATTAGCTACTGAATGGATTCAGATTCTTATCATAATCATCGGTGTCATCGTCCTTGACTGAATTATGCACATCATCATCTTTATCCTCGGAAAAAGGATTCATTGCCTCGTCGTACTCATCGCCTGTAAAAGGATTCGTCGGGGCGATGGGTGTCTTTGGCGGTATAAATGACTTTTGCGCCGGCGATGATTTGGGTGTGGAGTTGTTCAGTATCCGAGCTTCCCTGATAGGAACCGGAGAAGCCTTTCTCGAGGAAGCTAGTCTGGGCGTAGACAAGCCACTTGCTGCACCGGATATATTAGCTTCCAATGAGGAAGAATAGAAATCCGGCTTTGGAAATAATCTCGCACGATCATTCGACATGGGGATCGCTGCTGAGATTTCATTTCCGAGGCGCCGAGGTTCCGTCTTGACTATAATACACAGTATTATATAATTTACCTCTATACACAGATTTTGTAAGGGTGAATCACAAAATTAGTTACCCAGTGTGGTATTTCTTCCCTCTGTCAGTCTAAGTTTGGCCTCGGCACCAGGTCCATAGGCATTATAATTTGGTTTATTGTCCGACAACTTAACACTTGCCATCGTGGCCGCGGATGGTGGCACTGCAGGACCTCCGTCGGCATCAGTTATCACAGTCAGTTTCTTGAAGACACCTCGACCAAAATAATCAGCTACCAGGGAGAAAGGGTCCTCAGCTCTATCCAATAAGCTGTGGAAGGTCTCATGAAGATCCTTGGATTGTTCTTGAGCTTTGATGATGTCTAGAAGTTTCTTATTATTGGGCAAACAAGCAGGACACTCGTTTTCGTTCTCGGAGAAACTCTGGAAACAACTAATACCAAAAAATAAATAAATATTAAAGAAGTAACAAAAGTAAGAAACCACTTACTGTTGATGATACGAGTGCTGACACATAAAATGAACTGATGGCAACTCCAGCTGATGATGACAGGCGCTGCAACGTGACCCTTGAAAAATAATTGTATTTTTCTTAATGACTTCTATTTGTTCTCTTAGTTTAATAGTGTCTGCCCGGTATTTTTCCGTTAGTTCAGCGTCCGCTTTTGTTTGTTCATGTTCCGAACGTAGAACGCTATTCAAGTATGTCCTCACGTCACCCAGTGTACAGGATAGCGACGTCGACAGTGCATCGACAACCATGAGAGGTGACAGAAGTTTCTCTTTGGCTGTAAAGGAAAAGTAATAGTAGCTTCATGTAATTTTTTAAAAGTATTCTTGACCTACCAATATAACTAAGAATATCTGCAATTAGTTTTGGCGGTGCATTCTTGTTTCTCGCTAAGCTCCAAAGAGCCTGTACCCATAGATTTGGATCCTGATGACCAAATCTTTTGCAAGTTGCTAGGACTTGCTCGCTATCACCTTCTCTTAGATGGTACTGTAGAATTTCTTGGTATCTGTCAAATAATATTATAAACTTTGTTACGAGGTTACAATGAGTTGGTACAAGAAACTGGAAGTTGTAGTACAGTCTTACAGTTTCCGTTCCTCATAGAGATAGAGGATCCCTCTTCGGAAATTATGTTGATGGCACAAAATTAATATTTGATCCTTATCGTAGGAGGCTTCTGAACTCTGCAAGAGCCGAACGATCTTCTGTTCATATTGCAATTTTGTTACTTCGTTGTCAAGAGCCGACCATACGTGAAGATAATGTTCGACCAGAGTGTTATATACCAGGGTGCTCCATCTGAGTGATAAGAGAATATAAATGTCATTCCAAGTGAAATTCCATATGGTACTTACTTGCCATCACACTTGATCAAGTGCTCAAGGAACTCCACTAGTCTTTCTGAATTGTTTAGAAACAAGTGTATAAAGTCCTCAGGATTAGCCCTCTCCACGTGCTGTTCAATAGTGCCATCCAACATATTCTAAACTCCCAGTGTTCATGTTAGAAGATACAGATATTATTAGAATGATTTATGTAATACAAACCTGATCAATCAGTGGTTTATTTGAAGGTCTATAGTTTGTGCAGAGGCTTTTTAAGAATTGGGTTGCCTCTTGCGGAACATTCTCTATCAGAACGTTACCATACTTCTTCGTATTTTCTTCAGCCTGTAAGATATCAAGTTACAGAAAAATCGCAGGGTACTCCGTAACCATCCTTTACCTCTTCAAAGTCCAAAGTTGCTATGTAATCTAGAGCTTTTTTGTATTCACCCTTGTCCTCTATTTGAATCCGAAGATACCATTCATGCTTCCCATGCTTCTGAGCTAGAAGTAATGCATCCTCTGGTGATGTTTGTCGGCAGACTTTTATAGCAATCTCAACATCAAAATCCACTTCCCTGTCCTTAGTCTAAAATGCAGACAGTTAAGAAAATATGACTTGGATACTTTGACAGCTTAGAAAAATAATATGAAAGGTTCCTAACCATTATAAATTCTTTGAGTTTATCTGTATGATTCAGTTTAGTATAACAATTCAAGAGTAACGTAGTGTGATCTTCCGTAGCATGTCCCTGCTTATGCAAAGCTTGCAAATATGTTGTGAGACTATCTATGTGCTGAGAATCTAGGAATTTCCTTATAACGTATGACGCCTCCAGGTGCCCTATAGTTTTTATGTATTGTTCTATGGCACCAACGTGATCGCCTTTTGAATATAGATGATCTCCATATTGGCGAAATATATCAACCAGTCCTTCAGCATCATATTGTTGATTCTTTGCTATTCTATAAAGGTAACAGAACGTTGCAGATTATAGAAACTATGAATACATTAAATATATTTGTTATTTAAATCATTCTTGCCTGATGGAAACGTCGTATAGATTTTTTTTAAAGAGCAATGCTAATTTAGATTGTAGGTCCTTCTCATCTAGATGGTAGAGTTTTTTGTCGCCACTTAATATAAAGAAGCCACCCCATTCTGATAACACAGCCTGCACCGATAGCATTGGTGCAGAAAATACTATGAATTTATTTTGAATGTCAAGGACTGTGATTATGTGTTTATCAACACCTGGTGGTATCGGTTCTATTGTACTGAAAAAAAAAAATTTGTTTGATTAATAAGTCGCCACTTCATTGTAACTGATGGTGATTATAAATACTTGGGCTTTGCAGATATTGTGGTAGTAGTTCTAGAGACATTAGCTGCTTCCTTTGCTATTATGACAAGGTAACTCCGGAACCATTCCAGCATTATCTTTGTACCTTCCACTGCGTAGCAGGGTCCTCGGCCATCCGGGGTATAACAGTATATTGCCTGGACAATGAATTCATATAGGACCAGCATCAAGATCAAGATACTCTACATACATCATCCCGGCCTATCATAAAATGGCTATCCTGGATAGTCTCAGCAAGAACACTGCACTTCATTGAGCACCCCATATTGTCCAAGGAAGATTTGAATTCTTTATCTTTTACTGTGACGTTGTAAAGGAATACACTATTTTTTGTAGCTACAAACATGTGGTGCTGTTTGCCAGAGGTTTTTATGGCTAGACCAGTGATAGGAGCACTGCTGTCCTTAAGCACTTTTATTTTATTTTTTCTTTCTCTAGTCAAATCACCTCTGAAAAATTGAAAGTAGTGAATGAACAATACTGAGGAGGAGTCCCTAAAGAATTTTACCTGTAAAGCATAATGGAGCCATCACCAAAGCCAATAGCCATCAGGGTAAGGCTTGAATGAACACAGAGTGCAGTGGCTTGAACTGCTCTGTAAGCAGGAACTGCTCTGCTGATTCTAACGCAAGTTGGATTGCCTTGTTTATCAGGTTTTGCTAAATTCCATACTTTTATAATAGGATTACAGCTGGGTTCATCCTCCTGGAGAAAATGAGGATAATAAGTGAGGTCTACAATGTCAGAGACTTTCAAACTTGAAGAAAAACTTACTCCTATGGTAAAAAGATATGTGGAATGCTGAACTTGTTGTGCTAATGTCAGACTGTCTTCGTAAGCTTTGAAGCTTACTACATTATACGTTCTATTGACCAAACGTACATTGCCAGTACTATCTCCAAAGACCAAGTTTCCATTTCCACTAGTTGCTGCTGTTACTTTAGCATCCTATTGATAATTGAAATATAAACAAAGGACAAGAGTTGGAACATACTACATGAATATTTTTTTACAGTTTCAGAAACTGACCCCTAAAGCCTCAGCAATTTTTCCAGAGTCGACTTCTTTCTTGAGGTCGAAAAAGTTAAAACGTCTCCACTGGGAAATAATGTAAATGATGAACATTAATTAAGAGAAGAGGTTATACAGGGTTTTGGAATTTTGGTTGTAAGCAGAAAATCTTATTAATATTCCAGCAAAAATTTACCTCCAGGAAGGCCATGTCCACAAACTGCTTTTTATTTTCACATTTATATTAATTAGAATACATCAAATTCTACGGAATGACAAGTGTTTCTCCTACTTTTTTGACAGATTAACAAGGCTATGTTTCATCCTCAGCAGTTCATGATTTATCTCATCTGTTCCTGAGAATTATCTATGATCATCTAAAGTACTGGGCATGCGCTCTTGTAATAGGTAACTGCAGTGGACACAGTAGTTTTATAATGAAGCATGTTCTTTTTGTAAATATTATCAAAGATGATTCAAGAAATAATACAAAATTCGCTTATAGTTACATATGCTTGATTAATTACATGATCAATACGTTTATAAATAGGTTTCAAATACATCACATTTAACAGAACTATACATTCCTAAGCGTAACATATACTGTCTTCCTGATTTGTACAATAACAAAATTTAAAAAAGAAAAGGGTGGGAGTACACCACACCACCGAACACGCCAATAATTTTATCGTTTACTTTTTTTATTTCCAAAAAGGTTCCTTCTCAGGTCACCGAATTCATTCACTCGTCATTCGTCGTGCGAAAAGAGTTGTCAACAATTCTTGCAACATTTTAACTATGATCGCGTGCAATGCGATCCAGTAGAATCAGTGAAGTGATTAGTGACTTTAAAAAATTTGCTGCTGGGGTGTTGAGGGAGATTCATTTGAGTAAACGGATAAGGAACATCCAGCTGTCATCGCGTGATCCTGAAAAATCAGCGAACGGTGAGTAAATTTTCTTTATTTCTCTCCCTAATTTTAACCTGGAGACATACAACGGCAGTTTAGATTCTCTCAAGTTTATATGAGGTAACATTCGGGTTTTTGCGCTTGGATGTAGGTAACCCTTTGTACACGCGAAAAGGGTAAATCCTGCTTGCGCCTGAAGATAGGCAACTCTTCGTACATATCGAGATAGTAGATTCTACAGTGCGCCTGGAGATATGCAACTCGACATACATCGTGCAGCTTATACGATTAACCCGTAACGTTTTAAATTGCGTCAATGGTGGAAGGGAGACGTATGGGAATAAGAAGTTAATTACGGTTATCGTAATAAGTTATTTAATGTCTTTTCTCAATGAAACATATGTGAGGGTCCATGTATATCAGCAATGTATACAGTTACAATATTTACAGATGACAAGACAATAAAGTATTTAGCTGACTTGTCTTGACGTCGCGATTGTTATAATAATTATATTATTATTTACAATTACGTTGTAACAATGGACAACAATAGGTACATAGCTGTGTGCAATAATTTAGGACGAACATGCTCCAAGAAGTATAAAGAATAGAAGAAATGGCTAACAAGGAATTATATCATTTCGTCGCGTCACTTTTGGATAGAATGGAATGTTGAAAAAGAAACGTAGATTTGTTATAAAAATTGTTAGAATTTTGGAAAAGTCTTTGACGCGAGCTAAGAATCTCTAAGTGGGGTAGAATGAAAAAGCTAGAGGGAACAGGGAGTGAGAAAATCAACCTGAAGTGGTTGAAAATTTGTAACAGTTTTTTTTTAACTTTTTGCAAGTAAGGAGGAAAGAAAAATTCAAAAGAAACGCAACAGGCGTTATGGATAATTGTAACAATTGCTTCGCTCGATTGGAACTACTTAATTCACTATTTAAATCTACAGTCTATTCCTATTGGCTCGTTTCTTTGTTTAAATTTTTCTCTCGTGCTCACGCTTACATATTAATTATTGCGTAAATACGTTTCGCGACTTATCGATTAATCGTGTATATTTTGGCACAACCACGTTAGGATGACACGGCTAGAAAACTACAGTACGATCTTTTTTGTGCAGCAAGTTTTGTTTTTCTATGAAGAAATTTTTTTTTCCTTTACTGGCGCACCGCGGTTTGACTTAACTAGAAATTCTGTTTGACTTAGCTTATCGCATTCTAATTAGCACCGTGTATTTTTCAATATTTTTCAAGGACTGTGCAACGAGACTCACTCGATTCGTTTTTTGGATTTTTTTTTGAGCACTGGTATTCCTATGGTAATCACGCGTGTACAATGGGCGTGTTTATAGAAATATATATACATATATATCGCTTCGCTTGTCTTTATATTCTTTTTGAACTCTCACTAAATTCATTCTGACATAATTCTTTCACCATTCACAAAATTATCCTATAGGAGAATCGTCAGGATTTACCGGAAACGCAGACATACTATAATTTTTGTATTAGTATCCCAAGTCAACTCGGCGCAATTGGATGTGTCGATTTCTTAATTATTTTTTAAAAATAATTCGGTTTCTCTTTAACAACATATTGAGTGTACCATAGAGTCACCAATTATAAAATGAAGTCCATGTATTCGAAACGACTAGTAATTTTCTTGTAAAATGTTCATCCTTATTCCGAGTCGCCATCTTGCAATAAAAAAAAAACAGTCCTCCTAGAAAATAATTTTGGCCTTTTTTTTTTGAAAAATTACGTTTTACATTAATTTTCCTTTTCTTTGTCACTCAACCACGCACAGCCATCTGTGTAAACTATATGTATATATATATGTATATATGTTTTTTAATTTTATGAGGGAATAGGTCGACGTCGCTCCAGCGACTCGACTATCACAATGGCTTCTTTTTTTTTCTTTATCTTCCTTGGAAATGTATAGGGCGATCCACATTCAAGCTTTCTCAATCTTTTCGCTCTCGATTGACGCTACGGAGTTTACGGTGGACGCGCCTTTTCCTTCAGAATCCGCTTCGCTTTTCGCTAAACTCGAACTGGAACCAGCCAGATGCGGTTCGGGGTGCATTGGTAGGATTCCTGCATTAGCGTCTTCGATGGCTTTTCTCAACTGTGAAGTTAATTGTGATTTGTCATTAATGAAAAAGAGGAAGATAACCCACGATCGTTCGGTTTCTCTTTTTATTTATAAAATACTTGCCTCTTTCAATGCCACTACTCCCACCAATCGACCAATGGCCGTTACGTAGGCATGATTTACGCCGACCATGCTGAACAGACTGTGAACCTTGAGGAGAGACGTCCTCTCGACAAGTTGAAATGGCGCCGGATCTATGTGACACCTTGAGAAATCCACCTCCAGTGCCATTTCGCTCTCCTCCCATTGCTTTTGGTCCTCAGCTGACATGTCAATCACGCGTTCCCTTGGCTAGATCAGAGAGAAGGTCAATTTATATGAAGCGACGATTAGCTCAAGTTATCTCGAGTATTTGAATTTCACTAGAGATTAGTTCTTGGGTCATTAGTCACCAGGTCTTAAAGAATTAAGGAAACGGTTAAGGGAATTGCTTTTGACTTAATTGACTTACCAATTGTACTTTTTTCGACGTCGCCGGACTCGGCGTTAACATTGGCTGATGCGGCGGGACGTTTAAACATTCCACGCTGTCTCTTATTGCGGTCACGCGACCGGAACCCATTTCCGGATCAGGATCCACATCCTGTAGTGTAGCAGATTTTCTAAAGATTGCCTCGAAGGCTAATCGAATTCTAAAAAGATCGTGTCATTTCTATAAATAAATTGCGGTCCACGGCATAGAAGAAATATTGAAAACATAATGTTGAAAAATGTTCGCACCTGCTTTCTGCACCTGTGACGGTGGTATAGGGTGTAACGGCGGGACTAGCCAGAGGACTGAATCCTTTTAGAGTGAACGAATTCGTCTTTTTCAAAATAGATTTTTTTGGCTGCGAGCCAAACACAGGCGTGTGATAGGTGTGCTGTAAGAATACGTATGCTTTAAGTAACGGCAGTAAAAATGGGGTATTAGTAACGCTACAAATAAATAGGATGCTCACGTGATCAGAAGCAGTGTTGGACACCATGCTCAAATCATTAGTGCTCTGACGTTGCATCTTCAAAATGTCCGGCGCTGGTATCACCTCGAACCTGGACGGTCTCCTCGTTCTCTCTTGCTCTCGCAATTGTCTCTCAATCTCCTCTTTCGCTCTCTCCTCCGCTTCCTTATGCCACTTCTGCGCCACCTGTAGTCTCCTCTCGCGACCAATGTGTTTCTCGATGAGCTTAATCAGCTCGAGCCTCTGAATAGATCCCAAAAGAATCATGGAGTCTGGATTATCGACGAGGGGGAATCCCCGCAATTTTCGATTCTCCTTCAGCATCTCCTTCAATCTCTGATAAGTTATACCGTGCCAGATGTATCGGACGTCGCGCACCATGAAGTCCTCTACGTAGACGTTGTACATACCTGAAGAAAATATGTGTGAGGTCAATTCATAATTTTTTTTTAAGACAATTTCGCACCGCCTCATCCTTACCGAACATCCTGTTAGAGTAGCATGAATGTGAGAGAACGATTGAGATGGACTTTTTTTTCTTTTTTGAAAAATGTAGGTAAAATCTGAACTCACCTGAACTGGATGGTAACAAGTCGGGCAGATAAGGCAGCTTCTTGATTAGAATGATACTGTCGTATATGCTGGGTTGTAGAAGGGCGGCTATGGCGTTGCTAATAAGCACGGCTATCATTATCGGTACGATGTGTGTAATCTGACCAGTCATTTCGAAAACAATGACACTGACTGAGATGGTGTGAGTGACTGCCCCAGAGAATGCAGCTGCGCCAACAGTGGCGTATCCACCTGCGTTTACAATATTTTTTTCCTACAAAACGAGATCTGGGGATCGAGGCATTTCTCTGTTACCTGGTGTTATGGGGGTTATTATTCCGCCGTATCTAACGCCATTGGGAAACCATAGAGCCATGGCTTCGCCTACTGCTCTTCCCAATGCTGCGCCTATTTTGAATACTGGAATGAAGATTCCCGAAGGTACCGGGACAGTGGAGCTTATTATCGAAAAGATGAACTAGAAAGGTAAATAGAATTTTGAAGCTCGACAGCCACCCTTGTTGGTCCATTGATATTATCACTGATAGCGAAATCTTACTGTGAATGCCACGAAGCTCAAAAGTCCTGTGAAGACATCAGAATACGGAGTGGACCAGTGCTTGACGATATTGTTCTCCTCGACTGTCAAAATATCCTTGGTCCAGGTGAAATTTGTAAAGAGTCCATGAACCTGATCGTGAGTGTTCAGGTCACCGGCCATGAACTGTCCTAGTCCCAGGGGAAAGGAAACGGAAGCTACCATGAGGGAAACAATTCCAGGATATAGAAATCGACTGTAAAAAAAATGAATTAAATTTTTCTCATGATTTTTGTTTGTTTTCCATGAATTGTTGGATTCTTACTTTTTCTGCAGGAAACTGTTCATGCTCTTGTTCTTGCGCATAAATATGACGTACTGCCTGTGCAGCCAGACGTAAAAAGCCCCGCCCAGTCCACTGCCAACACCGATCAGAGCAAAGATGAATAACTCTTGTGGATCGAAGGGAAAGTCCATAGTGAAATTCGTGACGAACATGGCCGTAATGGTTTCCTCCCTCTGGAACCATATCGCCAGGAGTCTGAACATGGTGGCGCCACAGACAGCAGCGAAGAATCCTCTCCAGTAATTACGCACGGCAAAGTACACAGTGGTGACCTCGATACTGAAAAGGACGCCGCCGATGGGCGCGGCGAAGCACGCCGCGACGCCGACGGCGCAGGCGGCGGCGAGCATCTCGCAGTTTCTGCTCTCGTTCTCGTAGATCCCTTGAAAGCTAGTGACTAGTTTGGATAGTAGGGTCGCCACGATGCTGGCGATGTGGACGAAGGGTCCTTCCTTTCCCAGAGGAAGACCCGAGCCGAGGGTGGCCGTCAGACCTATCACCTTGGCCACTAGGGTCCTGAAGGTTAGGTATTCCTTGAGCGCTACTCCACGCAGGATGGTCTTCATTTCAGGTATACCCGAGCCTATGCTTTGCGGCGCCACGATGTGCACGAAACCTGCGCTGAACAAGATCAGACACACTGGCAAGGATACCCAGGCCAGATATTGCAGAGCAGGGTGCGTCGTTAGGTCCTGGTAGAGCCATATCCTTGCTGGAAGAAGATTCAAACTTTTTAGAGGAGCGGCCATTTTTGTATACAATTGTTCAAACTTTACCCCTTGCTTCTAATAGTTACCATTGTTGCACATGGATATACCGCGGTCCATGGCGTAGCTTATCAAGGCCATTATCACTCCCAGCAGTGCCAGGAAGATCCAGTCCTCTCCTAATCTTGCTCCCGTGTGCTTCCATGCGAATGCCAATAGTGCTAAAAATTTTCTGCATAATGGGCCCCTTCTCGATTTCGAAAGTTCCTCAGCACGCGATTTGTCAAACTTTCTTCTCGCCTTCTCGTGGTACTTCAGCTTTCTTGCTTCTTCCTTTGCGTATTCACCCAGGTCCTTCGTGTACCGACCATACATCTAGATGGCAAACAGACACGGGTTACTTCACTTTATCTGTATTGAGATTGTACTATCTTCAAGCTCGTGAATGAGTTTGCAATCTAATACAATTTTTATATCAATTTGATAGTCTAATTGACAAGCACAGATCGTTGATTCGTTTCTTGGACCACGTGCTCGCACTCTAGGTCAAAGGTGTATGCGGACGAATTGTCTCTAGTATCAGGCAGGATTATTTGTTAAAAATAAGGAGTCAAACAATCTCGGATGTAAAATGGCGAGCATGTATAGATCATAGTTCAGGTTGCACTTACGACGTAGTCATCGTTACAAACGAAGTAGGCCCTGTTGAGGACAACAGCCGGCATAGAAAGTATAGCGCACTAGTATCCTGAGTATCAGCTTAGCGTACTCGAGCGATAAGGGTGGTACTTTGATAAGGAAACAATATTGAGCATTTTTCTTATCAAAAATAATTAATCACTCCCCGCCGACAGGAACAACAGCCGATCCTAATATCCTCAGTACTCTTGCGCAATAAATATCGACCGGGGGACTCACTGCCATTTTTTTACTTCTCTCAAAAATTGTCCACACCGTTTTTTTCTTCAAACAAAAATTTTTTTTTATACCGGTCTAAGGGTTGCCGCCATATGTACCCCAAGCGACCCGAGGACAGACAGACGGTGACTGTTTGCTCGTTGGCCGGTGGAGAAGAAGTCTAGACTGAATTTGTCGAAATTTGGCAAGAGTCAAAATTCTATTAATACAGTGCAGCTCCCCTGCTGCTTTTTCTATTGTTTCCGAAGTGCAATTAACGGCCTTCTCGTTGCAACGTGAATCGGGAAATTTTTATTACTTTATATTTAACGGCTGAACTTCTCTCTTTTTTTTTTTTTTTCTTTAAATTTTGATTATTTCTAGTCCATAGGTACACTGTTGATCCTCTTGCGTCATTGATTAAACTGTCGAACGAGCGGTTGTTGTATTTCTTATCTAAGAGTTCTCGTGTCAATTACGTGTCGTGATAACATTTTCGAAAATACGCCATTGATGCCAAATTTTTGAATTGATTTTTTGTTTAATACGTTCACCGTCAGTTTATCATATAACCCACTACGTACTCGGCCACTTTGAATTCGTAATAAACAATGACCAAAAGTAAAAACATGGTGAGCATTTTGCGTAAGAAGAGATCAAACGATCACTCGACTGAATTTTTGGTTGTCGCTCAACAAAAAAAAAACATGAGATACTACGTACACAAAATTTGTATTTGCCAAAGGCAGCATCTGTCCAATAGGAGATCCCGTTTTTGACTGACGTTTCGATACTCTGTATCGGCATTCGGTAGATATATGTAGATACAAATTCTCAAGAGGCATGCTGGATATAAATATACAGAGACACACTATATATATTTATATACAGTATATAGACAGGGGGCGCGATTTGGGTTATAGTCGAAGTGAAAAATGAAAAGAAAAAGTCAAAATGCTTAAAACCATAAGAAATATGGTGGTACCTATTTCCAAAAATGGTCAAATGTAACACGTTACTCGTGAACTTGCGCTTGTATTTTCCAGGTGAATTTTTCGTAACGGCTCGTTATTGACGTCAATAATGGCCGCGTCCCACTGGGCAATCGGCCGGTTCTCTAACATTAGTAATTAGGCCTGTATAGAATTAGCGATTGGATTCTATCAATAGAATAGAAAAACACAATCGCGTCGGGCATGGGCTGCGGCGACGTTGAGGATGCACCCGTATGAAACAGCACGAATTTTCATCCAATAAGTTCCACGTGCATCGAGAGATGTGTATATTAAAAAAAAAAATTAAATTAAAGTGCATTCGGTCCAGACGCCGTTCCACGAGGAAAAATCAATCACTGCTACCGTAAAACGCATGCACATAGTCACATGATGATATTACGCATGCCGGTCACGCATCCCTCATATGCATAACAAGTCCTTAAGCGCTCGTTCAGCGACGTGTCGTACGCGTATACATATGTGACGTAGACATAATATAGAGTGAAGAATATGTAGCGGGTGAGGAGGTACGAGGGTAAAGAGAAGCTGGCAGTTTAAAAGCGGCCGACGTGAATGGTTTAGCGCATAGGTGAGCACTGCTGACTTGATTGTAGGAGCTTTGTGCGATGACAAAGAGTCGCTGCCTAGAAGCGCGTCTTTCGTCGACCATTGTCAGCCGAGTGTAATTATTTTGTTGTTAGGTTGAAACAAACGAAAAAGACAAGTACATGCGGATGGTACGCATAGGGAGACAACAGGGAAAAGAGAATCTGACGTTTGCCTATTGCCATAGGAAGAATGGCGACTGTTACTCTTCTGTGGTTGCTTATGGCGCCTCGCACGAGGAGCGCAATAATGAGGGAGACTTTCCGGCGTTGCGAAAGACGTTACGACCGCGTGATATCTCGTGACTGGGATTAAGGCGAGTATCCAAGGACGAGCGTGCATGTGACGGATAGGTGTGGTAAGAATGAGAAGAGGATATATTTTTTTTGTTCAACCTGATAAATTTGTTAATTCATTTTTTTTTATTGGATTTGACATTTTTATTACTCGATTTTTTTTTAGCTAATTCCAATTTAGGGAATTTTTTTTATTACGGGTTTCCAATGGGTGCTTCGACAGTTCGAGCTGTGAGTCTGTCATTAATATTACTAAATCCCGATTCACAGGCGCGCTTTGGTTTCACGTGGTTATTTCGACACGATACTGTCATTCCCTGCCTGCTCCTTGGCCAAGTCCCAAAGGTCGCCTTTAGATGCTGTTAGAATATCTTGTGGCGGACCGGATTCTCTGGTTGGTGGGACGAGAGGCGAGAGCATGACTGGGCTTTTGGGTGTATTACGCGTATGAATATTCGTATGAGGATTAGGGTTGAGAGAGGGGATGGAAAATGAACAATATACGCTTTATCTTGGCAAGAGACGTTTTCAGACTTCGTCTGGGGAATTGTCTGCTGGTGTGTTGTCTTATGTACTCGGCTTTAGTAGATTGCGTCGATTTAATTATAACACTTGGCGTTCATTGGCATTGACGAAATCCACGAGTAAAATCGACCCGAGCCGTATGCATTGGCTTGCTTGGAATTTGGCGAATTTGCGAAAGTAAAGCGAGAGAAAGGGAAACGGACGTTGAAGATGCGCGCGGACATGCACGAGGGGAGGTGGCGTCATTTTGGCCAAGGCTTAGCGAGTAGCTATTTTTTGAAAAAGACAAAGTGAACCTTACAATAGTGTTTATGTAGTCGAACGGATCGAATTCTGGTTGCTCCTCTTCCGGATTTGGCGGAGGACAGGGGTAGAATGCTTGAGAGGGTCTGCGTATGTAAAGTTGAACAAAAATTGTAAAAGAAAAAAAATATGTCTACCGTGTCAACCCTCGTCCCTGACAGCACGGTGGGTCTTAAAATATTTTTCCTGACCGGTTTTACCTGTGGGGATGATTCTTCCGGTTTTCCTTTAACTTTGCCATTAGCCTTGTAAACTCTTCCCACTCCTTGTCAACTTCCTCCTCGCTTCCTTCCGGATGATGATGATGGAGACTCTCCTCGCGGAGGTCAGCCTTGTTCGTTTGGCCAGCCATACTTCCCCTCGAGAGATTTTATTTCTTGTGTTTCTTTCCCTTATACAATTGACACGAGAGAAATTGCATGAAAACACATCACGAGAGGATGCTGGAGGATCTCGTGTATAGGCTCTCTGGACCCCTGGTTTTCCTCGATACCTAAGTGCCTCACACCGTTCGATACGTATCTGTATAAACACGTGTAAATTGGATCGAAGGCTGATAAAACAAGTAGCCCACGAATTCGAATGTACCGTTAAGCCACTGCGAAATTAACGACACTCCATTGTCAATGGAGTGACCGAGTGAGTCACACTGGACCAGCTCCAGGCAGACCTCAGCGCTCGGCCGCACACGGGCCCGTGGCTCAATTTATAAACTCATTAGCCGCACGTCGTCAGTCGCGCACAGCCATTTTGCCCTTTACGCGCACTGTTCGCACTTGCGTCAAGGCGCACTCGTCACGTCACGCATTGCGTGCTTGCTGAAAGCGCCTGTAGGTACTTGGAAGAAGAGTCAAAAATCGTTACAACAATGAGAGAAAAGATCGGTCCCAAGTAGATTTTCAGCCACCAGAACAGAATCCGATTGGATCTAACAATTTTTTTAGGGTTAAATTTTTCATTGTTAAGATTCTTTTTTTTAATTATCCCATATCCTTCCTTCGGTCACTCTCGAGATAGACCATGCTACGATGTAGCTGCGGCAGCTTCTCCAGTGACTTTCGCGCATGACTGTACGAAGCTGTTCGGTAATGGACCACTTCCACCCAACGAGGGCTCGTAGGAAGCTGCCTTCAAAGTCACGAATTATCATTGACCAAAATTGCTCGGCAATTCTAACGAACGTTTTTACCGACCGGATCGAGTTGTAACGCGTGGATCCAGCATCCGTCGATCTTGCATCGATTATCGATGACTTGGACGTATTGTAAGCGATTGGAAAAAAAAAGATAAGAAAATTAACCTTTCCATTATCGGTGATCTGAACGGTCGGTGATTCTATGACCCTGTAACGCCATCCTGTTTCCTTGTCTATTCTCGGAAGTCTCTCCACCAGTACGTACTCCTTTGCTCTTTTGAATCTGAACATTTTATACCCCGAGTCGAACAATGCTTGATTTCGCGAGCGGACGCGTTCACGCGATCGATTAGTCGAACAATGCAAATCGATCGTTTAAGAGTAACATTTTTCTTTTGTATTTGCCACCAATTTTTTTGAATTAATTCAAAATGCAGAACTATTAAAAAAATCGAATTAACGTGTCCCGCCGATGAATGTGGACTGAGACATTATTTTCCCTTGCGAAGCCACGTTATTCTAGAGCGGTTATAAATTTTCATCTTGCCTATTTGCCCAACTCTCTTGGGTATGTTTCCATGTTAAATATCACGAAGCATAGATAGCGCGAAAGATAAATGGAAAGGAAGCCGACAGGTAAATTTGCGACAATCGATGACGTCATCTCGAGCACAACGAATCGTTAATCAATGACCGTCGCCATTGTTGACGCTATCTGCGCTCATTGCGCGGCAACGTAACTACTGATGTCTAATAAAATACATATATATATATACACTTTGCATATTTAACGACACCATACGTGCCAATGACCTCATCTTGGAGAGAAATTTCGAGGACGCTTTGGATTTGTCTTGAGAATTATTTCTGAACCGCGAAATTGTTTCGGTCTGGATACTTAGAGTTGCCTTCGAGATCCAACTCGCATAAATACGAGGAAGTCAATAAGACGCGTTCACACCGGCCAAATATTTGCTGGACATTTTACGAAGCCTCGACTTACCCGCTAACGTTAACGGATATGACAAACTTTGTAAAAACGATCAATTCGAATAACACACGTGGACGGGAGATCATTCTGGGATCTAGAAGAAAATTGAAGTGCAAGGCGAAAGTCATCTGTCTTAAGTGATTTTGTCGGTCTTGTGATAAGGGTATTCACATTATGGTGATAGACATAGATATATGGCTTTGGTTGAAATTATGGGCCGCTCAGGATGTCTCATGGGTTCATGACCCCTAACCGCTCTGCCATATTAGACCATTGAATTAGTTAATGCGAGTCACATGAAGCAGCAATGAATCACCCTGTGGCTCGAATGCATCAGGAGTGTGATTGCATTTTGGACAGATCGTTTGTTCAATTACCCTTCTTTCCTGTTTGCTTGAGACTCTGCCTATGCACTTTTACCACCCTTGCATAAGAGTCACGTATCGCGATAATGAGAGAGAAAATGAGGAAAATAATTTTTGTATTATAATTCACATAATTCTTTCTCGTACAAATTGATCGACTTGTTAGAATCTGTATATAAGTAAAAAAAAAAAAAAATTACTGGGTCTAGGACGGATGGCTCGATTATCGATCGTCAAATGAGTCTAACGAGAGAAATCGTATTGGCGTTAATTGATTTAATGACTGGTCGAGATTGGCAATAATTCAGTCAATAGGTTCGCGAGCCTGGCAACACCAGGTATACAGAATAAGACTAGTGTATTTGAATGTCTCGACTCTTCTAGTGAGGGAAAATAAAAAAAAAAAAAGGATAATGCAAAATTTTGACGTGATAACATATGACGAATATTCGACTCCACGATAACTCTTGAACTCGCATACAGCGGCAGATGTATCTGTGAATTTATCGGGAGGTCCGGGAAATCCAATTGACCCTGGAAGAATATACGAACATCTAAAATATACAAGTCGAATGATCTGTCGGAATAATTAAAATTCGTATAAATTGATTTTTCGTGTATAAATTTAACACATGCGGATTTGATATTCACACTTCAGGGTCATCGATACATGTATTTATTTCTCTATGCCGCGAGCGTGGATGGTGACTAGTTATAATAATCATAACTATGCACATAATGGCTAAGCGTCAAAGAAACAAAATGCCTCGTTCTTCCACTTTATTATCGCGTTAGGATAATGGAAGTGTCGAACGAAGGTAATAAGGTAGGACAGTCTGTCAGGAATGTCGACTATGCATAATCGAACTATCGCATAATGATTTACTACCGTTGCCGGGACATTAGAAGGTGTTAAGTAATGCTAATGTTACGCGTTTACTCTGAATACGTATTGGAAACCGTCTTTCAGTCGACTATGCCATTCGAAATAAATGCGGTGCCTTTTTAATGCATCTATATTATATGTATATATATGATATGACGAATATATATATATATATATATAGACCACATTCGAAAGTCTGATTGGATCATTGACAATACAGACTGTCGTTTTACGGGATATAGAATTGAATTAAGCGAACGTCTAGTAACAACACCTGTAACCAGGACAGGTATTGATTGCCGATGAAGAAAAAATATGTCAATTTATTCAATAGGAAATTGTGATGTCACTTTCTACTATGGCAATTAATATTCTCTGTTGCACGCTGACACACTCGACAAGGTTATCGCGGCTGGAATTATGAACACGAATGGAACGGAATACAAATTAATTTTCTTAATTTAGACTCGTGATTTTCTAAAATTTCATATCATATGTTTTTTCGCGTGAATTTTTATCGTTGCTTTTACATAGTCTGTCGCGCTGATTCAAAACGTTTCTGGTACAAGGACTGTCGACATAGGACGACGACGTCTGCTTGACCTTTGCTTACGATAACACGTGAACTTTTTCGATCGCTCACAGACGCGACGACTCTGTTACTTATGTGATAACCCTGTTTACTGAATTAACGGTATGAACTGTGAAGAGAAAAAAGTGGCGTCCTCTGGTCAACCACCCTCGCTGATCTTCTGGCCTAGCGAGAATCTGGGGACATCGGGGCTTGACAGTGTATTTGAAAATATTATTTCACGTTGAAGATACACAGAGGAACAAGGAATTAGTGATGAGAATATTGCAAGAATTATCGCAAGAAGATTAAGTAATTATTTATTGCACGATTGGAACAAGTTTTTGTCTGTTACTTATACACTGGGTGCAGGCACAATATGGCTGCCAAGTTCTTTTTCTTCTCGAGGAAAAAAAAAATGGCGCACTCATTACGTTTACTATTGACGCGAAGTGCATGCATCGTTTAAACTACAAGATGTTATGAGTATGTCAATGTGTTGATATGTATATATACGTGCGTGTACGTATCGACTGCACGGTTGGTGAACGTATGTGTAGCGTAATCGAGATTTGACGAGGCGGCATCAGCCAAGGTCGTCATCTTCGACGGTAATCAAATCGCATAACTGTTGCGTCACCGTATCGCCGAGAGAACGCGACTCGTCAGTTTCCATCAAATTATTGAATTACACGCGAACTCGATCGGCCAGTAAACATTATCCATAAAGTTGGCTACGTTTGTTGCTGCATGACGATTCGCTGGCTGATCTCTTGTCGGGACGTTCTACTTACACCTTATGGCCCTGAACGTCACTTGATACAGATATCGTTGTTTCTACACAGCAGACTAGTGGCGCGGAGGAATATTTTTGCTACCACAAAAAAAAATATATATATATATATATATATAAGGTATTGCGTAAGTTTTGTACCGTTCGAATTGTACAAATTTGATTATCAATATTGATATGGCTTAAGCGTTTGCACACTGAATGAAACACTTAGCCGAAGCGGCGAGTCTTTAGACAAACCGCCGGAGTCGTTGCGTATATAAAATAAGATAACATTATTTATGGTCTAGCGTGGCTTCGTGTTAATAAATGAACTTGTTCGGTAAAATGTACAGTATTACGATATAATAGGCAAATAGTATAGAAATAGAGAAAAATAGAATTTAGAGAATATTTATGAAGATAAACGAATGTTTTTTAGGCATATGAGTCAAGTATATACATATATATATATAGATTTGCTTAATTGTTATTTCTAGGCGTCAGTTTCATAGGCTCCACGCCCATGCGCCTAGCGAATTCTTCGGAAGTCTTGATTTGATTTACGTGGTACGTAATGCCGCCATCTTGGTCGACCTTGGCCATGGCCTTCCTTTCAGGATCTCCCGCTACCAGTACCTCCTTCTCACCGGCACGGGGTAGATTTCTCAGCTGTTCCAGAAGACGACTCAGTCGCTCCTCGGATCCGGAAGTAAAAGCCTCAGGATTGATTGCCATGAAGCACTGGCCCAGATTGGCAACGCGGTCTCCTGACTTCCATGTCCTTATATTGGGCCCAAATGCACTTCCGCTGAGAACTCCACAAAGGACCTCAACCATCAGTGACAGACCATATCCCTTGTATCCGGAATGCTCCTCAGCGCCCCCTAGCGGCATCAGCAAGTTTGCATGGTACGCGTCTTGCGAATTTGACGTGAGGTTCCCCTGGGAATCTAAGGCCCATCCTTTGGGAATAGGCTGTTCCTTGCGTATGGCGAGTTCAATTTTACCAAGAGCTACGGCAGTGGTAGCCATGTCCAGAACGAACTCGTCATCCCCAGAGCTCATACCTAGTGACAATGGATTGGTCCCCAATCCGGCCTGTTTTGCTTGGGTCGGCACCATTAGGGGACTTGTGTTCGTACAGCTGAAACCAATAAGGCCCTTCTCCATTGCCATCAGAGAGTAGTATCCGCAAATTCCAAAGTGATTGGATCCCCTTGCTGAGACTAACCCAACACCAAATTTTTGGGCCTTATCCATAGCCAATTCCATACAGTACTTTCCCACTACCTGACCCAGCGCGTTATTCCCGTCGACAAGGGCGATCGCCTGCAAAGATACGTTTTGTTGTATTTTTCTATTCCCTTTTTCGCAATGCCATTATTTTATTCTTCAGCTCCGAGAATCTTTATACGCGCGAGTCAACGCGATCCTTCCCTCTTTCTCTGTGGAAATCATTACGTAAAAACAAGTGAATCGTATTAATGAAGAATATGCTTATATCTTATCAGGCTATCGCTCGTTACATTGGCGCGAGGTCGCTCAACGCTGCCTACTGCGCCTGATGTCAGAGCAATCATGACTCCGTATGAAACAAAAGGTAATATCAAAATTGGCAAATTTTTTTCACGTAAATCCTCAACTCCGATCATTTTTAAGTACAGAGAAAAAGGAATGGACCGGAAACAAGGAGATCCACGTCCTGACCTGAAAATCCGTAAGGATGGTGGGTCTTCCTGCAGGATCAGTGAGTCTGCTTTCAATGTCCTTGACGTACATTTTCATCCTGTTCATCCCATGACTGAAGTGTCCTCTGTAATCGGCGACCATAAGATGATGGCCGACAGCCAACGCGTCATCCTCAGTGGTACCAGCCTTCTTTAAGCAATCCGAGATGAATCTGACGACCTCGTCCTTGGTGACGACCATATCGTCGACACTGCTTGAACCAGTGGAGAACGACATCCTGATGAACGATAAACCCAAAGTAGTCGGGATCTTAGTGGAAGCGTCAGCAACCGACGCCACCAGACTTCTGAGTGCCATGTTTTCAAGTTAACCCGTCGAGCTTGATGATTTCTCAGCTATCGTAAATCTAGCCGCAATCCGTTATCTTTCTTCAAAATTACACACCCGCGAGTCCCTTTACCGTCACCTCTGTCTTTTTATCTGAACTGTCAGATATACGTTTCTACTTGGTGCGAGACTCTGTCCAGTTATAGCCCCTAGCTATGTACTCTGCGGACTTTTACAATCTTTACGTCATTCGTGCACTCTCCGTTCTCACTTACGGTTCACGGCACTACAGAATCCCCGTGTATTACTTAAATGCGACTGTCGTTGTCAGTCTCGTTGACCGAGTACTACGTGGATTGATCGAAGCAGCGGGGCATGAGTTATCGCGCGGTGTGGAGGCAGCGAGAAAAATACGAGGAAAGTCAAATAAAATTACGACGGTTTTAAGGTCGTTGCAATTGTTAGGTACAGATTGTCAGATGACCAATGATCTAATTATGATTGTCCACGTCATACGTTCGATCGTAAGAACAGTAGGTCTTCTGTGTATCTTAAATCCAATCAGCAGCAGCAACAGCAGCAGCAATAGTAGCAACTTCTTATTATTCCCAGTTTTTAATTTCTCGGCAGAGTGTAACTCGCGTTTACGTTCTGCTTGTACGGGCTGTGAGTAAATATTCTAGACTCTAAATACGATCGGCGTACTCGCTAACGTCACGCTTGCGTCACAGTTACAGGAAAGCTCCAGTAGTAGCTACGCGCAGAATCCATCGATTGTCCATGGGAACACGTGTCGAGCTATGGTGCTTTAAATGAATGGGGATGTCTCATTCATCTCCGGGCGGAAGCACTACTGTGTATTATTATATCGATTTGTTTTATTGATTCCAATTCTCACTTATCGATATCGATCTTTACTGATTCCAATGGCGTATATGCAAATTCACACTGGTCTTACGGCACCTACCACTGAGGTGTGGCGACGGGCCAATGCCCTTCTGATCACATACTAGAGCCGAACCAATGAGAGCAGTCAGTCGGCTGACATAACGTGTATCTCCTTACGTCATGAAATTTTGCCAGATTTTCTGCGCATGCGTCCCGCAATCTTTTTATAACTAGATCTAGTGAGTTCTTGGTTTAGCGTTATAGGAAGCTAGGATTTTTGCTACTTGAGCTCGCGGAGAGGCTATTAGTTCTCTTTGAGAATTACCCAATGTTTTGCAATTTTAATTTTGTTAGAATATATATATATATATATATATATATATATATACATGTGTGCTCATTTTATAGATTATTTATATGAGGTATGACGTATAGAATCGTATATAGCCCGCGGAACGGGTTTAATTATTCGTACCGTAGAACCGGTTACGTCTGGTTGTCGTTATTGTTGCCAGTGCTGTCAATATTTGCGTGCTTTTATCTTGTATTTTTATGGGCTCGCTGATAGGCCAATACGACAGGGAGAGAACATACCGACAATACGGTACGGTTAAGCGCGTACTTTAAAATTGCCTTGAAGTTCCGATTAAGCGTGACCGAAGTAGAACCGCCGCTGTCGTGGCTTTTAATCGATAAAAAAGTAAAAGAAATTTCCTTTTCCATAACGTCCACGTAGAGTGTCTAACCTGCAAAACTCAGTGCCAGTAGTCATAGTCTTGGATGAACTCATTTACACGAAGATATACGTATATTTTCCGTGACACTATTATTAGTATCACTTAGCGCTGTTGCTTCTGTCAAGTGTATTTCTTGTCAGAGGTATTATCGCTCATCGATTCCCAACACACTGTCACTTGACCGTATTATTCGGCCATGTTATCAGCCTCGTAGGAGTCACCGATAACAAGTTCACTAAGTACTTTCTTTTCCGGAACGTCGCTCTCTGTCGCGTGATGCGTTTACGTATGTTAGACGTGAACGAAACGTCATCTGACTGCCAAGAGTTAAGAATTATCGCCGATATATCATCTTTGAAACGTGAAAAAGAAGGATCACTCCTAATCGTATTGATCCGTATTTATCTACTGCCTTTTGGTTATGTGTGATCATGCAGCTATTGATCGTGGACATCGATAATCGCTGATGAATGATTTTGGCTTTTATCCACCGTCGGCCATGACTCTGCGCAGCAGTCATTGTCAGCGAAGGATAACGATGAATCCGTGAAAGACTGGAAGTTGGTCGGTTGGTTGTATCGCTAGTGAAATTCTCGAGAGACACGAACTCTTTGTTATGTCTAGTAACGAAAAGATAATAACAGGGTGAGACTGAAGAGCAATGGTATTGCGTAAGCGGTAATCCCCCAGGATTTGTCTGTCACGTGAAATCGCTAACGAGCGAGAAACCTCGTCCTACGAAATTACTATCATAAAATAAGTTGTTTCACAGCACGCAATCGGTATGTAACGTTGATAAAAGAAGTAAAAAGCCATTGGTCGATGATACAGAAAAAATATCTGCGCAAATGGGAATTTAATTGGATGTTCGGACCTCCTTATAGAGATGTCCATACGTATGTACGTGACACCATTGGTTTTTTCTTTCTCTGATTTTACCTCTTACTAATAAACACCACGTCTTTTGAGTCACTCTCGTCGTGACTACCTACACCAAAGCGAACGATAACTTGGCGTAATATGTAAAAACATGCATGATTCTTGACAAAGCACGTGCGTGCTTCGTTAATTGTTTTCCATGCAATTTTTTGTTTCTTGTGTGAACAAAATTGTCTCAGCTATGGGTTAAGCTTATCGAGTGGACCTTTCATCTTGGACAGCCTGAGATAACAGAAGCCGGAATTATTATAGGTGGAGAGACTAAGCGTGTGGCTAAGCCAGGAACAATATTCGCGGCTGAACTATTTTAGTTTCGAGGTAAGAATAAAGCGAGGTGCGTCGAGACGCTACAAGACGCCGGAAATCGAGTGACAGTACTCTGCAACAGTCGGCGGCATCGTATGGCGTCCTTTGCTATTGTGGTAGATTCTGTACTTTGATTCTTCCTCGTCACTACAGTGTAAACGATTTTGTATTTTCTCATAAATTTTCGAAACGTCAAACGGTCTGTGCTTTCAGAATTAAAAAGACTTTAAGTGCCGGGGAAAAAATAGCACAATACTCACCAATGTGTTCTGGTAACCCAGTCCATATTCCTCGTCCAGATTTCTAAGCGCTGACGCCATTTTGATCCTCTTCTTATATCTATGTAGTCCTACGGGAATGTTTGCCACTGGCAGATGATACTAGAATATTGCAGAATATCTTTTCTTCTCCGGACTAATTGTCTATCTTCTTCTTTCTCTCTGTTTTGGAATGACAAATATTCCACAAACTTGATAATATCAGGGTTTCCTTTTTTTTCCCTCTGAAAATCCTGTGTCTATTTTACTTTGGTATCTCTGATGACGCGCGAGGCTACTTCAGCTCCATCGCAGGAAAACATTTTTCCGTTACTCTTGCGTATCGCTTCGCGTTTTCTTATCACGAGTTTAACGACGTGAATGCTAAATATTTGTTTGCTTTAATGTTCCAACTTTTAGCGTGACCTGTAACTTCTGACTGTGTACATACCTCCGGACAGATATACCTGTCAATGAGAAAAGAATCGTGCTCGAAACAAAAACTTCAGATTTCACTAACAACGAAGTCTCGTCGATGCATAGACGCGTAAATTAATTCATAAATTTCACAGCACTCGAAGAACAACGTTCGACGCACCATTAACCTCAAGAAATCACGTGTATCTCGATATTTTCACTCAGGTTCCGTCCAATCGTATCGTGTCAAGCGAATAAACTACGCGAATTGATATCTGCAAAATCTCACTGTCATCAACAATCAAATTAATGTCATTGACGATTAACATACACAATCGACACTTATGATGACTCTGAAAAGGAAATCGAAGTTTCACTATGCAATTTTCACTGACAACTTTCTGTCCGAAATATACGAAAGAAAATGAAAACTGCTTGTCATCGGTAGTGCACGAGGTATTCGCGAATCTCGAAAGACATAAGTGATACGAAGGAAACGCGTGTCAGGAGCATTAACAGTAGCAGCAACAACAACGACGGCAACGACAGGAGCCAGATATCCAAGAGCAACGGGTAACCACGCCGTTGACGTTGGGAGACGCGTGGCTGGCGTGTCTCCGTCTGTCCGGCAGGACGGTCGTCACTCGACTGATAGGTGAATGAATGAAGTAGCTGAGATTTCTGCGGTTTGCGAGAAAATACAAATGGCCATAGAGCCTCCACCGTCGAGAGCACAGAGATACACATTAGTATTACATGCGAATCGGTACGTACGCGTCTAGCCTACTCAGATACGCTTGTTCTCTGTCAGAGGGACGCCACGACGGCCATCGTCTGCTGGGTTTTGTGTCGTGCGAAATCAACTGAACGAGTCCACCTTAAGGGAGCGATTCGTTGTCAGTCACATGACTTGATATCAAAGATTTCGAACATACAGATGTCGGACTAATGACTATTGTTATCAAATGACACTATCAAGGTCTGTTCTGTAATAAACTGCTTTGTTTAGCACGAGATATGACAGCGGCTTAATACTGGCCCAATCAAATATTGTCGCACCTGTGAACACTGTACCTATATCTTGGCAGGTTTCCGTTACTAATTTCAGACTTGGCGACATTTCCATCGGTGAATTCTTGTCTGCCTTCTCTTACTCTGTACTATGAAGCAGCGTCCGATCGATGCGGATTTAAATACAGCTGTGTACTCTTGTTGTTAGGTAATCGACTGTCATTGCTTTTTCGACTTGATCTGTAACTTAGGTGTTATCAAGTAACTATCGAATTTCAGTTATCACACACTTTAGTGTCGGTGGAGTTTAATGATTTATGTAATATGTAATTTCCTGTTCTTCTTTACACCAACGCTTGGATGTATTTACTCAAGCGGCACTTGCGCCAATATTATATTCGTGTTTTGAAGTATTGGAGAGAGCGAGAGGCTGTTGGACAATTTACTTCGGAATCTCAATCTGTGCAAAGAATCCTTATCTGGCGGGATAGAATATCAAGAATTTCTAGTTACACATGAAAAATCGTTGGTACATCGAGTCACGCGGTTTTCCACAAGGCTTTCGCATAGAAAGGTGTAGAAGAGACGCGACTCTATTTACGGAGGGGACAACGAATCATGAATATTTATTTGCAGGAACGTCCTAAACATTACAAAAGAAAAGGAAATACTGACAAAATACTCGAATTTCTTATTATGGCGGAAATTACATATTTTTTGTTGTTATATCCGATCCTCCTAAACACGTAACTTGTGAACACATTTTTTTTACTGAAAAACACATTATGTTGGAAAATTTACAGAACACCTAATGATACACATTGATATTGTTTAACAAGCATTTAAATTCATCGGCTATATTGAATCTAACGCGTGAGATTAGATTAGATAGTCAGTCGAAATATTTTCAAGTCGATGAACGCGATTTGCAAAACATGACAATTAGTGTACATATTAAATTTGTGATATCTCTATTGTAAGGGATGAGTCGTTTAAGTATTCAGAGTAGGGATTAGAATTAAATGGAATCATTGAATTAATGTATAGAAATAGTAACATATATTAAATATCATTGAAAATAGTACAATATGCATCGTAACGGTACGTGGTCCATAGACTGGTTGAGTCTGTATTAATATTTATGTATCCAAAATAATATTCTAACAATCACATTGTCCACGCGAATGAATTGTAGAATGATTCTCGACATTTCGGTTATTCTAAATTATAATGTACACACCACCCCAGACCCGTTTGTCGAATTAAATACGAAGTATTTTATTTTTTAATCATATTTGTGCGTCCGTATAAGATTGAAAAAGAAACAGAAAATAAAATTTGTGAAATTTTTTGGACTATTAACAAATTGACGAACGGTGTATTTTTCATGTTTGTGAATGCGGCTGTTCGTTAGGTTGGTTAGATTAATGCGATAGTAACGAGCTGCTTGTTACGTCAAGGAGTTCACGTAGCTCGATTGAAGTTCTATCGTTTTATTGTTGGTATGCTTATGTTGCTTGATATCAATGCATAAGTATTCAATGTTCGGAGGGTCCAGAATCCGACGAACTTGGTACTACTGAAGCTGTTTAGAAATAGTAAAGAAGAAAAATCCATGAGTCTTTGCTTACAATCTTGGAGCTTATACATAACTTGTGAAGTAGCAAATCACATGCAAAGCATAAAATCAGAAAGGATTGGTAGATATCAACTCACCGATGATAATGATCAGGATAACAACGCAGATAATACCAATGATTATCATCATCTTTAAATTTTTCCACCAGTATTTTCGCTTCAGTTTACCAGCCTGTTGTTCGAACTGTGCTGCACCTTGCTGTAACGCATCTGCTCGATTGTCCAGCTCTGAGAGTTTTTGGTCCCTTTCTAAGACTTTCTCTACATTGACCTTCATGATTCCCACGACCTCATCCACCTTTGCCTGAGTTTGCTGCAATTTCTTTGAAGATGCAGCTTGCTGAGGAGTTCTCGGTCCTCCCACATCACCTTCGCCAGAATATCCACTACCCTCCATATTTCTAAAACCAATACAAATATATGATTGTAATTCAATATCATTCTTGGCCATAATTGATCCTATAATTTTCTACCATATGTTGCTACATAAAATTCGTATGATTAACAGTCGCGGTTTTGTATCCTTTTCTAGAAGATTAAGAACTAGGTATTTGAATTCGTCAGCACACGCCCATAACCTCACAGCATCTGTTTTCAAGAAACTGAAGAAACGCAACGAGAAAAGTAGATAAAAGCTTTAGAGAGCAGTATGAGTAACCTGATGAAACGTTAATTAAACGCGGCACACTTGTGCTGGAGGATATGCTTCCATAATTGTTATCCAAATATGCATATCCGTTTGACATTTCGGCTATCCATGGCACTCGTGATTTATCGCGTAAAGTGAATATCAAGAAAGACGTATAATACCTTTTGATTGATCATCGATCATGAATACTTACGGTTTCTTACAGTTTGATTAGAACTACGTAGGAAAATTAGTGATCTCTATTTTTAATTGCAATTATTGAGATGACGAGTGCGAATCTCACACACGAAGCACGGTGAAACACAGATACGACTCAAAGATGGCGTCGTGAATGACGTCATTTTTATTATCGAAAGTTTACTCAGCCATTCAAAGGCCAGGTAAACTACTATGCGTGCGATTTTTTGTTTCGTAATTACAAGGATTTTTAAATACTTTCTTCGTACATATTGGTCAGTTGAAGCAAAACCAAGAAATTGTTTAGCTAGACGGTTCCGTTTATCGTTTGGGTAGACTTGATAGCATTGTTTAAACTTTTTGATAACCAGATATATGAATGTTGTATATTATATATGTCAGATAAACTTTAGGTTTGATATAGTTCCGTAAATTTGCCCGGTAGTAAGGTAGTATATTTTCTAGACAAAATATGTGGCGCCATCTTCTAAAGACTGGCTGAACCTTGTCGTAGGTCGAACAGTTTCAAGCATTGATACATAGATGGCGCCACTTATGCCATCTAAATACGCCAGCAACTTTTCTAAATTTCCCATACTGACTATAAGTGAACAGAGATACACTTATACACGTTTTCGTAAAAAAAAGGAGGACACACACCGAACACCCAATCTACGCTTAACTCGTCGAATTGGTTACGTTATAGCACTATGAATGACAATAACTTTTAAATGATTTAAAATATTTCTATGATACAGTAGTACTTCTCAGTCGATTGTAATAGGAGCATTGAAAATTTATATTGTCTATTTGGAATATAATAAATTTTAAATGATCTCGTAAAATACTCTTTCAAGGAAACAGAAACTGATTTCCTTGACACATTATCCGGATTCCAGTTTTGTGTATCGTAATAAAATAAACAAAATTGAAAAAAAAAAGCCAAGGAGCTTGAAATTCCCACAATCACCGAACCCGAAGAAATATTTTCAAGCACAAAATTCTATTTGTACCGTAAAGAACCGTTAGTTCATCTCTACGAAAAACAATTGTAATAAATTCGCCGTATTGTCTTGTCATGTTGAAAATCCTGTGGCCGTTATGAATTTGCAGATCCATCGTCGAGTATCCGCAATTCTCCAGTTAATTTCACGACGATATTCACTGTGCGAACGCGAAACGTCAGTCCTGTCGATTGTATAAATAAAATATGACAACCACGATGGACGGTAGTATATCGTGGACATTTGCACTCTTGCAAAAGGATTTTAGGACGGACCCATGTATTGACTGGTAGTAGCGCGCATGATCGCAACTAGACGCAGTAATCGCAACGGCGTCGCGACGCCCGCGTAGTCCTCGATAGGTCGAAAGCCATTCGATAGCCTTAATACAAAATTTCACCACTTTCGATAACACATATAATTAGATAGATCCTCGTGTAAAAATTTCTTCCGAAACGTCACTCCTGTCGCCCAGCTAACCTCTCTGCTGGTTTTCACGAAGCGTCTGCATCGGTTCACGCGATACTTTCAAACTGAAATGTGACGGTTGACCTAGGCGAGACATATCGTGCGATACATATCGCGCCGGCGTCTCTCGAATAGACGGCGCTGGAAAATTTATCAATACCGAAGCACCCCGACAGTGGCAGTCGCATTGAAACTACGTGATCGTGCGAAAAAACACCCTGACCGTTGAATCCTGTGAAGCTCAGCCGGACGCTACGAAAATATGTGAGTAAATGACATAATTATACGTAGAGAAGAATAATTTCGTGAGTGATACTATTTTTCTAACCGCTAAAGACACTTTATTATTTTATCGACACGGTTTGGCGTCTTTATCGCGTGTTAGCAGGGAACTTGGTTTTATCAGTCGCGAACGGTCAAAGGGGATCCGCGTAGCCTATCGGGAAATATGTGTTCATATTAATTCCATTAAGAATAATCTACAATGCTTCGCACTGATCTCTGCGAATTTCTGGGAGTTTATCGATATCCCATTGGAATTTTATCGAGGCTATTTAATTCTTAAGGGCTTTTAGCCCCTTATCGATTGCTCGGTTCTATATTTTCTATTCTTACCAGTGGATTCGCCTGGTCGATTCCCTGCGATTTCTTTGCTTTCTTTCTTTGTCTTTCTTTCTGGGTCACAGGCTCGTCAAAAGAATCCTCTGGCATTAAATCAACAAATTCGAGTATCCTCTTCATAGAGCAACTAGCCCACGGCCTAATGACACAGGAAGTATCTTGTATCGATTTCTTATAAGAGTATCGTATCGTTTTGACTCTTTGTGCACGATCGAACCTTCTGTCTCCTTTTCACGAAGCGACAGGACACCTAATTGGCATCATAGGTCGATGTTTTACGCAGCAAATGTAAAAACGTACGGATTCCTTTGATCTGTCATAGGAACGAGGAAAGCGTGGGTAACAAGGCGCGTTTTAAGACGCAATTTCCGCGAGCTTTGTCGCGAAATCGATTTTCTTATGGCCGAACTCAACGGCTGTCTCTTAACAAGATTCCCACGAAATATCAGACGGTGGTCTGCCGGTCTGCAGATTACCAGTCGCGTACATACTAATACGTCAATCGATAAACACAACGCGTTGCAAATCTCGAAAATACTTTTACGAATATTTAGTGACACGTCTCCAAGCCGAGATCGATTTGTTCTATCTACATAAATTTTCTCTGACTTCGCCTAGCTCTTTTGACCAGTCTTATCACTGCAAAATGTAAGCGGACCAATTTTGTAAAGGGTAGATGTCATGTCTGCCGCTCTATATTTAGATAATCAATGGTCGAGAGAATATTTGCACCTATATCCTTAGGCCTTTCTGTGAAACGGATAGACGAGGAAGATTGCAGAGGAAAGGAGAGAGATAGATAAATGGGAAATAAAAAGAAAGATCCAAGTCTTATATGACGTCCGTAGCAGATGAGTCTCAATCCCCATGAGATTTCCTCGATGGTTCATAAGCCAATGGATATCAATATTCATAGGGATGATAGGGACAACAATTCTCTACGATAATGGAAAGAAATTTGTATCGTAGAAGTTTAACGTTTTTATTTCTTTTCTTTTTTCTGTTCTCAGTCGCGTGACATTGTTGCCCACGTCGCTAATTGAATAGAGAGAGGAAAGAAGATTTCCTGATCGATCACCTGTGTCGATTGCGCAATGTTGTTTATTGCGTAAAAAGATTGTAGGATCTTGGAAATATTCATCTCTCGGTTCATCTCGTACGAAGATGCACTTGGGACATATCACATGTGGCAGGGATTGATCTAAATTAATTGGGCACAGGAGCCACAGGCTTGGCCCAGGACACGTCCAGGAGAACCAGGACTCCCGTGACATCTTCATTGAGCTTATTGGCCATTGGCCAGATTTACTTGGAGTTGAAACTCGTGTCGGGTGCGCGGGCATAACCGGGCCGTGAACTCTGCCCTTTTAGCTAGCTGACTACTAGCCGGTTGGATAGCAGGAGTGGTTCACTGGGATAGAACACCCTGCGGCCATATTTAAATACACATGGAACATTAAGAAACCAAATATCGTGAACTCCGTAGAGCTCAGGACAGACAAAGGACACCCACGTGCATTTTTCTAATAACGATAGTAGCTGCAACAGAGATGTACATAGTTTTGATTACGATTACTAGGATTGATATTGAGTTCACTGTGTTTCATCTAAAATTGAATGATCTTGTAACAGGGCCACAGAAGGCGGTCTTGGACCGGATGCAGCGGCTGCTGGAGCTGGTGAAGATGGAATTGTCGGTGGTCCCAGGACGCCCCAGCAAATCGCATCTCAGAAGCGATTGCAGCAGACGCAGGCTCAGGTAGATGAGGTCGTCGACATCATGAAGACGAACGTCGAGAAGGTCTTGGATCGTGATCACAAGCTGTCTGAACTCGACGACCGAGCTGGTTAGTAATCTGCATTAATAATACAAATTTACAATAGGCTAATTTGATGAATTAAATTTTGAAAAATTAGAATATCAAATTCATGCATCTCCTTTCTTTTAGATGCCTTGCAGCAGGGAGCGTCGCAATTTGAACAGCAGGCAGGGAAGTTGAAGAGAAAGTTCTGGCTACAAAATCTTAAGGTGGGCGACCTTTGACCCTTGCTCGCTAGCCACTATAGATTGTCAAAGTTGCCCTAATAAACCGTATCTTAATTATCAACAGATGATGATCATCATGGGCGTCATTGGACTCATCATAGTGGCGGTCATCGTTGGTAAGTAACGTACAATGTCCATGTCGGTATTACGTTAATTAATGTTTCGAACCAACGAACACACTGGACATACGGGTGTTGAATGTAGAGAAGTTCAATGTTATGTGTACCTCGATGTACCTGAACGTGTTGAACGTGTTTGATTACGATGAATTCGAGCTGCGGGACTAGACGCATTATAGACTCATAAGAATTTCTTAAGCCCCGATGATGCGGGTACATAAATAACGTTCGGTAGGCACGCTGCTTACACGGATAGTAGCGATATGCCTGGTAATCATATATACGGGACTACGAATTCATCGTAAAACATCTTGATCGTGAAATTACTCTATGAATTTACTCGTTGCGTTTACTGAAAATGATAACTTTGTATGACTACAGTTTGGCGCGACTTTGATGACGCCGTCATGTTTGTGCTTTGACGTATAGTCAAACTGAGTGTCTTTGATTTTTTTTCCTGGCACCATTGAATGACAGAGAGAAAGAAAAAGTGAAAGAGATTGACATAGCTACCATATATCAAAGAATTAGCAAAGATTGAGCGATCTGAGATCCAATGGGGGAACCAGGCATCTAACGTCTATCTTTCTGTGTTTTTTTTCGTCTAGCGAACTTCATGTAGGCGCACTGATTGGTGGAACAGATTTGTGTGAGTCAGTCAGGTAGAAACACGCGATATTGTGTCTCTGTGTAGGAGTACATCATTATATATATATTTATATATACGAACATATGACTTTAACGGAAGTTCCTGTTTTCTTTTCTTTTTTCTTTTTATAATGAAAAAAAAAGTGGATTCTGTTATATTTCTTATTTCTTTACCTCTCTTTCTCGTTTTCACTTTTTATTATTCTTACTTATTATTATCACTATGATTAACATTATTATTGTTCTCTTAGGATTGATTTCAGTGTGTCTACCCGTTGTGTATAGGTTTGCTGGTGTACTGTCGCTAATCTTTCTAAGACCAAGGCTCGTTGATGAATTTACAAAAAAAAAAAAAGAAAAGGTCCTTTCGTCCAGTGCACAGACAATTGCAACAGTAGGAGAAATTTTTGTTTCCTTTTTACTTTTTCGTAAATCCTCAATGCAGCCCGTCGTGTCTTCTTTTCAAGTAAATCTCCTCTAGTGTGTATCATCCAAATTTCGAAAGCTAGAGCAGAGAATGATTCTCGCCGGTCGTGGGTCATTGGCTGCTTTATTCTTTTCGAAAGAGCAAAAAAAAGAGGAAGAAAGACAAACAAAACGTAAGGACGCGACTTGAGTTGTGCGTCGTTCCTCGAGGCTAATACTGTTGTTATGTGTCTGTCTATCGTTCTGTCGTGATTATCCTACTATCTTTCGAAGCGAGTCCCAGGCTCGGTTATGATATTTTGATGGTTTTTTTTTGAAAACTAAAAAAATAGAAAGGAATTCAATCAACACGGCTTTTATGTCACGCGATACTTTGAATCGCTGGTAAAATTAATGCCATCAGAATATCGTAACTCGATGGACATCACATGAACAAAACCGAACGCTCCCACTTACAACAGTAACAAGAACAACAACAACAACACCCCTGAAACGAAACGGAAAGAAGTCTGTCCTTCTTTAATTTTCATCCAACTTTTTTTTTTCACACCAAAATTCTACTCTCCTACGCTAACGGTAAGCTATCGTCTTTCACCTTTCACCGATGCATTCTCCATCGTTTTATTAAAACTTTCACGTTTTTATTAATAAAATTCTTTACGAATGCTGAACATCTTCTTTGTACTTTTTCTCGTTTCTCTTCTCACTGTACCTTCGTCGCGTGCAAAGAAATGATAAACGACGCCTCACGAGTACCAGAGACGACTCTTCGGGGAGCTCAGTTCACTTTGCGTAATATTGTCTGAAGGATGAATTTTGAAAGCGTCTCAGCCGCTACTGTCTTTTCGCTTTTTTACATACATGCTAAAACATACATTATTTTGGCATGAAAAACCTTTTCGGGTTCAATTAATTTCTCTACTGTCTCATTCACTAGAATGACCTTTCGATACTCTGATATATGATCGACGAAGGACACCATATATTATATATAATAAATTTTTGATGTGCGGATATATATATATATATATATATATATATATATATGTATATATGTATATACACACATAAAAATAATTCCATCTGGGACGATCTTCATGCTTAACGCATGGCTTCTTCTTTATGAATTATTTGACTTTTTATCTATATCTAATTTCATTCCTTTTTTTCGTTATCCTTTTTGAGAAACGTTAGTAGTCGTGTATCGGTGTACGTTCATAGTAGAAATTGCATGGCTTTTGTTGGCCGCTATGTTAACTAAGTGTGAATGCCATTTGATGGAATAAGGAAAACGGGCGGTTTTTTCTTTTTCTTTTGGTAACAATGAGAAATGAAATCCAGACCATCCCAGTCATCCGTTCCAGAATCCAAAAAATTCGCAATCCTCAAAATGGCTGTCTGAAATTGATTTATCTCCAATAATCACAAAGTGCCGGTGCACATGAGTATCCGTGGACATGCATATACGAGGTAGCCATTTTGGATTATTGAATTTTTTATCCGATGAATCCTTTTGCTCTAATCCGTGAAAAAAAGCATCGAGTCTGCGTGACCCAGTTGCATGCGATTGTCCCTTGGCGAACGTGCGCAAGTGCGACATGGGGATACAGTGAATGGAGCCAGAGTATATCTATATAGGTATAGAGAATTATCGAGCCGTGGCTAAGTCCCTCGAGGAAGAAAAGTCCCTAGACGTTTCTCGAGAGGGATTGGCAAGACTGCACGAGTATCGTTATACAGGATAATCAAGTCTTTTTTTTGCTCATTTATTTATTAATAACATAATATACTCTGTCTCTATTTCCGTACGTCTCGTTCGCTTGCGCCATCCTCCATTCCCTTTAATTTTTTTTATTAAAATCCAGCAGCCGCCCCTTTTCATTTTTCTCTCTAAAATATCTGGATATTGGGTTATTTTCAGCGAAAACCGTCGGAGGAAGCGACACGCAAAACTGAATAAAGCGAAATGCAAACAAACAATTCGCCCCCAACACACTCGTCCGCGCTACCACGGCACGCAAGTAATACCAACCGGGAAAACTTAAAGAATAAGAGAGAAAGAGAGTGTGTGTGCGCGTGTCAGATGCTCTGTGTGCGAATGAGAGAGTGTGTGCGTGGAATCAGGGGGTGTTTTATTGCTAATGAAACATTTGATAATTGACATCTAGGGAATTTTTTTTATATTAAAAAATAAAGACAACCATTTGCTTTGTAAGCTCTGTGCCCATTACGTTTGTTTGGTACCCATTTTTGGAAGAAAATTGTCTTTTACGATTTTCTTACAGATTTCGGAATCGGGTTATTTGGGATAGAAAATAATGCACAGTCTTCTTATTGTCAAGCACAACGAGCAATTGTTAAGTGATATTTTTTCAATGGCAACAGCTATTTCCTTCTCTTTTTTTTATTCCTCTTCGTAATTCAGCGTCCACGCGTGAGGTGGCGCTTAGATTTTGTATTCTTTATTCGTATTACGCAAGATTACTTATTAGGAACAATATTATTGATCAGAAAGACGAGAGAAAAGGAAAGAACGATAGTGTGCATGAGAAAAAGAGAGAGAGAGAGAGGGAATAACATAATGCTAAAAATAAAGAGCGCAGTTTAAAAAGAAAAATGAAATTCGCGCTTAAGAGAAGTCAAGATATCTAGGTAAATTTTAAGGCTTAAAAATTATCTACCCATGTTGTATATGTTTAACGACTATGAAGAATTAACAAAAAAAAAAAAAAGAAGTTTGCGTGCCCGCATGTCTATCCGGCATTTTAGAGAAATTTCAATGTAACTGAATGATATTTCCATGTGGCATGTAGATGATTTTTCAAACGGGAATTACATCTAAATGATTTAGCAGAAGAAATAGCGCGTTGCTCCCTCCCTTACCTCCCATAACTTAATTACCCCCCCCCCCCTCCCCTTACCTCCTGCAACGCCATTTTCCATTCTCTTCCCAGTTAATACGGCCCATGAAATCACATTGTCAGGTTAGATCACTGTCATCCGTTTAGCAGAGATCATTCTTCGTCATTGAGACGTGTAATCGCGCCCAAAATCTATTGACTATCAATTGTATCGATTGTGCACGATGGGCGCCATTTTCGAATGTTCCCTTCGCCGATCTTTCGTTTTTCTTCGAGACTCTTTCTTTTCTCTTGTTCTCGTCTCGTTTCTCGTCTATAGAAATAAAAAATCAATTGGAATTACTGATCGGTGCAGGCAGTTTTTGAGATATAGACTACTAGTACTACTACTACTCTACTCCCTCACTACTTGATTTTGCTTATTATTTGCTTTGGAAACTGTCAGTTGGGGACCACGTGGATAAAATTTCCAAGTATGGCGATTTCGAAAAAAAAGACCATGCAAGAGCAAAACAAAAGATGGCGCTACTAGCAAATGGCGCCCGTCGTGGGATTAATGTTAATGCGATGAAATAATGTTTATCATCTATAAACATTTAGCTATACACACACACACACACACACACACACGCGCGCAGGGTTATTCACGGCAAATGCACCAGCTGAAGTTGGACGCGATTGAACTATTCCGTTAGTCGAGGCAGTGTGACTCTGTTAAACAAATGAAAGATCGTGAAGCTCATGATACTTATAATGTTATGACGTTAACTTACTTCTTTTTTTTTTGTGTTACCACACTGGTCTGATTGATGAAATTACTTATTTGTGGCCAACTTCACTTGGTGCGTTTGCCGTGAATAACTCTGTATATATATAATATACATATACACACTATACAATATATTAATGATTGACATACTTATAATTAATATGACGATATGGATCATGATTATGCTGCTTTGAACACTGTACAGTATCGAATAAAATTACAGTACGTAGAAGAAATGTTGCGGTTTTCAGGACACGTGTGATTTGTACATACTGGTCACGATCGTGGAAAAATGTAAAGAAACGAAAAGATCTTTTATCTAGTCAATTTGAATTGTTACGTGAGATTTATCATGATCCTGACCGGCAGTACAGAATGGCTGCTTCGATTAGTAAACGAAGTCCCCAAACAACGACTGGGGGTTCATCGCAGGGGGAATCATGGGTCAAAGTGCATCAAGAGGATCGATATATTTTAAGCAATAATTAGAGGCGGTGCAACCAGGTAAGAGAAACAAGACGATGTTGATGAAGAAGGACAGAGAGACACGAGAGGACACCGAGCAGAGTGTAATTTTGTTTTGGTTATAAAATTTAGATGAAAAACGAGAATATTATTAATTTGAGCGTTAAATCTGGGGGAAAGAGAGAAGTAAAAAAAAATCGAGCATCGAGCTGGCTGTGCACGACGTAGCTTTTTTTTTATACGCATGTTTTATTCACACATGGATATTACACTTTCACCCGTGAGACATTTTCCTTATCACATATGAATTTTCTCCCATGGCATTTTCTTATCGCGCGAATTACACACGTCGAACACGCACACGTATCCCTGTCCTCGGTGGACAGACACATAACACGCAGCGATGACAATCGATGATTTAGAATCGTTTATCTTGTCAGATGACGTGTCTAAGTAGTGTAGACATTTTTTGTTGTTGAAATCAGTCGTACATAAGTCTCACGTTATTTTGTCCATGGTGAAATCACGTGCAGTTATCTTCTTTTGGATTGTGATTTTGAAAATTTCTCATCACTGGAAATACGTTTGTACGTTAATATTTACTTGGAAAAAAAAAAAACCCGAACAAATCTCTTTCAAAGTATTTTCAGTAACATTGTACTCGGTGGTTTGACCATCCCAGTGAATAGGCACGAGCTGTCAATGTGAGAACGTAATTAAATTGTCATTCTTGTTTTCTTTCAGCGAAATTCATGCCTGAATCAGCACCGGTTCCGCAGGCGCCAGCGTACCCTCCTTACTCACCACCGCCACAGCCGCCACAATCCGGAGCACCGGCCCCAGGAGCATCAAGTGGACACGAGACAGCACCGGCTGCTCTGGTGAGCAACTTCGACGGGACACACGGCGTCATATAAAATTAAGATACTGTTGCCCATCGGAGAGCCAATTCTGACAAGGGATGGTTCGTGGATTAAAAGAGAAAAATCGTAAAATTAAAATTATTATTTATTTTACGAAATCGATTAATTAATTGCAATATCAAAGGAGAAGACAAACTTAGTGGATTAATGTGAAAATTGTTATGCGATTCGAGCGAACTTTTACTTTGGATCGAGGGGCGATGTGAGTGCATTTAATTTTGGGAAATTATGAGGATAAGGGAACATCGCGGTAAAACGAATTACGATGGCGACTGCGTGGCGCCTGAAATTAGAATAACCAATCGAAGTTGTGGAATTTCAAAATTGTGAGAGGAACAGGGAGAATGTAGAATCAAAACGCATGGTTAGCAATTAAATTAATAATTTGACGATGTACCGTTCGTTCTGGTTTAATTTATCGTGGTTTTTCTCCCAGTTACTCGATATTAGCGCTAGATTTTTATCCAATTTGTTGATCGATTGATCTATTGATCTATTTTACCATTGCTATTAATACTGTTACTATCACTACTTGCGCTATTGAAACAAGTAATATTACTACCATTACTATTATTACTATGACTATATTGATAGGCCTACGAAAGATGCTTTGATGTATTGATAAAACGAATCTATCAGTAATAATTGTAAGTCCTGTTGTGTCCTGATCTTAAGAACATTGTATTGAGAGTGTTATTAGTTGAAAGACATGAATATTAGTATAAATATACACAAACGAGGAACAATGACAGGCAAAAAGAGAGGAGGAAAATTATGAATATATATATATATATATATATATATATATATATATTGCATAATGCGTATAAATATATTGACTATATGTATGTACAGGATATATGGTTACTCCATTTGAGTTACTGAGCACATGAAATGTCGGCCGCTATGTTGAGTTGTAACGATGTGTTCCCAAGGAGAAATCTAAAAAAAAGTATGAAAAGAAAAGATGTAAAAAGGAGCAGTCCAATTAGCAGAATCATTATAGCCCAAAAGATATAATTGAAATAAAAGTGTATGCCGAGAAAGTGAAAGCACCCAAAAAAGTGGAAAATGAAGATAGGCGCGTGAAATCGATTTTTTACTGTACACCCTGCAAAGTCGTGTTTTCGATTAGTTGGATTTGGTAACCAATATATGAAGATCCTTGTATATACCGATTCATTGAAATATCCGATTTTGTGCCGCGTTTAATGATTTCTTTTTCACCTTTCCTTTTTCTTCCATCTTCGGCTCGGCTATATCTTATATTCTTAAATTAAGAGGTTTGCAAACAACTATTTGTATTAATCTAATAACACGAGTAACCCAGATGGATTAAACGGGATATAACTATTTGTTTCCGACGCGATATGCACCACCGTTATATAATTTTATGTATGATTAATGTAGCATTAAGAGAATTAGATAATATTATTTCACAGTTGCACTGATCAATTAATGTATCTATGTTGGGCTAGCAATCTCACTTATTAATGTATGTTAGTGATATTAAAATAAAGTTATTAAAATGTCTTCTCTTCCACCTTGCAATCCTAAACTTGGAATTATGGCGTACTAGGAATTTAATGTGGTATGATGCGTCAATAATAAACAGCTTAGTGAAAATCTTGTACGCTGGAGGCGTTTAGTTCCAGAAAATTCCGCCAGGTGGCGTTCCAAGACTAGTCGTAGTTCCGAGAAATTCCGTTAGGGGGCGTGGAATGACAATTAGAGAACTAGATATTCGCGAGGAGCGATTTTGCTAGTTCCAGAAAATTCCGCAAGATGGCGCTCCAAGACTAGTCGCAGTTCCGAAAAATTCCGTTAGAGGGCGCGGAACGACAACCAGAGAACTGGATTTTCGCGAGGAGTGCTTTTGCTAGTTCCAGAAAATTCCGCCAGATGGCGCTCCGAGACTAGTCGCAGTTCCGAGAAATTACGTTAGAGGGCGTGGATTGACAATTCGTGAACTAGATTTTCGCGAGGAGCGCTTTTGCTAGTTCCAGGAAATTCCGCAAGATGGCGCTCCAAGACTAGGCGCAGTTCCGAAAAATTCCGTTAGAGGGCGTGGAACGAAAACTAGATAACTGCGTTTCCGCGAGGAGCATTTTTTATTAGTTCCAGAAAATTCCATCAGATGGCGCTCCGAGACTAGTCATAGTTCCGGAAAATTCCGTTAGGGAGTGTGAAACAACAACTAGAGAACTGCTTTTTCGCAAGGAACATTTCTCACAAGTTCCAGAAAATTCCAGCAGATGGCGCTATCAAGACCTGTTCCTCTAGTAAATTCTGCCAACATACTGTAAGATTAAAAATTGTAGCTCGAAAAAAGAGAACTACATGATTAGAGGAGCAAGAACAATTATGATTAGCTATTAGGTTCAATGTTATTTTAGGAATCCATCCGTTCCTGCGGTTCCAATTTCGATTGAGCAGCACGTGCCTCGCTTGTATGCTGGGGTGAAATTTAATTTGTTCTGTGACGAGGATAAACATCCCGCTGCTACCATCACTAGTAGCCTTACCTGGTATATTTTTATCTCTGTGTCTGAACAGCATCACTGAGCCCTTCTTAATCAAGCATCCCTTTTCACTCTTTCTCTCTCTCGTTTTTTTACCATCTCGTTGAAGAGAGCCGCAGGTGGATATCTTCGAGACAGTTCATGTAATATGGGTTGCTAAAGGGCTCTTAAGGATCATAAAAGGGTAGAAATTGTCCAGTATGTCATGTAAGACAAATAAGTGCAACGGCCGAAGCTACTCCTGGCAGAACAACGACTTGATTGCCTGACTGTCGTATTAAATGGGAAGCGACAACTTGTTGGAAGTCAATTTCCTGGCGCAAATATTAACTCTGAACGCAACGCGATATCCCATGACGTCTTGTAGAGTCTACTGGACTCTGTCTACCTAGTAAACGCTTTGTAATGTCAACGACCACTCGCTGCTGTTTATTCTACTCTTCCTTGTATTTTTTTTTTCTCCCAAAGAAGCAACACCAGACCACAGAAAGCCATTATAATCAACGGGCGTCGTTCTTAGTGGGTGGAAAATATTAGTACTCGATAAACCTATGATCAAAGTCAACTGCTGAGAACACATCGCTTAAAAATCGTTGGGCAAACATGTCAGTCGATATCTGATAACGCTAATTGAAATATCCGAGCGCCCCAGCATGGCGTGGCAGTGTCGCATTCGAAAATCCTACTTAAGCCAAGCCATCGGAATTTAAACGAACGAAAAAATAAATGCAAAGAAATGAAATATAAATGACAAGAATATTTCGCAATAGGATTTCAACAACTCTTCTATTAGTTAATAATTATACCGCGCAATACAGAAGACGAATAAATTCAGCGTGGCGATAGTCAGCTGTTTGTTATTCAAGTTGTTCACCGTAATAAAGGACGAGAATCCTACCTTTCAATTTATCCTGATCCTGGCTCAGTCCCACCTATGGAAACATAATTAAATTGCTTTGACTGTCTGACTGATGTTCTCTCTTTATCAACCTATTAATTCCAGTGTTGATCAGCAATCCCATTAACAGAACTCAGCAAGAATGAGACCGGCATTAAAAATTTTCTAAGAATCATCACCAGTCTCACTTCCTATCTTATAAAGATGATTTCTCTTGACACTAGAGAGAGAGAGAGAGAGAGAGAGAGAGGGGGGGGGACCTTAGAAAAGAAAGAAATAGTCTTGATTATAGATGGTACAAGAGGGAAGCCGACGAATGCTCCAGGTGGATATCCACCCCCCGGTGTTAGGGGTTAAACAAAGCAATTACCTGAAAGACACCCCCACCAGATCAGCAAAAACAGAGCCAGAGGGAACCGGTGGGATAGAAGACAGCGCGCAAAATCCAACCAGTATGCTACCTGATAAAAGCAATTGTTTCGTGTGGGATCCTCTGCGATGCGTTGTTGAAGTCTACCTTGCTACTACAGAAAGTCTACCTTTAGTCATTTAGTCATTATAGTCAATGGGCTACCATGCAACGTAATACGCGAGTGCGCTTTGTTTTATAATTAATTAAAAAACCAATCATTTTACACGAGGCAAAATGATTCTCATACTTATACTGGGACTTTTTTTCCATCCAACGATTGGCAACGATCTGGATGGCGTCATAGGAAGATTGGATGTAATCGGTAGGAGCACTTGTAAGCGGTGGTGAAATGGTGTGAAATTCTTCTGGGAATATTTTGCGGTACCATCATTCTTTACAGTGAACGAGGAAGATTTTTCTGCTCTTCTGCTGAGACGGATGAACGCGGAACTGATGTTGCTGAATCGTGCGAGTGCTGATCTCGAATGGCTGGATGCTACGTCGCCATCGGCGGAAGTGTCGCAGGCAACTACGAAGTTGTCTCACCTGAAGACCACCTGGAGGAATTCCTGGTGCACGAAGACACCAAGGATCTACGTGAGACCTGCTGAGAGTAGGATGCTTGAGTTGTTGTGCAGAGGACCTAAATACACGCCACATCAGGCAAAGTAATGAGTCGTGATTTTAAGTGGTTATAAAAAAAAATTAATAATAAATCTAACTGTACACACCTTATGGGACCAATGACGTTGCAGAGCACTCACGGCCATTTTCAAAGAACTGTCCAAGAGCTACGTCACAGCTATGGTCTGCAGAATCGAAGAGAACCAAGAAAAATGTTATAATGGCGAACCGGAACTGGAGAGACTCATGTCGACTTCTAGGTAAATAGAAAAAAGTTTATAATACATTGCACACCGTGAAAAAATACTAAATTAAAGAAATGAGAGCGAATTGCGTTGGGCCTGGACTTCCTGGAGAAACGAGATGAGCAAGGTGAAAGGTCTCTTCACGACTTCCGTTACTCTTCAAAATCTGGGGGCTCGGAACAATGGTAAAAATAAATATTCTCATCTGTGCGTTGGTTTCCTTAACGAGATCCTGGCATAGGATATCACGACCTGGGTGAGTGCTGGCGGGAGGAACTTGAGAGTCCCCATCTGGAAACACTGGTGGATCAACTGTACCAAAGTGTGGAACCACTTTATCGACTTCTCCATGCTGTTGTCCGATTTCGCCTGGCTGAAGTCTATCCTGGTCTGATTGATCTAAAAGGACCCATTCCCGCCCACTTGTTGGGTACGTTTCATCGTATAAAAGCAGTAGTTGATTAATTCGCCTGACTCGACAAGAGGCCTCCGTTATTTTTTTAATCTCGTCAGGCAATATGTGGTCTCAGAATTGGGAATCCTTAGTGGATCTTTTGATGCCGAATGGAAACTTCTTCGGGCACGTGAACGAAGCATTGAAACAAAAGAATTACACCGTTCGCGACATGGTCGAAAGGGCTGAGGATTATTACGTGTCGCTTGGTCTGCCCCCAATGTCCAGGGAATTTTGGGAGAGATCAATTTTCGAAAAGCACAATCGAACGAAATTGAACTGCCATGCCACAGCAGCCAATATGTATAGAAATGACGATTTCAGGTATGCGAATTATTGACTCAATTTAAAAATACTAAATACCCGTTATAGCTTTAATTGGCTTTAGGATGCTCGCCTGTCTTCAAGTGTCTGCACAGGATTTTTACGTGGTCCACCATGAAATGGGTCACATTCAATACTACATGGCTTACAAAAATCAACCAGCGATATTTATGGTGAAGCAGCCAATTTAATTGTTAGCTATATTTTTCACTTAGAAAATATTTATATTGTAGGACGGAGCGAACTCGGCTTTTCACGAAGCCGTTGGGGACGCGATAATGTATGGCGTCCTGACGCCTCAGCACATGCAACGACTTGGCCTTGTTGAGGATTCCGCTTTATCAAACGGCAAGATAGACCTCATTAGTGTAAAAGAAAAAAAATGATTAATTTTACCTTGGTAATGCACCTGATGTAGATCTGCCATTGCTGCTCAAGCAGGCACTGGGGAAACTGCCGCAAATGCCGCACGCATTGATAATGGACAAATGGCGGTGGGATGTTTTTTCTGGGAAAATACAGGATTCGTTGTACAACAAAGCTTGGTGGGATTTAAACAAAAAATATTTGGGTATCAAACCTCCAGTGGCAAGAACCGATGACTCCTTTGACCCAGCCGCAAAATTTCACATAACAGACAACACTCCGTATATACGGTGAACGATAAATACTTGGATAAAAGGAAAATTGAAAAAAAATGACGCTAATATTTTTTTTTTAAATATTAAAGGTATTTCTTGGGCTACGTGCTGCAAGTGCAACTCTTCGAAGGTATGTGCCAAGCAGCAGTTACAGGGAAGGTCGGAGATCCACTCTTCAAAATACCTCTTCACAGATGCGATATATACGGTTCAAAGGATGCTGGAAGAAGGCTCAAGTGAGTTCAGACTGATTAAAAACGTCACAGTGGCTCAGCCTCTTTTATTTATAAAAATCGCTAGAAAAAAGTTGTAGTAAAAATATCTGATGGTCGTAGAATGCGCATGAGCGTGTCCAAGACTGCAGAATTACAAGCTCCTCGTCTATTTTTTGAATTAGATCTATGATGAGTCTAGGAAGCAGCGTCAACTGGAAGTATGCTCTCAGGACAATGACAGGATGGTCGACCTATCGGATGGAGCCATTAATTCGGTATTATCAGCCGATTTACAAATGGCTGAAACTTCAGGTCGACTACTATGACATCCCCGTCGGCTGGAACTGATACGGCTGCGCTCACGACCCCAGGAAAGAATCCGTTTATAAGATGGGCTAGTGCAAACATTTGTACTGCGCTCTCGGATAGCCATCGATCTCGCCGAGAGATATTTTGAAATTTCGACATAAGAATTCAGTCTGCAGAAACTTCTATCATCAATTCTCTGATTTCGCTTTAATGTGACCAATCGTTGGGATCTCGTTGTGAACCTAATCCAGCATTTGTAAAAAGGTCGAACTCTTCACGAGACAGAAGAGCATTTCGAACGTCCTCGAGGATTATAGTTTCCGGGCACCTGAAACAATACCTTTGTAATTGAGCTTTCGAAATTATTTTTCAAAATTGTTAGGCTTACTTATTGCTGCTCCTTTGCCAGGCTTTGGCGAGAGATAATCGCGCTAAGTCGTCGACTAAACATTGTACCGCCTTCAAAAAAGAGTAGAGAAAAAAATCATGAAATTATGTGTATTTCGATCATGACTCGTGCAGTGATTTGATATATAGTTTTATTGAAATTTACCTTAATAATAACGCGTCCAGCTGCACAATGACTTACACCTGGAATTATCTCTTCCGGTTGAAGTCGTATGCCAATGTCCCTAGTGGTTTCGTCAACAAATGCATGAGAGGATTCGAGGTCACCAGGTAACTCCAGAGCTATCGTTCTGTCCAACTGATGTTCGGGTTCCTCTTTAACTGAAGGAAAAAAGTATCCTGTTATACAAGTTACTGATCGTAAAACTTAATTGACATTTACACGCATGATCACCTTTGGCCTTAAGATCTTTCTCCTCGATGTGGACGATATCCACCTCGATGTCCGAGTCCTGATCGTCCTGTGGATTTTTCGAGTCCTTTAAGTTTTCTAGCCATTCGTTAAAGACAGTTGGCTCGGTGTAGGTAGAGCAAGTGAGATCACTTGCGTCTGGCATCTTCTTAGCAGTTTTTATCGCTAGTCGTCCTATATCCAGTGAAAATCTGATTGGTGTGAAGCCGTGAAGTCTCGCCCAGATGATGATCTCCTTGGCGCTCCAGAGTTCAGCCTCGGGAAATCCTTTCTTCCTTAAGAAGTTCCTGACAGTCTTTGCTCTGCACCATTCCAAAGCGCGTTGCTTCCCGATGTTACAGTTGAAAAATTCTTCTTCGCTTCTACAAGCGTAGGGATGGATGCGCCTGTATTCGGCATCCGAAGCATCCTTGGTCACCAAAGGTAATCTTCTTATGATGTATTTCAGTGTTCCCATTAAATCCTTTATTTCCACTGCTTCTATGGACTTGATCACTTCCTCGTATGCTTCCTTCTTGCTCAGAATTTTATGTTTGTCCTTTCCCAGTGTAACTTTTATTTTGGCAACTTTGCCGTTGTCCTGTTCCTCAGTGTTCAGAGTCTGTGCAAATTTCTTCACTTTCAGTTGATCCACTACATTTTGCTGAACACTAATGTCGTTCTGCACTTTCAGTTGAGCCTGGAAAGTCTCCTTACTTGCTATTTGTAAGGCCGGCACGTTGGACGTTTGATTCAGGAGTAAACTGTTGGATGGATTTATTTTCAGTACCATCGATTTTTGCGTATTTGTATTATTCGTTGGAGGCTTCTTTAGGAGACTCACGCCTCTCACTAGAGGAACGTTGGCCTTTATGCACTTGGCGTTTATCAAAGACATCTTCTTATCGTCGACTGGTAAAACTTTTTTTAGTACAGATTCTTTTACTGCAGAAATAACATTCGATGCACCTTCTTGTTTCGATTTGAGTAAGCTGGTAGCATTTACTGGTATCAATTTGTTATTTTTCAAAACGAGAAATTGATTCTTTTTCGCAGGTTCGAATGTCGGTGGTATTGTGATTTTCAAAGGTTGCAATTTCCCTGGCAAGCTTTTAAGAGAGGTTACTAGTTTCTGCATCTCAATTCGTTGCATATTCTTAGTATCCTCGGTGTCTATTGGCGACACAGAATTTTGAATGTTTGCAGAGTCTTCTGTTTCAATTTTAGCTGCAGAATTACTAGTATTTTGTATTTTTAAATTCGAATGTAATTTATTGTTGTATACTGAGGTGACTACGCCCGGTGTCGTTGAGTTTTCCGGATCAATTTTCTGTTGCAACAATTTTTCCACATTGGACACGAGGAAAACCTTATCGGTGGTTGTGGCTTGAATTGGCTTTATCGCGACGCATCCATTTTGTAAATTTTCTAATTTTCTTTCTGAGACTTCTGAATCTGTTTTCCCTGTTATTTTCACAGATTTCAATGTGCTTGATTTCGTATCTTGACTAGTGTTTTTATTCGGAACTTCCACGTTCTTGACGTTTCCAATATACTCATGGTCGGCCATTGTGATGCTTCCGTCGTAAAGAACAGAATCCTCTTTACAGGATGGAGAAGTCAATTCGCCATTGACTCCATTCTGCAACCTTGTATTATTCACTTCCGGTGCGATTCTATGTCTCATCATACCGGAAGGTAAATGTTCAATGGTGACATTACTTTCTGTACTGTGATTAAATCGCGAATAATTTTGGCCAAGACGCTGTTCACTACTCAAATAATCGTGATCAAATTCGACTGAGAATTTCCGTATATCATTTAATCCGAGAGGTTCGTGCTTTATGCTGTTATTTAAATCGATTGATTCAACGACTTTATTCTCAACATTTGGAAATTCCTCTTTGATAACAGTCGCGTCTATGCAAACGTTATCTTCATTGACAATTATTGAGGATTTGACAGGAGATGATTTTGCATTTATGCTTGCATCCACAGCACGTGGCTTCATTGTTTTTATCCAGATATCAACTACTGTTTCAGAGCCTAAAATACAAGCATTCACATATGTATAATACGATATTCATTAAAAAAAGTAATGATCGATTAGAATAATATATTGAATCTTACCGAGTGTCTGAAGACCCGTATAGGTACGGTCTAATTTTAGATAATGAATAATATCCATAGGTTTATTCAACACATTTTTGAAATGCAATTGTACTCTTAATGGAAATTCGCCCCAACCCCGACGTGACAGATGAAACGGTGGAGATCTTTGAGAAACAAAAAGAATCAATGAACCTTCGAACGCTACGCTGTTGCTTACAATTACTGACGTTGCGTAAACGTTTTTCTTGTTTTTATACTCACGTTACTTCAACGACGTCGTTGGGCTGATAACTGGGATGCAGAAAGAATCGGACTTTGCTGACAAAATCGCTAATGTCCGCGTCTTCCTTGCTGCCGCGAACGTACATAGTCCATTTGTGGCTGGCTGCGTCTTCTCGCCAATCCGGCGGGATCCATTTTGAAATATTCCCGACAACGATCCTTTTCCGCACCTTATGATGAAGACCTCTCGAAGGACAAGGAGGTTCAGGTATTCCACTTTTTGGAGGAATGTAACGAGGAACTTTCTTTGCTGGCTCCTCTTCACTCTGAAGATTTTCGCAGGAACGCTTTGCAGGCCCATGTGGTTTCTGTGGGTTTTCGTCGCATTGGCCAAGCCGCTTGCGAATTTCAGATTGGTCAGGCTCTTCCTTTATACTTGTAGAGTTATTTACGTCCAAGAAACGCGGGTCCTTCGATGTCGATGGAACTGCTGGCTCCGGAGATGGCGCTCTGCTGTGTTGCTTGGGACTCTTACCAATGAGCTGCTTTATGGCTGGATGGATTCGGCATTGTTTCGATTCATTCGGTTGAGGAACCTGGCACTGTTTACGATTGTAAAAGTCAGTAATGATCACGTAACGTAACAAATGCAGTGTCTTTAGTGCCTTGTGCAGACGATTCTGAATCTGGAGGACTTCCTTTTCTTTTGCGTCGATCTCCTTCGAAAATTCCTTCTCAACGATGGCCGTGATCTTACGTGCGGTATTGGCGCGAGCTGCCGAAGATTACAAAAAAGTAAAATACCTGACAATCCGTCCCCCATTTACGTATGTAATTATATTCACTAAAAAGAACCAGGTTTATTTATACACTCGATTAATCCACCTAGTAATTCTTTATATACAATTTTTATGCATAAAAACACCTGGGTGATCACAGATGGTCTGAGCCTTAGATCTTTCAAATTTTCTAAATCATCCATCAGTGGAATGCAGACGGGCAAATATACAAGTAATATGAATAAAAAAAAACTGGTTCTTTTAATACTCTAAGAATCTGCTACGTACCATTTTCTTCATATAACTTTTGTTGTTTCTCATCACTTGGAGCAGGAGTTGCATAATCAGGATCCTGCTCGTCCAATGTTTCCTTTATAGTACTCATATTTCTAATATTTCCCTGTAAATTAAATGCCATACATTCTAGTGACTATACTTACAGTAGAATCACTTCAGGGAATACATAAAAACATTGCATATATGTTCCAGAAAAATAAAATCTTATTCCAAATACCCTGCAAAGCTACATTATACAATAACTTCCAGTTCATGCACAATAATACTATTTAAAATATTGACAGCAGTAAACGTCGATTATAGGTGGCGAAAAAAAACATATAGGTTATAGAGGTTATGTTAGCTAAGAACAACAATTATGCGTAAGAGAGAACAATAAAGAAATATAAGAAGGCATTGTAATAAATCGTTATTGAGTAAAACCAATGATGAGCACAATGACAAAAAATGACTGCAGCAAACAATGCGTTTTACGTGAAGAAAAACAAAAATAATTGACAGCAGTAGCAAACGATGGAAATGCTGTCAAATGTCTCTAACTTACCTGTAATCACGCCGCCGCGGTATTTCTCAGGGCAAGCAGGGCAAAACGATTCCAGTTAGAACAAACTCCGGCACGCCTTATTTTTACACAAAACCGCAAGAGTATCTCCGGTTTTTGGAAAACTCGTAGAACCTCAACTCCGGCCGCCATAACTCGTTCACTGGGCTCGTGATGCTTACGATTGTAGCAACCAAGCAACATGATGGAGACGCGCGTCGCACCGACGCGCCATCTGCCGGGAATCCTGCAGACTGACACCTGGTCGAGTGATTCCGTCGACTTCGTACCTTCTGTAAAAATTCGATTATCGATCATGGGTAAATATTAAGAATAAAACGAGAAGCTCCTCCATAAAATTTGGCGCAATCATCCTCAATTGTATTCAATTGTGTCGCAATACGATGAGCCATGTGAATTCGATACACGCAAGGAACCGATCTGCAAAACGCTCGTTGAATTCTTCTAGAAAGGAGAAAGTTGCTGCTTATATCTCTCGTGTTATACATATTCCATCCAAAGGCATAGAGTGCAAAACAGCAGCTGTCGAAGAGCTTCACGTGAAATCCACTTAATAGATGCTGAGCCAATTTTCACTGGGAGTACAGGAGTACAGGTTCGCGATGCAAAACCGGAAACGGAAGCTGCTCGCATTGCATGGCATCTCTACTCACTTCACATATTCCTCGCGAGGTAAGAGGGGACAGAGGAGACTGTGCCATCAAAATATACCAATCCGCGGTAAAGTTTAGCTGAACTTTCACCGTCCACCGACATCTCTTCCCACGATCTCGTCTTCTTGTGTTGTACAGTCTCTGCCACGATGAGGAACTGTTATGAATCGCGTCTCGAGAACCGAAAGAATCGAGAGAACCCACAGCCACTTGGTGAATATGAGGCATCGAGTGCGAGGATTTCGCGCACGTTACTCTTATCTCTGTAAGTTCGAAACAAATAAATATGGAAGTAGGAGGCAGGTTCATCGTCATGGGTCATCATCCTGGACAGCTAGTAAAATCTTCCAGTTGCCGATGAGCCTTGTGCACTTCGCTTTACCCCTTTACCGATTCTCCGAGGAGAATGTGAAAGTCGCCGGTCATCTGGTCATCCTTATTATGTACATACGAGCCCAGAAGATGCTGTAGTATACACATAGTAGAACGTCTTCTGGTCTACATCAACGTAAACAGAAGTTCTTTCCCTAACGTCGAAGCCATCGAGAGAATTTTTCCTACGCCGTCCCGATAAATATCACGAAGCTTAACAGCTGGCTACACTGGCACTCGCAGGGAATGGAGAATTAACAAAATTACCAACATCCGCAAGACAGCAACGATCTTCTTTTCCTTTTTCGTATAAACCCGAAGATTTACTTTCAACAAGGAACTCCAAGCCATTGCTTGCGCTTACGTAGAGCAATGTTAACTTTACTTTTAGGCAGATGCAAACCGTGCAACACGGCTCGGTACAGTGCGAGGTGCAGCAGGGTGTCCCAGCATGCACTCTGTTACCCGTGCAATAAAATAACCTAAAAATGTATACACGGGCTCGAGTGAGATCCAAGCGGTCGTAATAATTGATCCATGAAATAGCAAGAGAAAGACCAAGCACAATCGTAAGAGCGAGAGAAAGAGCGATAAGCAGTGCAAGAATAGGATCGTAGGCAACGCAGCGACTCCTCAGTGGGAGGATTCTCATAATTTCTCTTCGTAGGTTACGCGAGTGCCGGGTCGAAGGAAGAGCCACTCTTTTTCACGGTTCACCTCCTCCGTACTTTGTCCGTATTCATATTCATCCGACACGTACTTCCGCCTCCCTTCGAAATCCTAAGACGTCCAACCAACAGACTTGCCCTCTGCTCGCACTATGCCAATTGCAACAATCGCCCCTTCTAATCCGTTACGTTACAAGCGTATTATGACATTAGGTAAGATGACACGTTGGATGGAAGATCGGATCTTAATACCTTAAGGCTTTCCAGAACAGTCGCGCACACGGCGCAAGCCTTAAGAACGTTCACAAAGTAACTCGCACATCTACCTCGGTGCTTACAGCCGTTCTCATATCTCTTTCTTAGTCTTTTTCTTTTACTTCATTTTCACACGCAAACGATTAGCATCTGTTCCACATAGATAGGTGGGCATTGTAGATGCCGAGCCATTGTAAATTACGGATACATCATGCAGACGGGATATGATTATGCTCCCGGAGCAACCAGAGCAAAGTGCTTCCCTCTCGAGGAGAGCGCGATGACTTCCCTCTCTCTCCCTCTCACGGGTAGCCGAGGGCGAACAAAAGATGGTGCAAATGACTTTGTGCAACAGACTGGGTAATAGAAGAAAAGTTGGAGGTGTCTGCTCACTGAGGCGCAATGATATAATGGCGGCTTGAGGGGTGGACCTGAAGGGGCAGGAGGGGGGAAGGGTCGGAGTCAGTTACGAAAATCACGACGCGCCTCGCGTAATCAAATTTAAACAACGATAAACCGTAGCAAATTCTATTCAATTCTACCGTACAACTATATGCTGTATATGAAAAGAGTCAGAGACACGGATGGGCACAGGTTGCGAAATATCCGTTCCGGCACGATTGCAGTACGTAGAGCCACGTATACATTGTGATGGCGACTGATCCGTGTATTCTTTCGTAGACTCGCACCCGTGAGAATTGAATTCAACTGCCCTTTCCTTATTCATAGTCATCTTCTTCGTATTCCTCATCCTCCTCTTCTTCGTGCCCGAGGCGAGTGAAGGCGTAGCAAGGTGAGTGCGTATTCCCGAGTACTTTCCAAGGACTCGCTGGAGATGCTCACTAGGTCGTTTTGGAGTATAAGGAAACTGGTACAGGTGAGGGGTAGGAAGGGGGGAGGACGTTCCTCCGGTAGAAGCCGCTGCTGCTCTATAGCTATGGCGAGGAGCCAGGAGAGTTCAGCCGAGTTACACATAGAGATCGAACTGATGTCTCTAAATGGGATCCTGAGGGGTGGAGGGGCTCAGCGGGGTCTGTGTGAGAACCGCTCCTACGTCATACTCTAGCACTTCTTCTTGTTGCTGCAAACTCGAACGAGAGGAGATCGTGGAATTACGCAACGTCCTTCCGTGGCGACGGAGAACCGACGCGAAGATACGAATGGACGGAGAGAGTGAGAGATTAAAAGAAATTGATGAAATCTAAAGTGTCCAGAGTGCAACGAGAGGTCGAGTCGTGAGCCCATTGAGTCTCCTTTTTATCTAGGGGTCTGCTGTGTCTACGTGCACTGAGTCGATGTTTAGGTACCGAGACAGCTCGGACTGTTTCGACTGATGGCTATTTGCAGAGACGTTAAGTTAGGCTGGCGAATTATGTTCCATCGAAAAAATAGCATTGCGCAAGTTGCCTTGATAAAAGTTACGGCGAACGCAGTAGGTTGCTAGCTCGTGTTAGGGTCCTGTAATGGGTTATCCTGAAGTCCTTGTTTGCCAAGCGAGTCTCCATGTATCGGCAAAAGGGACTGGCGAGTTTTTAAGGAAAACGCCAGAACCCTGTTCACGTTAAGACCGCGTTACGTTAGTTTTACAAGCGTTAATCATGTTTTGCGCAACCGCCTATTTCCTCCGGGCTGGCAAACTTAGATTGCACTAACGAGATTAGTGGAATTGGCAAGTGCCCGACCGATTGACCCACTCTCTTGCAAATAACAATATATAGATAGAAGACTTCAGCCAAAGTCAATTGCCAAGGCGTCCTGTAGCGTTCGACGGTTTTCGATTTCCTTCACCAATGAATTGCATCGGCCGAGCACGAATGCAGCCTGTACTGCTGCACTGTAGATTCTGGTGTAACTGGTTAACGGCGAAAGTGTATGATGTCCGTATCGAAGGAGGATGACTCCTTCCTCTTGGTGAGTGCGAGGGACACACAAAACGATGATGAGTCTCATGGCCCCAGGGCGACTCCGAAAGGAATCGAACGAGGAGAAGATCAAAAAAAGATAAGGACATCCCAATAGGTCGGCGTTCGTCGGAGAGACCCAGGGTACCGATGAGGAGGACACGAAGCACGCGTAGCGCAGAGTGCGCGAGACAACGAGGCTTCTCATGGCGTAAGGTACCAGCAACGTGTGCAATATGCTTTCTCTAGGAGGTGAAAATTCTGAACTTTCTTCACAGAGTAGAAATGTGCTCGTCCGACGATGATGATGATAATAATAATGATTCTCTCGGAAGGCCACATGGCAGGGACTTAGGTACGAGAATTCCCCAAGTCTAATTTTCGAGCCCAGTACGACTCGTCCAACGTGCTGTGGAATCGAGGCAGATCGCGAGCGCAGGGAAGGCGGATGGTAATGAGACGCGTGGATAAGGTTCATGCTAATCGATGGGAAGTCACGGCAGGAAGATCTTACCGGGTTTCCTTTTAAACTCTTCAAAGCGTTTACAAGCGAAGCGTCGCTTTCCATCTTGAGCGTCTTGGGCGAATCTACCGGGTGTCTCGTATCGCGTACGGCCTCCTGCCTGGACTCATCGATATCAGGACTTTCCCTGCTTCCAGGAAGGAAAAGGTCGTTCTGGTATCATCGACACGGGGCAGTGGGACGTGTCGGCAGTAATGGCCGCCATGTTGCAGGCGCAAATCCGATGTCAGGCCAGACAGTGACAATTAGAATCCTGTGTTAAGGACGATCTGTCTGCTACAGCCTGATGGATATGATGGGTGGCTGGAAGACGTGTGTTCCGTTAATACCGGGTGACTCAGAAGCGACGCGCGACGTGATCGATCCAAAGAAAGAAAGTACTTTCGATAACAAATGAAATAGGTGCTCGACAGCCTCGTTGAAATTCGTCGCGCGATGAGAACAAGCTTGAGTAGAGGCAAATCGCAACTGGCACATCGCTTATTCTCTAGCAGTCTGGACTTTACGGTCTCTCGTGGCGACATAACACACAGACTACCCGATAGACTATAGTCTGTACTCTCGAAACTCAACGGGAAGCCACCCAATGCGGAAATGCGCCCGTGTGTTCCGATTGGTCAGTTGAAGCTACCGAGGACTCAAGTACAGTCACGTAGGAATCTGAGTCACGTAGTCACATACGTATCGTAGCTACATGGAAACAATTCACAAGCCAATGATCCCGTTTACGACACATAATTGCTAGTAAAAATCATCCAGTAATACAGAATGTTTGTAGACGCGTGTGATAATCTATAGGGGAAAAAAAAAATGTGCCAGTGAGAATACGCAAATTAACTGTCGTCCCGAAAGGACTGGCGACCTGACACGAATGCCTAGATATACGTGGATTAGAAATCTTTCCAAAATCATATGGTCTCTCTTGTTCCACTATCAGCCACTATGTAATTGAAAGTCCGAAACCTACGAGTTCACGTAGGTCTTAAACGGCCGTACGGTTCGAGAAGGTGCGAAAAGCCGATTACACAGGTATTACCAAAAGAGAAGGTAATCCTAACCTATATACCATCTCGTGATGTGGAGTGAAATATTTACCTAGCACGGAGCAGCTAATTCGAGATTACGCGAATGTGTGTCAGAGGAGGCGAAGTGTGCGTCCACTCTTAGACAGGAGGACTCGTCATACAGTCCGATTACGCACGCAATTGCATCGCCTTCGGAACCAGCACTACCAACGGTTGTCTTCGTCTCCTTTTTATCTTCCAACCAATCCCATCGTTCGACTCCCGTTTCTCATCTTCTGATCGAGGAACGTTCGGCCGAGTCTCTTATGTAATCCAGCAATTAAGAGAGCAGACTTTAGTACGAGCGAGTGAACGCGCCACTGTCTATTTACGAGTACCAGGTACACCTTCTAGACGTAGGTGTAACTTATAACACACATGTCCCACATGCCTTCGGAGATCTATAGATATACTTGACTCCTTTGGCCATGCTACTTTGACACGAAATTCAGGAGAACATTCAACCTTGTCCGTATTGAAGTTGAAGGCGGATACACGTATGACTTATTATAAGAGACTCGCAGGCAGCTGGAGGATTTTTTATGGAAATCCACGAGTTACGTATTCACTTGCATTCCCATGGATAAATCAGAGGAGTCCACTGCACGGGAGACAGTTTTATTGGCTGACGTAGAGTAAAAGTGAAGACGCCACGCGTGCCTTGCACTGAGAGCTCGAAGAACGGAGGGAAGCGGAGAGAAGATAAATGACGGCAATTTCGAGGAAACGAGGAAGCAGGAGAACGGAATAAAAATCATTAAGGGAAAATGACTGAGCCTGACTTAACGGCTGGAGTCGTGTGTAGGTTTAGGAGTGAATGGGAAAAATCAAAGGTTCGATATGAGAAGAGGCTGCAGTGCTCCAGGGCAGAAAGGCAGCAGCCAGAAAATCTTTCTGGTCAAGGAATCGAGTCTCTCAGCGAAGACATCCGATCCTATGCATCTATTTATTGCGCAGGGGGACCTGTTACTGGTTACGTTGGGATACGAGGAGTTACAGGGGCAAATAGAAATGCAAAAATTCAATGATGGCCTCACGGCGCCTTCTTTAGAGATCAGTTCGGGAATGGAGGACAGAAACCACTTTGACATACAATATCAATATATATGGATATTAACTGGGTATTCATTAGCATTTTGGCATAAACTAGTTTTCGGGACGAGCCCAGTGACTTTTAACGTAACGTTCAAGACGGTAGTGGTTGTAACCTTGATCTCCAGTTCTCTGGCATATTAGGTATAGACGGAAGTAGATTCATTCATAATTGGTTATGTAAAGGGGCGAGTTCGATGAATCTAAAACCCCTATCGATTCCATCGAACCAGGCGGAGGCTCGTTCGACAAGGCAAAAGGATCTTGTGCTTCGTATTGCGCGAAGGCGAAGGAGAGCAGTCGGCGACTGGACGGCAGGGTCGTAATAGGAACATGAATAAATGTCCAAGTGACATAAATCGATTAAACGAATGAAGGATGATGATTCAAGATCGAAGGTAGACCGATCGAAAAAGTGAACGTTGAACAGTGGATATTCGGGTCAAATGGATTTCGGGTTCCTTTCTACGCACTGCTTTTTCTCCTGGCTCTCTCATCGCTCTCTCCTTGTTCTCTCCCTGTGTCTCTCCCTGTGCTCTTTCACCATCGAGGATACATGTTGGAGATGAGAAAACTTTTGATTTCACAAGATCTCCCTGCGTTCAGGACAAACAGACTTCAGGCGTAGATACGATTTGAATAACCAAACGATGACAAGGTCGCAGGTAATCTCATCAAGATGTTTTACTCTCGTCGGATCGAATCTCTTGGACCAGACGCAGATTTATGAAGGCATACTTTTATTTATTCTGGCACGCTGTGTGTCCCAGGATACTGGAGCCTTTCACCGACGATGTCCTGGCACGGTTTGCTTCCCTTTTTCAAAACGCTTCGTCCTATTCATCTGGTTGCAAATTCAATTGGGAAAAATTCCCAGGTCAAAAGTCCTGGCTGGTTGTGTAGAAAGAAAGAGTCTTCTTCTCCTCTGTCGTGCTCCTACTTGACGGAGTATTTTTCTCTTTTTCAAGGACGCGGCTAGTCACAATGAGAGATTTAGAAAGACATCTTAGCTAGTATTTCATAATAGTCAGCCTTTCACCGGGACGCCACCAAATTTACGTATATCACGACGATTAGGCTTCTCGTGTAACGCGAGAATGAAAAAGGAGGAATTTCCACACATATACTGGTGAGAAGGAAGGAGCGCGAATGAGGGGGCAGGGTGGGGTAGGGAGAAAGAGAGAGAGAGACATGCGTTGAACAAATGACTTCCGCATGATCGTCGTCATGTATCTTGAGGAAGACATCCTTTTCACCTGGTCTCGCATTTAAAGAAACCAAAAATGGTACCTGCTAGGTCCAAAGATTTCGTGTTCTTGTTGGACCACCCTGTCCTATCAAAATTTTTGAAAATACTAATTCTAATTAAACTTGGACGGTCGTTTGCGAAGGAGTCGATCGAGAATTGCGTGGGGGTTGTAGGGTGGAGGAAATGAGATAATGTGAAAATGGGAAAATAAAAATTAATACGAAGATCTTGGAAGAAAATTTGATTTGGTAGCGTAACAGAAGTCTGAGGAGATTTGCAATAGCTCTGTCGCATCTCATAGGTGATGGGTCGGCTCGAGTGGGGCCCGAGCTGGCCCGTATAAAAGGGGGCCTCAAGACAACCACGGAGCATCAGTCCTCAAATCAAGGAACAGCAGCAACCATGAGGGCATTCATGGTGAGTAGCATCCTTCCACCATTCCTCCATTTATTTTCACACCTCATTCTACTATTGGGCACATCCCGTATACCGATTATTCTCCTCTCTTTATCTCTCTCTCTCTCTCTCTCTCTCTCTCTCTCCATCTCGAAAACTTTATACCATGTGAATCCTGACGGTAAACAACGGAGAAACTTTGAAGCACAGAACGGAGATCAAAGGATATTATACACTGGAGAAAGGACGTAACGCGAGAAAGCAGGAGAGACAGTAGAGACACGAGAAGGCTTGCGAACAGTCAGAGAATCTACGATCAAGTGCGATGCAGGGGAGAGAAAGGGAGAGAGAAAGAGAAAAGAGAATCAGTGCTGGTCCCGTTTCTTGTTTCCAAATCACAATATATCATGTGAGTTGGACAAAGGGGGAAATGGTGCGTGCCTCAGATTGACGTGGATAGAGGAGCAACGAATTGCTTGGAAGGATAAACTATATTGATTGCTTTTTATCGATAACGAATCGTACAGATAATAGACTAAGGATGGATAGAATAAGGAGACTAAAAGAGAGACTTATGAATTGCAGATCGTGGCGCTTGCCGCGGTGGCGATGGCGCGACCGGAAGCCGGATACTCCTACTCCCAGCCTAGCGGAAGTTACGGAGTGCCTGGAAGTGGCGGCGGAAGTCTGGGAGGTCTTAGTCTAGGAGGAGGTCTTGGAGGTCTCGGAGGTGGTCTGGGAGGTGGCCATGGAGGTGGTCTCGGAGGTGGTCTTGGAGGAGGTCTTGGCGGAGGTCTCGGAGGTGGTCATGGAGGATCGTTCTCGGGAGGATTCAGCTCCAGCAGCGCCAGCAGTTTCGGTGGCTCCATTGGCGGCGGCTCCTTCGGGGGTAGCGGACTCGGTGGAGGTTTCGGCGGTGGCTCTGGAGGAGGATTCGGAGGTGGCTCCGGAGGTGGTTTCGGAGGTGGCTCCGGAGGTGGATTCGGAGGCGGCTTCGGTTCCGGCGGTGGATCTCTCATTCAGAAACATATCTACGTTCACGTTCCACCACCAGAAGCACCGGAAGACAGACCAGCAAGGCCGATCGCACCTCCCCCACCTCCCCAAAAGCACTACAAGATCATTTTCATTAAGGCCCCAACTCCACCAACTCCAACTGCTCCAGTGATCCCAGCCCTGCCACAGCAGGACGAGCAGAAGACTCTCATCTACGTCTTGGTGAAGAAACCGGAAGAGGCGCCAGAAATCAATCTACCTACGATTGCACCAACTCAACCAAGCAAGCCAGAGGTTTACTTCATCAAGTACAAGACTCAGGTAAGTCGTCTCACTTGAACTAATGATCTCACCGTTACGTATTACGTATTGATCTCCTAATAATCCTATCGATTATATCACCTCACAGAAAGAGGTGACTTCTGGAGGCGGCGGTGGTGGCGGCATCATCGGTGGAGGTTCCGGATCTGGAATTGGCGGTGGAATCGGTGACGGACATGGCAGCATCGGCGGAGGAATCGGCGGAGGAATCGGCGGTGGAATCGGCGGTGGAATCGGCGGTGGAATCGGCGGTGGAATCAGCGGCGGAACTGGACCTAGCGGACCCAGCTCGAACTACGGACCACCCGGTGGATCGGGCCCCTACTAGTCAACTTTATTAACTCACCTTCTGTCCTTTTGCGTTCTACAGCATGACCCATCCACTCACCCACACTCTACACAGACAGACACACACACGCATACACTGGCAAACACGCACACGAGGAATGAGAAGCGAAAAGCGAAGCGCAACCCTGTACCATATAACGATCAAGCGACTCGATGATATTATTATTATACGACTGTATTATATAAGGGAGCATACGACGACGACGACAACGTTGCTAATGATGATGATAATGATGATGTTGACGACGACGACGATGCTACTGATTACGATTATGATGATGATGATGACGACGAGGAGATGTTTTTTATACCTATTTTTTGCAAGAAAACGGTGGCGAAATAAAGCTTTTTTTATGTATTTTTACATAAAATCTCGAAGCCTCTAATATTGTGACAGTCCCATCTGATCGGAGAAGGTACGACAGTGCGAAATGACTGAGTTGCTCAAAAATTCAGGAGATAAGTCAGAGTCATTTTGAATTTCGAAAGGTTTCCTTTATTCTGTGTTTGTTGTTTGGTGCCAACCGGCAAGATGCCAGGAGCTACTTTCACCGCGCTAATTCAAACGAATAAATAAATGACTTACTGATTGTCAGCGAGTCTGTCAATGAGTGGGAATGAGATCGACGTTTGCGCGTCACCCATGTCATTGGATTCCAAGAGTCGCGCGATTCCCTAGCCGGCTGCCTGCCTGTCTAGCTGAGAAGTCTGCAGTGAATGAAGAGACCCGACCGAAGCCCGAGAAGGTGAGGAGGTCAAGCAGGAAGAGGACAAGAGACCAGCAGGTAGAAATCGAGATGAGACGTTTCAAGATTGAGAAAGGGAAAAGGTATCGAAAACGGAAGAAAGGGATTCTTCAGCGAAAGCGAATTCCCATTGACGTCATTGATCTCTTCCTTCATCAAAGATGAGGTCGTCAGCACGAAAGAATTTTAGGTAGACAATCGTGCCCCGGCACTGGATATAGGCTGCATACACTGAATGTACAGTATCGTTGAAATGCACATGGCTCCTGCTCCATGCATCAGATCGGAGCCAGAAAATAACCGAAGAGAGAATGGAGCGAACACGACTTACAGCCAGGAGGCAACTTTCACGTAGAACTTTATTTTTTTCAGCTTAAACGAAGTCGATCGCACGCTGCCCACATGAGCAAGAAGGAGGTGAGGAAGCAGGAGGAGGTGGACGAGCGTGTAAAAAAAAAACTTTCGAAAGGTCAGTCGCCGGCCTCCTTAAAAAAAACCGGGACATCTTCGAACGACGACACGTCGCCTCTCCACTCGTTCCGAAACCTCAAGGATCATCAAGAGGATGCAGGAGCATCGTTCTCGTGATCTTGCACGGCTTAAAGTGCAACTCGTCGGTCACTGGCTTTAAAGTCACTGATACACAATTCAGAATTGACTCTCGCCCTGGGCCAAATTCCAAATTAGAAAGCCATTGATTTCCGAAAGAGATAGTGCCACGTCGTAGCTTAATTGCTGTTCGTTTAAATGGATCCTTAGAGTTGTTGGAAAATTAAGCCACCACGTCAATCAAGAGTTCACCATCCCCAGGAAAATCTTAGAAGGACCGGTTTCGATTATTGCTCAAGAATATCTGAATCCAATGAAGACGGATGAGGATGCTGGTGGAGGTGGCAGTACGGCAGTATATCTGTATGGCTGTATTATGCGTGAGACTGTGCGTAGGTTGCATACGTGGTACTAGCATGTGTTTGCTATGAGACTTGGAAAGGGGAGACGTCGAAGACCCTAGTATTGCATTCCGAGTGCATTTTATAGCAAACAGAACCCCGATAGGCGCAACGTGCAGGCTACGAGACTGTTTTCACTCCCTCTAGGTCCCAGAAGGTTTACTCGAATATGTATATTCCGTATTAGTGGCAGAGGCCATGTATTCTCTATGTGTTCATCCTGTGTGTACTCCTTGCATTAGAGTGCTGTCTATGGCCTTTACGCTGACCCATGCTTTCACCCGGTAGCGTCTCCAACGGTCACCTACTTCGCCGATTCTGACGTAATTCCTTCGAAGGAACGAAAACAGGGAGACGGGATGAACAGAGGAACATAAAGGTGTAGGAACGAAGAGGAATAATAAAGAGAAATATAAAAAACATATACATGTATAATGAAATGCATGACCGTGGTTGATGCGAATAGTCGATAAAAATTTTACGCTCTTCCTGGCTGTGTGTGTCTCTTGCAGATTAAGGCGAACTACAAGTGCGTACACGATTCTGCGACTGTGAGAAAAAAAACAGCGACGTAATATTCTCGCGGCATCCGAACACTGCTAGACTTTCGCACGTTCGCCAATTTTCGCAAATAGCAAAACACGCAAGAGTGAAGATCGACGTGTTTCTCTGGGAACGTGCATAGGAATCCATAAGAGATATTGGGGAATTTACAAAACAGAAACGAGAAGCAGACGCGCAGACAATTTAAATTGACAGCTGTACAGGATTGTTTAGTGGTGATTCATTTGTTATGACTTCGGCCATGCTGCTTTATTTCCTACCTTTTTCCCATACTCTCTCCAAGGCAAGGAGGATGTTCCGGTAGAGATGACTTCCTGTTCGGCAACCTTCTAGCGCCCCCTCTTGTCGTGACGCCCAAGTCTCTCAGTCTGGACAGCCTAGAGTTACTGGTTACCTGGTGAAGCGCGCTGAGACTTCTTTACCGACGAGTAGTAATCGCCTGAAACTGATCGTCACAGGTGTCAATGTTACATGATTTTATTTATCGACCAGAGAGAGAGAGAGAAAGATTGAGAACTGCACTTAGGAGTTCTGACGAGGAAGAAAAATAGAAGGTCAGTAGGGAAGCCGAGTAAGGAGTCACGCGAAGTGCGAATATTTCACGGAAAGTAGTTCAATCCGGAAATTTCAGGTAATTTCGCCAAAATGGAAAGGAAGACCACCGGCAACGGGATCTTGCTGCGTTTCGCTCGATAAATCCCCTGAGCGTTAAATTGTTTAACTTATGTTAAGGAAAGTCATTGGTCGCGCTTTTGCGCGAAAGGCATGTTTCCTCTTGTAAAAGTTGCGAATTTCTCTGCGAAACAATATTCCAGTATTTTGATACGCGTACGCGTGGCCTGTCTGCAATTCGGGGATTTAAATAATTTAATTTTACAAGGTGGACTTAATGGCTTGAATCATTTGGCATTTTAACACATCGAAGCACCGAGTTGCCATTCGGTTCTGCGAAACTTTCCCCGAAGTACATTGGAGGAAAGTTAGTCGACAGTAATTAGGGATCCGATGGTTATCGAGCTCACGTTAAAGTAGGGCTCGAGTCCACCTGCCTGGAATTTGGCATAATTTTCATTATAAAAATAACTAAGTCAGCTGACGGCGTTCGGTTTCCAGAAAATGGGAAAATGGTCACAGAGACCAGAGCACCGATCAAGGAATTCGTATTCGAGTCGTGAAAGTGTCACGTGTGCAGGGTCACGGGTCGGGGCGCGTCGAGGTGGCTACAGAATTTTGTGGGGTTACGGAATATTCGAAAATCTAACGGTTCGCCATGGGGTGGGTTTTCACTAAAGACATTAAGCTATTTAAGGGAAGCTCCCGAAGCTCTGCCAATCAGTATAGGAGTGACACTTGGACGTACTGTGGCCGCGCGCTATTATTTATTTATTTAATATTTATTAAAATAGCAGCAAGACAGAGATTCGTGTTAAAGATGCTGGACAAGGTTAGTGGCAGTGTTGGTGGCACTGATAGTGCAGAGGAGCAACGTGAATTAGAGGATGTTTTAAAAATCGAGGACGAGAGCCAAGTGCAACTCGACATTTCATTCGCGCTAACTCATTTCTCTATTTATTGCACCGCGCATAAATCTGACTCGAGCTTATTCGTAGGCTACAAAGGTGACGCAGTGGCGCGCACGACAGTCAATCATAATAATTCAACTTAATAGGTAGCGCAGCGAAGAATTCCGTCAGACACCGATAGCTTCGCTCATTATTTTGCTTTTTAGGTTACTTAAATCTTTTCGAGAGCCAACACAGAGATTTCAGAGACACGAGTGACATTTTGTATTTTCTACCATTTTGAGGAGTGGAATTTTAAGGAGCGCGTCTTCTTAATTTCGCAGATCGTCTGGCTGTTAATCGTGGGCGCCGTTCTAGGTGCTCCCCTTCAGGATGATGCTACCGAAGAGGATGATCAGCGTCCACGTTCCTCCAGGAGCATCTGGCCGTTCACATCAGCCAGCACGGAACCGCCGATCTCCACTGATGAGAATTTCTTCCTCTCCGAAGACACGGCACTTCCGGAGGGAATCGACCTGAACAGGTATCCCTTGTGGAAGATCCACAAGTATCAGGGAATTGACCTGAAGCCGGTGCAGATCCAACAGGTGGTTCCTTACCCACCAGAGTCTGTCGCAGTGGACGCTTCGCGTCTCGACGTCTCCTCGGACGGACGCCAAACGTCCTATCAGGCAGGATACAATAATTTCCTTGAGTCGAAAATCGTAACGCACCAAGATACACAAGGTGGATCTTATCCACCGGAAACGGAAAGTTCTGCAAAGGAAGCTGCTCCTTATCCTCCTCAAGTGGAGTCCGTCTACGCACCGGAAACTCCTTCCTTCCAGAACGGTGAATTCCAGAGTTCCGACTACTGGAATTCTGAGAATTCACGACAGAAATTCACGGCGTACGCACCTCCCGTGGAGGATGCTCCTCCCGTAGTACCACATTCTACGTACGGTGTTCCGGGATACCCTCCACCAGTGGAAGACACCCGACCGGTGGTGCCACATTCCACATACGGCGTCCCGGAAGCGTACCAGGCTCCGAACTTTGCCCACCAGGAATCCTCAGGGTTTCAGGAGCAGCCAGACTCTGCTAGCAAACCCGATCTGAGCTTCCTGGACAACCTAGGGGGTCTGGCACCCTTTCTACCGGAACCCGAAGGTCAGACGGAAGCGTCCTCCGGAGGATTCCTTCAGAGTCTAATTTCCAGGATACGTGGAACCACTGAGGCCCCTGTGATCGCAGAGGAAGCTGTTCCAGAGGAACCAGTACAGAGCGGCGGTTTTCTTTCCTCTATCTTCGGATCATCACAGACTACTGAGCAGACGTCCTCATCGGGAGGATCGATCCTGTCATCCTTATTCTACAAAAAAGAGGAACCAGCATTGGCGCCAGCATCAGCACCAGCACCACTCCCACCACCGGCACCGGTGACGACGTACTATCTACCCGAGACCAAAGGTTCCTACGTGGCCGTGAAACTGCCTCCAGGAGTTCAGAGTGGATTCGTGCCAAGCCTTGGTCCACACGTCGCCACGATACCTTTCCACGAGGCGCCCAAGGTATCCTTCGTCCCTGACGCAATTCCACAGATCTCCGCAGCAACGGCATTCCGTGGAACCCATGAAAGAAACGCAGGCTCGCACAGTGCAGCATCGGCTCATCAGATCGATAACACTGGCGTCACTGGGACATTTAATCAAGGCAATAGCGTCGCTTATCAACAACTCCCAAATGCTCAGGATTACTCAGTTCACTCAGCGGCATCTCAAGCATACGAAGCTCCTTCCGAGTCTTCAGTTGTCTCACAAATTAGCAACTACTCGCCATCAGCCGCTTATCAAGTTCACATAAGTAGTTCTAACGAGGAGAGACTTGCAAATCATCAACAGAGACAGAATAGCCAGACGGTCCACGTGGGCAGCCAAACCTTTGCAGCTGCCCAACCTACCAGGAGCGTCTCAGAGACCTCAGTGAGAATAGACAGAGAAAAGTCAGAGGAGCACGAGAATCATCATAGCAGTCAGAGCCAGAGTAGTTTTGAAATAAATCATCAGGGACGAAGGGAGCCAGTGGATTACCAGCAGCAGAGCCCAAGGGACACTGAATCCTATCAGAAGCCTACTCCCATTTACCAAATATCCCCGTCGGCCTACAGGGCTCCCATTAATCCTCCAGGACCCATAGAACACTATGATAACCTTCCCGTACACGCAGCTGTCAATTTCAGGGACACGTCCTTTCAGCAGGATAACAGAAATCAAGTGACGAAGCAACAGTTATCATCCTTGACGTCCTATGGGACTCCGACGTTATCCTATCACGTCGAGCCTTTCCTGGCGTCACCCTCGGACACGTCTGAGGTTATCGTAGAGACTGACCCCGTCAGCATAACCGCTCCATCTATCCTGGATGGAGCACCCCTAGTGAGTGAGGAACTGCCCAAGGAACCGGAAGTTGCCAAGGAGGACTCAAACGCCGAGGAAAGGCACCTGAAAGGGCAAATAAGAAGAAGGTCCTCCCCGGAGAGACAAGCTCCGGCAGGGGATGAAGGATCCTCAGTTTACAAGACTCAGGTCGACCTCGTTCCTGACGTAAGGGAAGGTCGTCATTACGACGGCACCATGATAACCGATGGCTACTCCAAAGTCAAGCAAATCAGCCCTACGAGCACGTCCTGAATATCTTTAATAATAGATACCACAGGTATACAGTATCTGGTGCGACAGATACAATCTTCCCGATAGGCCTAATGGTTCCTGTACATAGACATTTATAATAAAATATTCGAAATAGGCGAATCTACCATACAGACACATAGAATTACGTATTCTGCGCATTCTCTTTCGTTTCAATCTGCTGCACGTTGCGACGCAGCTTGCTCGCCATAAATCCATCACGATTTCACCAGGTTGTCCAGCAACCACCCTGTACCTGGACTATTTGCAAATTCATATCCTCCAATAAGAATAGCTGTACGCGGGGTCCGTCATCTTGGGAATTGCTGGGCCACCGTTTGGCCCGGGTGAAAGTCGAGCTAATTATAAGTACCGAGTCTATTGCAAAACTGCGCGTAACTGGCTACCAATACAAAAACACCTAAGGAATATCAAAAGTATATCGAGGAGGAAACTAGTGCGCGTCATCGGTACAATTCAGACTACCGGGTAGAGCCAAAGGAATACACAGCGATAACAGACTGCCTCACCCTGCACTGATTATCAGTGTTCGCTAGATAAGGAATCCGATCAAAGACCACGTGACTCGAATAACGTTAGAAGCTTCTGGTACGGCGCTGTGGCAAAAGTAATTAGCGCGGATGGTAATTGGCTGCTTTTCCCTGGTGATGGTCCGTTAAGCAGATGCCGAGAATTGGCTGGGAAGAATAGCGAAGCAAAATGGGGATCTTGTTGCGACTTGGATGCGAAAGTGATTTAATCAAAAAACGTGGCGTAACGCGTGACGGTCGTTGCGCGAGGGACATGTGTGTATGTAGAATGTAGAGGAGGTAGAGGAGGACTTTGGAGCACGAGGAGTCGACCACGCAGGTGGCTACCTGGGGTACTCGACATGTCCACGTCGAATAGCACTGCTGATTGGAATGCCCAAGGTAGACCAGAGGTATTGGGCGACCCATATATCTGAGAAAACACGAGTCTTTGACCCGATAAATGGAAAGTGGATCCTCGACGACGTAATCCTGAGACTCGTGTTGCCATCAAAATATCGTGTTCCAGTTATGCACCGAACGCCTCATTACATACGACGGGTAGGACGAAGGGAGGGAAGGTTCCGTCTTTGTCCGCCATCTTTTCAAGCAGCTCGCTTAGGCGCTCAATTCTAACGGAGGCAGCAATTCATCTGTCAATTAGTTTTTTCCGTCCTCGACAACAGACAGACTGTTCAAGATCACTTGGTCCTCTTTATTTTTTCAATCTCTCGCGCCTTTCCCCTTTCTCCTTTCATATTAACCTAGACGATCTTAACTTTTCGACATTTTACGTAACCGATGAAAGGTGCAGCTGAAACTTGAAAGTATTTTAAGGAGCTGTTGGATTTCGAATAAAATGATTCCACTGCGTTCGCATTTATTATTCCGGATGTGTTCGAGTGACCAAGTGGGTTGACTTTTTTTGGGAAAAAATTTCACAGTGCTAACGGTACGCTTGCAGTGTATCGATACGTTTAGTATAGACGTCGTTCTATTTAATACGAATTACACATGTGGCTAGTATGTTTGAATAGTGAAGACATAACGAGAGTAACTATCACGTATCACTTTTACTCGGTGAAAATACTCTCACTGCTCGATTAGCATGGAAGTGCGATGGCGCGTCGAGGGAAATTTGTTAATGGCGGACCAAGCAGTCCTTCTCCTATTATTTCGAGACCACGTGAGTAGAGTTGCTATTGGCGGCCATTATTCGAGTGGCCTTTTACTTTCAGCATCATTTCTTACCCAGTGTACTTTGTTCTTTCATCCTATAGCGCAACAGCCCTAAGTTTTGATAAATGGTAAAGTTCGTGCGACGTTAGAATTGCGAAACCTCATCGACAATCGAAACGCGATGAATCGATGTTTTACCGAGGGGGAGGGAGGTTCGACCATGTATCAGTAATCGCAATGGATTGTCGAATAAACTGAGGCTCGTTGGGAATCCACAATTGGTGACCCACAGAGAGAGAGAGAGAGAGAGAGAGAGAGAGAGAGAAAGAGAATCCATTATGGAATCCAAGGCTGACGATTACTTTTCCTATCAAGGTAAATATCGAGTCAAATTTCAAATAATTGAAAAATAGTCGAATTCCTCGCAAATAATTGCAAAAACAAATCACAGGACCGGTTAGCGTCGCTTCGAAGCGTCAAGGTTGGCAGAGGTTATAAAATTACGTAATACTTAAGAATTCGTGAGGGACGCTCGTTAGTCTGACAATTTGAAAAAATTCAATTTCGAAATTTCCAACTCAAGATCCTCGCCGCTGCACTACTGAAGCATTTGTTGTGACTGCGTGAGCGATCGTTTCGACTGGTTTTTTCTTCATTTTTTTCTCTGTTTCACTTAAATCTCGGGACCAGATGTTGGCAAGAAATATGTCAGCGACGTTACTGCTCGACCGTTTCACTGTCAACTTTCGTTCGACCACCCGGGCTTCTCCTGTCGACTCTCGACTCTCATTTTGAAGTTAGCTGTCGCACTCGTGACGAGACTCTCGAAACATGCGAGAATGACGATTAAAAAGGACTTACCATCACGTAGTGCGGAGGGCCTGCTGACTGCACCGAACCGTCATCGCCGTGGATGACAGAGAAATGCAAAAATCGATTAGAATGCAGGTGGCGCCGTGAAACTTTCGTCCCGTGGTTTCTTCACGTATTAATTGTAGGCTAATCAGTCGGGCAGAGTCACGTGACACGAGTGCACCATAATTTCAGAACGTCTCACTCTAATTAATCGGCACGTATACGCGAGTTGCAAATTCATTTCCTGCATTACTCGCTGCATCCACTTCGCAACGGAAGAAACGGGAATTGACTGTGGCGTCTGGCGATTCGCGAGGAGCGAATGAATTTGTGTTCGATAACGAGAAAGGAATAAATTAAGAATTCGTCATCGAACGTAACACTGTGTAACCTAGTGAAACCATTTCATAATCTGCGTACCAAACAGAAACGTAGTGTCCTCCTTTACCGAAACTAAAGGGAATAATGAATAGGCTCTCTAAAATGCAAAGTCCGTCGGATCTGATCGGAGCGGCTAACGCAAAGGATTGAGACATTGAGCGGCATCGAGTCCAATTGCGCCATATTCTGTTAGACATGTATCTCGACTTCTGGTCACGGGTTGTTCACTGTCCAGCACTATTAATGCGTGCCATCCACCACCAGTGATCCTCCAGCGGCATTTCCACCACCATCGGCAAAGATAGCATCCGTCGCAAATACCACCACCAGCTGCTGCTGCTTCCTCCACCACTTCGTGTCTTGTCCCGGTACCCAGAGCATGACCCGCAAACCCCCTAACCGGGCAGCCTTCCTCTTCTGGTAGCCCAGGGTATAAAAGTTCGGCGGCCTCCGGTCGCCAGGCATACACTGCTGCGTTAGTGAGTGACTATAAGTGAGAGTGATCGAGTGGTCAGTTCTTTTTTCAATTGCAAAAGGAAAAAGAAAAGCAAAGCTTGTAGAAGCAAAGACGCGAGAGAATGAAGTCCTTCGTAGTAAGTAGATTCTTACTTGGTTCCGAGATACAGATTAAAAGTGGTTCTGACGTATCGTGAAAAATTATACGAGAGTGAATTGACGGGTCGTCGTCAAGCAATCAGTACCGGATCAAGTGTACGACGAGAGTGCGAAGAGAATATCAAAGATTTTACAAAATTTGTACTACCTTTCGATTTTATAGGGCGAAACTTCGTGAATCATCTTGTAAAAAATTAGCACGAATTTGTAGACGCAAAGTTCTGTTCTGCAGGATATAATTAGCATGGCGCTTCGCACTCGGGAAGTAATTGCGTAGAATCATGAAAGCGTTAAGTGTGCAAAGTACTGCTGTTACTTCTCATTAAAGAGAAAGTTTGGATGCTTCTTTATTGTCTTACTTATCGATGTGTTCCTCGCGAATTACATTTGGCCGATTGCTATGATTTTTAACTGTTTAGATTTTGGCACTGGCATGCACGGCCGTCCTGGGTAAACCCGCACCGGAACCACCATCCTCCTACATCCCACCATCCAGTGGAGGTAACTTCCCCTCAAGCGGTTACGGTCCTCCTGCCGATCAATATGGACCACCGCAGCAGCAGGCAGTAGTGCACAAGCACGTCTACGTCCACGTGCCTCCACCAGAGGCACCCGAATACAAAGCACCAAAGTACCAGGCACCTCCGCCACCTCCACAGAAGCATTACAAGATCGTCTTCATCAAGGCGCCAACTCCACCGACTCCTACTGCACCGGTACTGCCGCCACTACCACCTCAGGACGAGGAGAAGACGCTCATCTACGTTCTGGTGAAGAAGCCCGAAGAAGCGCCTGAAGTTGTCCTGCCTACTCAGGCACCAACGCAGCCCAGCAAGCCAGAGGTCTACTTCATTCGCTACAAGACCCAGGTAACCTATTATTGAGAAATACAAATTACTAATTGAAATAGGAAGATGTAACGCATAAATTAATTACGTAGAAGGAGCAGCAAGCTGCAGAGTATGGACCACCTGCACCATCTTCTCCATCTGACAACTACGGAGCTCCTCCATCGGGTAACGGACCTTACTAGAAAGGTGCGCGCTGGATGTGAAGGGCGCACCAGATATTGCAGGTACAAAAATATCCATTGGTGAAGGTAGAAACGGAAGAAGCGTTGCGGAAAGGGATACGGCGCGTCGTCTTCCAGATAGGGTCCTTCCGGGACGTTTCTGTGCTTCTTCAGGCAGCGAAGAACGCGAAGGATTTCTTGTGTATATAATTAATTAACTAATGCTACGTAGTGTGTAGAACTTGAGAGAATGTGCGAGCGCAAGAGTGCAAGTCTCGAGCAGCGGTTGCTCTTATTCTAGAAAACCATAAGCTTTACCTATACTTTTCTAAGCGTTTCCAGATTTTGTATTTTTTTAACGACGCAACTACAACAGAACGGAAGATGTTATCCCTTTGTAAGAAAAATTATGAAAAATATATCAACATTTCATTAAGACGAATCAACCTATCTGTGTATTTTATTTTTTCACCCAAACGACGTTACGTCACACACCTCATTACTTGATTGTAGTTGAAAACGTGTTGCAGAAGAGAAAATTGACTTGAAAATAGTTGAAAAAAAATATATTTACCAAGCAAAACATATACTTGATATACTTAAGGACTAGGCGCAACCACGAGAACATTGGCGTCCTCGACTTAATTTCTAATTTGTGGCAAGTCGACGCTCGTCTCGCGGAAACGAAAGTTTTGCGCGGTGCCGTGGATCGTGAATAGCGAGAGGAGAAAGGAACAAAGAGGAGAAAGGCAAGAAGGAAGAAGATGCCGGAAGTGAAGGGGCGAGGAAGAAGCAGCCATCCATCCGGACATGAGGTATGATTAGGAGGGCGTACGTTATAGCAAATATACCGACAGATTATAGCATTTTCCGCCATTCCTTAAAGCCTGCGCGTTCTTTGGCAAAATTAGAAAAGTCTCGGTTAACGAGCAATTGGAAAAGAAGGAAATACGCGCGGCCGACGCACTCGCTAACAGCCGATGGATATAGCCTAGATAAATACGCGTGACAGTGTGTAAAATATTTACAAGTATAGCACAACCCAATAAGTATAATCGACTGAATGTTGCAATGAAGCCTGCAGGTTGATTAGTATCAACAACACAAAGGTAGTAATGACGAATCGTCAACTTTATCCCGAAAGTTACCTACGAGCATGCAGATTCAGTTACTTAGCCCCTGTCACGCGGTTCCCTTGATCCCTTTACAAAATTACAAAATATGGGTGACCGATCGGAAAACTCTCAGCTTCCGGTACACTCTATTCATCTAGACTTCTATTAATCACGGATTTTTGAACGATCGCGCATTACTCGTAGCATTTTACTAGAAACCTCAGAGTCCATTCACAGACATAGAAAAGTTCTTGAAACTCCAATATCGAATGTACGGATGATCAATTATGTATCTATATATTAGATAACCTCACTTGATCCTCATCTTTCAATAGAACGATTGTTTAAAAAGTAGGCAGACACCACTATGTTTTGAGAACTCGTTTGCATGACTTCAAACTAAACTAGAAGAGACTGGGCAGGATCTAGAGATTTAAGATTTCACTACTCCGTGTGTGGTCTACGCTCTCTTAACAATCTTTTGATGTACGGTGCGACAAGCGGATATGTCAGGAAGATTACGTGACCGACGTAATAGACGCTTGCGTAGGACTGAGTGTACCTCTCGAAGGAGAGGAACACAAAAGGTATCAGGGAATATCCCATAAAGACTAGGGTGTACAATTTGAGCTGCAGCCAGATGAATATGCGTGCGGGCAGGTACTCCATTAATTTTTGAATCTTCTGGTTCTTGTCCAGGTACGGTGTGATCTGCAATATATGCATACAGAAATTAGACAGGAGACTATCTAGCAATGAGTCACAAAACAAACATACTTACGTCCTTCTCTAGATACATGATGATGAATTCCATAAAGAAACAAAGGTAATAGCCCGAATGGAATCCGTGCCAGATAGCCAGAAACAATAAAGTTACTACCTGGCTGTATAATCTGGATCCAAGAAATCTCAGTCTCTTGTATATGTATTCGGCGCACCAATTATTTGTGTTTATATTGAACGAAAGAATGTAATGTCCAAATGTTGTAGCATTTTCAAAGACGCGTAGTTTCACGTTAGCGCAACCATCCCATTTTACACGACCTTTGTCGTTCTTCCCATTATACGTTAGTCCAAACACAATGCATACCTAAGGTCACAAAAGAAATCGATAGATCAATCCAATTGATCTTAATATGTGCAGTTAAATAAATCACGATAATTTCTTACCCCCTCGGTAATCAGCCAGCAGCTGATATACTTGTAAAGATTGAATCGACCCCAAAAACCAAGAAGAATGCATCGTATAAAGAAGTTCTGCTTCAAGAACTCTGGGCTGAGTAAATACTGATCGGAAACGTATCGCATTCCGATTTGAAAGATGGCCAAGTAGATCAAACCGATGGCAGCCCGTCCGAAGCCAACAGCCACGCAATTCGGCAACTCTGCTGATTCCGATTCCTAAGTAAATGATTAAACAATCGGTGATCATTTTAGTTTTCAAGAATCATGCACGTCGCTGGAGATTGAGCTTGACACCACTTAGGCACATAAGCAACCTACACTCTTCAGAAGGAGACCGTGAACGTAATCCAAGTACCGTCTCATGCTGAATTGAGGCCCCACGAGGAAAGCACCCGGGAAATACGTGTAGGCCGCCATTTCTAAGAACGACGGCTGGACTTTGAGTGCTGCGAGCTTCTGCATCGCAGACTGTTTATCCTGGAAACGCATAGGGCAATCGGAATGACGTTTTACCCTCTAGGTTGAAGAATTTGAAAATTAGGAAGCCGTCTTACTTCCGGTTTTTGACCGTCCATCAAGTCAAAGGCTAGACCTATGAGCCTTAGAGTAAGAACGCATTGCGGCATTGTCCACTTAATGTCATAGTCATTTGTACTGGTCGTGTAGTATCCTGGAAGTAAATAAATTATGGTTTCATGCAGCATTTCTATATTGTCAAAGAGCTAAGGAAAGATTTTGCAAGTACGGAAAAAGATTTTGACACAAATTTCACAGTATTATCGCGTTCTTATCACGACTATTTGAACGGCGATAACATAGTGAAATCATGCTGGGATCGTGAAAGCTAAAATAGAAAACGAACTCACCGATCAACAAATACGCCATGTTGAACACAAAAGTTATCGTGACGGAAATGACGGAACTGCCAAATATCTTGAGCGTTAAGTATGTCACACATAGCGCAGCGGCCGAGTGTACGATGTTCCATTCTGTTTGGAAAACAATAAGACTTCAACCTAGCACGCTAATCTCAAGTAATTAATGTAATGCACCATTAAAAAACTCACCGTAGTTCCAGAACCCAATGGCAAGGCCACACGCTACGAAGTAAATGTGCTGATACTTTGCGTTTTTTCCATATAGGGTATACCGATGAATTAGTGCAAAAGGAAATCCTGAAATCATTATAAACACGTATGATTAATTCATGAAAATTTACATTTTAATCGACGTCGTTACACGTGATCAATTCAAGCGTTAGATAATGATTACAGCTGGATCATCCATGTCCTCAACAACTCTGACTTCTGACTAATCAAATTTATTTCCGCTTGATGTCCGATCGGATTATGTGAAAGCAACAATTGTAATAGCATTTACAACTTAGCACTGGGAAAGAATACAGGGTGATTCAGCCCAACGGATCGACTGGAATAGTGTTGTCCAGTTGATTTCTACAAAGAGCTGATTACAGTTGGTGCGGTTGCAGACACGTGCACCTGATTTCACTAGGAATACATATGTAATTCAAGCGAGGTTGCCTCCTACAACAAAGTTTCAGTCTGACGTAAATACTTGTGATTGGCGCACAATGCAACACACGGTCGAAAATGTATTAGGCCTAATAAAACTGGATTTTTAAGTGTAGGAGAATGTCACGAGTAACACAACCAGTGTATAGGTTAAAAACAGCGTGGCTTCTATCTAGATTTGGGAAATACGTGCAAGAGAGTTCACTGGGTTGATTTCAAACGGCGTTCACGAGAATTGGGAAACAAAGGTCTAATTGTAGTGAGTGCTTGAGCACGTAATCTCCTATTGTGTGTGAGAAACAAAAAGATGTCTTTACCTAATAGCAATGAGCAGAGAAGTCGAAGGGCTGGCTCCGGTGCGTCTAGGTATTCCGATAACTTAGTCAGCCCGATCGGGCTGGTTTGGACACTGGCCATCTTTCAGGTCGGACGAGCGGTGCACCACTAACCAGGAATGGAGTTGTGCTGACCTGCCGCTGCATTTTTACACTGACAGTGTATTAGTTGCAATGCTTCTCCAATAGATGGTACGACGATAGATAGGTGAGGTGTGTACAGCGCCTGCGAATGCAACCATCTACACTTGCGTGGTAAGCGGATAACGCATAGGCAGGCGCACTACAGCGCATTCACTTTATAAGGAAATCGACATTCTCAATAAATTGTGTTGTAGAATGCATGGAATGGGAAGAAAAAGGTACAAAGACTGAACGTGGGTTTGTCTTGTTTTTTTGCGATGCTCGAAATTAATGTACAGAATGTTAACGCGCTCAAACGCTGACTAATTGTGTTAATTAATTGTTATCGAAACCCAAGACTATCACAGAAACGTTCGTGAAGCCAGCAAGGAGTAAAGTTGCACAGGCGCCCATTGGCTTTGAACATATATATAGTACTCGTGATCATCGTCATTGCGTACCGTTAATAGCGTCTCTAACTAATCGCGTTTCTCAAGTACTACGTCACATTAATAGAATTATATCAGCACATCCGCTGATGATCTTTAACGTTTTCTTCATAGAAGTCTATGCCTACATATATTTTATAGAATATATTATAATTCTTCATATACTTATATATATATATTCCATTCGTTCATCTGACGTAGTATATTCGTTATCACAAAAATAAATAATACTCGAAAAATAAAAATCACAGACGAAGGTAAAAGTGTATTTTCCTTTCTTCAGCGCGTATCTCTCGGTATACCAATGAATTGATTATATATGTATCTATTAGAATATTCCTTGCACATCCGTCCAGATCATCGCATTAAATTCCACTATTACTACACAAATTCATGCAGAAGTACGTTCACCATTTGTAATTTTTCCTATTTGATCCTTGAGCTTCCAATTAGTCCAAGGCTGTTTGAATAAACGACAGTTATATCCAGAATTTCAATCTTGAAGTCACATTACCAGAAGTTTAAAAGGCAATCTTGACGGATGCGTTTTCCGCGTGTACCCTGATTGGCAGATAAAAAAGTAAAAGGGAACTTGTATACATTTTCAGCTTCCGTTTTTCTCTAGACAAATTATTCGTATTACTAAAACGCAATGTGCCTTAAAAAAAGGAAAGAATTCAGATAAGAGAATGGAAAATGATTCACGATACGATCACGCGCTATAGTCACCAATTAGCGAGATAATTAGGACGCTTCTAGTCTGCAACAATGGTATCGCTCTTTGATTAATTATTTGGATAGCTGAAAATATTCGCAGGATTAAACTAATCTTGCTTGTAGCAGCGATTTAACGCAATCAGCACGGGCCAATGCTATGGCAATATTGTGTCTCGTACACGCGGAAAAAGTATACTCTAATATGTAGAACATTCTCATCTACGCACGCATGCATCAATTTATGTGTGCAGAGTTTGATTAACGTTATCTCTCGCAGTGAACAGTCTGGTCGTTACCCAATAACTGATGAGCCTCGTTTCTTTATTCTTATCTCTTATATTGCCGCTCTTTCTTTTCGTTATCTTTCTCTTTCGCGGTCTCCTCCCAACTTTGTGCACGTTAATAAATACTTTCTTTAGGAATGGTCTCTCCGGATTGGTGGGAAAACTCGTCGTGGTTAATCCTCCCATCCTCTTCTTGGCTCAAACAAGTTCCATATCCTTCATTTATACATCTTCGAAAATTCTATTTTTTGAGACTCTAATCTGATCTAGGATTTGCTATTTCATTCCACTTGTTTGTTTAGGTACTCATGGAGAAGGGGAGGATCAGCAACACGGCCTCCCTCAGGCAGCAATCAGGTCCTAGCTGGAGTCCTCCAGGGACTCTGGCGACGAATAAAGAGAAATACGAAAAGGTTAATAGAAAAGAGATAGTGGAAGGTTCAAAGTTAAGCGACGTTATGCTCCGCAGTCGTAGTAGGAACGGTGTTACCGGAAGTAATGTCCTCGATGAAACTGGAAGACGGCGTATTCGTCCACACGGGCGTGAACGTTGTCGAGGTAGAGTTATGATAGCAATAGGGCATTGATTTCCCATGTACGCAGGACTCTGCTGTGTCGTTATTAAAGATTACGAGAAGGAGGCCCGACACTGCAGCCAATACACCGGCGATCATCAGTCCCAATGCCGGAAGTTTCTTGGAGGAGAAAAGTGGACCTTCCTCGAGTTTGAGATAGCATAGGGCTGGTAGTATGTAAGCCAGAGGAACCGCTGCCAGGATGCCGTTCAGCTCGAGGACGACGCCGAGACAATCGGTTGACATGGAGATCAGGTAAGTCACTGTTATTATACCCACGGTGATTATCAGGTACTTGCGATCAGAACCAGCTATGTAGGCGTCGTGATCCTCGACCTCATCTGTTCCTTTGATGGCTGTCATAATCACCTGCAGCAGGGCAACATAGCGAACAAACAACGGATTCAGTTCATATTCTACAGATCGAACAGTAACTCTACTCACTTCTCGAGTAACGAAGCACTCTATGGGGAAGGTCAGTAGAATCGTTCCACTGAACATGACCCTGGAGAAGTTCATGAGATCATCGTTCCAGCAATAATTCTCCATTAGGTCACCCTGGACATACGCAGTGAAGGTGGCATAGCCAGCTATGCCAAAGGCCGCTGCGACGATAAACGACGTGAACAGCGACCAGTGCGTCACTGTGTCCCACTTCTGCTGGGTGACCCTCTCGATGGAGCCGTAGATGAGGAAGGTGTTGTGATGGCACATGAACGCGAAGGCCATAATGCCTACGGATGGAACGATGCCTGGGAAGTTCGCGAACCTCCAGCTATCCTCGTGACTCGGTCTGGAATTGCATGAGCTTGTTTACCCAGGTAATAGGATAAATGACATTCGATGAACTCACACTATCGATGACATGGTGCCCATCCTGATGAATATTGCCAGAAGAATAAACCCTACGCAGACTAACGAGAGGAAAGATATCTTGGCGAGTCTCGCGATGTTCCTATAGAGGCAAAGTGGTACAGTGATGCAGAGGGTGGCCAAGAGGATGACAACCTGTCTCTTCGCGAAGATGTTCGTCTCCTGGATACCGGTTACCCTGATCAGGACCTTGGTCACTGTGTCTCCAACGACCACGTTGTACGACACCATAGCTGCAATAAAAATGACATTTCTGAGAATCAATCGCCAAGGTTATCAAATTGCGTTCGATTTGATTGAGGTCGAAGTACATACCTATGAAGGGATACATGAACTGAAGAGCCGTGAGTATGTAAAATCCAGCTCGACCAAAACTAGCCCTCATGAGTCCCTGATAGCTCATCTCCCCACAGAGATGTCCACTTCTCACCATAAGGATCAGAGAGTAATCAGTCAGGACGGCCACCAGGATGAGCAGAAGAATTCCAAGTCCGAATCCAGATTGGTGCAGAGCGTAAGGGATACCTGAGGAAGTAAAAGAACAGAAAAGTAAGACATCTTTGGGAAGTGTATTCCTTCTATGAGCTCATTTACATTCTAGAGTCTATTTCATTGATCATTGATTGACTCTTGCTTTACGGTTATCAGCATGCTCAGAGGATTCCATGTGTGCTCTGGTCCCGCCGTTAAAATTACACTAATAAGCAATGCGACCAAGACTGACGCGTTAAGAATATAAAGAGGAAAGAAGAGAAGAAAGGGGAAGAGTCAGAAGAGAATCTTACCGATGACACCACTGCCTATAATGGAATTAATGAAATTGAAGCTAGCCAGCGGGAGGCTGGTGAACTTCCCGGCATCCTCCTCGTCCTCCTGAAATTAATAGCCAGTCAGAGTGAGCATCGTTCAGATTAATTAATCTCTACGCGATTAGAATTGCAGTTTAGCCAAATAGTCATGTAGCCAAAGATATAAAAGGCGTATTGAATGAAGGATGATCCAGTGAAACTGCTGGGTTCATTTGGATTGCACATGGCGGTTGGTCTCACTGAAGGAGCCTGGACGACATGGAGTAGACTGGGATGGAGGCGGAAACAATGGATGACCGTTACTCGCGTAACGGTCTCGTGACTACGAGACTATCAAGTCATCAACAAGAGACACGGAAAATACTTGCTTAGGCTCCACAACTGTTTTCCTATATAATCTATCTGCAAGTGACAATAAGAGGCAGGAAAAATTCAGTCCCTGTGAGGATCGAATGGAAAGTAAGAGAACAAGAAGGAAAGACACGAAGGACAGACATGAAAATATCTTATCTCAAAGCTCATGGAAATTTTGCCAAGTCGTTGAAATTGAATCATCAGTGGATAATCGTGGTTAGGGGAGATATTACAGTTCATTACGTTACGTACAGGAGAATTCCAATGGATACGGAGAGATGCACGTGCATCGTGGAAGGAAGAGGCTTGGAAATAATGAGATTGGAAATAATCGAGTGAAATGAGTGACGATGTAAATAGTAGACACGTGCATGGCTGAAAAAGATAACGCGCAGTCATCGAGCATGGTTGTTATTATTATCATAAAAATTACAACAAAGTCTGGAAAAACCACCTCGTCCCACTTCACAGAGACCACTGTGAGACGTTATCGGAAGATATTCTCATCCGGGATCTCTGAGATTATAGTAAAAGCAAGGAAAACGACTCTGAGCCACAGTTATCCAAAGCGGTTCGTATCAGCCCACACGTACAGTATGCACCATAGAGCATTGAGCAATTAGAAGAAAACTAGAAAAGTCTTGTTAGAATGTGGCGCTAGTGTAGCTCCGAGAGATTAATGAACCTCAGCAGCCAAAGATAATGAAAACACGTAGAGTCGCGTGCACAGTCAATTTCCAGAGGCAGGCAAGCAAGAGAAGCGCAATCTGCAGTCTGCAAAAGGAAAAGAGAGCAGAGCAGCCAAAGTGAAATTAAAGAGTCGATGAAGGTGAGGATAAGAAAGATACCGAAGAGGATAGGAGTAAAACTTATTCCTTAGGCCATATTCGCAACTCTACGTAATAAAATATTGAGCAGAGCAAGAAGCAATGGAGGAATCTTACCCTAACGAGTTGTTTCATGTCGTCGTAGGAGTCGTCGGAGCCGAGGCTGCCACCCTGCCGAATCGTTTTGATGTGAAAACGCGTCGATTCAAAAACCGTGAGGGAGTCGTAATCGCGAAAACTCGAGTGGCGAATGCAAACGACACGGGAACCGGAAGCAGAGCAGTGAGTCACTTTGATGTCACCGCACTTCCCACAAGGTATAAGATTCAAGTGAGAAAGCAAAGCGGTGCTCACTACCTGTTTGCTACCTGAAGGAGTTCAGCTGCGACTGCTACTCGAACGTGGAGTAAATAGAGAAAGGCAGTAATAGTAACGGAGGCCACGCTGACTCCTGCGAAACTTCAGATAGACTCGACCACGTGTTATCCGATTCGTTATCGCTTGCATTAATTGCAGCGGTTTACTTCCTTGTGTACTGTTATTAAATGGACCATCAGTCTCGAGGATATCGATGTGACAGCAGTGTGATGAACTCCTTAAGACTCAAGTCCACTCTTCACGTGCACATCTACGAGTTCCCTTTCTAGGTGGTGGAAATCGCATTAAAGTATCAGTGTTGTTTGTGTGTGTGTTTGTGAAGCTGGGAGTAGAGATGAAGAAAGGAATAGAGGTGAGAATATAGAGGGTGGCGAAGATCTGTAAAAATTTGAATTGTTAATTGGAGCAGACTCAGGCAATCGATACGACCTTTAAGAAAACAGGATGCTCCCACGGAGGAAATCAGGCCAGACGAAATGAGTCGTGGAGATGCAAAGTGTGCTAAGACATCACAACTCATTCCTATTCCTTCGGGCGTCTTGAGTCTCTTGGGAATTTAATAAAGCGCCTTCCGAGCGGCTACGCATCTCATTCACGCGGCATCTCCATATTCCGTTCAATTTTCAAGAGAGATAAATTACTCTGGTCCATTCATTCCCAAGTGCAAGATCTTTTATCACCAGTGGGACTCCGCTTATTTTCGACTTGTTACTTTCTATCCAGAACAGAGCTTACTGACGTGTCCAATTTTATTCGCTATAATTGACACAGTTGTCAAATTAAGTGATACACAAATGATGTACAGCTACTGCCATGTAAACACGAGGATTGAGCTGTGCGTGTCTTAGAATGTAAATATAAAATATAAATAAAAGCAGAGTTGAGGTGGGAAGGAAAAACGATGATTAAGAGTTACCGGGTTATCAGAAATTTCTATCTGTGTCAGATTGTCGCATTCGTTTCCTTCGAGTACAAGATGCATAGAGTCAGATCTTAATGAACATCTAGTCGCGTGTTTCCGTAAAAGCGAGACAAGCGTGGACCTAGTAATGAATGAACGGGCCAGTGTCAATGGAGCTACAGTTCATTCATGACAATTCCCAACAGGGGAGGACATTGCTGACAAGGACGCTGGCAAAAGAGCCCTGACGGTTGTCAAGTAGGTTGGACCAGTGCAGAGCAGCTACGTCCAGATCCTGGGCTAGAATAAATCCTTGTATAAGAGATGACTCTCGTTTTACTTACATCTTCGAAATTTTTCCTGGCGTCGAGTATGTAGCTTTTCTCGTTGACGCGCTCGGGCCCGCCGGCAGCCAGGGCCATTGTTCCAGGATTTGTCGCTTCCCGCAGGATGACCGAGAGTCACCAGGCGAAAGAGAAGAGACAAGAGAAAGAGGATGAACCGGAAGGAAAGTGTTTGAAACCGAAGAGGAAGAGCGAGGAGTATCGACAGGTCCGCAAAGTACGACCGTGTCGTAACGTTTAACTTGATCTAACTTATACTGTGCCAGAGAAACGGACGAAATGAGGTTTATTGATTGCACGGCGTGAGTATATCTATACATCGAGTGGGGAATGGCATCGCGACGCGACCTCTGTAGTACGTCGTTCCCCTGGTCTCCGCACCACTCCGCGCTCTTGCTCTTTCTCGCTCTGCGCAGGTCTTTGTTAAGCTTCCTTCCCAAGTAGAACAGGAACGATTGGTTTCCTGGTGTTCCAAGAGAATCACACTCTAGAACTGGTTCTGCTCGGTGTACTATTTCACACGACGCGATAAACTCGATGAAGGTCTGCCTTCAGCGATATGACGGCCGGAGTGCGTGGACATCGGCCTCCGGAATATTGAAGAAATTCGATGATGCGTGGGCTACCAGGTCGAATAGAATTTTTGACCTAACCATTAGTCCACTGCACGCTACCTTTGACTATTTAAAACTGCCATGGAAAGATTTTATCACGTAAAATGCTTTGTTGTTACGTTTTCGTGATTTGTATAACTATTTCATGTATACAGAGTCTAGTTAAAATGTTTTATAAAAATGTATTTCTCTTTGGAATATATATGATTTTACCTGTTAAGCTTTAAGAGTAGCGTCCATTTCTTCGTCCTGGACCACATAAGATACTAACGAGAGATTGCGAGTATCAACCCCTAGTAGTGGTAGCAACTTTCCTCTTGATACAATAGTCGTATCCTCACTTCCTCTAATCCATGGAAATTCTCGGCATTTTCTGTTTTCCTTTAATGCCACGTGAGTAGCTTGACGAACTCTCGCTACAACTTTAAATGTTGCGTCGGTGGGAATTGGCTTTAAATACGTATGGCAAGTCGACAATTTAAGGCAAAAAGCACGCAAAGCCTCTTCTGTTTGCAAAAAGTAAGGATCATCGCTACAATGGAAGTTTAATTTGATTTGTTAATTTTACAAAGAGTTTATTTTTATTTATTTGTCACTCACTTGAGTCTTTTGCCAGCTGGAGGTTGGAAACCAAAAATGAACTTCTCGATTGGTTTTTCGTTAACATCGGAAATTACGAGAGTCACGGATTTCACGTTATCTTCTCCAGTCGTGAGAGCTTCGTTAATTCCAATTAATACGTTTTTTAAATACGCTTTGACGTCTGGGTGAGTTATCATTTGCACTTCCGTCCCGTATACTTTTGATTTTTTGAATACGGTTTCTGGATAGAGTTTACGGTAAAACAAAATGTTGTGGAATGCAACCTCAAGAAATTCCATGTATATATCCATGGCGACTATGAAAGAATAATTATTATTACGATGAGAACGCTGTTAAATCTTAAAATACAGTTTTTTCATTCTTGTCAAGTAGCAACAGTTTTCGAGAAGATGGCGTCACGTGTATTGTCCGGGGAGGTGCTGCCCCCTTAAGCGGAAATTTTGTGAACTATATTCATTATACCATTAGTAATTTCAAAATTCGTACCTACTGTATCCTGCGACATTTCAGACAACTGAAATTCACTGTGAATAGAGTTTAAATCCGTCACACAAATTTTACCAACCGAAACTCACAAAAATATGAAACGTCAAACCGTCGAGATAATGCAACTGAAATTGGTCACATGTATTTAATTCGAAATCTTAAACGCTCTTCAATGTCTTGTGATTTAGAACGTTCAAAGAACCTCTGCAGTAATGACTATTTCGAGAATCCAAAAACTTAGCTCTATACTTCCGTAAACTCTTTATTTTCTCTTTTTGCAACTTCGTACGTGTCGCTAACCGAAGCGCAATGCGCGCCTCAAGACACGCGAGCAAGATATTGCATATGGCGCATTCGGCCGCTGCCCGTTCCACAGTGTGGTTGTACGATCGCTGATGTGTATTTGATAAGCACTGAGCAAAGTAATGTCGAGTCCCTCGACTTTTGCGTTCTGTACGTGACAACAACTCGACATTCAGAGAAGATTAATTAATTATCGGCGAAGGCATTGCAGCGTAGCCACAGACAGCGGCTAGCCGAGTAACCTCACGAGATATTTTAACAGCACTGTATTATCCACGTAAGTAGCACCAACTCGATTTTTCTTATTTCACGTAGACATTTTTCCTGTTAACTCTTGGATATGAGCGATGTGTTTTCTTAAATGCACTGATGGATCGTAAACTCATAAATATTCTTAAGAATCTGCCAATCTACCTTCTACTACTTACTACTGTACATCGCGACGCGTGAAACTTCGATTTCTAATGGCGCGAAAAAGATTCAACCGACAATCGAATGTTTTCAAATTTCTTCTCTTTGTCTATCTGTAACTGCGATTCCGTTTCATTGAAGTGGATTAATGTTAGGATTGCTGAATTCTTATTAGGATGCGGCATTCCGATTTGGAGAGAAATTGCCGTTGGATGTTATTTTTTAAAAAGTGTGTCTTCTCGAAAAAGAGATAGTTTTTCGGTACCTTCTCAGGTGCACCGCAACGAATTTATTGCAAGTACCTTTAGTTTCGTGAAATTTGTGTGATTCGTGCGACTAACGTCATAGAGCTCGCGATGTAAATCTTGCGACCAGACAAGATTTTTTTTTTTTAGTTGAAAATGGCACCAACCAAGAAGACTGATATGGAGAAACTGGCATGGGCCTGGGTGGACTCTGTTGAACCAGAAGAAATTCAGAGGATCCATTTGGAAACAGCATACAAAATTGGTCTTAAAAATTGCAAAAACTGCAGGTAAATCTATCACAGAATACTTATGGCATTAAAGGTGTGAACCAACATGTAATTGCATGGTATTTGATAAAAAGGATTCATAAATATATAAGAAAATACATTAAATATTAAGTCAAAGAAACAATTTGGATATGAAAGACTATACATCCAGTAACGGTATAGAATATTTTTCTGGTGCTTCTTCCACGAACTGATGCACTCCTCTTTTAGACGTAATTGTCAAAACAATCCCATGTGCTTATCGGGACTTGGAGAGGAACGATATCTAAGAGCACCACCAGTGGAAGCAGGTTCTTTGCAAAGTGTATTGTGCAAACTTCGTGATTTAAAATCCTATGTCGGTCTGAAGAACCTTGGAGCTACTTGCTATGTGAACAGTCTTATCCAAGTTTGGTTTCACAATGAAGACTTGAGGTAGTACATTGCATAGCTCTCTGTGAGACAATTTTACTATTACAAAACCTTCTATGCAGGAGGATAATATACAAATGGAAGATACATGAAGATCCAGAGGAGATAGAGAGAATGACACAGGCCAAGTCAATGGCAATCACTTACAGCCCAGTAACTGCTATTGGACAATTACAATTACTTTTTGCACTAATGCAGTTTGGCAATAAATCATCTGTTGATCCTATCAACCTGGCCATCTCTCTATCTCTCGACACAAGCATCCAGCAGGATGCGCAAGAGTTTTCCAAACTTCTTCTTTGTCACATTGAGAAAAAAATGGAACGAAGTCCAGAACTGAAGGAAGAGCTACAACGTCTGACCCAGGGAAAATACAGTTATGTCAACTGGTATGTCTTTTTTAATCAACTGAAAAAAAAATATATAAAATATAAAAAACTTATGTTATGTACAAAATCCATGGTCACGTATTGCTTTGTCCATTACATCTTTGGCATAGTTGCAAGACCTGTGGTACTGAGCATCTCACATCAACAACATTCTATGAACTGGACTTACTGCTTGTGGGAACCTTGAGAGAGGCCATCCGGTCGTATTTGAATGTGGAACAATTAGCAGGACAGAATCAGTACCACTGTACGACGTGTAACGACAAGAAGGATGCCACCCGTTTCATACGATTGGACTCGCTTCCGGATACCCTTAATATACAGCTATTGCGCTTTATATTTAATCGGTTAGTATGATAATCCACAAAGTTCTTCGTAATCCTAAGGGCAGAATATGCACGGATTTCCAGAAATTGCATTATTTCACAGCGACACTGGACAGAAGAAAAAGTTGAATGCCTGCATCACATTCCCGATGGAGCTGGATATGTCGGAATTCATTAAATGTCCACCTCAGACCCACGTCTACAATCTCATGGGTATCTTGAGCCATAAAGGACAGTCAGCTCATTCTGGTCACTTTGTTGCCAATATTCGTAACTCAGATGGACAGTGGCACGAACTGAGCGACGATAAAGTCAACGAGGTAGACCTCAATCAGCTGGAGGATGGTCTTCATGGTAAACCTCATAACAAACACAAGATTCAGTGTCTTAGGTAACAAACTTCTCTGTACAGGATGATCGACTCTTTTTAGATTTTCAGAAGAACACAAAGAGGACTCGTGTACCCAAGGGATGCATATCATCTACGACGGCCTACATGCTCGTCTACAGAAGACAGACTGCTAACAACTCATTAAAATCAAAGAGGGGCGCGATACTGAAGCGTGAGACTGAATCCCCCACGTCGCCACCGGAGAAGATCATAGCCCGTGACGGGTCGAGATCCTCGAGTTTAGGGGATCTTGGTATCTTCAATGAATTAAATTCACCAGCAACGAGTCAGTCGACCCGATCCTTGTCACCAGCTGAGTCGACGTGCTGTCAGTCGTCAAATGTTAAAGATCCGAATTGTGGAAATAGCGAGAGTCCCAACATGCAAGGTAGCCCAACGGAGAAGAAGAATTTCCACAAGCGAACAAACTTGACACCAAGAGAGAGCCAAAAATCTCAAACAGAAACGGTGGCAGCACTAGCTTCGAAGATGCACAAGTCTGTGATAACCCTCAGTTCAGTAGCTGGACCTTCCGGTATGCAGAACATAGCAACTAACTACGAGAGGATGAACGGTAGTTCACATCAGCACAGTCTTCGAGCTAACGAGTTTTTAGAAGATGTTCGTATTATTGTCGTGAAAATATAATCTGTTTTGTTTCTATGCTTTTAGTCCACATGCACATATATTCTACTTGTCTTATGTTCGCAGATCGAGTTCGAGAAATGGAAAGTGAACGAGACTGTGCGAGACCTCGTCAAGCAGGAGAATGTCAAGCACGAGCTTGTCCTGTTGGCTGAGCAGCAGGAACGAGTAATTGTCCATTTAAAATTGTGACAAACTATAATATAATGAGAATTGTCGGTTAATTCGTGCTAATCTTTTTACTCTTTATTTCAGCAACGAATAGCAGAGGAAGAGAACAAGAAGAGACAGCTCGTTATAGATTTCTACAATATCGTAGAGAATACGTCAAGTCACGAGGAGTATCAATGGTTACCTACGGAATGGCTACACAAGTGGCTCAATCCTTCGGCTGCGAATTCGATCTGCCCTATAGACAATACGCCGATTATGTGTCCTCATGGATTGGTTGATCCTCTCAAGGTGAACAAGGCAAAGTGCGTGCCCCCCAAAGCAGCTAAACTTCTTTTCGACCTTTATCGTGGTGGCCCGAGACTTGACCAGAATTCTCTCTGTACATTTTGCGTGACACGCCGTTGCAAGACAATACGCTTTAAAACAGCCATAGAACAGGATCAGAAGACAATAACTGAATTAATGAGGAATTATAAAGAGTGAGTGTAAAAGTACTTTTGTTATTTGTAATACAATATTGTTACATGTTTCATATTTCGTTTCAGAGAAAAAGGCGGTTTTGTGGTGGGGGCAGAATCATTCAAGTACTGGAAGCGTTTAGCCACTGATAAATTCAATGAGTATATGCAACGGGAGATTGACGAGGAAATAGGGAAGGTATTCGCACATGAACCCGTGGAGGATTCAGCATCGAAGGACGAAGTTACTGAGAAGGAGCAGGAAGACACCATCCTGAACTTTAACGAAGACATTCTCTGCGAGCATGGACTTCTCAAGTCTCCAGATGCCACCAGGAAGATTGTACCGTTAGAGGTTTGGAGTATACTGAAAAAGTATTTTCCTGGTTGTAACGAGTACATACACAGCGTCATGCCCTGCACCATTTGTCTGGTAAGTTGTTCTATTTGGTTTCTCGTTACAAAAAATCCTCCTTTCCTTCTTTCACAAAAAAAGATGTAACGAAATGTCTCGAAAAGTCTCGAATGATTGTTGTCGGTTTTCTGCGATGCTGATCACTCAGAGGGCTACTGTCATTTGTTACGCGCGGAGCACGCGTGTCGATGTAGTTCCTGTAAAATTAACGACGTTTTTGATTTGCAAGTTGTTGGATCCTTGTTGTGCAGGAAAGACAGAAGGCTGCGCAGAAAGCAAAGGAGGGTGACAAAGCCAGAGCAAAGCAGCAGAAAGAAGAACTAATAGACCTGTACTATGGAAAGAATAGAATTGAGATTTTGGACTGTGAGGATCCCACTAGGAAGTATTACATTGTGGAGAAGGGCTTCCTAGATGCGTGGCGTAATTTCATTCGGTGAGTCAAAATAATATTCTCGTAGCAGTGATTACAGCATGACGCATGCAATGCGTTTTTACCGACCGTTGCGACTTCGCGGTCCTTCGACGTTTCGTACGTTGTATTTACCAACCGCGGCTTAAGGTAGCGTTGGATAGTAGTAATAACCACACTCGGCAGTGCTCTGTTAATTTCATGAGTATCCGTCAGTTTTCTGAGCTTGAAGGAAATTCCGGTAGGTGGCAGCACGCAGGAGTGCACCAAATGAACCTGTAGCGTCTCCCGTCTCCATAATTTTGTATCGTTCGTGCAAAACCGTTAATAATGGTCCGATCGATTTAATTTCCTTTGCAAATCCTCTTTACGAGGAAGCCAAAAGGAAAGCAGAAAAGATATAATTTCCAAGTGAACGAATAGAAAGTGTTAGAATTAGTAATAGACGAGGAGTGAGGGTTGTCAAAGGGTAAGTAAGTGTAACACAATGGTAAAGAGCATTACGAAGGTCGTATAGGAAATAAGAACCCTCTATGGGGAAATATCCAGCACGCATTAACGAGCTTTTCCTAATTATAAGAAAAAACTGGTCCCGCGCGATTAAGGCTGGGTTGTTGGTGGCTCAGTGAGGGTGATGCAGGACGATTCGAGAGGTAGCGAGGTTAGGGTACAGGCTAGTCCAGGGCCAGGAAAACTAATTGAAACCGCCTAACGACCCAACGGCAAATGATACATCGATCTCCGAAAAGACCCTGTGTCTTAATACCGTTTCGTCTTATTCCTCGTTGGCCAGGATCCTCCGGCTAAATGCAATTTCCTTCGTTTCAGAAAGTTCACTGGCCTTTCCTTCTGTCGCTTCCCTCTTGTCGCTCCTCCCTATCAGTGAATCCGTTTACAATGCCACACCGACTATACGTGCTACGGAGTGCAAAAGGGTTGCGAGACACTTTTGGATTGACATGTTTAAATTGGGCAGAGTATCTTGGTAATCCTGCCGCGTTAAACTCATGGACATTTGGCTAAACCAGGATCAACTCTTTGCGCGGATCATGTGGCTTGTCATGTCACACGCGCGGCTTTCTATTCTTAAGGGTCGCAATCCCTGAAACGAGCCTCCCCTTCTTTCCCTTCTTTTCCCGTAGCAGGGGTTGTTACAGAGGCAGAGACCGAGATCCCTGCGAGTCAACCGATCCTCGACCCTAAATCATTCTCTTCCTTTACCTGCATTCGCAGCGCATTGGCGCCTCCGTTCGATTCATCTAAATTGGTTCTGAAATTCTCTGCGAGTTGCTTGCGAAAATCTGCACTCGACTATCGCATCCCAGCAATAGAGTCCGTTTCTTTAAAGTAGCTAAACGGTATCTCCCTGATCGTTCTCGGGTGCTGGGTAGAAGGTTGTACCGAGCCTGGGGATTGGGGGTCGATTTATTATCAGGAGATTGTCCCTCCGCTCGAAGGAAAAAGGGTTACGAGTTAAGGGATGCTGGGGACAGTAAACGCGAAAATATTTTTCCACTGGCTATTGTCCCAAGCGTTCTTTATAGCGTCAATAATTAATTTGCCAGAAGGCGATCAAGGGCAGCGACCCTTCTGGGTGAAGAGATGAAGGAAGAGATGATGATACTGTAAATCTCTTCTGCTCAGTGTCTGGATGGAAAAGAAAATAATTTGCGCCTCCCGAAGTATCGGCCTCCCCCTAATCAATTAAAGTCTATCCGATTCATGCTGTCCTTCGGAAGGATAACGTCCTGGAGGACATTGAGACTTCACTCTTGGAAGCTGAGGCGTCTCTCGGATGCTGCGGACGCTGGGACTAACGTGAAGGTGGCCGTAGCGCAGCACGCTGGAAAACAAATGGTGGCCGGGATTGCAATTTGTCTGAGCCGGCTTCAAAGTCCTCCCCAATCTGTCAACGTCGCTCCGATGGATTTTCGAAAGGATTAGGCATTTGCATAGACGATCGCTCAACTCGTCTTCGCTCCGTGCCGCACTTTTTAAGACGCCCCTCGGCAGCCTGGACCAGCATTCGCGCAGCCATTAGAATAATTTCTGTATCGAATTCCATTTAGCTGGCAAATCGAATTAGAGACGATGATAACCCAATTGACAGAGAGGAGATGCGAGACATTGCTAAAGAAAGAGAGAGAGAGGGAGAAACCCAGAGAGACGATTTCGCGGCTTCAGACTCCCAAGGTAAATAATTATTAATGACAAGCGGACCGAAAATATGACTCGGGTCGTGTTGACATGGCATTGTACGCCGAGAGACAATGGTTGGCGGTAGACGCGTGTGCCAAAAGGCGAAGGGCTCCATAATTAATAACTTGGAATTGATTAAGGTGTCAGATAAGTCTATAGAGAGCCGGCGCGAAGGGGTGCCTGGCTTTTGGTGGGTAGAGGTGGCTCGCGCCACGTTACGATATGATTAATAATTTTGAGATAACGCCCCGGGCCAGGGTAACCTCCCTTCGTCTCTTTCATCTCACCTCTCCTGCTACGTCCTGGCCCCACTTACAGTTTCCTAAATGACTAATTATTCTCATGGACCACTCGTAATCCTTCCAGCCATTTCGCTGTCCCATCCTCGTACTGACTGACCATCCAGACCTGGCATCTCCCATCGGAGATGATCTTGCACCTTGATGAGCTCATCCAGTCCCTTCTGTGTCCTCCGCGCCGACTCGCCTGCAGGATACATCCCTTACTTACTTACTTACACAAACCTACCCTTATTCCCTGGCACGGTATGTGTTGTACAGAGTTGACAGCACAGTAGACATTTTCCAGGAAGCATAGATCTTTCGCAGCAACTTAGCGTGGAGATTTCCAAGTATTTTGCGTACATTTGGGTGGCTTGGGTTGCAGGGGTAGTTTGTAGGAGATAGCGGCGGTAAGGGGATGTGGAAGTCTAACGTACGCGCGAGAGTGAGAGAGAATAAGAGAGAACAGTGCGGGTGGAACGAAGGAGAGGATACGCGGAAGGCAAATAATAAATCATTCTCGGAAACGTGCTGCGGGGGGTCGTGCATCGACTCGCGAAATCCAACTACCCTTAAATAAGTTGATTCATTGCAGGAGCTCCCGTACTCGCCAGGGTAAAACTGGCAACCCCCTGGCAAAGTCGCTTGTTGATATTTTGCTAATTCTCATGCTGTTATTCTTATAGGGGTTGAGTCTGCCTCCACTTCATCCCTCCGCTAATACTTATATAGGTAGACAATTCGTGTATCGAATTATTTTGTTCCATCTAATCCGATCCTGGAACAATTAAAGGGAACATCCCGCTGATTACTGCAGTGACTGACCAATACGATCATAGTGATTCTGGATGATCGAGCTCCTCAAAAATCCGCAGCCGCTATGGACATTGAATGTCATGTATCTTGCGAATGATCAGGCACAGCATGGGAGACTAGAGAGTGGAAATAGTCGAAAGTGGTTCAGAAATGGTAGAGACAAGAAAGAGACACGTAGAGGAATGGAGTAGCCTGCGCGTTCGGATCTTCTCCCAAGGAATTCTTCCTTTGGATTCAGGATATATCCCCCTCCTTTCCTTTCCCGGGGGCGGCCAGTGTCTCGGGGGCGGTCATATATCATCCACCCCTGGGGGTGGACGAGGGTGCCTAGGTGGTAGCTGGAGGCTGAGGCAAAAAATCTTGCCAAGCAAAACTATCATCAGTGCTCGGCAAAGCGAGCTGAACGAGCTTCTCTCTCTTTCTCTCTCTCTCTCTCTCTCTCTCTCTCTCTCTCTTCCTCCCTCTCTCCCTCCTTCGCAGTTCCTCACCCTTGCTTCGCCTCTCTCCAAGGGGAATTCGCGAACGCAGAAGATTGGCGAAAATGGTCCAGAGAGAACGCGTGGCTGGAACATCTGAAACTAGCATAACGGGTGTCCCTAGTAAATTCCCTAGACTTCTAGTTCTTTATCGAGTATCGAGTTGCGCGATTGCTAATTGCCCTTGTAGCTGATGATCCCCTCGTCCCTCCAGCCTCTCTCCTGCGACGAGTGGACGATTGCTCAAGCAACTGCGTCGATTTCGCGATCGCGCGACGTTACACCACGCCGTCGCGCGCAATGTAAATACATGAGGGCGACCGAGCATGGCGACAGGTCGTTTTTCGTGAGTATTCACCGAGCGACGGTCACGCCCGACGCGCACCGGCCTACGCCTTTTCCTCCGGGCGATCGGTTTCGAAAAATCAAGCAAAAACCGCTGGCCGAACGGAGGAGAGTGGCGCGACGCCGACGTCCACCGGCGTCCACCGGCGTCCATCGGCGCAGTCCGATCGGGTGGGGAATCGCACGCTTATCCCTTCGCCGCCAGGATCAGCATTCGATCTCAACCACGATCATCGTGTCTATCACGATGCAGATGTGCGGATAGCAACGGCGCAAAGATCATCGCGGTTTCATTCAACCGATCGCGATTTTTCTTCTCTTGCCAGGCTACAAGCGGCTGCCGCGGCAACTCCTTTCCTAGGGATATTCATCCGGCTAGGGACGGACTTTTTCTCCAGGTATTATTTGTTTAAAGCTCTGCTTCTCTGAAAAAACAATACAGCCATGATCTTAGTCATTCCTCCTCCTGCTTGTTCTCTCTCTCTCTCTCTCTCTCTCTCTCTCTCTCTCTCGGCCGAGTGGCTTCGGCTGCCGCTGCTTCTCTCCTCCTTGGGCACGAGGACGAAAGATTCACGACTGGCAGCAGCAGTCCTTTTGACCGGTAGTCCGGCAGGATGTCGATTATCGACGGTTTTTGCTGCGATTTGCTTTTTCTTCTGGGCGCATAATTAGCTTTCGTTATTCTAGTGCGCACCGCCTGCTTCCGCCCGCTGACAACCAGACTGGACCTCACGTGCTTTTATCTTTACCTCCTTATCTGGACTTACTCTTTGAGTCGGTGCATCGCGTAAGAATCCTCCGATCCACCCAAGGGCATCTCGTAGAAGTGCAACGCGTGCATCAGGTGCATCAGGTGCATCAGGTGCAGCATCTCCTAGACTCCTTGAATGCTCATCTGGACAACGTAGGCTGCCTGCCGAGTTACTCGTGTGATTCGTGGAATCCGATTAGGCAGGTTCATTCACTTTTCTCCCAAGAGTCCACCTAGTTTCGATGTACCGTGGTACAGGGATGCTGCCTGCCCGACGCCCAATTTTTCTATATCTCTTTTTTTTCGAGTCATCTTTTTTCCCTTGCTTATGTTTTTTCTTCCTGTTTTCTCCGCGTTACTCTCGCTCTGTTATTCAGTGAGTCAGTCCGATCTTAGCCCTGAAGTCTTCTATGCTACTGGACCTTTCTCTCCTTCTCTCTCTCTCTCTCTCTGGTACTCGCTTCCTCGCTCACTCGCTCACTCGCTCACTCGCTCACTCGCTCTGCTCCACTGTCCTCGCACCTCTCGGCTGCTTTTCGGATTCTTTTTTCCTCTTTATTTCTTTCTCGTTTCTTTTTTTTTTTCGCAGCTACCGAGCCTTTTTACCGCGGACACGTAGCCTCGCGTAATGACTACGGCAACGCTCGAATGCTCCTGCCCATACAACCTATAGGCTACGGCCGGGCATCGAAAGTTTCCTTTTATCTTGTTTCGCCTTGACAATCATCCCGTCCAGATGCATATTACACGCGGCCTCATCCTCTCGATACAAGATTCTGCCTTCTCGCCTCTTCTCACCTTCAGAGGCTGCTGCTGCTCTGGTCCTCTCGCAGCTTCCCTCGGGAGACGAAGCAGCGGGACACGCGTGAGCGAGGATAAATGCACGTACGTGCGCCCGAAGATGCTGGTCCACGCAGCAGGCAATAGGTGGACATTTTTTGAGGGTCTACAGTCTTCGATTGTCATGCGGGGGCTGATTAGCGTATAGGTGGACGAACGAGGGATGGAAGTCTTGAGGGCGTTTAGTCAAATAGGAATGTGGGTGGCGATGGTGGCGGTGACGGTGGCGGTGGCGGGAAACGTTAAATCAAGGGCCAGCCACTCGTTTCCCTCGGCGCGTCCTCGCAGGAAGACAAATGTCACGCGAGGAAGGGTCCTCTGTCCCTCTCTCTCTCTCTCTCTCTCTATCTCTATACATCTATCTCTCCCACTCTGTTGCTCGCCACGTAGATGCATGGTCTACGCCAGTAAATCAAGCTGGGTGATATTAAAAGGCCGCTTATACGCGAAAACATAAGATTTATTTCTGGAAACGGGACGCGCCGGCGGAGTTGCCGAGGCTACACAGGCCGCATACACAGACTGCAGAGCCGCAGCCAGGATGGGCGAAGCGACCCGAGGAACCCGGCAAAGGGATGGAAGGACTGAATGGTCTTCTGCTGGGAAAGGTGGGGCAGGAGGAGACAGAAACAGGGTCGTAGGGCGCGTGGCCAGCGTTTGCCCAGAGAGAGAGAGAGAGAGAGAGAGAGAGAATGCCAGGAAATCCCTCGTAGCTCAAATAATCGTGTCGCTCGTAGAAAGTGGTCTGTTCGAGGTAATATCGAATCGCGGAAAAAGATCGAGGGGTCAAAATATATTAGCCCTCTTGGTCTCCCTCTCCTCTCTCTCTCTCTCTCTCTCTCCTGCATGCTCTGCCTGATTCTGCATGAAGTGATGGATGTGGAGCAGCAGCACGTTTTTCCAGCCAAGGCGCAAAGATCGCTGGCGCGCGAGCAGCGCCGCGGTTGATTAAGGCCCATGAGGGCTGTCACCGGGATCGCTCGTGCATAGAACAGGATATTATGTCCCAGCTTCGGATAATAAGATTCCAACCGCAATGGCTCGGCTGCTCTTTCTTTCTCTTTCGTCGGGCCTCTCGACACCCAACGCGCAAGTCGGCGCTGTGCGTCGCCTGCAGTCTTTGCAATGTTGGCGATCCGTGCGATCCGTGCAACAGGATTGGCTCTGTGAATTCAAAATCGGCCGTTCAATTTTGCTTTCCACTCATCTTTCCGATTCCTCAGGGGATGATTCCTTCGGCACGACGCGCGTCCATCCTGCGGCGTCCTGGAATCGCAGCTCGGAGTCGGCGGGACAAGCGGGAAACTCGGAGCTTCGAAATTCCCATTCTCCGGCGCGCTCGAGCGAAGAGAGAGCATGTTTTCCCACATCTCCGTATCTCGGGGGAGCAATATCGTTCGGGGGTGGAAAAATTCCGCGACAGAAGTTAAACAAAGCGACAGGGAAAAAACGTAAAGCGCGACGCAACCGTCGGGCTGCTTCCCAGGACCAGGACCAGGACGAGGAGAAGGACGAGGATGAGAAGGAGAACGGAGAGGGTGTTGTGTAGACAGTATCTCGCACGGTTTCCGGCCTAGTAGTAGGTAGGTCACTAAGGGGTGGCTAAGGGGTGACAATGGAGGGCTCCACTACCGCACGTAATAAGGGGATGAACGGTGACCACCCCTCTGGCCTTCTCTCTGTACGTCTGTTTGAACAAGCCTCATAATTAATACGCATTCGCTTTTACGCCGTTCGCCAAAGGACTCCGAGTAACGAGGGTGCAGGATGAACAATTGGCCCAATAGCCAATAGCTACCCTGGCAGGAGTAGCTCTTCTCTCATTTATATTTTTACATGATAGCTTGTTTCCTTCCCCCTTGGTTCTCCCTCCAAGTCCTCCTCGGGTTGGCAAGCGCAGATGGACCAGGACCTTTACCTGGATGCTGGGTAGGTTGCGCCAGTGGCTGGGGGACGCGCAGGAGATATCTGTCTTTAAGGACATTATCTGGATTCTCGCGGCGAAGGGGGTCGCAAAAACCGTCCGCCCCCTCGTAGTATGTGAAAAATTATGCACAACCCCAATCCCTCCAGCAGAGCTGGGAGCACCCTCACTCACCCTCACTCACCCTCTTCTCTCTCTCTCTCTCTCTCTCTCTCTCTTTCTCTGCCACTCCGTCTCTCTGTCCTCTGACACCGTCGAAATTCACCCCCAGAAAATTCCCCAAGGATCGGTGCCTTCCGCGACGTCCCTGACCCGCGGCTCTGCATTATTCCCAACGATTAAGAGCCACGACAACTTCCTCTCGAGACACCGACCACATCTCGATTCTTCCTACGTGCACCCTGATCGCTCGATCGACTCGGGATTAGAATCATCTTGTTCCCGAGGGACGGGAAACTGGCTCCCTTTTTATTATACTGGAGGCCTATCGCGCGCTCTCGCCGGACCTGTTTTCATGAACGATCAAAAAATTATTCCATATCTCTACATTTCCAAAGCAGTCGCAATCTGTCTAATTGACTGCATGCCGCGAACTCGCACGTCAAGCAGCAAATCACACGCCGCATCGAATGACGACAGCGAGAACCAATCGGCACCGCGGCAACGCAGTCACATGTATTTTACACCAGAGAAAGATCTCGTGACGTGGTAAACCAATGAATACGCGTTCCGCTATCAGTCCGCGTTTTCTTACGTGGGGGTGGCTATGCTGACGTATGAGTTACTTTTAGTAGAATCTTTGAACTTTTAGCAAAGATGCTGTACGAGAGAGCGGCAGCATCTCCTGGACCGACTGCCCTTTATTGACTCATTGGTTAATACTTCTGTTTGACAGATTCGTGGAAAATCATCCTAGGCCACCACCGAAATCCATCAACAATGGGATTCTGCTGTGCGAGAGCCACAAGGGCTTCGTCTACCAGCCTTCGGCCTACAGCGACATGTAAGTGCAGTAAGAAGTGTCGGATTCGTCATTAGAGCAAATGATATCGTTCGGGAGGGTCGAGGTTGCAGAGTGCATTGTAAAGCGAAGGCGCCTCCTGACCTCCAGGCACCGCTTTCATCTGGCACGCATCCCCTGATTCTCCAGCCCCATGGAATTGAAGGAGGCAGGGTAGGAAAGTAGGCAGACGGTTCCTGCGTGATGGATACGCCAAAATGTCAGGCACACGCCCCGGGCCACTGGCTTCCAACCCCCTGACCATTATGCTAAGCCATTGTCCACTATCTGGCTAAGATAGCGGCGGCTTAAGTCACCCCGCTTCTCCGGGGAGACACTGTTAAAAAATCACTTTTCTCCGCGAGACCCTTTAACGCGAGCAAATTCATCCCTCCCACCCCTATTCAAGAATCGACAAGATTTCCCACCCTCGCGCACTGCCGTTCCCACTTGCCATCTCTTGCCAGTGGTGCAGCCCTTTTCTTTTTGACTTTTGCTTTTGCTTTTCCATTATCTTTTTGTTCGTCTGATCAAAGAATGTCCGATTCCAGTGGCCGATTTTCATCTCGCTGCCAACACTCGGCTGTCCTCGGGTCATTATTCGGCCGTTAGGCAAAACAGATTGGACGTCGCGACGCGAGACGAAGCGTTTTCGCGTTTGGGACTTTTTGTCGACATTGTAAAATTCAAATTAGATCGGCGCGGCATATTGCGTTGAATGGAAATTAATACCGCGCAACTAATTATGCTCGAGTGACTTGATGCTTGCACTTTGAGCCGCCATTGACACACGAGTGTCGAAGGGCAGTTGTGTGTTGCGAGGCGGAGGATGGTCCACGAGGACTGGAGATTTTGGAAATTTAAAAGTCGCCAGTCTAACATGGCCGTTCGGCCCGTGGCCCGACAAGCTGGCCCCGCAAAAAGTCCTGGCGCTCCTGGCGCCCGCAAGAAATTTCTAATTTGCGGTATAATTAAGGGAGGTCGAGCAAAAAGCTCGCTGAATTTCAATGGGGAAGGGGTGGGAAATCGCGAATTCCTCCCGAGAGTCTAGAGTCTACAGAGACCAACCACTTTATCCCTTTATTCCTAGGATCCTTAATTTAATAGAGAAACATTTGATTCTCAGGTATTCCATCGTCACCGAGGACGAGTGGTGGAAGCTCAAGCAGTCCTACGAGCTGGACCACGAGGTGATCATCCGGAGGATCAACGAGAACCTGGAAGTGGAGCCCAGTGAGTAGATCCATCGTAACATCTCTTCGACGGCGCATATCATCAGGAATGCAGCAGAAGGACATGCTGGCCGTGTTGAAAAAAAGGCGTCGGGACGCTGGTGTTTTGCCACCGGATGGTCGCCCTGCTAAAGAAAAGCATGAAAAATTCGTAATGGGAGCGTGGAGCGATTAGAGCGGCTGGTATTATTCAAATCGTGGCTGCTGGTACCGGAGGAATGAATTCCGAGGAAGTGCGTGCATTAAGACACACGAAGCGTCATTAGGCGTCATTAAAAAATAAAAGGAAAAAACTAGCCAGAGAAGCGAAGCAGAGGGAGAAGGCAACGGCGTAACGGCGTGTGTGTGCGTTTGAAGATGGCGTTTAGAAAATTCGGTAGCGCTGCAACAGTGGAGAGGAGGGGGGGGGGGGAGGGCGAGGAGAGAGAGAGACAGAGAGAGAGCGTACGCGATGGAAAGTGATTGCCAGAAATTTTCTCGTGGATTAACATAAGAGGGCCGGTGAGCCGAGGACGGAAGTTGCAGCAACAGCGGGGGATTCGGTGATTAACATATCAATTTAACGGCGACACGCCTGGCCGGCCTATTAATGACTTTGTCTCTCTATTCCACGAGACGTTTTCGATCTTATCGGCAATTAATTCCTCGAGCACTTGGAGTGTCATTATGTAAATGATTCGGCGACCGATCCGGCCTCAATCTTTCCCTCGGCGTCCCAGCTCTTGATATCGTTATACATTATACCCGGCGTGTCCTGCACCCTCGCGTGAACTTTGAACCCTTGCACTGTGTTGGTTATCCTACCGTAGAATCGAGCGAGCGTGCGTTGTTCTGGACATGGGCTTATTCACGTAGTGGAGAAAACCGCCAGGCGCATACTAAGTGACTCGATCTGCCGATGCTAATAGTCTGTAGCTAGTAGCCAGTAATTAGTAGCTAGAATTGTTTCTGCACGTGGAAGTAAGCGATACTTGATATACACAGGGTAACCGGCAATGCTGTCCCATCCTCTCGAGAGAATAATGTCAGAAGACATTAGCCCCTGATTTACATAAATCCCCAGCACCCCCCAAAGCGTCTCATTATAATTAAGAAGTATCCCGAAAATTAACCGACAGAAAAACGACCTGCTTTCATCCCTCGCTCGCAGGGTGGATACGCACCCGCATACAGTCACCCCCCAAATGGAACTTTGTTATTTCTCTTTCGCCTCCTTGCGCCCCTCGCGGGATGCAGGTGCGTCTGCAATTAGATTCCACGTATCCTGCTGATCCTGCGCGACTGCATCCTGGGACACGCGTTTACACGAGTGCGCGTGTCCAGCGGCGAATGGCGTTGGCGGCCGTGAATCTCGTGTCCTCTGTAAGGACCATCCTCTAAACATCCCATTGTCTTGTCCGTCTCTTGGTCCTGGATTTTTTGCGACATTTGTCAAGGCAGCGTTCGACTATCGCTAACTGCGGGCGCCGAGTCATTTGAATTGCAAAGTTCTCATCCTCGTCCTCATCCTCGTCCTCATCCTCCTCCACGTCCGCCACCGACAGCAACAGCAGCAGCAGCATCCCTTCTCTCGAAGCAAATCCTGATCGTACCCCGTGCTATCCTGGTGCACCTACTCACGTCCACGCGCTCCAGAGTAATGTGTCCAGGAGACCCGTGCCAGATGAAGACGTCTCAGTCTTGGCTCCGCCTGGGAATTAGACATTCAGAGATGTAGATAAGCCAAGTTTCATTTTTCTCTCGAGATTTTCTGGCTTTTTGAATTCTCCAGGCGCCGAGCGATGTTCGCCAGACTGTACTGAGAGGCACGGGGTGTGTGCGATGGCAACGGGTTAGAAAGTACATGTGATGGGGAGGGGGGGGGGGGTTCCAGTCCTGCAGGAGGGAGGGAGATGGCCAGAGTTGAATTGTAGGAGAGACACGAGAGGTCCAGAGCAAACAGACAATTTAGCTTATTTTAAGGGCAACCCGTCCTCTCTCTCTCTCTCTCTCTCTCTCTCTTTGCCTTTCCTCCCGCTTTCGTCTGCCTCTTCTCCGAGGGGTGGGACAAAAAATCGGGGGTTGCTTTTGGTGACTGATACGGCCCTGCCTAACGAGCCCGGACCTCTGCCCGTTCTACTCTCGAAGCTTAGAGGGTGGTCCTTGCAGCCCGGAGCACATTAGGTCCCGTCCGTGCTCGTATCAATCACTACCTTCTCCGCTCCTCTCCTCTCCTCTCTCTTCCTTTCCTAAGCGGCCCTCCCACTCTCTCTCTCTCTCTCTCTCTCTCTCGGCTAGTCTCTTTTCCTGTGTTCGTCCTTTTCTTTCGCTTGTCGATTTTCCATGAAAATCATTCCCTCTTGCCAGCCAGTACACAGTATACAATTTTCCTACGAGCCACCTTCGCATCTTGTGGCATCGCGACGCTTCGTGCATTAATAACGTTTAGCGACGCTCCAAGCGTCCTGCTACAAATCAACCGGACAATCCTCCTCGTCGCTACTAGTCACCGGTAGCCGCACTCCGCGTCTAGTATTGTCCTGCCAGTATTATTCCAGTGGCCGTGTATCACAAAACAAGGCTGCGCCGCGACGCTACACTAGCGCCGGGATTAATATTCGGACGGCGTTTAGATTTAGAACTCGAATTTGCAGATTAGTTTGCAAGGGTGGTGGGTCGGGCCGGGCGGGGTACGGTCGTGGTGTGGACTCTTGCTTTTCCTTCCAGCCTCAGATTTCCTATCCTGGAATAGGTTCGGGGGTCAAATCGGGTCAGAGCTTTCTTCTCTCTCTCTCTCTCTCTCTCTCTCTCCTGGCATGGGTCAAGCCCAGAGGGATATTTGTTAAGCGACAAGTGTGCCAGACACGTCTTAATATATGCATTTCTCTGGACCAAGGATAACTTTGCAGGGAAGGTGGTGGTGTGGCGGTTGATAGGTTAACCCCCTATCGACGCACTATGAGAATTCTCGTTAGGGCTCCAAGGGTTCTAACTTGCCACACAGAGATAAATGGATAATGTTTCTAGTAGAGGGTGGTTGTCGAAAAGAATAAAAAAAAAAAGAAACGTTGGAATCGAGATGCTCGAGTGGGGACAATTTCGCAGGAGCAAATTAGCGGCTCCTCTCTGGCTCGACCCTCCTTGGGTCCTTCTCTTATCCTGCAGGAGATCCTACTCGTCCCTTGCGCCACAGGGGGTGGCTTTCCTACGGGATTAAATGGAGCGCCTAGATGACCGATGCTCGGCTCCAGGGGGTGCCACGCCGAAAACAAGATAAAACAGGGATAAAGCTCTCGCTTAGCCACCGTCCTGGACCACTTTCTATCTTCTCTCACTTTGCCAAAACGTTTCTTCTTTCGATCCTTTTGACTTTGTCACGTTTACTCGCGCGAATCTCATCCTTCTTGCTGCTCCGTCGTTGCTCCTGTTGCTGGACCATTTTACTACTCGTTTTGCGTATTTGCTGCTTCTTGATTAAGCGACTCCGAGACTTCCGTCTCGCGTAAGCGGATTAACCACTCGACTTTGTTGTGGTCCTCGAAGACGTTCGTTAGCGAAATCGTCGACAGCGGCGTTTTCGAGCTGATCTTCCGTTTCTTCGACAACAAAGAGCGTTTGGCAGTCGTTTATAGCCCAAAGAGGGTTGCTAACCACATCTCAGAACAGCTCGGCAGGTTGCGTTATGTCGCTGAAAGGAAGTGGCAGGGTGAATCCGGAGGACGAGGGTGGAAAGACGTTTGGCTGTTGTAAGGGTGGCTGGGCTCGGTAAAAGGGTGAAACTAGTGGCGCAAGTCGTTCCCTATAACTTGTGGGGGTTGCTCGCGATACGGGCGCATCTATGCATGCATGTCCATCGAGAGATCAGAGAGATGGAAGAGATGGCTCAGGGATGGACCAGGCAGAGGGACGAAGAGAGAAGCACACCACCCCATTAATCTTTCATTCACGGGGTGACTCCGAAGTTATGAATGAAACTGGCGACCCTTTTAATATAATATATTTCGCCACCCTTACTAACGCGGTTTCGATTTTGATCGAAGACTTTGGCTTCGACACGAGCGCGCACGTGTTACGGCCTTTTTTCATCTTGTCCTTAATTTCCTATTTCCCTCATTTTACTTGGCCACTTTACACCACCTCCCCTCGGTCAGCCAGTCTTCGACCGGACATGTGTCAAGTCGGAAGTATCGGTTAATCATCGGTAATCAACCCTTTACCCTACTGGAAGTCGCAGCATCTTCCCAAGGCGTCCGATCATCTCGGCAGACAATTCCTGTAGGATTGCCTCGTCGTCACGAGGTCATTTTTTGTCTCTTGGACGAGACTATCTTTTTTCCTTCGTTTTATCTCCCCCCGTAACTCTTCGGAGGTCACTAGAAACTCGCGACACGGCTGAATTTATCTATTCCGTTTCCAGGTTCGTCATTGTTGCGTTTCTCCATGATTTTTGATCGATAGTCCTTAAGTACTCTGGAATTCTATGAAAATCATTAAGAGAACGCGGGATGCAATCAGGACCAGAGTGGAATACAGACGCACGTTGAAATAGATCGAATAGATCCTCTCTAGGTGAGCCATCCCCCCCCCCCCCCCCCTCTCTTCTATCCGCAACCTCTACAAGGAAGTAGCCTCCTGCCACACCCGGCAAAGTTCTCGCGGCGAAGAAACTTTTTGCCAGGCTCGCTATTTTATGGCTTGACTGCCCTCGGATGGCACTTTAGGGAAATACACGGGGAATACTCTGAAGAGCCTATTGTGTATTATTCGCCAATAAACCGGGTCGCTCCGGTTCTGTGTTTGCACTGCAGAGGGAAGCTGCTTGTTTATTCGAGTCTGCCCATCTACTCACCCCACTCACCCCATTCGCCCCATTCGCTCCATTCGCTCCATTCGTATCGCATTCGTACCGCATTCCGTTCTACATTTCCTGACATAACACTTCTCTCCATTCTATCACACTCATTCGAGAACAACCCTGGTCCCCGTCCGCCCTCCACCGAGTCTAGACTCGTTCATTGAAATTGACTTTGCTCGTCGACATGCGAACAGCCTTAATAACTCGTTAGGAATTTCCTCTGGCAAGCGCAACCGCCGAGAGGCAAGTGTCTTCAGGGTGATTCGATTAAAGGGGTTGAAACGGTGTTATTGCCGGTGCCGACGGTGGCGCTAGTGGTGGTGGCTCGTAAACGAGAAGGGATCGTTTTCGAGTAGCTAAGTCGGGTGCCGATCGGCGTCTCATCCCTCATTAGCTTAGATTTCTCGTATTTTAGAGTTTCCGATATCAGGCTCCCCCATTTCCGGCAGTTGAGTCTAGCGGGTATTCCTATCGGATGATATCGCACCGCTAGTAATTAGGAATCCAAGGGCGGCGGTGGACACTCGAATTCATCGTAGGGGTGAGTACACCTCCTAGCGGTTCCTCCCTCAGCCCCCGGCAGGACCCTCGGGCACCCCTCGGGCACCCCTCGAGCGCCCACTCACCCTTGGAAAACTGTCTGAACATGACGTAACACTCCCACAGAGGTCTAGCGTAGCCAACGCGTACGCGCTAAAGCGGTTTTTGCGCTGTCCAGCCAGTAACAATGGTCGCTGCTTCTTACACCCCGCCGGTCACACCGTATATTATTAATTACTGTATTAATCACCACCCATAAGCAATCTATTATACATGGATAAGAGCCACCCCTGGTTGCCTTGAGAGGCCGGCTGTTGGGCGAACCCCTAAGGCCTTGATGAAATCTGCCCAACACTGTTTAGCCCTGACTTTGACCCGGCCTGATGTGTCCCTTGGTCCATTATCGAATCTGATTAGCCGGATTAGGCAGGCACCTTGGACTTGCAGTGCGCAGTTGGGATTCTATTCTTCTGTTTTGTCTTTCCAGCCACCTGCGCTGCCTGCATGCTCGCCAGGGTCGAGAAGGAGAGGCTGGAGAGTCTTACGTACGAGAGAGCAACGATCTTCATTAAGTGTATCGACGATTACGAAGGACAAAAGTCTGACAACGATTCGGAGGTTAGTGAATTTCGCAAAGCTTCGTCTTTCTCACTTAATATGATTTCTTAGCTTTATCTTTGTCCTTATCTCTGTCTGGATCTGTATGTCCTTCCGCCTCCCCTTAAAAGAAAATCATTGAATGGGCTGCCACAGTAGCGCAAGTCATCTTCAATCCTGGAACGAGAAGCCAGCAGGAGAGAAAGGGAGATTCAGATTGATGGCAGTTGATAAGGAAATTGGTCCCATCTCCTCCATTTCACAATAATAATCGTGATTACGAGTCCTGAGTGGCTACGAGTCTTCGTGGCCGCCACAAACAGGGACACACCTGCTTCGCCGTCACTTCTCTCTACCTGATTCTCCACTTCCACTTGGACTTTTTCTCATTTCTCCAATTGCCACGCGTTCGCCCCTTTACGCTCTGCACGCTTCCCTAGCTGATCTAACGAGAGGCGGAATTCAGAAGCGACGATTCCATTGCGTTTTCAGAATCAGCCAAAGAGAGCGAAGCTGGAGACTGCGACGGCGACGAGGCCCACCAGGACGCGTAGGAAAACGAAAAAGTCCCACGAGCTCAAGGTATCGTCGACTATCACACTGAGGGACCTGAAACTCATGGTGAGTCCAAAGACTCGCGTCTGCTCCTTTTCTTCTTCTTCTTCGTCTTCCTCGAGTACTCGTAGACTCGTTGGCCTTACGCGTCCGGAGGAGCAACGAATACATGGTCAGCCAGTGCGGCGGTAGGTGTGCCGATGAAAGCATTGTCGATTCAGAATCGGCCTGCGGAGCCGAAGCCGCAGCTTCTCTCGTTGATGGCGCAGCCCACGAACCAGAGTAGTAAAGCATAGTTATGGCTGGTTAGCATATGCGGGCCCTGGGAGTGTGCTTAAACTATTAAGCGTATTTATATTGCGAGGCCGAAGTCATCTCGCGGGGCCAACGGCAAAAACCCGAAAGAGCATAAACCCCGCACTAATAACAGGCCTCCGCCACTCCTCGAGCACTCCACTTCACTCCGACTCTCTCCACGCCTGCACTCTACGAGCGGTCCACGCACTCCCGTCCTCCCTCCAGCCTCTTCCTCTTCTCCTACCCCTCCCCCTCCCTCTCTCCCTCTCTCTCTCTTCCTATCGCACTTGCACTCATCTCCTCGGGTGCACCGATGCGTCCCGTCCAATTCGCGAGCCATACGCAACCCCGTCCCGTTCGCCACGCAGTGCGGCCACGAAAAACTTGTGGGAAGAAAGAGAAGAAACGAACGCCTAGTGAAATAACAGTTGGCATGATTGCTCGTTGGGATTGGCCGACGCCGTGTGTGCAGCCACTGCGTGTAGCCTTTTGGAAAAGCGCGCGAAGCGCAAGAACCCAGTAAAAATGTTGGATATTTCATGGTCGAGTGCGAAGGAGCAAGACGATGTCGCCTCAGTCCCCTCGGACCGGGACACAACCGTGGTTGCACCTTATGCCTCACGGATGGATGGCCGGGCGGATTATGTCGGTGTACGAGAGAGAATGGAGACTTTTACGTAATGCCCGTGTTGCGGCTGGCCTAAACGCCCGCGCTGTAAATATTACTTTCTACCGCATTTCGTACGCTCTGTCTTTTTTTTTTTTTTTCTTTCTTTCACTGGGTCTTTTCTTCTCTTTCGATTTGAGCAGGTCCCTCTTGTCACGGCGGCCCAGGAAATCGAGCGAGAACGGCTGTACGTACGTGGCTGCACGCAGGAATTGCCCAAGGAGCCAACGTCCTTGCCCCGTGCGCTCTGTGCGCTCTGCACGCTCTGCACGCTCTGCACTCTGTACTTTGCAGCTCCGCAGCAACGATGTCCCGCACAGGTGCATCAGGGCTGAAAGTGCCTTAAGCCGAAGATCCGGTGCGCCTGTCTTCTTGTGTGTGCAGATCCTCCACTCGTAAAAGTACTTAGGTGCTCGCGCCAGACTCACGGCGTGCCTTGCTCGTAAAACGAAACTGAATACGTTTACACCAACACAGCCGCGAATTGCACTCCAAATCCGTGCAGCAAACACCGACGTGCTTTCACAAATTAAGCAATTATCAGACGCATGCTCGCCGACCGGCGGCCGCCTTGCTCTCCACTCCTCTCCTCTCTGGCTATGCAATTCGAGCTCCTTACTCCTTTGGTCTTATCTATCCTTTCTTGCCCTTTCTTCGCTCCCAGGGCTCTTTCGGTTACCCAGGTTCACCCTGTACAATCACTCGGAGTAGCCTTTCCCTTATCTCGATTTTACAGACGATGCAGATCTGTGGCGCTGGACCCTTCGATCAGCATCTCATGTTGGGGGAGCACGAGTTGACCGACCACAGCGAGAGTTTAGGATCCCTAGGGATCTATCCCGGTGCGCTACTGACCCTCAAGGTAAGAGTAATCCTGCTTGTCTACGACTTAATAGGGATGGTAGGTGGGATGCTGCATGCACGGGCAGCGGCCGTCCGCTGGAAATAAGTGTAAGTAGTAAAGGCCTGGATAATTCGAAGGGCTCGACAAACGTCCAATGCGGATTGCCATTACATAAACGATGGAAACGAGCATATCTCGGGACTTAGTCAGCCGCCACGGTGGCCCATAAAAAAGTTCTCACTGCCAGGGACAAAAAGTTAACAATAAAGCCCGTTCCGCTCTGGACTTCTCTTGCTGTTGCTGCTGCCTTTGCCTCTGCCTCTGCCTACTTACCTGTCCACCCTTCAGCAAACTATTCTTCGGTTATCTGTGCTTCAGTCGGTGCAGTCGATGCAGTCTATGCAGTCGATGCAGTCGGACTATGTTTCTTGACCTTTGATCAGGAACACTTCACCTGGAAACTACGCATTCTCGCTTATCCCTTCTCGAGCTACACGCGGAATGCAGAGGGAGATTCACCACCCTTGTGACAAACAGTCTGCAATTTAGATTTAAGATCAACCCTCTCTGAGCATAGAAAGGACAATGGATAAGTTGGTCTGACAATCAGCAATGGCCGAGATAAGGGAAAGAGAAGAGCGGCAACTGTTGTGCGAGACTCTCTCTGGATTAGTCGAGAGGCACGCTCGAGATTAGGAGACTTAATTGGTCTCTTCTCACTAGGAAGTGAGAAGGAGCCTAAAATCTAAGGAGGCGATTCAGGTGTTTGTTTTTACACATTTTTTTTCTCTTATTTGGAAAATTTATATACTTCTTGCCGTTGTTTCCAAATAATCGGGAATTACGTCGAGCTGGGCGCGAACCTGCTGCCGCGATTCGTACGTGAGCAAGAAAGAAATCCATTCGCGCGGCAAGTAGAATAATTCCAGCATTCCGACACATTCCTTCGTTCACAGTCGAGTGATTTTATGAAACTAGCTTGGTGCCAGTGGGTTCTCGGCACTCGCTACTCGCCATTGGAGACCGTTAATCCCGAGTGATCTTTAGCCAACGGAGAGAATGAAGAATCAGCTGGAATCTTATTGGGACGATGCGGAAGAATGATAGAGCTTGGGCTCCTCTCAATGAAAATCATATGAAATTGAGGATTCCTATTTTTTTCATTTTTTTCCCTCTTTTTTTTTTTTTTTTTTCTTCCTCTCTCAACTCCTTGGACATTTTTTTCGGTCTTTCTGGACCGCGCGCTCTTCATGGCTGATCGAGCGGAGTCTTTACGTCTTTAGAGTCGCTCGGGCCGGTCGCCAACGGGCGGCAGCCGCGTTTGATGTCGTGTGACGAATGTCCACGTTGGACGCGCCTCTCCCTCTCTCTTTCGCTCTCTCTGCATCGTCTTCCTTTCTCCCTCGTTCTCTCGCATACGTCTTACCTCCTCCCTCTCTCTCTCTCTCTCTCTCTCTCTCTCTCTCTCTCTCTCTCTCTCTCTCTCTCTCGCTCTCGCTCCTGCTTCTCCCTTCTAGACTCTCCTCCGGGAACCGAGAATCCTATATTACGGAGTCTCCGCGGGTCTGACGCGCCTTCTTCCGTCCCACCTATCCCTCTCTCTCTTCTTCTCACAGAAAATTGGAAAGATCCGACGGGCTTTTATACGCGCGACGTAAAACGAACGACGAGACACGAGAGCGAAACACAAATTGGATGACGAGTCCTTGGAAGGAACATGGAGGTAAACCTTTAATCGTCCATCGCAAGTGGAACATTCGGAGTGAAGCAACCAAGAAATATTACTATATTCATATTGCTGTCTCAATCATGTCCCACGGTGTCTATGTGGATAATGTAAAGGGGCGGGGGGGGGGGGAACCTTCCTCCGGAGCAAGAAGAGCCTGGTCTTCCGAGAGCGACGGCAGCAGCAACAGTAGCAGCAATGAATAAGCGGGGCAAAGGAAAAGGTCGGAAGAATTGTAAGGTTCCGCGAGTCTCCTTGCTGAAGAGACAAGAGATTGTGTTTACACGGGGAATGGAGCAAAACCAGGATGCTGCGAGTCCTGGTGCGGAGGAACGCGCGCGCGCCCTTCGCTCCCTTTATTCTTCTTCTTCTTCTGGAAGACAGTAAACGCGCCCTCTCGTGCAGGTAATGGCGACAATTATCCGCGCCGGTGAACTCGGCATTAAAATCGAATCACTCGTCCCGACGTCCCAGGTGCTTCCCACCTCCGAAAATCCTTATCACATTGCGTCGCTCGCGCGCTTCTTTCATTCTTCTTCCTTTCACGGGCAACGAGAGCAAATACAGCTTGACGCGAATGCGTGGCGAAAGGAAATATGGATTCCGCTATGAATTTTTCCCTGGCGCCAATTCCCAGCTGTGTCCTATATGAGATTCGTCCCCGGCATACAAGATCCTCTCGTATTCCTTGCTTTTTTTTTTTTTTTTCTCGTCTCTTTAGGCAGACCTTGTTCCTTTTTTCGGAGGCCGATTCGCGCCTTCCGGGGGCCTAAGTTAATATTAATGGGGATATTTATGACGGGGGGTCAGCGGTCAGTATTTGCCTGGCTGACTGTATGGCTGCCCACTAGCACCAACACTACTGCAGTAGAGACGAACCCCGCAGGCTAGAGTGGCGGAGACTCGGCCAGGAGAGGGTCGGAGGGGCGGAGGGGCGGAGGGGCGGAGGAGGAGCATTCGAAAGAGAGCATGCAGGATAGTCGAGAAGTCTCTGATAAAAGGAAATCTGCAAATGCCATGATTTATGGAAGCTTTCGCCCTTGAGCTCCCTAAACGTTTGAATAAGTTATAGTCCGACGCCGACTGGACGCTCATGCCCAATGCGAATACCAATGGACGCTACGTTGCAGTTATTTATCGGCGCTAGTCCTAGGAGAAGAGGAAGCAAGGAGCTCGCGAGAGCGCGAGGAAAGTGATAAGAGGGAAGAAGGAGAACCGAAGGGCGGGGAAGGGCCGAGGTGGTGCCTGGTGACGTTCCTGGCGTTGATTTCTTTTCTTCGTGGTGCCCAGCGTGGCATCCTGGCCACTTAACGCCGTAGCGTCTTCCTGCCAGCACAACTAAGCTTCTGTTTGTTGATGCTGACCTCTCTGCGAGCCAACCAGCCATTCAGCCATTCAGCCATCCTCGGATCAGTCCATCTCTTGTGTTAGGCTCTTCTGTCTTGGCCACCACTTGGACCTCTTCACTGCTGCGAGCTCCTCGGCGCAGATGACGCGAAGAGTCCCTCATCCTCTTGATCGCGATCGGCTACGTGCGTCTTTCACGTAGAGCACGCACTGGGCGCGTAGTATTCTCAATGGCGGGACATGTGGTACGGCGAAAGAGACAGGCGCGTCTCCCTTACTGCCTGCTGGCTACGCGCCTACGTGTACGTCTGTATACGCATGCAGTCGTGACTGCAGTGACTGCACGTCTCTTGTCTCTGTCTATTCGAAGCAGCGTTAGAACCCTTTTAAACGCCACAGGTTGCCCCTTGCGAACAAGTGGTAACACGTGCGTGCCTACCAGGCCTCAACAACCGTCTTTCTCGGCTCCTCCAACAGTCTTTCCAACAACTGTCCCTGTCTTTTATATATCTTTTCGATGCTCTCCTAGATTATTTTTATTGACTCCGACACATGTGACTACACGTATCCCCATTTATCCAGCACGTAGGCTTAGGCCCTTTAGAAAGGCTAGCGTCTCCGGAAGCCTGAGACTATCTGCTCTGGGCATGATAGGCGCAGGGCAGTCAAGCACGCACGCATTTGTCCTCGAATGTCGAGGAGTCAGTCAGTGGGTGTTGGGCATCCCCGAGGAGGAGGAGGAGGAGGAGGAGGATTTGTCCCCTAATGTAGTCAGTGAGGGGTGGTGCCAGAGTGGATCTTCTTCTTGGCCTCGTAGTAGGCGTCTAGAGAGTGAGTAATGCTCACGACAAACGCAGCCCTGGGGGTGCGAGGGCGATGGGCGATGATACCGGTCTGGATAGGGGTTGCTCCAAGATCCCTACAGATAGGGTGCTAAGCGACACACTAGGGCTACCCCATCGAGTAGCGGTGGGGATGCGAATCGGTCCTGATCTCGTTCCTGCACAGCAATTTGCCATGCTCTCATTTCTACCGTTGCTTCTTCACTGTGACAATGAAGGAACAGCCTAGAGAGAGAGAGAGAGAGAGGCTTTCACTCCTTTCTTCGTGTATCTCATTTTCGCTTATTATCATTGTCCTGCGTCCAGATTTCCCCTCTCTCTCTCTCTCTCTCTCTCTCTCTCTCTTCAGCACTGTCTCCAACGGGAGACGGACTCTGCCTCCGTGCTGTGTTTTTTCAATAACGAATCCTGCTCCGTCTCCGATGGTTTCCATCTAGATCGGGAATGAGAGAATGATTCATGCACGCGTAACTTGGCCCGAGGATGAGAGAATGAGAGAAGAGAGAAAAGACAGAGAGTGAGAGAGAGAGAGAGAGAGAGAGAGAGGGTGGCAGCACTGGCTGCTGGCTCATTTTGTAGATCGACGCTACACCATGAAGGCGTCCTTTGTGCCTGGCGGAAGCATGCTTCGCCTCTGATGCTGCGTAGGGACTTGCTTCCAGGTTTATGCTTGGACTTGCTCGTTCCTTACAGCATAGAGCATCGTCGCTCGGAGAGTTTAGGGGGCAACACGCACCATGGCTAACGTGCGTGCCGAGGTTCGATCATGTGGAAATGTTACACTGTCATCGACGACGGGCCTTCACGATGCTCTCAATACGTTCTCCTTATTCCGTGGCACCTTCGTCTTCACCTTCTTCACCTTCTTCACCTTCTTCTGCCGTCTTCTGCCGTCTTCTGCCTTCCATTGGCTACTGTGCCTTTCATCTGTCAATACCTTCATAGTCTCTTCTTCATCGTATGGTAGACCAAGAGAAGAAGGTTCCCCGACTTCCGTTATCGCGGTCCTATACTCCTTTTCTCCCTTGTGCCTCTGCTTCTACGAACTACGGGATTCTCCTAGTGGCTGCTCTAGGTACTACGGATCTCGAAGAAAAACCATTCGACCTCACCCAGTGTCCAATCGAGCGGAAAACTCATCAGGCACTTTATACGCGACACCTCGAGGTGTCAGTGACCGCCGAAACCCCTCCCCCCTCCTCTCGCCGATCCTCCATGCCTTTTTCACTATTGCTCTTTTCAACTTTTCACCTTTTTATTGCCTGCCCCCTCGTCTGCTCTGTATTCTCCTCAAGAGAATGTGGCAAGAGCATCGCTAGAGAAAACTACACAATTCTTCCTTCCACGCGGAATTCTCAGAGGCTGCAAAAAAATCCCTTGGTTTCTTCTTATTTTTTAGCCGCGAGTAACCGTTAAGTAGTTCTTCTCTCGGTACGCGTGTGTCTTCTTATTCTTTGGCCACCTCCTCTTTCTCTCCCTTTGCTCCGTCCACCCTGAACAGTATAAAGACGTTCTCGGGCGCAGGGTCTCTTCTCAGGAATAATTTGAATAATTACCAGCCACTTTTTTTCCTTTTGCATCGGGGATGCTAAACAGCTGTTGTGCCCCGTCCCAGTGCGTATTCCCTGACGAGAGACAATGCTCACCCCCCCCCCCCCCCACCCTCCTCCTCCTCCTCACTCATTCCTGGGTCGTATCGTGTTCACCTCCACACTACATGCACGCTCTTAATTGCCACGGGCGCCTCCTCCGTGCCAAAACTACCGATGCATCCTGGACAGACTCCCGTGCGCGATATTACTCTTGGCGACACAGACTGGTGTTGCCAGGATCCTGGAGGCAGAGTCGGGGCGGCGGGCGGGTGGGAAGCTCCTGCAATATGGGAGAGACGTGCCGGCCTCTTAAATGCGTGCGGAAAAGGGCGCAAGTGACGGAGGTGCCAGAGGGATGGAAATGGCGAGGAGGAGGCGGCAGGGGTTGAGAAGCCGCGACAAAACACACGAGTGCCAGCGGGCTGACTCGAGACAACCCCAAGTAATAATTCCTCGGCCGAATTAGCGCCATAAGTCTACTAGGGCTGACAGCGCCGTAGACAATATTAATCTACTTTGAATTTATACTCGCCATCCACGCCGAGAGGACACGCGTTTCCCGCTACCGCAGGACTCTCGTTCTTCGCCAGGACTCCCAAGAGTCCTTGGCAGTCCTTGCGACGACCTGTTCATCCTGGGAGCGGATCGACCGGGCGCGCGGCACTTCGCAAGCTTTATTAAGTCGTGCGGCTCCGCGCGCGACATTAACAGAGAGATTCCTCGAAGCCTCCAAGGATGAATAGCCCGTCGCGATCCTGGAATAGCTGACGGGAGTCCTGCAGGATTTCCCTCTGCAGGTCCATCGCTCGCGCAGCCACTCGCTGAGTTTCTCGCGACGGCAGGAGGAGGTGCGATCCACCCCGAGGTAGGAGAGCGGTCGACCTGAGAAATAAGAGGCGGACGCGCACTTGCCTGCACTCGCTTCATCCCGGCACCCGAGAGCAAACGAGTCCATGAAAAGGTGCAGGTTCTCTTCCGCAGACCAACGAGGGCTTGTGCTTGCGTTTACCTTGGTGCAACTGCACGGCAAATGGAGGAAAAAATTTATGTTAAGGCGAAGACGGCGCAGCTCACTGCCGGGGATTAAGACATTCTCGAACTAATAATTTTCAGCCGAGCTCTGGGATATTTTGTCCATCTCTGCCGAGGATCTCCCGTGGTCGCTGCTCCAGGCTTCCTGCCTTCCTGCCTTCTCGGGTCTTCTCATCCGGCTGCTGCTCTCCTAGCCACCCCCGCACCCACCAGCCTCCCGCGCCACCCAGCCGCCTCTACTTCTAGGCGACTCTCGACTATCGCGGCATCTAGGACTCTATGCTCGGACAATAGGTGTTAGTCCGAGAGAAGGCAGAGCCCCGAGGTACACGGTTCGAACCCCGACTCTACAATTATGAGCCATACCACGTCGGGGCGAGCTCATAACGAACTCACTATATTGCCGAGCATTTCAAAAGTGGCCATAGCCCCTGCTGGCTGGCGCACTCTCGGCCTTATCCTTGTGCCTCCGAGACGAGATCTCTTCCTCCTCTCGTTCCCACTCTCTCTCTCTCTCTCTCTCTGTTGACTCTCGTTCCTCTGCGAGAGATTCCGGATAGGGGCAGAATCCATGGAGAAACTACCCGTTTTCAGAGGGAGGGAGCAATGTGCTGCACTTACGAGAATTCCGCGCGGCCGCACCATTTTCGATCTATACCCACTTTGGCAGCGCCTCGCCGTGTCTTGGCTGCGAAATTCTTATTCCACGGTGCTGCGCTTATAAGCGCACACGTGGAAGGAATCTTTAGGATTCCATGTGAAAATAAATCACATTGTATAAGACGCACTTGCGCGGTTCGCATAGGTTTAACGTTTAACACGTGAGCGAGCGAGCGAGCGAGCGAGAGAGAGATAGTTGCGATAGAGAGCACTGGGGTGGGAGGGAGAGAGAGGGAGAGGGAGAGAGGAGAGCAAGTGGCACCGACCAGATGTGAATGTGGAGGCGACATGTGCGTCCACGCCATCGGGATGACACTCGCTATATTTAGACCTATGGGAAAAGGGGTTTCGTGCGACGTGATTACGTCGGGTGAGATGGAGAGAGGGAATGAGAGAGAGAGAGAGAGAGAGAGAGAGAGAGAGAGAGCCAAGGAATATGATAAAATGAGCATAAGGGAGAAATATCGCATTGGCATCGACTCCGTGCTACTCGCGGGGAATCCAAAGCAGCACTGGACTCCATTATACACCGTTCGTCGATTCTCCAGAGGGAACCAAGAAGAACGAGGAGGAATCGTAAATACATGAAAACCATGAGAATGAGGATAAGGAGCACGAAGAAGAAGTGCAGGAATGAGAATGAGGTCCGTTTAAAAGGGTTAACGATCGAGAGCGATGACATTGGACAGGGGAGGAGCCCCGGCACTCTGTCAACCGCTGCTTCAAATATTCACACCCTCGCTCTGTCCTCGTGTGCTTTTTTAATTCCTCCTGCCCCCCGCCCCGCGTCCCGGGACCTTGTGCCCCGAATCCGAGAGTCCGCGAGGCCATCTTTTTTCCGCGTTCTGCCTTAAGTTATGGCGGCCCTTTTTGCCCCGGGGCCCCTCGGGCCTACGATTTTTTTACCCCGGGTCAGGGATCATTAAGACTCTAGGGAGAGAGGCTGACGGTCCCACCAGTGTATATGTACTTGACTCACGCATGTCCTGCCTAGAGAAACGACGTGAGGAATCGTAGAAGCCTAAAGTGTCATCAACCCCTTTTTACCCTTCATTTTTTCCTTCTCGTAGTCTCTTCTCTCCTCTGTCTTCCTGGAAGAGGTTCATTCTCGAGCTTCTATGGTTAATATACAAATTTTCAATGGTGACCGATGATTCCTCTGCCCATCCTCTAACCCTATCATTGGATTCCACCCCTCGTGCTCCAACCCTCCCTCGATAACTACGTGTGCCTATAGACACACGGTCGCAGGATATCACATATGCGATGTGGAAAGATGCGTGGGAAGACGTTCTCGCAGCCGTCGGCAGCTGTTCACACGTGTCCTCTCTCTGATTCTCTCTCGCTCTCTCGTTCTCTCGTTCTCTCGTTCTCTTTCGCTTCTCCTCGTGCGCATTAACTGCGTCCGATCTTCTCTAGGAAAAACAAACAACGATAGTTCATGCCCTCGTTCAGCCCTCGAGCGGACAGACGATCGAAGACGCAGAAAAGGACACGCGAGATGAAGCGGCTGCCAGTCCCTTTCTAATTAAAATCATCTTTTTCCTTTTCTTTTTACAGATCGACACGCCTATCGAAGGTGAAGGGGATGCCGAATCCGATTCAGCCAATTACGATGGAATCACGGAAAAAGGATTCAAGGGTGAGTTTATATACGTCAACGCACTACGTAGGCAGCAGGATATCGGGATATCAGGATGAACACAAACAGCAAGAGAATCCTGTCTTGCGCAACTTTCACGTCTGGCTGGAAATTGCATGCTGCCCGTATACATGCCTATTGTACATCCCAGTTGAAATTAACGCCACGTATAAGTTATCCCTGTCCTGCTGGAGCGAAACCAATCCACTTAGAGATCCTGGCGTTTTGTTCTCAAACAAAAATCTGACAAATATGCTGCGATTTGCCGAAGAATGGAAGTGAGCGGTCGAGGAGGCGAAGGGGTAGTTGGAGCTGGAGCCGGGGGTGATGCTGGAGGGTTGAAATTCTCGGAGCTTTTACCAACCCTGAGAACAAACTCATCCACCCACCCCCCTAACCTCCGGAGTCACCTAGTTCTCCAGGCGCAGCTTACTCCTTCCATCCGTCGCTACGTTTCTCCCTATTCTTTTATCCTCTCGATATCCACCCTGAAATCCTCCTCGCGGGTCAGGGGCGACACAAGGACCGAAGGGATGTAGGGCCACGGCTTCTATGGGGTGACTCTTAAATTACTTAGGTTGAACAAAACGTAACAAATGAGCCCGAATCGAGCCACTTATGCGATATTGGTCCATCAGAACCACCTTTTACATCCCCCAAGTCAAGCCACCCCTAGCTACGTTCCGAATATGTCATATCCTGTGCGTGTCGATTGCGCCGCGACCTTTTCCTCCTCCGTCTTCCCTCTCGGCACTGAAGAGGAGAAGGAAGGGACTGTCCGAGGGTCAAGGGTGACTCTCAACTTCCTAATTCTTAGGATATATGTCCTGCTGGAGCGCGTCGACGTGCTTCTTCCGAAGGGTAGAGAAGCGTCTAAGGGTGCGAAATCTATCTGGAAATCCTGGCTAGCAAAGGATCTACCGGGAAAATCCAGTTAGTTGTCCCGTCCTTGTAAAAGTTTGCCAACAGGACTGCGCGGAGGACGGTTGCACCCTTATGCCCCTACCAGGGCACCTTTCGACTCCCAGGATCCTCGGGGTGGTTTTCTCTCGACACCCTTCCCGAGCCTAAGTCCTTTCGGTTATTAATGGTTCTCGCGAACTGGGTTCATTAGAAAGCCTCGCGAGCCTCGGTAAACTCCGCGGCATCCGCGAGACCCGAAGCTGCTTCGTTCCACACCAGTCTACTCGCTCCTCCCCTGCCTCCCCTAGCGTCGGCAGTTCCACCCTCTTTACTTGAGTACCCGGAGACGCCTTTCCCACCACCCCACGTCATGTGCACCCCGCCTTGTATATTCAAAATTAGCAACGTATATTATTTCAAAGACTTTGCCACCCCGTGTCATCACCCCCTCTGCCTCTTGGTATCCACCTGCCTCGCCCACCTTTGTTCCTTCCCTGCCGTCTCAACACTTGGAGCACAGTGCCAATTGCGAAGGTGGTTAGAACTGTGCTTTCGCGTTTTTCCTCTTTCTCCTTTTCTCTCTCTCTCTTTCGACATTTATTTTTTCTGCGAGACTCAAAGAGCAACTTACTTAAGATGAAGATTAGCGAGTAATTCGTGGTAGCAGTCTTCCCGGGAGTCTTGGCCACTTTGCTTCGGGGAAGAAGCAGATGAAGAGGAAGAAGGAGAAGAATGATGATACGAAAGAGGGTGGCCGAGAGGTGGAGGTTGCAAAGGATATTACTTTTTGTTCGGCCGAAGGTTCGAGAAAAAAGTGCCCGAGAAAAATGCGTATTTTAGCACGCTACTTTGACGCAAGAAGCATGACTACGGTGCACAGGGCATCCAACGCAAGATACGGGCAGCTGTTGTTCGATCGTTTTGATTTTCCGTCCCGGAGAAGGTCTGGGCCCTTGGATTCTTCACTTTTGTATACCTGCTGCGAGTGCGAGGGAGAGGCTCCTATAGACGCTTGCGCGCGCAAGACAAGGACAGACATACTAGTAGCTCGAATCGCGGCCTACAGGCACTCTTTTCAAAGTGGCTCGATTCTGGCTACAAGCTTTTGAAGAATTTGATGCACGAACATCAACCTGCACTGGAATCGTTTGAATATTCGTGGCAAGTCGCAGAATTGTCTGATGCTAATTCCGAAGGAAACGCGAACCTTTAGGGAAGTAGGTAGAAGACGATCTACAATTTATAAGGCACTAATCTCCTCGCCTGGCACACGTACTGCCTAACCATTGCATCGGTGCACCGGTGCATCCTTATCCGTATTCGTAATACCAATGGGGAAGATCGCACACCAGGAATTATACTAGAGTCGAGTATGCCGGTAATGCAATAATAAGTATAAGTCTCCGACGTCTGGCTCCTCCGGGCCCTCCGAGCCCTCCGAGCCCTCCGAGCCCTCCGAGCCCTCCGAGCCCTCCGAGCCCCTAGCTCGCAATCACAACGGAGGCTGACTATTATGTCGTTTGATAGAGCCCCGAGCGCCTCTCCCGTTTAAAGAAGAACAAATCCTCTTGGCAAAATGGCACGTCGCCCGACCGCAATCGCCTACGAGGAACGAACCTTTCATCGGCTCCGGTTTTATTTCCTCTCCGGGACTCTTCGCTTTCCCTCTTTCCCTCTTTCTCTCCTACACCTTCGCCTGTATCACAGAAAAGTCCCGCGCTTGTCCGTCGATGCAAATGCATCGGCGCTTTTTTTTGGCGCTTTTCCAGAAAGAGAAGGGAGCGGAAGGAATTGGGGGTTGAGGACGACAGGGGGTCTAGCGGATCCCTCTCGCTTCTTCGGGGTGGCGCTCTTTTTTGCTATTAGCTAAGTATGCTGCTTCTGGCTTATGTTAAGCTTCAGCAATTATTTGTCATAGTCAAGTAACGCGCTACGAGACAAAAGAGCGAGGCGAACTATAGCTGCCGCTAACGAACCTTAACTGCGCGAGACTTTTCTTTTATCTCCCAGGGCTCGCCGACATCCTCGAGATCCCATTTTCCAGCCCCGAAGCCAACCCCTTCCGTCGGTCCAGTCTTCAGGCAGGCAGTACGAGTCCAGCAAGAAAATCCACAGCCAGTTTTCTCTCTCCCAGGCGCAAGGCGTTAAACGAGCCTTAATTCGAAGCGGAAGTCGTCCGCGCGATAGAAACAACTCGTCGTGCCCGGCAAATGGGTTAAAAATTGCCCCCGAGTTCACCCACCACCGAATTTCCTGTTCGCCCCAAAGATTACCAGCCCTCGCACCTCGTTTCTACCATTCTCAAAATATCCACCAGAAATCCGACGGTCCTGCTTCCTTTTCTCCCGGCGTTTACCCTCTTCTTTGCCATTTATTTTCTACGCCTGCATCCTCAGCTGACAGAGTCCTTAGCCAGGACAACTTTTTCCAAAAGGATCACTCGAGCGCACCAGTCAGCCAGTCCACGGGAGGACTTGACTTCCTCCTGTGTTTTCCATGTTTTCCACGTCCTTCCGGCAATCTTTGCTTCTCCGCCCGACGACCTTGCTAGCTACGTGTAAAGAAATAGAGCTGGTGGAAGAGTCGAGGAGGCGTCGCGACGCCACTCCGAGTGTGACTCCGTACTCGAGGATCGTCTCTTGTTTTCTGCTTTCAGGAACCGAACTGGTCACAGGCTGATCCAGTGGTGCTGCTGGGAAGTTTCAAAGCGAAGAAGCAGCATCCGCGACGCTCTCAGGACTCAACCGATGATTCGACGGCCGAAGGCGTCGCGAGTTAATCGACCGATCGACATACTAGGATTATTTTTTTATACGCGAGACGTGGGACGATCGAATGAATCCCTCAGGACTCCGGGATGATCGAAGCGATGAGTGGGATATGCAGAGAGAGAGAGACAGAGTACGTTGCTGTCGGGGACTCTCGGGACATCTCCACGATTTTACACTTTTTATATCAGAACATTTGTCACTTGTTTTTTCCCGTTCGTTTTCTTCCATTTTCTTTATTTTTTTTTTTCCTTTTTGCAATTTTTAATTACAGTGTTGCACGTTTACCGGCAGGGCCTCGTTCCTGTTTTCATTTCTCCTGCGACGTTTTTAATAATGAATTCTTTTAGTTTTGCTCATGACACTCTGAGTTTGCGTCACTCATGTTATTCTTTTTTTTTGGATTTCTTTATTTAAAAAAAAAAAACAATTTTCGTTGCAACACAATCCTCGAATTTGCAACCGCGGAGAAATCCGTTTTCCTCAAAGAATCGAGCGTACAATAAAGATACGAGGGCAGAAAATGTGAGGAGATCCGCATTAAAGAGGAAAACTAGTGGGGCGGAGGGGGGAAGGGGGGGTGGGGTGGGTGTGAAAAATGAGAGAATTGCACTGAAGCCACACGAGCCTTTCATCACGTTTGATACATAGCTTCTAATACGTGTAAGAGACATATGTATGCTCTGTCTTCTGGTACGTAGACACGACCGACTGAAACGCGCTGTACATAACGTCAGGGAAGATCTTTGCGAATCCTTTGCGACTGGCTAGTAGCGAATAGCAATCTATCCACTAGATTATAATACGAGAGAGAATATGCGAGAAGAATGGAGGAAGAGACACTGCGCGAAGTGCATGTCAAAAGATATATATATTATATAGAAATATTATATGAGAATATATGAGCATGAGAGCGAGTGAATGAAGACGATGGCGCACGAGTGTGATGAGAATAAAAAAGAAAAAAGAAAAAAGATGAGAAAAAATCGATTTCGTACGGCACAATTAATAACGTCTGTGTTTACTTAATTCCGATGATCCTGTCACCCGGAGTCTCCTTGTAATGTAAGATTCGAAAGGATGCTGCACGGGGCGGCCAGGCTGAATGGTTGAATGGGAAAGTGAGCATCGCAGGCGTGTATATGCTCGCTTACGGTTACGCGTTAATTAGTTGGAGGAGTTAAGGTAAGTGGGAAGGAAGGAAGCAGGAGGAAGGTTGCTAGGTGGTCCCAAAGGGACGAGTCATCATTGCCTCATTTACTCCGTAAAACAATCTGCCGGCAGTTCAATGGGCTTAACTATATTAAACTTGGCACCACGTAATTAAACTTAGTTATACTCTACACTGGGCTACATTGGTCTACACTGGGCTACACTGGGCTACACTGGCTCCGAGTGTGCAGGGCGAGCAGGATATTTGCTCTTGAATTCTTACTTGGGATTGGCCAATGTCGTCGGTACACCGTGCGCCCTTATCTCACTCTCTGCCCTTTATTGTAGTGGAGCCACCGGTATCTCTCTAGTTTTGTTCCAGGCGCTCGGCTGCTGGAATTCTCGGTGGAAAAATCGCTGCCGGATTAGGGTGAGAAAGCCTAGGGCAGATTTTCAACGGTGTCGTCGGCGGCTCCTGTTCCCGTGTGGGGTTGTTGAGCTAGGGGGTCGCAGGGATACAGTTAACGCCTTTTTACCGGATACTGCTAATCCATACAAATGCCTCGCGGACCCGTCACAGCCTTTTTCCCCAATTTGTCCGCGCGCGGTGAGAGTCTGGACCCGCATGCGAGAGGCTGCGTAATCTTGACGGAACGACGCCGCGACGCTGATATTTCGGTAAACATCGTGTAATTGAACTGACAACTGGAAAACTCAAAGTGCCCCTCGCGGTTGGGCTTTTTCTCAAATTACTGCAATTCGCATTCCCGCGTCCCTCGTTCGTCGGGGATAATTCCTTTTTTTTTTTTTTTGTTTTTCAAGCAACCCTTAAACAATATTATTTTGCCGGTCGCGTCATGTGAGGCGAAACGCTCGCTCGGGGAGGATTGCTAAGTTTTCCCAAAGTAACTTGGAAGGGACGGCTTTAAGGTTCGATCGTTCAACTCGGTCGGTTCTCCCGGCGCAGTGCGAAGCTTCTCTCTTCTCTTCTCCTCCCTCTGCTCTGCGGTCCAGCAAAAAGCGTCTCAAGTTTTGCCCACGAAGAAAACAGAAACTCCCCCCGAGCAAAAAACCGGAACACGGGGGAGGCGTCATAGAAGCGTAGCGTGGTCGCCCGGCGGGGAGGTGCAGGGCCAGGAAATTTTTGACCTCGTGAACTCGCGAGATTCGTCGGCCGTCGCGAGCCTTTGGTCCCGTGGACCAGGAGGCTGTGCACGGAGTCTGGCCAAGGTGCCGAATCTCGGAGGCATCTATCTCCAGGTCTCCGCTCTCCAGGAGTCGTTCCACTCTCGTGCCTCCCGTCGACGCAATGGAAGTCGAGGCAGCGTCCGGGGACAAAACTTCCTCGGGCGCGTAGACAATGGGGATGCTGGCAAGTCAAACGCAAAGCGCAGATGACAAATGAAACGCGATTCCTGCTTCCACTGTTTCATTTGTATCCTAGATACGTGGTCTGGAGTTTCACTGGGAGGCTGCGGGGCTGGAGATGAGCGCTTTCGGGGCGCGATACAAGTTGCGCTATAATTTAATTAGCCTTTCTTAGGAGGCTGCGACCGGGAACTGAGAAAAATCGGAGCATGCTCTCCCAGGGGTAGTTTGGTGTGTTGGGACGGATCAGAAGGGGCAGAGACAGTCGGGGGCCTGATCGGTCGGAGGACCACGCGTTTAATTGATACTAATTAACATGTTTCATGTCCCAGGAGCGCTGGACTCGCTGGACTCGGGCGGCAGATCCGCTTTCAGGGACGGCAACAACGGTGGGCCGGGGGGCCCAGGGCGGGCAGCGGGGGAATAGGGCCCTGCCAAAAAGTCCCTTCGTTCGTGGAACGACGTTTCCAATTCGCGTCGCGATATTTTTTGTAATTAATCTTTAGACTCGGCGAGATCCGAGACCAGTCTGCCGCGGTGTATCTAGTTTTTGTGGGCGTCAGATGACAGTCGCTTATTTACCGGGGGCCCTGCGGCCATCTTGCGCGATCCGGACTTAAGGAGGCGAGTCGAGAAAAAGCTTAAGTAAGCGATAGTCTCCGGCTCGAATTAATCGATCGGTTATCGGAACCAGAAGAACCTAAAGATGGAGCAGGACTGAGAGGAACGCATCGACGGCCCTCGTGCCGCCCCTCCCCCTGCCCCCCGCTTCACGGACAATTCTCCAAATTCTCGAGACACTGCCAGTCCGGGCCCCGCAGCTCCCATTTTCCATAAGGCCGGCATACCGCGATGCTTCGTCTTGCAGCGTCACTTCTATTCCCTGGACTCTCCTTGTCTTGCTCGTTTTTGGCCACTTTTGCAGAGACACACCTTCCGCGAGCGGCCATTATAATGACATTAGCCTCAAAGGGAAGAGAGTCTCCTGACTCCTCCTTACTCCTCCCTTCTCCTCCCTTCTCCTCCCTTCCCCTCGTCTTCTTACCGGTCTTCCTCTCTACAGGGTGCCCGATAAATAATCCCTTGCCGAATGGACCAAAAGGGACCAGAGACATTATAGAGTGGAACGCGCGTGGTTCCGGCCGCACGCAGGGCGGCCAGGGGAGAAGTGCGGGCGTCGGGCAAAAACTCAAAGTGCAAAGAGAAGAAGAGGAGGAAAAAAGGGTGGAGCGGGGCCGGGGAGTGGAAAAAAAAGAATGGCAGGATAGCGAAAGGGCACGGGGACCTCTGCATCCCTCTCGCGTCTCTCGCGGGCCTGGCGACGCGCCCCTGTTTTTCGTGAGCCGCACGGCCGGGCAGCTTGACAGTGGAATTGGGAGGAATTAAAAACGAAATGAAATAAAGCAAATGGAAGGAGCCGCTGGTGGCCGCCGGGTGCTTTGTGATGTTCGTAAAGGCCGCTTACAGCCTCCGGTAGCTCCTTGTGTTCCTCCTCCTCCTCCTCCTCTCTCTCTCTCTCTCTCTCTCCTAGGCTTTACCTTTTGTTTTATCTCAGCCCTGCGGAGCCCTCGGTCTCCCTCGGGCTGGCCTCTTTCGGACTTTCATGCAGCGAGGAACTAATTTGAAACGAGTGCAAGTAGTCCCTGCCTTGGATCCTCCTGGACGTCCCAGCAAAAACTAATCTTTCCCCATTAGCATTTCTAATGCGTCTATCTCGAATTAGAAGGATGTCCCACCGACGTCCCAGCTCGTCTCGTCTATAGGCCAATCGCGGAGTCACGATAAAACGACCGGAATAAGGAATCCAGTGAAACCGGAGACTTCCGTTTCCCTCGAAGATGTCAGCACCTACGCTGCTGCGGGCGAAGAAGCAGACGAACGTCCAGTGTCGAAAATTGCGCGTTAACTAATTGCCATTGATCAACCGTCCCAGGCCAATAGAGAAGATCGGACAAGGAGAGCTACGATAAATTCTCCAATTATTGGTCTAAACTGCAATTAACGGTCCAGTGGAATTCAGCAGTCAGGCTGCAGTTTAAAGGTTTGTGGGAAAGGAGTCTGACAAAATTAGCGTCAATTACCTAAGTGGATTAAGCGCTCTTAATTGATAATTGGACCGACGTCAAATTGCGTAATCGACCCGATAATCCCAGCGTCGATCAAGATCTTTACCTACGTTACTTGACACTTTTCATTCGACTCTTCAATGAACTCTCCATTCTCCATATTCCCCGATCAGTTCGATTATCCATTCGCGCTCAGGCTTCTTCTTGAAATTCCTTGGGAGAGTGAGCCACCCCCCCCCACCCCCCACCCCCCTGGTATCCGAACCACCAAACTTTAAAGTCTTCGGATCATCCAGCATCTCTCGGGAATCTTCGGATCGTCAAATGAAGACGGAAACTATGCCAAGAGTGTATTGGGGCATTGTGTGTTCCGAGCATTATGCTCCTTCTCTCCTTTTGAACGAGTCTCCAGAGTGAGAGCGAGAGTGAGAGAGACTCTTGACGTAGATCCTAGAGTGGAATTGAGATCACGAAGGGAGTTCGTGAACCCGGACAAAAACTCCTTAGAAAAGGAGCCATCTTTAAAGTTTCTTTTTTTCCTTTCCCTAATTCCAGCCAGGACGGTTTTTTATCGTCGTCGAGGCGACGCTAATCCAAAGTCGATTCGTCGATCGCTCGATCCGGGATCTAGAATCCCCGAGATTCCCGATGATTCGACCACGTGGGACCGAGACTAGGCCAGAGCCGAAGGGCGCAGGAAGGAGCGTGGAAGATGAGTCGGTAAAACAGATGAATAATTAAAAGTGCAGCAGGTCAAACGTTTTAACGGAGTCCGAGGCTCAGGATTCAGGACGTCCGTAGGTACCTTGAGTCCTGCACACGTAAATGCATTCTCGACTGCCGAACGCAATTATCCCATTTAAATTAAGCCGCATAATTGGACGGCGTCTATTCACACTCGTAAACTCTTGGCTTTTAGAGTCCGACGGGATGAATTTAAAAAGTTAAGAAGCACGAGAAAAAGGAAGAGCCGCTGAAAAAAAGACTGATCCTCCGGCAGGATGCTGCTACCGTCGTTCGGCAGCCCGCTGGACCTATCGGGCCTTCCGTCGCCTCCGTCTCTCTCCTTTGTGCATTTTGCATTTCTTCCTTTCTTCCCGTCTTCGCAGGCACAAGTCAAATTCCATCTGGCACGTGAGCCAGGATTAAAGAAGGACACATTAATTATCCCTTGAGCCTGGCAACGCGTACGCTTCTCCATTCTCTTTTTACCAAAGGTAGAAAACGGCAGGCTACGCGTGGACGTTCTGCATCTGTGTAATCCTTGCGAATTCGAAATGCCCAATTACGATCTTAATTACTCCCTGTTGGCTTAATTGGTTTCGTGCCGGTCATCTTCCCCGACAATTAAAGTAGAACGTTTTCATCCCTGGCGTCAGAAGCTACCCGGGACAACGTACTCCCGTATCCTGATCCTGCAGGATTAGCGCGCTTCCCGAAAATCCTGAAAGGATTAATCGGGCTCCGATCAGCCAGGACTCTTCGGGGTAGCCGCAGGAGATAGGCCGGGCGTGTGTGCGTAGTCGGTGGCTGTAAAAAAGGCTGGAACCAAGAGCCCGAGTGTAAAGAGTCACTCTAAAGGGAAGAAGGAAAGCGGCTGGCAGCTGCCCGGCGGGAGGGAGAATTAGGAGTTAGGCACTCGCGCTGCTTGGGAGGGCAAAGTGTAAGGGAGATGAGGGCGGATAAAAAATAGAAACACAGCGAGGGATTAATATTAGAGTGGACCATGAGAAGAATCCGGAACTGGGGGCGCCACCTGCTACCGGCTGTCCAAAATTTCACGGGCTTTTTGTGCCGAGAGGCGGTCCGAGACGATCCAAGGCCACTCGAGGTGATTCGAGGCGTATCGAAAATCCTTGATCCTTGGAGAAACATCCCTTGCTCCTCTTGCTGCGCCACCCAGCGTACTGTCGATCTCGTCGAGATAAACGCGTGAGTCGCAAGGAGCGCAGCGTCCGTGCATCTCGTAGAAAATCTCGAGTCACGCGAAGCATGCGGGGAGGAGAGGCCGCGTGCCACGTGAGATTACACGGCAGAATCCGCAAATGACCGAAGTTAGCTCGCGTTCTAATTGCAAATATGACTTTGCTTAAATCTCCCCCTTGGCAGGACTCACTGGAAAGACTGCCGGAGATGTCCTCGAGGGCCTCCAGGAGCATTTTGCTTTAGCACGCCGAGCCTCGCTGGTGAGATTATGAGCTGGCGGTAATTTCGAAGCAAAGCAACAGCAGCCCGTGTCTTCGATCTGCGCTGCCAAGGACTTGGATCGGATGGACCGAGTGGAACTGCGGGAACTGCGGGAATTTGGATTATTCTAATGAAAGTTCGCCTATCATTCTGCACTGCAGCTTCTCACGGAATTGTCTCTGTAAAAATTCAAACTGGATGCTGAATTCCAAAGCGGATTTTTCTGGCTCTCAACTGCCAAGACGAAACACTGACATGGCGTCAAGTTATTTGAGAAAGGTTAGGAGGTGAAGGAGGGGGAGTACCGTTCGAATTGCAGCATCGATCTAGGATATTGGTCCATCTGGATCAGCGAGATCCAACGGATCCGAGGAAGGTCCGTTCACAGGCCGCGAGCGCCAGTCCCGCCTTCCTTCTTGCAGTTTTCTCGCGTTTCTTATTGCAAAAGATCAAGCGAACGAATTTCGTGAATTGTCCATGCCAGGATCACGTGCCGCATTGGCTAACTGTACAAGTTCTGAGGTTGTGCACGAGCACTAATGGCCTCCAGCCGTTACGGACGGAGCGCGTGCTTCTCTTCTGGAAAATCGCGTTCGATCCGCGACAGTATTGACTTTGGCCGCTCGAAACTTTCTGCGGTTCTGCTCGAGCGTCGCAGCGAGTGCGCCTTAACGAAAAGACCGAGCGACCCGAGGGACGGCGAACGGTGGCTGGAAGATTGTAGGAAGTCTGAAGACATCGGAGCAGAGCGAAAGAGGAGCACGGGGAGGAGGAAGGAAGGAGGCGTCTAACGGTGCCAGTGCGTCGCACGAGCCGCGGATTTAGACTCACTCTTGGCTCGGTGACTTTTTTCTTTCCAAATAATCCCCCTGCCCCCGCCGCCTGCTTTTTCTTGACGCAGCAGCAGGACGAGGAGGTCAACCCGCGCCGCGATGTTTCGAATCGCCTTTTCACGCCTCGGGCGCTATCCTGCTGTCCCGCGGAGGCTGCAGCTTCCAGAGACGCCGGAGCGACTAGAGAGACGTACGATTCGACACAGCTTCCTTCCAGTCGATCCTCCCTCGCTTCTGCCACCTCGATTTCGCTCGGCCCGATCGGATCGATCGATCCGGCGATCCGTCGAATGATCGGCAGATCCGATAAACGGATAGACACGGCCGCTGCTCCTCGATCCACTGTACAGTTAGATGAACCAGAGTCTACGCGAGCTCGGAGCTGTACTCGGCCCAACGAAGCCGTTCTTCGGGGAAACGACAAGCGACAAGTGGAGCGCGCACGAGAGTATCGATACACACGGATGACTCTCCTGCCGTTGGGATCGAATCGGGTTTCCCTGCTTCCTTTAGGACTCGCAGGAGGACCGGGACCCGCATCACGCCGGATCGATTGATCGCTGGCCCCTGGCGCAGCCTGGACGCATCGTTCTGGCAGCCAGTGCGGCTCAAAATTGAATTTTTTGCGGTGCAATTAAAAACCGGAGCGGCGCGCGCGGCGTCCACGAGCAATAAATCAAGCGGATGGTGGCGCAGCGGGCGGACTCGCGCGCATGCTTGCCAAAACGAAGGAAGAGATCGAGGCACAGGACAAAAAGGAAGAGAGGCAGGATCAGCTTGGATTGAAGGAGGAGTAGCTAGAGAGCCAACCGAGGAGAATCGAGGAGAATCCCGAAGAATGGAAAAGAACCGCGCGAAAGGTGGTACCGTGGCCACTGCCAGTGGTTGCCAGACTTTCGAGACTTTTCAGGCAGCGTTCGCCAGTGGTGCTTTTCTCGAGCATCCTGGCTATGTCGGTCGGACGTTTGTTCCCCGCCAAGGGGGAAAGGGTGAGTTGCCTGACGAGGGAGGACAAGGAGAGGGCGGATACGTAGAAACTGTCATGGCGTCCCAGGGTGTCCCAGGGCGTCGCAAGCCGCACGACGAGGAGCCAAGTCGCCCTAGGGCCGCTTTGTCAAACGGATCGCGGCGCTCTTATTTCGCGGCGCGTCCGTCTTTTGTTTTCCCTGGAGTAGCCGCTTTTTTGTAGTTGCGCGTGCGATGGGAGGGACTGCACGAGAGGGCGCGCCGGCCAATGGGAGCACGAGGGCACCGCCTCCTCTCGGAGGACCGACCACCATCGAGCGACCTCCCCGACCTCGCTGGGATCCTCCACGGGTCCTCCCGATACCGCGGCCTCCCGATCCTCCCAGCTCCCGTGCCGGCTCATCGCCGCCGACTCTTCTAGCCGCCTCGCCACCTCGTCCTTCGTCCTTCGTCCTGGCCCCAGCTACCCTCCCCCCTCCCCGGCCTCCATCAGCCTCCGCCAAATCACCTCCCGACACCCTCTCGAACTCCTCAGTCGCTCCGGCCAACGGTGCGTCGGGAGGTGCGCGCATGGGCATCACCCTAAGGGTGCAACCCGGCTGGCAACCACTCCCGTCGCTCTCAGGGCAGTCAACCCTCTCCACCTCACTAGCTACCGTAACCATTTGAGCGGACAACCACCCCCTAGTGCCAGGAACCCTCCACCCTCCTTGGTTCGCCAGTTGTACGATCCAGCTCTTAACCTCTTCTCTCGGGCTACGCTCGGCATGTTGTTTTAGCTGTACTGACCTCTACCCCTGCACCCTCGCACACCCTCCTATAAAGTATCCCCTCACCTAGGACCTCCTGGAGCCATGTCTCTCGCGGTTCCCACAGGAACCCGGCAGAGGCTCCTGAGGGAAAGGGTGGGCCGCGCATGGTCTTTCTGCACCAGGGTGCACGCCCTCCTATGCAATTTTCATTTTACAACCGATATCCATCCATCCCCCTTTCTGCGTAACGACTGCGAACCATTTCCATGTGCCGCATACGATACAGGCCCATTTAATTAATTATGCATGACTGCCACGCAGCTGGACGGCCACCAATCACCGTTATCACGCGCTGCAAGAAAAAGAAGTACGAGCCACCCTTGGCTATGGGTTACGATCGCTGCCACGCCTAATCGCCTAATGATTTTTTCAGAGTCCCGCAAACCATTGACCGGCACTGCTTGATTGCCAACGAAGAAAAGACTGCGAGACTGTTTTGTGCCGGTGGCAAATGAAAAATCCCGAGTCTCGCCTCTGCTGTGTCTTTCTCCCGTGGTAAAAACCACAAACATTGCTGGAAAGGTCGCGGAACTCTCATTCCGTTCCTTTTTCTCGCCTCATTCTATCATTCTTCTCGCCTGATTCTCTCGCGCTGTATCTCCCACTCGGCCGGACTGGACCAAAAAATTATGACGAATCGCTCTGTGACTCTTCTTGCTCGGGAAAGTTTCGGCCATTAACCCTGACCTACACCGGCGGAAGCTACAGCGGTGATTCGCCGATGACGCTGAGCACCAGGACCAGGAGGCAGGGTCCTTCGGAGTTGGGGGTGCTAGGTGCGGCGGGCTGCGTGATCCTAGAGGAGCAGGCATGTCTGGAGGGAAATGAGGCAAAAGTAAAAAAGAAATGCCTGGTCGTCCTGCGAAAAAGAAGAAGCGCGGGAAAAAATGGTCTGGCGAACGAAGCTAGACGAATAAACGAGCGAGGCGGGTTGCTTCATCGGTTCGAATGTCGGTCTGTCGGGCAGCCAAAACAAAAAAGCCCAGCCGACGGCCTTGAACTTTGGGGTTTGCGGATCGAGCTCCCCCGAAAAAGCGTGTTGCAGTTTTTCCCGAAGTCGCGAGAGGAGAGAGTGTGTGACTGCGGGTCCAGGAGAGAGAGAGAGAGAGAGAGAAGGGATCCAAGGCAGCCAGGCAGCCGCCACCAGCGAAATGGCACTTCTTACAGGCTACTTGTTAGGTCGCTCCAAGGTGGGACCCCAGTGCTTCCTCGTCGTACTCATCCTCGTGCCGGTCCTCCAGCACCTCGCGACCCTGGGAAAGACAGAAAGGAGCAGCTGCGTGGCGAAGGGATGAGAAGAGAAAAGCTGTGGGTTCTGCTGCCGGAACGTGGACGACACTGCACAAAGATTTGTGGTTATAGCTTGTTTTTGGTCCAGCGGCGTCTCGGAAGGGGTTGTCCACACTCTTACCCTGCCGAAGAAAGACTCTCGGTACGGGAAAGAGGCGACAAGGTCAGGGCTGGGGATGTCCTGGATCTAGAAAGAATCTGGAAATGACGGAGAGTCGCAAAGAAAGACTGCAGAAGAGAAGAGAGGCTGTTGGTCCCAATGGTTGCACGTAACACTCGGCATCCCCTCGGAGATCGCAACGAGGGTGACTTTCTCCCTCAGATTTTTTCCAAGCCCAAGGAAAGAGCAAGGAATCCAAGGCTGGCTGTTTCAGGCTGCGATCAGGCTCGGCGGTTGCCCGCGGAGCTTCGCGATGAGGAGGGCAGCTTTTTGCCACGTGCTCGCCACGACCACGACCTTGCCCAATTTTCCGCTGGATGACGACGTGCACGCCGTGTTGCGCTTCCGTGCTCTCGCAAAGCGTCCCGACGCTCTACCCCGAGGACAAGCGCTCGTCGGACGAACTTCCGAGGTCTTAGCCAGCCTTCTCTAGCCTTCCTCTGCATTCCTGGCCTTCGCTCTGCTGCTCGCTGCACTCTTGTCTCTTTATTTTATCTTAATGCATTTTCCTCACTGCTCCGCATTGCCTTCCGTCCTTTCCATCGACCTGGAATATCTCGAGGAGGTGCACCGTACCAGGAAAGTCAGGTACTGCAGTGAAATTAATGGGAGCGCCGTAGCCTCCATTAACCTGAGCCAGAGCGGAGTCGCCGGCTATTCCAGACTCTTGCGGCATTGGAACGGAATAGAAATTGTCTCTGAAGATGAGAATAGGCTGGTCGATTGCGAAGAGTCCACAGGAATCGAAGCGTAAAGTAGAGAGTAAAGAGTAATAAGCAAGGAGTAATGAGCAAGGGGCGTCGGGCAGGGGGAGTCCGGGATCCTGGCTCGTTTACCCCTTCCAGCAGCGCGTCGTCTCGATCCCCACCAGCATCGCCGGCAAGTGGCGAAGGACCGTCAAAGGCAGACCCGAACGTAGCCGAGGCCGTCCGAGCTCGACCGATCGCCCGTTCGAATCCCGGCTCCCGCGTCAGTGTAGAAACCGCGTCCGCGGTCCACGGTTGAATTTCCGGGCGATGCAGAGTTTTTTGTTCCCGCGGGCAGCCCCGAGGTGAATTTCGCGGCGGGAAAAAGTTGAAACAAAAAAGAAAGTACGACGCGCGCACGTTCACGCAGGTCATCTCTCTCCCTCTGTCCCTTTTTCCCTTCCCGGTTCCTTCTTGTGTCTTTCTCACACTCTCGCACCCCCTAGCCCTCTCTCTCTCTCTCTCTCTCTCTCCTTCGCTCTGTCACACACCCAGTCATCCCAGACACCCTCGTGCTCCTAGCGTTTCATTCAGAAAGAGCATCCCTCGACTTTCCAGAAAATCCAAAAAGCTCTGCTCTCCTCAACCCCCATTGCCAAGGCAATTCTTCTTTCATCCTTGTGTTCATCAAGTTCGCCATTTTGGTCTCGTAGGTTTCTCGTCTTCGGTTCGAGTGCCATTCCGGAAGTACCTTTCCTCCCTGTCATCCACCGTGTCCCAGTGCTACGTTTTCATCCTGCGGAGCATCGAGGCAGACCCTCCAGACACCTCCTGGCCCTGCGAGCATCACCACCACCACCACCTCCACCACCTCCACCACCAGAGAAGGGGCACTCTCGGAAATGAGATGATCGCCCCTCGGAAAACTCGGAAGTGCTTTGCCAGGAGGATGACGGTTGTTCGTTTCCGGCGTGATATTCCCGGCCGGGGCCCCCAGTGGCTACGAGGACTTTGAACGTTTCCATCGGCCAGTGACGTAGAGCGCCGTGCGCGGTGCCCCTGGTGAACGTTTCCGGGATTTGTTATTATGAGATGAGGGTCCAGTTGCGCTGCCCCCTTGACTCACGATATCAACGCTTCCTTAGCGCGGATCGCTCCTCTCACTCCTCGTCCTACTTGCTCGGTTCCATTGATTCGAAGTCGATTTCGATTTCGAGTTAGCGATCCGTCGAAGAAGCTGCTGTGCGACAACCTGACGTTTGCCTGGATACGTCATCCCGCAGGCCCAGGACTCCTCCCGATGAGGATTCGAAAGTTGACAAGACGCCGGAACTCGCAAGCTCCGGAATTCTGTGCGCTTATCGATTGCACGTGAACGGGACGCAGACAGTGCAATTGCCTCGAGAGTGATTTCACGTAAGGATCGAGGCTAAAGGATAAATCCGCTAAGAGAAACTGACCGAGTGCGGAGGCAAGTAGATTTGAGGATTTGTTATTCCAGAAACTAGAAAGAGTTGAGAAGAGTGTTGCGTTTTGAAGAGGCGGAGAAGCGGAGGGAGAGAGAGAGGAAGCTCCGTCCTCGTCGACTCGTCAACCAAACTTGTGCAATAATTTAAAACCGCGTGCCGGACAACGTCGTGCCGGTCATTCGCTTCGGGCCTCCACGGGATCCCAAGGATCTTCGCAGGGACGAAGGAGACAGCGACGTAGGTGCAATAACGCTCGCAAGAATCTAGTCAAAGAAGAAGCGGCGACAGCAAGGAGAATAACAGTGACGGAGGATCAGGAACTCCTTGAGCAGCAATACACACGGAGAACCGACTGATATTTATTTGAAGTATAGATAAGTCGAGCGTTCGAGTCGCATGCCGCGAATGGTCGAACTTGAAAATATAAATCTCCCTTTCGGATTCGTTGTATTGTCCCCGAGTGAATGTCGGCTGCGAAAACAAACCTCAAGACGAATCGAGTGTAGATAATCTCGCTCTGTTATTTCATCCGAGCCGCGTCCGACTCGTAGATATCGCAGCGAATCGCCATTAGAGAATTACTTCGTTTTGCCAATAGTCATTGGCACTGGCTGCTCTTTGCTTTTCCCTTTTCTCGGTTTTCCTCCTTGTTTGTTCGCACCTGTGCCGAGAGCCTCCCTCCACTACCGCTGGTTGGGAAGTCGCCACGCGAATCGTTCGGGGTGCCGTGTTTGTTTGGCCTATGAGGTCACGCGGGACGCTTTTGTTATCGGACTCACTGAGGCTTTCGAACGTGTAAAGAAAGCCAGGTCGGGGATTCCTCAGTAAAAAGGTGAAAGTCGCGCGCGAAGGACCATTGCGATACGATCCTTATAATTGTGTAAAATCAATTGGTTTTCGGTAGCGTTTTATTAGCGTTCATTAAATAGGTAAAGTCTATTATCGGCCCTGTTACGCCTTTGCCTTGCGTTTGGCGTATCGAGGATTGTTACGTGCTGGACACGGAGCGAGTGATTAGTGGTGATTAATTCGCGGGACTCGAATATCCTACTGCAAGTGAAAGACTTCCGGTCCAACTTGTGGATCATCGTCGCCGGATATCAAGTAGCAAATCGTATGGTATCGTAAGTGTCGGATTGTTCTACAGTGATAAATCAGTAGTGATCGTGCATCGGGAAGATCGGGTGGGCAGGTGCTGCTCGCGTGAGAGAAGATCGACGCATCGCGACGTGGACCAGGTCGGTTTCCGGTACAGTGAGGTGTAACATTTTCGGGCGAGAAGACCAGGAAACTCTTGAAAAATTTCACCGATCCCGGGCACGATGTACCCCTGGTACCGGGAGAGCGTCGCGGCGGCCGCCGCCGCCGGTCTCGGCGGTCCAGTCGGCGTCGTCGGATCTGGATTCTGCTCAAGTGCACCAGGACAGGGTGCCACCACCATCAAGACGGAGAGCGGATACTCTGACTGCATGTTGGCCCTCGACTACGTCCAGAGCAAGGTGAGTCATACTTGAAAAATATTTGTTTTCTTTTACACGTTCGCGCCTAATGTCTTGTCGGTCCGCGTGTCCACGCAGCCTCCCTGCTTCTGTACCGTATTTACCTTCGACTCTTATCACATCAACGGACACAATTCCGTTTTCTATTCTGCCAAAGAACGAATCGCCCGCTCGAGGTGATTTTTCATGTTGTCTTTTTCATTGCGTTCCTGATGCTGGAGGGAAATTCTGAGGCACCCGGTTGGTCCAGCAGCTGCGCGACAGACGTCACAATTGCTGTTTCTTATCTCTGCATTGTCTCGTTCTGGTGGGAAAAGTTGAGTGAAATTTAAAAAATGCAGGCAGAAGCATGGGAGTAGCACGCGTCTTGTGGAAAGATATTTTGTATCTGGTAAATTGGTGATTGTCGCGCGTGCACGCGCGTGTGTGTGCGTGTGTGTGCGTGTGTGTGCGTGTGAAAGAGAGAAAGAGAGAGAGAAGCTCGTAAAGACCAAACGAAAGAGAAGTTTATTGGCTCGGAGGACAAAAAGGCTTTGAAAGTGCAGCACACTGCTCCCGGTTTCCCCTTCGGGCCGTCCCACCACTTTTCCGCTCGACAGCCATAAGTACGAGCGTTCGTTAAACTCGCATAAAAAGGCGGTATTATCGTCGTTTGCGGTTCAGCCTTAGTCCTGATCCTCGCGCCGAGACTATCTGTAGTTTGAGCTTTCTTACTCGTTCCTTTTAAATCAATCAAACTTGTTTACAATCGCATCATTTGCGTACGACGTGCCTGACGGCCACAGCCTGTCTGGCGACTTGCAGGACTTTGCTCCTTGCCATACTCGTCGTTCAGGTGTTGCCTAAAGTTACGTCTCTTTCCACCTCGACTCACGTGGAGCATCCCCAAAGGAATCGAGGGGTTCTCGGATTTCATTAATTTTCATAAATCAGAATAAAATTAACTGGCCGTGTTGATTTTTCCGCTCGACGTGAACCTTCTTCGCATCGTCCGTGGGGCCCATCGCGCCCATCGCGCCCATCGCGCCCATCCAGGGTTCCTACTGGAAAAACACATTAACTCGTCTCGTTACGCTACGCACAGCTGACTCTTAGGTTATAACGCCGCCGTATAGTAACGTCAAGAACTTTCTATTGGCCGGAAATATCCTGAAAGATGGATTCTGCCTGGACCAATGCGTACAATTGGAACGTCAGAATCCTCTGATCTGACCAACGCGAAAACGCTTATTCGCCAAGTATCGAAGGGTCGACAGGTAAAGAGGTAAGGCGGGACGCAGAGGGTCTCCTTCGGCAGCCGCAGGAGAGTCGGACGGTGTCAGAACACGACTTTGACATTTCTTTGGAGTTGTGCGTAGAAGGCGGCCATTGGCGCGGCGCGACAGTCACGTAAAAGGCCACACTCGGACAGGTTTCCAAATTTGGCTGGCGAGCCGCGCGTTTTTCACCGGTTTTTCAAAAATGGCCTTAGCTCCTCCCTCGTCCGCGTGTCTCGTGCACGACCAGCCAAGTTCAAGGCGCATAACTTTGCTTGGCTGATACGCTCGAGTAGCTGCCTTTAGCGGAAGTGCGCTGGCACCACGGTAGAAGTGACAATGGAGGAACAAGCTGTTGCCGAAAGACAGCGACTTCCTGTCGATTTGCAGAGGACGAACTCTGGCTCGATCGGAACGATTCGTTAATGGGGATGGAATCGTCCTGGCAGTCGACGATTGATGATTGGCGCAGGCGACACTCGACATGCAGCCGCTCCATTCCCTGAAGTCTTGCCTGGCGCTGGTAGCGTTGGTAGCGCTGGTAGCGCCGGTAGCAGTGGTTGGTTCCCTGGGAAATTGCTAAAAATGCAATATTTGCCGTGCACTGCCTCGTCGGATTCCTCAGCAGGACAGGGTGTCCCTGGTGGCGCGGCAATACGCGAGGAAGCCTTAATGACGGCCGCGCACTGGCCCTGAAAAAAGGATCTCGTGCTCCTCTTGATATTGCCGAGACACAGGTCGGCGGGCCAGGGGCAATAAACAGGCAGCAAGGGGATGCGAAGGAGCAGAGTGCTAGAAAGTGCAAGGGGAGGGAGAGCGAATGGTCCGAGAAGACTGAGGAGGCAGGATCATCCAGAAGGCAACGAACGACGAAGAGCGAAGCCACATGAAGCAAACGGGATAAGCAAGAAGACGAAGGCTCGCACTCTCATTGGTGGGCGTGTCGCAGGTGCGCGTGGGTGGGGGGCGTGGTCCTCTCTCCTGATTGGATCGGCCCCTGCCGGCACCGGAAGTGGGGGCAGCTCGGCTTCGCAAAAACAATATCGCATCGCGCGCCCCTGCAAAAAGCAGCCAGGTGGCATTTCGCCCTGCTCCAGGGTTAGTGCCTCTTGCGACTCCTGCGCCCACCGACACGCACTCACGCACTCACGCACGGCTCCCGTGCGTGTCTCCGTCCTGCTCGCCGCTCTCGCGGCTTCCTCTTTCCTCCCCCGGGCACTCGCGCTCTGTCTGTCCTCCTCCGCCGGGCTGCTACCGTCGTGAACCTTGCGCCTCGCCCGACCCTCCACCCGCTCCCTTCGACCAGTCATGCAGCCAGCAGAGCGTAGCGAAACGATAAGAGACTCCTAAAGGTATGAAAGGAGGAGGAGGAGGAGGAGGAGGGAGGATGCACGTAGGCGAGAGCAGAGGGCAGAGGACAGAGAAGGGTGGCTGCGGTCGGGTCCAGTTTGCGACGCGGTGACAGTCCAAGCTAAGGGATTCGAATGGCCGTGCGGGACGGCTGACGGCGATTAAATCGAAATTGTATAGAGAAAACACGAGCGCGTGCGGTCCCGGGGCGCAGCTATAAGTCTCCCGATATAAATTAATTAGATAATTAATCGTGTAATGGCTTTAATTGGGCCCTGTTAAGTGTCAGCAGCTTCTCGAACCGGGCCCCCGTAATCTTGCCGGTAGCATCTGCTCTCCTGCGGCGGACCCACCCTGCGCCTCTCTTCTCTCTTCTCCGCCGTCTCGCCTCTCCAGCCTCTCCATCCTCTCCGTCCTTCCCAGCCTCCCAGGAGCCAGGCTACACGCCGGGCCCTTCGCAAACTTGTTAGATTCGAGATAAGACGAGATTTAGCAGATCTGATATCCATTGATAGTCGGCGCGCCGGCCGTAATGCTATCTCCGACCGGCCTACAGGCCCACCGGTCTCTCTCGCTCCCTCTCGTTCTCAGGCTCCATCCCTTCGACGGGCCAATCGTGCGTCTCTCCGTCCGACACCATTCGGACGTGACTACTGGCTGCCACACTTGCTATTCCACTGGCGCAGCAGCGATAGCCGATAATGTCAGGAATCTCTCTCCCAATCCCCGTAGGAAAGCTGAGGGTAGCAGGTTTAAGGGTTGCTTTCCAAAGGTGCATCTGGCCCGGAATCGAGTCCGCAAGACCGACGGGATCGGCCCAGGGGCGCGCAGCGCGCAGCAGCCAGACGCTCGTAAGACCAGGAGCCTTGTACCATCGAAGCGCGCCTCGTGTCAAAATAGTTCTGCGTTTTGCCGTGACGCGGCGTTAGCGACTCCCCGCCGTGTCGAATCGAGCTTCTCGCTCGCTACTTCCAGTCCGGCCTGATAAAAGGCCAAAGGGTACCAGCCTGCACGCATAACGAGTCTGACAAACGACTGTGCGCTGCGTCAGCCCACTGTAGCCAGGATTCCAGGCCACGTAGCCCGTGGACGATAGCGGACAGGCAGTGCGCGAGGAGTCATGACCCACAGGTCGAAGCCACGAGACTCTCCTGGAAATGCCGAAGCGCGAGCAGCCCGTGAATCCTCGTGGAGCGCGGGAGATGAAACTGCAGCGTGCACTTTGACCTCGCCCAAGGTACCATTCCTCTTTGATCAATCGAAATCACGCTTTGCTCTCGTTCCGATAAGCGCGGATGGTTGCGACACGCTCGTCTGGGTATTTGGGATGTAGCAAAAGGTCAATGCGGCAACTCGCACGGAGCCGGGGAGCCCCTTATCTGGCGCGTCCGGGATTGTCCGGTTCTCTCTCGGTGTTCCATAGCGATTTGGATTTTATCTCGGGAGACGCGTATATTCGAAAAACCGTAGAAATCGAGACGTGCGTGAGTCAGTGCGTGTCGGCATTGAATGTACTCGGCCATTTGGATAAGGAGGAACCAGGCCGCATCTTGTGTCGGCGCATTCGGGACTGTCGGCCGAATGCAACAGTGGAATCGAGGGAGAAGCGAAAGTGAGATTAAAGAGCCGGAGGTAGCGTCAGGGATTAAACAGTGGGCGGCATTGTGAGGCTGAGGGGCGGAAGGGAGAGGGAAAGGACGAGAGGAGAGAAGACGCCACCGTTAGCCGCAGTACGCATCAGCGCAGCATCCTCCGAGTTACGACTCCATTAAGCCCGAGCCCTGCTAATTTTTTCGGCTTCATTTCGGCTCGCATAAAACAAGCTATTTAAAATGCAATGGCGGCGCCCGCTGGGGACGAGAACCTTCGAAGCCTCCGAGCCAGACGAGCTCTCGGCCGCTCTGTTGATTCCTGATTGCGTCCACGCGGCCAGGCGACCTTTGGGACTCGAGACTCGGTGCAGGAGGATCGGGAGGCCCGTGGCTCCGGAACTGTGGCCGAGGATCGGCGCAAGATCCGGCATCCCCAGGAAGTGCGCAGGGTCGCGGAGGAATCGCAGCGGGATGGCCGCGAGCACGGAGGACGGAGGACGGAGGACGGAGGAAGAGTGAGGTGCAACGCTGAAGAGCGTCGCGGAGAGAGAGGGAGGGAGGGAGGGAGGGAGGGAGGACATCCGCGCCACTGGGCATCGAGACAGTTATGACTCTCCCCCGGCTCGTCAGTTGTTTTGTGGCTGTCTCGTTGCTCTTGTTCGAGCCGCGCTCTCCTCCGTTGTCCGCGTCCCCTTTTGCTCCTGTTTCCAGCGCGAAGGATGCTTCTTCGTTTTTTCCTTGGTCTCTCTGCTTGCCTCTTCGTCGGCCGAGCAGCCGCTCTCCTCTTTTTGCCTCGACTCACGACGAGGATGAGGACGAGGACGCGGCGCGGCAGCGAGAAGCTGCGACGAGCGGAGCGGAGGGGCGGGCAGAGATGAGCCCAGCAGAAGAGAGGAAGAGGAGAGGAGAGAAGGAGAAGATGCGTTGCGATGCCAGGAGAGCCCAAGGCACTCTTGAAAGGAGCCGACGCTCCGTACGGTAGCCGGTCCAGACTGTACCCAATTATTCTGGCGTGCTATACTAATGCCAAGGACCCCCTCGCTGTCCCGCAATGCGATAGCGCTGCCCTCGACTGACGATCAGACCAAACCCAATCTCCTTTATCTAGTCCGATTTCCATCTGCTTACGCAGAGCGGGAGATGATTCTTGTGGATAAACGTAACTCATTGTCGGTGGCGCTGCTGTCGGTGCTTTTTGTCCTTGTTGTAAAACCCCCGAGAAGTCAATCCGAGTTGGTCAACCTAACGCTACGAGTATGACGTTGTTGAAGTACGCGCTGGCGTCTCTTCTGGCAGCTGACTTATCGCCTCGGCTTGCTTGCGCTCTCTGTCGCGCGTGACGCTATCGTTTCTCCGTGATAACGAGACGCCCTTGTTTATCGGAGAGCCTGGGGAGCGGAAGACCACGAGAGCCGCTCGGATCGATTCGTTCTGAGGTCCGTCTATTAGAAATCGTTCCTAGAGGGACATGGTCCTGACGAAGGGGAATTTTTCGATGCTATCCATTTGCTTTTTTTTTCTCTCTATTCTCTTTCCATCCTTCCGCAGATTCGCTGGAGCATTGTGTCGCGATATCAACGCGACACGACGACTGCTCCTGTCCTCGCTTGCCCTCTCTGTCTCTCTCGCACGATGTCCAGATACATTGGTGGCGAGGGGACGTAGAGGGGATAGGTGGCTGCGGCCAAGACATTAAGGATTGTATTAATCAAGAACTGTCAGTGATTCTCTGGTGTGACTGAAACTCTGTCTGCCAGTATCTCCGAGTTACGTCTGAGTGGTCCAGGGGTGGATATCAGAGACTAGGAGAAGACGCGTAGCGTAGGAGATGAGAGGACGGAGAGAGAGTGAGAGAGAGAAAGAGAAAGAGAATAGAAAGGGGGCTGGGGCGGAAGCCAGGAAGCCAGGAAACTAGGAGACGTCACACGGATCCGGACTCCTTGGGGTGAATCTCTCTGGCGATGACGTCGAAAAATGACGCAAAAAGTTACCCGTAGCCAGACTCGCTGTCTCTCCATTTTCCCTACGGCCTAGTATGCCTAGTATACACTGTACAGGCCTGTTCAATACTCTCGGAAAACACACCATCCATAAAACTCGTGGAACACACGCACACGCACACGCACACACTATCACTCGAGAGAGAATGACTGCCGTCGAGAAGAGCCTCTACACGTGAGGCTCCTTTGATAGCCATCTACTCTCTCCGTCTCTCTCTCTCTCTCTCTCTCCTCCTATGCGCTGGACTCTCTTAATCTATTTGATTCCGCTTTAACTTTGTCGGTCGTTCGACTCGATTATAATACCGGTACGGTCCTAAATAGGGCCGTGTTCAACAGCCCTCAGGTATTTCCAATATCCTGCAGGCAGATGAGTCTCCCCGACTCTTTTTCCCTCCCTCTGCCTCTCTACGCTTCTCGCAAGCGAGTTCATTCATGCCCGTTGGTGCCGAGGACCTTATTACGTCCCGGTGAATGGATGCTGGAGTAAGGTCCAGACTCGAACCGGACCTCGAAACCCTCTTCTCTCATCGGTCTCCTCGATTCGGGCCCATCTTACTCCACTCACACCAGCTCGCCATCCACTTCCGCTATCATCATCCTCCTTGGCAATTTCCTCCTTAACATGCGTCGCGTCCTGCCGGCATCTCACCTCGAAATCCATCCTGACAGGCCGCAGCCTCCAACACCTGTAATTAACATTGAAACTATAGGCGCACGTGTCGCTCGTAATTCTCCGATGGTGTCGCACGTACTGGGTACGTGACGAGCACGTGTGTCGTTGCGAAATTAGGCGGTAAACAAACATTAATGATAACTGTCGTACCGACAATTATTGTTGCGCAACTATACTTGTATATATATATATATATATATTTAACTACTTAATCATCGAGGCGAACTTTCATCTGGACCGCGCACGGTTCGTTCGATTCTTATCCACCGGGATAACGAGGAAATAACTTGTTGTCTCGTGATTGTATTCTTGACGACGTGTGTCACACGTGTGCATCGAGTCGATTCTGTTATCAGTCTGAGGAATTTGAGAGTTATCGCTCGGGAATTAACCTTTCGTATGCCAACGGGTCCTTTTTCGAGACTTATCTCATTTTCGAAAATCCTCGACGCACAGCGTCGGTACGTTAACGCGGGGGCCTAGTCGGTTCGGTAGGAGCAAAACTCGCACGTGCGTATCGCATCCGTATAAACGTCTGTGAAAAATCTTAAATCTAATTGTGTACAGTGCAGTGCGTGATAGCGAGAGACTCTTGAGACTTGTTTGCTCTCGTAACTTTTGGCAGCTTAACCTTGTTCTCAAAGTTATCGCATCAATTTCGACCGTTGAGATACGAAGGTCCGTTATCGCGATCACGACTCCTAAAGAGAATTGTTAAGGCGATCGCTTCGATAGAGCCGCCTGCCTCCCCCCTCCTCCCTCCTCCTATCTCTACCTGGGTCTCCTAGCTCCTCCACATTAGATTCGAGTGTCCGAACGTTAAGACTGACCACTTGCGCGCGTCGTTGCCGAGGATCCCAAATAGCCAATCGCGATTGCCCGTCTACTGTGCTGAATAACACTGCTGTCCTTGTCTCGCGCAACTGCCGCCAGCTCAAGCACCCGCGGAACTCGGAAATACGTAGGATCAGCTGCTGGGCCAGCCTTCGGCCTGGACTGCGTCGGTCCCAGGAGAAAAATGTGTATCTACCTGAACTGGACTCACCGGAACGTCAAGAAGCAAACACGTCTCGATCCCAGGATCTGTTAGGATCCATAGATCCAGGAAGAACACTGCTTCCCGAAGTGTCAGCGACGTGCTCGAGAGACGCAGGCACGAGTCCTGATCATTGCGTAGGCAGCACCTCTGCTGCAGCGTGACCTGCCGACGTGACCCTCCTTTGCCCGGTTTACCAGGAGAAAGAATCGTAGAGAAACGGGACTGTGTCAGAGGTCAGGATGCCGCTCTCGAGGCTACCCTCGGAGGATGGAAGCGACGGGGAGGGTGTAACGTCGCCTCCCAACTCCCCACCGACTTATAAGTTCCTCAGGACGGGCTGCCAGATGTACTACTACGAGAGTCCTGGCTGCGTTTATCCAAAAGGATACTACAGGCTGGTGCAAAGTGCCAGGACGTTGTCACGCAGTCCGAAGCCGGTAAGGAAGGAATTTTGCTCGTTTTTATTGGCCATCCGCAATTGTCTGATTTACCTTTGGCGGATTAGCCAAGGACTTTTCCACCTGCTCCTTTAACGAAGCATCCTGGAGAGGCTGGGGAATTACCAGGCATCCCAAAACGTCGCGCACGCTAGTGACATTAAAAGTAGACGAGATTAGTAGAAGTAGGCTGGAGGTGCGTGAGTGCGTGAGTGCGTGCGCCTTTGGCACCGAGGAATGACTCATGAAAGCGAGAGAGCGAGAGAGCGAGTGGTACCACGCGACTTCCGTGAATCTCCGTATAATTTGGTAGCGGAGGATTTTGTAATTTCTTTGGAAACCGGTAATTTTGTAAGGCGCCCAGAGTCAAAGATTATGAATAGAATTGAATAGAGCTCCGAGATGCTATTCACCCCACTGAATCAATCTAGATTTTTGAGCAGTCTTGTTAATGTTTTTGGAACGCGCAGTAGGATCGCGTGCATGCTCTGGGCGGGATTCGAACCCTAAGGCTACTCCGAGGTCCAAGGACTTGGCCGGTACTGAGAAAATCTCACCAACACCAGGAGAATCCGATTGGAGCGTCTCTCCTCTCTCGTAGAGAGAACCTTGACTTGTAGGAAGTGCGTTGCATGTCTCTCGCCCCGTACGTGTCTCTCCGTGCTATATGCGCCGTGCGCTCTCTGCACGTCTTAGGCGCAACGTGCCTGCTCTGCCGGCTATAGCTATGGACTTCACTCTCTCCAGGGATATTCTTAGCGCGTCGAGGGAAGACGGAGAACTGTGACGACCGTTGACGCCAGCGTTTACCGAGCTCAGGTCGCGATGGCCTCGGGGCGCAGGGTGCACTTTCGCAAATACGCGGACGTCCATCGATTGTCGAATGGCCAAAGAGGCCTCGTTAGTTTCGCCAGTTTAATGGCGAACACGCGCGTCCCGGCTGGCAGGTGCCGTCCATATCCCCTTTTGAACCGGCAGCGTTTACGTTAGGCCGCGAGATACGATCGGAGCGGCTCGTCGAGGTGCACACGGGCGTCGCGACGCTATCGTTCGTCCAGTTTGCAGGATATGCACTCAGTCGACGCCCAAAAGGTGGGGCTGGCATGCACCTCCACCACGCCCTTGCTTGCACATTTTCTCGATCGATCTTCGCGATCCCAGCGTGAACAAAGGACGGCCTCGAGAGGGATCGAGAGAGACGAACGCTGCTCTCTCTCTCTCTCTCTCTCTCACTTTCCTTACACGTCACTTCGTGCCTTTCTGCGGAGATCGCTACTCCCTCGCTTTTCTCCTCTTCTCCTCTTGCCGTCTTCCTTGCGCGTCTTGGCTTCGCGCCTCGCAGACCTCACGGGGCTCGGTCCATTCATCCCGCGGGCTGCTTAGAATCCGAGAAACGGAGAAGGCAGGAGGGGAACGAGAGGAAAAGGAAAGAAGCGGCGAATACCGATGGACTCGGATTTATTCGCCGAGGCGTAACGCGCGCAACCAACCCTCTGACCGGTTTCATGAGCTGCTTGGGTCGCCCGGTAATTATATTCTGCGAAAGTAGCAACCCTCGGGGCCGAGGGTGGCCGCCCCGTAGACGCCACCCCCTGTCGCGGCCGGAAGTGACGCACATCTATCTTGTCCTCGGGCTCTGCCGTGCACTTCCGCCTCACGGTGAATTCGAGAGAGGAAACTCTGCGAGTTTTCTCTTGGCTTCTTTCTTCGTCTCCTCCCCCACCCCCACCTGCCCCTCCTTCTGCAAAACGACCAGGGAAAAACAGAGGCAAAGAGATGCAGACCGCTCGGCACTCGGATGCTGCTCCCGTGTCATTTAAATAATTGACAATGTTTACCAGTTTACCGCACGTGATTGGATTAGAGCCACAACGTATGACGAATAACTAATCAGGTGCTGACAATGAGTGGCCTCGTGCGGATGACCTACAGGGACCTACCCCCGCCCGCCGTCAGAAGCGACACAGCTTCCAGGAGGCACAGATCACAGATGAAGCGAGGCGGATGAGGAGGCTCAGCATCCAGTTGCAATATCTCCTCCGTAACCGATGATTAAGACGTCCTGCTAACTGAGAGCAGAGCCAGCGCCACCCTCTACCCGCTGGAGGAAGATGCAGGGGAGAAACAAAGGGAAACCGAGAGAGCAGGCACAGCGTCTCCCTCTCTCCCTCCTCTCTTGCTCTAATGGTTTAGGAGTCGTTCCGGACATTAGCTTTTGCGTGTAGAGAGAACTTCTTCTTTATCTCCTCTCCCTCCTTTTCTCTTTCTCTCGTTCGCTGCATCGCCAGCTCCTTTCTGTCTTCTCCTTCCTCTGCCTATCTCTCTCTCTCTCTCTCTCTCTCTCTCTCTCTCTCTCTCTCTCTCTCTCTCTCCCGGTGTCCCCCGATCCCTCGATCCTGAGGAACGTTGGACCTTTTGAAAAATGAGCCACGTCGTCCCCGAGAAATAAGAGTGTCATCATCATTAGCCCGGCGCGTTACACGCGGACGAGCTGGGCCCGTCGAGAGGGATGCGAGTGCGAACCTCACCCACGTATCCATGCATGCTCACATGCGAACGCGCACTTGTGTAGGTACTCTCGTTTCTCAGGGTTCTTCGTCGGAAACGCAGCAGTCACGTGTGACAACAGTCATGCGATCCTCTTGATTGAGCAACTGTCAGTATTGACCTGTAGTCGGGGAGAATTTGCATTTCCTTGCGCTACAAGGGTGTCGCAACGATTTTCGAATTTCATTGAAAAATACAAATAATTGCACTGCCTGTAGCAGCTGAAAGCTGCGCCCACGGCTCAGTCACATCGAGAAGGCGATCTACCCGTGATTCGGGCAAACTCCGTGTCTGTCCTTGTCTTGCGCACGTCGGTACCCATAGGATGCTCTCTCTCGCTCTCGCACCAGGTATAGGACAAGTTTGAAAATTTAATAAACAGAGCAGGCACTAGGACATTGCACACGCTCGTTGGCTGCACGACTGCTCGAGATAGTGAAAGGCCATTTTGGTTCGTAGAACTGCGCGCTGCAAGACTTGATGACCGATACGTTGGAAGCGTCCACAGTCCTCTATGGAGATATATGTACATATGTCTGTTGACTGTGTTGCCGAAAGGTAGGAAAAGTCAGAGTATGCGTCTGATGGATGAGGAAGACAGAATGTATGAGTGCGCGCGTGTGCGAGGGAGACCGAGAGACACATCACTGCTGCTCACTACACCTCAAGGAAGAGCTGATGGCTTTTCGGGGGAAAATTGTCGGCGATTTAGAAAATTGTCTCCACTCGGCTCTCTGGTCGAAACCCGAGTGCGCCGTCGCCACTCATGGGAACCTCATTCGCATGAGAGCGACATACGAGGGACGACCCTCCTAACCCACCACTCCTTGACTCATCACTCTCTTCTCGGTGATTTACACTTAGGAGGAGGAGAAGAGTGTCGCTGTCCGAGCAGCTACCAACCATGCCGCGAGTGATTTTTGGGGCATTTGGAGTAAATTCGTGATGAGTACCGCGTGCCTAGCCTCATTGTCCGTGTCAGTCGAATTACAAGCTAATTCCGGCCGCGTTGGATCCGCTTTGATGCACGCATAATTATTTCCTTGACAATAGGTAGCCGGCCGAGTACTGTCACAGCAGGCACTTGAGCGTCATAGGTCCCGGCAACTTCCGGAAGTTTTGCCCATTATTATTTTCGGGTGTGAAAATATTTTAATACGCCCGACGCATACATCAGCGGGCCTCCTGTGTTCCTCGCTATTATCAGCCTCGCGATAAAGCATTTTTTTTTTCTATCGGCCACTTTTCCTGGGTCAAATGCCTCTGTCTCATTTTTATTGTTTCTCCATGCATCCCCGGGCTCCTCCATCATTTCGAAAATGGCCATTGTCCCCGGACTACTTCCTTCCTCGTCGGTCGATGTTAGAACCGCGTTCGCATATCCCATTGCGCAACACTCTGGCTGCCCGTAATATTTGCGTTGCGGAATTTCCAAAGATTGCCCTGATACGTATGCATGTGTTTCTCTCTCTCTCTCTCTCTCTCTCTCTCTCTTTCTCGCTGACTATTGCGTCTCTCCTCCTCCTGCACTTATCACAGTGAAATCTTGGGACGATATCGCGCACGGTCGGTTATCCGGCGGCGTGTCGCTCGCCGCCTCCGATAGCGATAATTAATCGTGGGGTCGGCGTAACGTAGACCGACGAGACCGCGAGAACGTTGCCCGTATACGGGAATAAGAGTCGAGTTTAATCTAAGGATTTTAATTAGCGTAATAAACGTAATGAGCCTAACGAGGATAGAAGAGGAAGGCGAGTTTGTAATTGGTGGAGGAATCAATGTAAAATAATGTGCATTGTAAAGCTGGGGTGCTCGACGAGAGAGAGAGAGAGAGAGAGAAAGAGAGAGGGGGGGGGGGGGAAGAGGTAAGAGGCTAGGATGAGAGAATAAGGGAGAGGCAGAGGGACACTAGAAAGGAATGGGACCTGGGGCGGGGGGAGGGGAAGGTTGGGCCCCACGGATGGCTTTGCCGTTGCCATTGGCATTGGCATTTCTACGCACTGGACTAGTCCCAGGTTTGACGAGAGATTGATGCCCGCGATTCTCCCGCAGCGGAGACCGCGAGAGGAATGGAGAGGAGAGGAGAGACGAGAGTGGAGGAGAAGAAAGAGCGGGCCGCTAACCGTGTAAAAAAAAGAAGGCAGAGAGGGAAGGAAGGCGCGCGAGTGGACAAAAGACACCGCCCGGAATTTTGAGCGTCGGCGAAGTCTCAGACTCGTTCCCGATCGCCGAGTCTTCGCTCGGCAGTCTCGGTGTCTCGAGTAAAAACCAAAAATATTTTTCCCACTCCTCTCCTCTCTCCGTCGCCATACTTATTCCCTGCAGCAGCCGCTGATCGCCGCTTTTACCCCGTTCTGGCCTCTTTCGCCCCGCAACCCCAGCGACGAAAACGATCCCGGTCCTCATAAGCCGCCGGAATTCCTGGACGCACCGACTTGGCCAGGATTGTCCGATTCCACTCTGCGCTCTCTGCAATGCGAAAATGAGTGTCCAGCGAGATTCTTACGCGGCCGAGGAATCGCGAAGTGGCGGCGGAGCGGAGGCGGGAAGATGGCCGACGATCAGGGGGCCAGCTGTCAATGGATGCTCCCGATGCCAGAGTCTTCCTTGTACTCGTGGGCACACGTCCCACGAACGACGGTGGGATCGGAAAATGGAGAGAAGCGAGGAATGGCTGCCGCACGAGGCTCACTCGTGTCGACGATTACGTTGCTTCGGTAACGGCAGGTCGCAGACACGGGGCATTGTCATTACCGGTCTCGTAAGCAGGCCTCGGGTTAGGCTTGGTTCAATGCCGAACCGTGATTGATCGGCAACATCTAACCTCGCTTTGCATGAAACATTACGAAGCAGTAAAGAGCATTAGTTGCGTATGTAAATGGGATACGTGCTGAGATTTACACACGATGGTCGCCTTGAGAGCAGCAATCGCTTCTATCACTGCTTATGACTGTTGTGTCATCTTCACACTTTGCCACATTATCGACGTGATCCCATTTGAGAGTCCAGCATCGCATCGCCCCCCCCCCTCCCTCCCTCCCTCCCTCTAAGATAAACTAGCCTCTGGATCTTCCAATAGGAATAATCAGATTCACCGCGGAAGATCAGTGCGCATATCATACGATTGGCTCTGCAGTCAGATCTGCCGGACGCGATTACCTGCACCGGGCAAATTTTCGGGCAAGCTGACACGTCGCTGGGGGTACGAGAGACTGGCTGCTAAGGGTAGTTCTCTGCTCAGGGGTTGTTACCGCCACGCGGTTTGGAAGGTTACCATCTATCTCAAACGGGATTTTCGGCAAAGCTGGTTTCCACCCTTTATCCACAGCGGATAAAACAGGGAGCCGAGTGCGGCCATACCTTCCCATCGATTTACCACCTCGGAAAGCAACCCCTGGAATATAGGGGTTCGTACCTCCCGAACCTTCATCGTATTCTTACTTCACTCTCCTGCTGCTGAAGTTTCAGCAACTCACGCGAGCGAGAGAGAAAGCATCTTGCGAATAGGAGCGGGAGGAGGGACGGTGCGTTTATCACGCTCAGACTCCCGGTAGACTGGAGATAACAGTGTGGATTTTGACGAACCTTTTTTGATCGATGTAAAGTTGCAGTTGTTACGCAGCAGCCTATCGCGCTGTTCTGACTCGGCGCTTTCGCTGTGCTTCGTCTCGTCTCTTTCTTCACTTCCATTTCGTGACCTTTCGGTCGAGTATCTCTGCGGCTGTACCAGAAGACTTGGCGCTCTCGCGCGCACTCACAGCGAGAGAGAGAGAGGGAGAGAGAGAGAGAGAGAGTGAAAGGGAGGGCGAGGGGAGGCTGACGGAGATGTGACGAATTACGTACACAGAGGTGGCTCCGTTGAGTACAGGGCGGCTAATCGTCGATCGATTTTCTTGCTTCGTTTGATTTTCGAGAAGGAGTCTGCGGGTGAACAAGTCGGCGCTGCGCCGCTACGCGGCCGTCAGCTACGTGTTCGAGATTCTCTGCAGCTTCCCTATGATTATTTTTTTCTCTCCGTTTCTCGGGGACGCGGACGTCGCGCATGAGCCTGTTTTTCCTTGAAAATTATACTCCGCGAGGATTTAAAAAAATACAATTCACTTCGCCCGGACGCGTCGTATTTTTTCAGAAAATACCGGGCCAGCCCCGTTTGCCCGGCGTCCTCGACCCGCGAAAGAATGGAAAAACAATATTTTTACACTTTGTTCCTCTTTTTCTCCCTGCCTCTCTCTCTCTCTCTCTCTCTCTCTCCTTTGTCATCCCCCCGCTGCGCTTCCATCGCGCTCTCTCGTGAAACCCTCGTTGTCAAGTTTTACAATTTTTTCCTACGTCACCCACCCTCGCCGATGGGGCGGATTTATGGATTAGAAAAGAAATTAGTAAGCATCGCGAAGATCACGTAGGAAGATTCGTCTTCTCTGTTGGAAGGCTGACGACGTAACAGCCCTTAACGAGTAGAAGGCGTCACCTCGAGAAAAATCCGCGCACTACATCCCCTTTAACAATGTTTTCGAGCATGTCCTCTTTAAGGGATGGGCCTTTATTTAGGCGGTTAGTATGAGTACAGCCGGTGTACTCCGTCGGTGTACCGTCGTCTATACGCCTCGCACTGCTCCCAACCTTTAATCGACGAACTCAACCACCACCACCTTCTCAGGGAGAAGAGAAGCGAGGGAGCGAAGGCGGGAGTTATCGATTAAAAAATGTCTGCCCTTCAAGAGGGCCTAGGTCACGACCCGTCCGTCACACGTGTATCTAGATTCGCATTTTGCGTGGGCACACGCGACCGCCCCGCGATGCTTTACTTCAGCCGACGTTCTGATAAAGACGAGGCCAGGAAGGTGCAGCGGGAACGTGCGGCATAATCGACAGCTCGGCCAAAGGGATGAAAAGGGATGAAAAGGGATGACCCAGAGAGGACAACGCAGCAGGATCGATCCCCAGGAATACTCTGGCTCATATTAAATTTCCATTAAAGTCTGAGAACCCATAAAGACGGATGCGATCTCTGTAGGCAACTAGCCGCGCTCCTCCTTGCACTTTGCGGCGTTCGCAAGGAGCGACGCCGATACACGCTAAAGCCATTCCAGTGGAAACTGGACGAATCGCCCTGGCAAGACGCATTTCGGCTGGTGCGTAGAGGAGACGTCGAGAGTGCGTGGGTGGGTTGCGCCAGGTCAGGAGCGCACGTTACAAGGCAGTGGGGTGGCTCGGGATGGAGTGGAAGCGAGAGTGAGAGAGGGAGAGAGAGAGAATAGAAAGAGTCAGACTGGAGAAGCGGTGAGTGACTGGAGCGAAGAGACGGCAAGATTGTGGCCGGGTGGGGGAGAAAGACGGCGGATAATCGATAGACGCGGCTAGACGCCGCCCCAGACAACCTTTTACCTTAGCTTAGGACACCCCCTAACTCCAGCCGTAACGCTTTACCCGCTACGCGCTCTGCTCTCCATTGTCCTATGCATCCACTAACGTGTAGAATTACTCAGACTCGCCAACTGGGAATCACGTGTCGTGTCCTTGCGAGGATGGAGGTTGGTACAGCAGTCAGTGGCGAACATCTCGGGCATCCCGTTGTAACGCAGGAGCGGAGCTTTCGCGATATGGATTCATTAAAAATGGCCATTGCCGAGCACGTCGGTCGATCTGCGGGATGATAATGCTAGGAAGGGAGAGAAGGTCTTGGTCGACGTGCGGGGCTCTACCTCTGCCAATGGTAGACTAGGGAGATTCTATCGGGACACTTAATTTATTATTTTATACGGCAGGCTGACTCGCCAACTAAACCCTCTCGTGTTCTCCGTAGTTGTTGCCAGCTACAACTAGCGACAGCAACAGCTACAACTCCCGCTGACCGGCCTTGCTGCCATTTTGCTACCTTATTCCTTATGATAAGTATATGTATACATGTATCCCGGGCAATCTGCTTGCGTGCTCGCGTCAGGCAGACTTGCAATATCCTTTTGCCTGGGAATTCTTACTTACTGTCGGGCCAATTGATACGTTGGGTCAGGCTAGACTCCTTGGGTATTTGTGGACTGGATACGAGGATGCAATTAAAGAGGAGATTCCGGGAGTTGAAGTTGGCCCCATTTCCGGTTAGGTACGAATGCGTATCAACGTACCAAACCACCGGGGTAACCAGTGGACGGCGGAGTTACCTGGTGTCTGCTATCTGGTCCAGCTGAGAAGAGTGTCGAGGGGTGCATGAGGTGAACTCTGCCTCCATCGTAGAATAGAAATACGAATTGGAGGAGGACGCAGCGCCACGTGAGTTACTCGGTAGTCATACTTGGACTCGCGAGCCCTGGACAAAACCTACCCCGGAGTCAGGTCGAGAAAAGAATGCAAGAAGCGCATGAAGAAAAAAAAAAAAAAGAAAATGGAAAAGAGCGAGGTACCAAGAACACATAGGAAAATAAGAAAATGCAAGAGAAGCCCCAGGATGCCGCGGAGACGGGATCTGGGTCGAGACACGGCGTCGCCGGCGTCTCGGCGCCAGGCGTCCCTTCCTCTTGGTGCTTTGGAAAAACGAAAAGTATCGGTAAAAAAAATAAAGAACGGAAATAAAGAAACGCCCGATGAGGTAAAAGAAGCGCGAGCTGGAAATCGCTCGAGTGTTTTGCAGGAGCGTCGCTCGGGCGAGGGTCGCGGGGGGATTGTTTACGTGAAAGTGCTGCAGTGGGGCAGGATTTTGCAGGAATGCGATCATGCGCGCCGCGACGCTCGACGTCGTGATCCTGGAAGGCCACCGCGTGCATTTCGCTAAAGTTAGAAGTTAGTTAGAGAGGAGTTTCTCCCCTGATCTGCATATACGCACCCTTCCTGTCCCTCTGCGAGTCTCCTCGTCCACCCTCGGGTTCCACCGTCATCACGACCACCCCGTTACATACCCAACCACCCCCTCCCCCCCGACTACCCCCTGCGTCATCCCCCGACCGTTCAACAAGTGGTTGTTCAGTTTAGCAGCCGGCTTAGCGCTTCTTTAATTTTCACCCTCGCGAGGCAGCTTAACTCATCGCCCACCCCCTTTCTAGAAGCCAAACCTCCCCGAGGACCACGCGACTATTCCTGCTGATTATCATTTTCCCTGCGGCCGAATATCCTTTCGGAATCTTCTCGACGACTCGTGGAATCCAAAGCGGGTCCTGGAAATTTGATGATTCTGGGCAGCAGACACTGGATGTCCCTGAGCGCAGCGGAATTTGGCCGCTACTGTAGGATCTTCTCACGAGTCGAATAATGGTAATGGGATAATAATAAAAGGGAGAAGCGGACGAGACAAGTGACGCCCTCGACACCCTGCAGCCTCTCGAAATAGGGCCAATTGTCAGGAGTGCGTTTCTCTGGTCTCTTCTTCCGGGCGCCGCCCCAAAAACCAAAACACAAATAATATTGTCCCGCAAGCATCACCACTGTGCAGCATCGGTCTCACAGCCCTCGCAGCCTCCAGTAACGTATAGGACCATTTAGCCAGGACTATACCGTAGTATACGGTAAGGGCTGGCGCGAAAGGATCTGCATGTCAATGGGACGCGATCGTAATTGGGGATGCACCGTTGGCCCAAGTTGGGCGAGAGCTGCAGTCGCCAGGGGTGGCTGAAGGTGGATCACACGGAGTAGAGGGAATAAAATGAGGGAACAATAAGAGGAAGGAATCTCCGAAGTGCGCGGGGAGTCACGTTCGCGAAGCCGTTTGCGTCCCGCGGGATCCGGTGGCTGCTACCTGCTGCGTTTGCTCAGGAACAGGAACGTTATCCTGCGAGGAGGGAGCACGGAGGAAGGATACGTGTCGAAATTGTCCTGGTCCTTAATGGCTATGTGTATAGGCCATGCGTGTCTGTGTGTGTGCGAGCGCCTCTGTAGGCACCTACGGGTCTCTGGTGGGGCGGGGGCGGTGCACCCTCTCTCTAATTTAGAAAGAACGTGCAAACTGTTCCGTTGAGCTGCGTCGAAGTGAGATAAGGTTTCGGGGTGACCATGTTGGCCCATGTTGGTCTGATCGTGTGACGTCAGTGTAGCAGCCTAGGTCGCACACAGAAGTGCAAGGAAGGCTGCCATTTCTTTCTTCCTTTCCTTCTCTCTCTCTCTCTCTTTATCTCTCGCCCCCTCCTCTCCTTCCTCTCTTCCTTACTTTTCACCTCTCACTCTCGCTGTTTGTCTGTGTTTCGCCCTCTGACTATAGCGAGAGCAGAGGCTCACGTGTGTTTCTCACACAGCCACGCGAATCGATGTGCTAGCCCCCGAGCATCCCCCCGCCTTCCTTCACCACCCTCTCGCCCCCGGCACTGCAAGGGGTGACTCTTTGAAAGGCTATAGCAAAGGCGAGCGCAGGCTGCACCGCGCAGCCACCCTTCTCTCGCCATAGCAATGCGCGCGGCATATAACCAACCCTCCCGCTCCCCCCCCCCCCGCCCCCCGAACCCTCCCAGAGACCTTCTTATTATTTCCATTTTTCCAATTCGCCCGCGCCAAGGAAAATATCTATATTTATCTGTTTCTTCGCGGGCTGCGCGGCGGTCTTTTCTTTTTCCTCGATTTCTACTCGACCCTACCCCTTGCTTCCCCCAGCGCGCGAGTTGCAGCTCCGCTACGGGAAGGAAAGAGCCACCCTCTGGTTCCCTCTCGTTCTCTTTCCTTGATTCTCCTTGGTTCTCCCTGGTTCCCCGACCCGATCTAAACCCCCCTCGAGCACCGTCTTTCCCTCCACCCCCTACGTAGCCTGTAGCCGACGCCGCCGTCGTTGCCGCCGCTGCCGCCGACGACGTCGACGGGAAAAAGGAAGTAAAAGATGCGGCGAAGCGTGCGCCTTTCCTTGGAAGCGAGGAGAGCGGCGGCTTCCGCTTCCTTGTGCCCCGCCGCGGACTGCATCACCAGTCGCGCGGTTCGCCCGGTCGCGCTCTCTCATAAGAAAAATATCCTAGAGACCGACAGACCCGGAGAGAGCCGGGATCTCCGCGGGAGATCCGTCAGCCTCGCTGACCGACACGGGACTGAGAGACAGTGGAACCCCTCCTCCTTCTCTTCCTACCCTCCCCCTCACCTCATCCCCGTCCTCCTCCTCCTCCTCCTCCTCATCCTCCTCCTCCTGGTTCTCGTCCTCGTCCTTATCCTCATTCGCGTCCTCGACCGTTCACCCTCTCTCACCCCCTTGCCGATTTCTGCATCTTCATCCTCTCCCGCGCGAGTCACTTTCCATCCCTCGCTCCCTGTGCTCCAGAGTCTTCGCAAACTGCCATCCCGTTCATTTCCTCTGCCATCCCCTGTTGGCAATCCGCACTCTGGTGCTGCCCTTGCTGCCAGGGTGTCAGTGACAGTGCCAGTGCCAACTGCGCCCCCTCCATCCATTGAGCACTTGCCCTTCCATTTCACCCATTCACCCTTTACGCCAAGTACCTCTGTGCTAACCTCGTGCCCCTTGATTCTCTACCCTTACCTGGCTCCCCTCGTTGGTCACTCTCCAACTCGCACACCCTCGTGTTCAGCCTCGTTTACGAGTTACCCTTAACTGTGCGAGGGTAGAGTCGCGCGCGCTCTATCCGCCCTTCGCTACGCTTAGACGTAACGACGCGTACGGGTGTCCATTGACGGCTGGTACGCGAGACTACCTGCGCGTACTAACAGAGTATACGAGGGATACCACTGGAGGAGGAGAGGAAGCCGGAAGTCAACAGTCAGCCTGGTTCAGGGATATGGAATAACGAGAGGAATGATACATCAAAGGATATTATGGACCAGATCCTGTTGCGAGTTTCAGCGATCCCCAGAGTTCCTCTAACTGTTGGCTCTTGGCACGAAAGGATCGTCGTCCCGGAGGGGCGAGGAGTCGTCGAACGACTATGCACGATGCAGGAAGGATCTTGTTGCACTCCAAGGGATTCCGAGACTCCCGGTGATCCTCCGAAGACGGTGGATGCTGTCTGAGGGTTCATCTCTCGGCTACTCGTGGGAATGTGCACTTGAATTGGCGTGGAACCGAAGGGGGCGAAGCGAGGGTGAAAGTGTCGGAAGGAGAGAGATAACACATGGAAAGATAAGAAATTACTAGAGCGACATCCTCCCTGACGGGTCATCGTCCTCGGAAGAAAAAGAGCCGCGACTCGGGAACACGAAGCACGCTCTCCGACGATTATTAACGAGCAACCAAAGTTCCTATTTTTCACGGTAGCACAGTCTTAGTTTAAAGGGAAGGGGATTCTGATTACGGTTCTGATCCTGGTGCTGGTTTCGGTTCTGGTTCTGGTTCTGGTTCTGGTTCTGGTTCTGGTGCTAGTGACTTGACGTTTAAGAGCAAGAGAGAATCAAGTGAAAGTGTGGAGCAGCTGCGAAAGCACAATGCAATAGGCAGAGGGAGTGGAGGGTGGAGGTGTCTGAATTTGCAACACGTTGAAACCTCGTGGCCGGGAGAATCTCCCGCGATAATTAGCCGACCAATTAGAAGCGGCCCTGCGTAATGAGCTGCGCGTGAAAAAGTTCCTAATGAAAATGTACTTTTGAATTTTAGTAATACTCTAGTGATAGCTTATGATAAAGGGTGTAACGGACCGTCACTGGTCGCCTTGGAATTATTGGGGGTTGGGGTAGCGACGGACACAAAGCTGTCACTACACCCGCCAGCCCTGCCAGTTTGCATTCGTCAACGACAGCTGTAAGACAGCGGTTGAGGTTAATTGTTTAAAGAGTCCGGGACGCGCGACTCTTCTCGCTCCTCCTTGCAGCATCGTTAAGGACCGCGTGTCCGGCTTAATGGAAGATCAATCCGCGGGAAGACGGATAATAAGTTAATAAAAAGCTCGCGACGCACGCTGGGCTGCTGCAATTGGAAGGCCAGAGAAAAGGACGTCTTGAAGGATCCTTAGGGAGGCCAACGAAAGGGAACGAAAGGGAACAGAAGAGCAAAGGAGAGAAATTGGCGTGTTCTCCTTGGGAAATAAAACACAGAAGCAATCCTAACGTCGTTAGACTGTTTTAAAAAGCACTAACGAACGCAACTAGATAAGCAAACAGATATACAGATATTATATATATATATATATATATACATAAACATAAATCTATATATATACACATCCAGCCAAAGGACTCATATACTTTTATACATATACGTTATATACACGTATATTGAGAGAAGGATACAAGGAGAGCAAAGCGAAGATCTCTTGGAATATTTCGCTGGAGGCTCCTGCGTGTCCTCTTCTTCCTTATCATCCTCTTTATCCTTTGCCTTTTTATCCTCTTATTCCTGACCCGGGAGATTGTGCGTTCGCTCCTAAACTCTACGCAGAAATTGTTGAATTCGCAATCACAACGAAATTGAAAAATCCGCTATCTTGATGGAATAAGGAACAAGAAGGACAGAGGGAAGGAGGAAAAAGGGAAGGAAGGAAGGAAGAAAGGAAGGAAAGAAAGAAGGCATCGAATGAGCGAGCGAGTCGAGGAAGGTTAAGGCTGGACGATAAAAGGAGGTGAAGGGTCGAATAGTAATAATAAGAATAATGTCTACGGTGAGCGTCGTGTCGAATTCCTCGGTGGAGGTGGACACGGACTCCTCGAACGACGCCTCGAGCAAGGAGGAGGGCAGCAGACGAGATGAAAAGTTCATCCTGCCAAATGATCTCTACAAGAGTCTCCTGGCGAGTGCGGTGCTTGGCAAGACGGTCCTCAATCGGAATCTCAACTTCAAGGACAATCTTGCCAATCTTAAGGATAATCTAAATGCCCTCGGTGCCTTGAAGGACCTCAAGGACCTCAAGGGACTGACAGTGAGCAGCGTCCCGGCCTTCCCCAGGAATCTAGCGCTCCGTCGGGTCGACGATGACGAGGTTAGACGATCGGGATCTAGAGTACCGACTGGTCCCTTTCCCGGATCCACCTGTGCGATCTCAGTGCAGTCCCAATGTAGTCCCAATAGTAAAATTTTGCCATCTAGACTTAAGGCCCGTAAGAGCAGCCACGACAATTAACGCAGTATCCTCCAACCGTTTACTTGCAGAAGGCTTCGTTCGCATGGACGGAGGGCGGCGAAGAGGGCGGCGGAGGTGGCGGTGGCGGCGGAGGAGGCGCCGGAGGAGGAGGAGGAGGAGGCGGCGGCGGCGGCGGCGGCGGCGGGGGTGGCGGAGCAGGAACCGGAACTGGAGGGACGGGCGCCGGAACCACGGGAAGCGGAGGACTGGCCCACTGGGTCAGCGTGATGGCCGAACATATTCACAACCCGCACTCAGCCGCAGGGGTTGGTACGGTGCATCATCAGCAGCACTCGCCACCGCAAGCGCCGTACCCCTGGAACAATGGCATCTCCAGTGACGTGAGTCTTTAATTAATCTCCGCTTACTACTCCGAGTATGAGTCGGGCAATGTCTCCGCGTGGAGCGCATGACGCATGAATGCGTGTGCGAGTGTTTACACGTTTTTCTTTCTCGCGCGGAATTGTAAGACCGTAAAGCAATCGCACTGGACACGCGTGCACCGTCGCGTCAGGGACTGCGTAGATGCGTGTGCGTGTGTGTGTGCGCGCGTCTTAGCTGTGAGCGACTGAACGGAGCCAAATGATTTGTTCGGTTTTTCCGCTGCGGCCGTGTAGCGCGAATGACGTCCAGTGCGAACGACGAGTTAACGACGAAGCACGTGGCCAAGGAGAGTTCATTCCTCGAGGTGCGCGGGTGCGGAGTATCGGGCGTCCTGGAGATGCTTGGGCACTTTGCTCCACAGTACATGGGGACGACCCGGAAGTGGGCAGGAGCGACCCTTTCCGCGCGCGCGACTCGTTATTGCATATCGGACTGGTCTTGGCCACGTGACTAGTCGCCATTGCGATTTCGCGGTCTCCCAATCGCTTGAACGGTTTCTCAGGTGATTCGGTAGGCGCGCGGATCGAAATGCGAAGGTTGCCCGATGAAAAAGATCGGGTGGGGCTGGGAGTGGAAGGAGGTGAAAAAACACGCTGGCAGAATAAAAGAAAAGCGCGTCCGGAAGGCGCGCACTATCCGAGATACCGTTACGTGGCGATGAAGTAGGAAATCTTTTTGCATCTTTTGAAAGAAGCCTGCAACGCCGAGGAACGGGTTAACCCTTGTTTTTATGTTTGTTTTTTTTTCCTTGTACGTTTTTTCTTTTTTATATTTTCTCTTTGTCTTTTTTTCATGCCCCACCCTCTGACCCTGCCTCGTCTCCTCACCCTGGTGCGCTCCTCCTCGGGCACTTTCTCTCTCTCTCTCTCTCTCACTCTCTCTCTCGGAACCGCTGCATAATTTGGAGACAACCCTAGGATTAGGTGCTACCGAGCATCCTGGTGGAAGTAAAGTAAAAAAAAAAGAGAAAAAAAGGGGCACGAAAGGGTCGAAGGTCGTTTTGCATACCGCACGGACCAGCAGCCGGGCAACGAAGCGGCTCTTCGAGGTGAAGAGGAATCGGGAGAAGAGTTAAGGGTGCAACGCGGAGGGGTCGCTGGGGTGCAGGGGACGGATTCGGGAATGGGGTAGACGCGGTACAGAGAGAGAGAGAGAGAATAAAAGGGGAAGAAAAAAACGAAAACTCGAAAAAAGTGGAGAAAAAAGTGCGTGCCGCTGCTCATTTGAATAGATACCGGCGCTGCTCTGTCTACGGTCTGCACCGTCTACGCCGTCGCTATTGGGTCGTGCTGGTTCCTTGCTGGTTCGCACCGGTTTTCGGTTTATAAAAGTGCATGTCGGGATGGCACGCAGCATAATGCATCAGACCGCGCGGGGGATTCTTTTGGCAGATTGTTCCGTGCATGCGTCGCATTGGTCTCAGGGGGTTGAAATGCTCGACACCCTCCTACGTAGGTTAACGCGTTTCCTCCTGATTGTTATGTCCCGTTTGAAGCTACTATTCCGGGCGCAGCATCCCCGTCGTCTCTCCCGTTGTTTCTCTGCATTGTCCTTTTTTCTCCAACTCCTCTCATCAAAGGCACCGTTCAAATTTCGATTTGGTCGTGCAGCCTTTTTCCACGTCCTTGGTTCTTTTTCTTCCTTTCTACCCAAAACCCTGCGAGGCTTCCGTCCACCCTCTTGGTCCAGGGAATTCTGGTTCGAATCGGGCCGGTCGCGGATCGGCGCGCTTCTCATCGATGCACAGAATGCAGCTTTCATGGAAATTCCTCTTTCTCATTTTTTTCATTATGTTAATCTCTCTTCGTGATTTCCTTTTTCAACCCCCTCGACACGGATCTCCCTCCATCTTTTTGTCCCTCCTCCCGGCCGCCGTCACGGTCCTTCTCGTAGTTTTATTTATTTATAGCTATCGAGTGCCCGTCGCGAAGCTAATCGAATTTTCTGGATCGGTTTTGCTCCAAGAGTCTGATAATTAGTTGGCTCCGGGCGCTTTTCCCATTGAAAAGTTGAGGCCGCCAAGAGACTCGGCAACAACGACGACTCGCTACTCTGTCGCCACAGCGTTTGCCTGTTTCCCTATTGGAATGATTCCTCCCTGACCCCCTTGACCCCCTTGACCCGATCGTCCCATCTCTGGGCACTCGATATTCACGTTGCTCATGATCCTGTATGTCCGTATACCCTTCGGCAGTTTGATCCGGCAGACGTTTCGATGGCGAGATTGAAAGTACCGTTTGTTTCGCTAAAGATAAAATTAGGAGGTCCTCGAGGCTCGACAGAGAATTATCATGTGAATGGCGCTGCCGACTCCCGAGGTGGTTCACGGGGCTTAGGCCGGATCCACTGGCAGTGGAACCTGCGACTCCCTTCGAGCAACCCCGAGCGCATCCCTTGCCTGGAAGTCTAGCAGCCCTTAGCGCCTCTCCCCGTTCCTTTTTTCCAATCCGCTCTTGTCTCCCGTCGGTTGTCTCGACCCGCAAGAGCCTCAAAAACAAGAAGGGCTGACAATAAAAAATGATTTAAATAATCCGTGCTATGCAAATGTCCGTGAGATTCTCACGTACGTGCGTGTGTGCTCGCCGTGCTGTCCCATACGGGCCCATTTCGCTCTGGGGTGAAGAGGATGAGAGAGTAAAAAAAACTCCCTAAAAAGAGTCCCAAGACAATCAGGCAATCTGCATCTATGAGAAACTCACCCCTAGCGGCCTGACGAACATCGCAATTGCCATTTGCATTAACCCTTGGCTTTCTTTTACTTTTTTCTCTTTCTCACTGCACGACCCTCAAACGTACCAAGATGAGCGCGCACGTAACTCATATCGTGCAAAAGATTTGTATACATTTTTTTCTTCTTTTTTTTTTTTTTCTTCTTCTTCCACAAACACTTTATTGAACTAAGAGGACTCTAGGGGTAGAAGGAATTGCTGCACGGTAGCGAGGAGAAGAATAAAGAGAAAAACAGTCGCAATGCTCCGTCGCAGGGTGGAGGGTGAAAAAGGGAGAATTAAACATTCGCAGTGCAAGGGATGGAGAAGGAAACGGCGAAACGGCGAAGGTGAGCTCGGCGTGTAGCGCGTGGAACGTGTAAATCTCTAGCGAATCCCAGAGAAACACACCCTGGAAAGGATGTAATCTGGCGCTTTGTCGTCACTTGCCCAGCGGGTGGTCAACCCTTTCGGCTTTTTTACGCATCTCTGCCCGTAATCCTTTAAAACGCTTAGTGCTCTTTAGGGCAATTTCTTTCGTGCAGAAATCATCCCCTGCTAGGGCTGCATTTACCATCCCTCGGTGGCAGAGTGGGAAATGCAAAGTAACCTACCCCACATGTGCTCCCGGGCCGGCACTCTGATGCTTCTGGCTACTACTTGCCTTGCACACATGACCCATCTCGCTACGGGAGAGAATTCTTACCTCGAAGATTATGTAAAACAACTGAGACTGCTAGTAGAGTCTCTTCTTTTGGTTTCTCGATTCCATCCAGTGTAGCGTCGCCGTGCATTCAGCAGGGTTGCGAGTCTCACAGCAACCCTTTCTTTCTGCATCTAGGCACTCGATTACTTGGCTTACCCCCGCCCGGCCCGGAGCCCAGGAAAAATTAAAATAATGGGACCTATGGCCGGTGGTTCCCCTTTGGAGTGTCGTCACGAGAAACGGTGCTGCGACCCTCTCTCTTGTTTTTCTTTTTATTCTCCCCCTCTCGCTCTCTCGATCTCTCGGCCAACTTTTTTTCCTCTCTCCTGGGCGCCCAGTTTTTTTGTCTCTACCCGATGCAAATCGTGCAACGGCATTTGTCTCACCGGCAAAAAACCTGTCATTGTCTAGCGCGAAATTGTAAGGCCCTGACCCTATGGCGCAGTAACGCACCGTGGCCTCAGCCACGCAACGTGTTGCGTTTCACAGTGAACCTCGAGACTTTCGATACCCCCGTAGCGTAATAGCTAACAAGCCGCGAGAACGAATGGCTAATGAATTTCATCCCGAGGGTAGTTTGCTGCAACGTTCGCCGTGCGAGCGAGTCGACACGAGGGAGCCCAAAAAAAAAAAAAAAAAAAACGTGAAAACAACGAAGGAACCGAGTTGTCCTGACTCGCATGTATGCATGAGGTACGCTCATAAAAATAGTCAAAGGGGTTCAGTACCGTGGACGAGGAACGGAGGGGTGGTTGGGGGAGGGGGGAGAGAATAGATGAGAATACCAAAAAAAAATGGGGACAATTCGATTCTCTTTTGGATTTGTTTAATAGCGAAACAGTCGCGTCATGGTCTTTTCATTTATTTTACATTAGTTTTTTCATGAGGAAAATTTGTCCTCGCCCCGTTGGGTCTCCCTGCTTCGACGCTCTGTGGTTTTTCTTTCTTCCTTTTTTTCTTCCCACGTCCCATATCTCGTCCGCATCTTGCAAAATACTTGGAAGCTCTGCCGGAATTGCTGAATGAGTGAGTAGGCCTTTTCTCGGGCGAGACTTCCGAATCGTTAGGCCCCGGACCCGCCTGGGCATCGGGCCCCAGTTGGAATCCCCGCGGTGCTATTTTCCCGTCGACACCTCGACCATTGTTTTGAAGAGCACCGACGGCAGCGCCGCGACGTTGTTCTTGGCCGAGATCGTGTCACAACATTTGGGCCTAGTCAGAATTATGGGCACCTTTTTCCCGCATTTCGAACGGACCCCAATCTTCCAGCCACACAGCCATTCTCTCGTTCACGCGCAACCCCTTCGACGACAGAAATGTACCGATGCATTGTCATCCCAGGCCCATCCATGCGTGGAAATTGCAGCCCTTGCCTCTTTCGCCACCTCCTTCCTCCCAGTCAACTCCAGTGACGGCTCGGGAATGTCTTCCTTCCATCGGGAGTCCCGTTGCCGAATTATTGAGTTCCTTCGCGATAATTGCCTAGGAAAGCTTCCGATATGGCAAATGAGAAAAAAGGGGAGACGGCGCTGCACTGCCATGGGAGGAAGGGCTTCTCTCCAAGTTTCTTTGACCCTTTCCTTCCCTTCGTGATTCCGTGACACGAAGCAATTAAAAATCCAAAGGGTGCGCTTTCTAGGCTGTAAAAATTAGCACCCGTTCCATCACCATTAAAAACGCTTCGGAGTTGCTTCTTCGGGCATAGGCATAGTCGCAGGCATGGGCCTGTTGTGGCCGTAGGCAAAAGGGCATCAGGGAAGAAGGAAAAAAAAAACGATAGAAAAAGGAATGGGATATGTGGCGAAGAAGCATGGTAGAAAGAAAGGGTTAGTCCTAAAAAAATGGCCAGAGGGCTCAAGGGATTGAGTCGTGCGTCTCTCTCTCTCTCTCTCTCTCTCTCTCTCTCTCTCTCTCTTCCGAAGCAACTGGCTCAGGAAGAGGAAATAACCAAGAGGGCGATGACTGTACGGATACTAAGGGTGTGTAGGGGTGCGTATGCAGATCGTAGGAAAAATAGAGTATAAAGGACCCATAGTCTCACGCTATTGTAGAGGCTCAGGTAAGATAAAGGTAGACCGGCCCCCCGTTCCTTTTTTTTAACGGGGCCTTTCACCCCTAACCAGCCAGGCTCAGGGTGAATCCCGATGTGTTCTACTAGGGTCTCCACCGGTATCCGCAAGAAAGGCTCACCCCAGCCGCGGCGCGTGATGTCTCTTTAATTTTTATTAATGACGGGCCAATTTGAATTTTTGCATCCGTGATATGGGAACGGGCCCATGGACCACTCACCGAGAGTCGTGCCAACTTGCAAGAGACAAAAAGATCTGTTTGAGACGTGACCCTCGGGCACGACTGACTTCTTACCTAGGAAAAACTCACTGTGAACTCTCATCGTCGCCCGAATCATCATCGATCATAATTATCCCGAATCCTGGGGCGTATCGTCCTCGCCTAATCTCGTAAGGATACGTGGGCCCACATGTGCACGCACGTCCAACGCGAATATGGAGCCAGGACAGGGAATGCCTAGAAGATTGTCATTTGCTCTCTTACGGCGGATGCTGCGCTGATTCACTCTGTACTTCACTATTGCTCCGTTACTCGTGCATTACTCTGAAAGTCTCTCGAAGACAGTGGGGCCAGTGTGTTCGGGCCACGTGTTCGCCGCGTGACGAGAAACAGACGCAGCAACGACGAATCTATCGAAACGCCAAGAAGCAACTAAGAGCGAAAGATCCGGTAGAAAAGTGGCCAGAATTAAACATTTTTGAGCCGATAGATGAACAAAAAAAAAATGGAATTGACTCGGGTCCAGATCGATCAGATGTTCGAGTCAAGAGGATCAGCCTTGTTGACGTCTCTCCCTCTCTTTCTCGTTACACAAAAAAATCAAACGACTCCAGAAATTTTCTCGAATTCACGGAGTCAATGAACCTGATTCCCGGGAGCAGGTTCAGCCCTCCGGATCACACTCCACCATCTTCCTGAATCCCTTTCGACGTGGTGGGCACAAAAAAAGTTTTTTTTTTTTTTTTTAACGGCGGCTAGAAGACAGAAAAAGTGAAAAAAGGGAAACTGCAGGCAAAAAAAAAAGAGGATCGATGTATCCAGGTGAGTCACGCCGAGTACGACGATCCTTCGGGGTTTTCCGTGAGGCCGATTGATGCATCAGGCTCTGAGCCTAGAAGGGAAAGGGGAATCGAGGAGAGCAACAACCCCGGCATAACCACCCTCAATTATTGCGGCTGACCAGGGTCCATAAAGAGTCGGTACAGTGGCCAGGCTCAGGAGGTTACCACAAAATATCCAGGAATACGGCAGGGTAGGTGGGGGGGGGGGGGGGGGGCAAGGCGTCTCAAGTCCCACTTTCTCTCCCTCGTTCATTCATTGACTCATTTTCTCATTTCCCTCCCTACGCGAGTACCCACTGCTTCGGACTCCTCTGGCTCCTCTGCACCCTGCACTGTCTTTCGAGATTCGCTGAGCAGGCAGGTTACTAGCATGCTGGCATAGGGAGGAAGGAGAGAAAGAGAGGGGAAGAAGAACGTAAGATTCGGCAAAAGAGAGCACGAGAGAGCACGAGAGCACTCAAACCGAGTTCCAGTAAAACAGTGTTGAAACCGACGGCTACGATACAAGCGATTCGTTTGTTTAAAGAATTTTTAGTGGCAGCCAACTCGGTGGCCCCGACATTGCCGCTTCTGCTGAGTGATCTGTCTACGTGTTTCCCTTTGAAAGATTCCTCAAGTGGGCATCGATGGATTCCTTGGGAATAGAGACTCTACGTTACACAGCGCGTCAAACTTCAGCCGCTCCTAATGATCTCACTGACATCCGTGCGATGGGCATCCCCGTCCCCCCCAATCAGCTTCTCCAGATTAAAAAGTTTCCGTGAGCGAGCGACGTCATTGGTTCCTTTTACTTCCGGGCAACCGCGTGTCTGGGACATTCGCACACATCTACGAGGGTGCGTACGCATGTAGAATGCAGGGGATGATCCGCGTGGCTGCGATCGTCAGCCTGTCTCGTCCCTGAGTGCGCTGCTGAAACAACCCCTTAAAACGGTTTTACTGCCCTGCACGGCGCACAACGACGTCTAGACGCCAGGGCCGTAAAGTTTGACCTACTCACCGCGCACCCTCTTCCTCCAGGAATCGACTCCTCTTCTGCCCGACAACCACCCCCCACGCTCGAGTACGCCCGCAAAGCGCTTACGACCCTCCCTCCTTTCGCGGTGTCGAGCAACCCTTCCTCCTCTTCTCCCTCCCCAGCATCCCACCACTCCTGCTCCTTTCTCGCCGGGATCCCACACACCCTCCTGGACCTTGAAACTGGGGCAAAGGGTTTGCCAATGTAACCCCATTACTTTGACAAATTAAGAGTTTCCCTTCTTTCAGTTTTACCCCATTTACGTGAACTCGTCGACTGTCCTTTTCCCTCCCGTTGCTTTATTCCGTTCCACGTAGAATGCAGGCGTAACGTTTGAGTCTGTTGGACCAGCCGGTAACTCTATCTCCGAAGACGACACTGTGAGCGTACACACGTATGTATAGGTCAAGCCGGAGAGAGGGAGAGAGAGAGAGAGAGAGAGAGCGCCTCATTCCATAAGCGAGTGTGTGAGCGTGTGAACGTGTGAGCCAGTCCTCCGCTATGTGAAATAGAAACGCGGCCGGGTGGACGGTTACCACGTGTTGCCTAGATGCTAGAAGAGAGTGTTACCTACAGAAGAGCGATAAATACGAGACTCTAGGATAGACTCGAAGCAATGACAGAGAGGCCAGACACACGCGCACACGTACACGCGTCCGCAGAGGCAGACTTGCGGCTGAGGGCATTAGGGTTACGCTCACAATCAGCTCAGATAACATGTGCCAGCTTTGCCACCCGAAGGTCCCAATCGAGATAAATATTTTCTGTATCGTAGTGACGAGGGCACCAGAAATGACGCTCTGGAGTCTAGACTCTATACGCTAGGCTCGCAGAGTCGGTACTAGTGGGCACGATTAATGGGAAAAGCAACGAATTGGACAATAAACCGAAAGTGATTCGGGGTGATTCGCGGAGAGCGCGGAGGGTGTGCATGGCTGAATCGAATAGTTGCCATAAGGGTGCGCGGGCTAGACGTGGAACTGGTTTATGGGTTTGCGAAGTACGGAGCGCGAATCCGCGCGTCTACTGCCTGGCTAGGCGAGCACCGTGTTCTGCCTCTTCTTTCCTTTCCTTTCTTCATTTTTCTTCGTTTCTCGTATTCCTGCAGCGTGGCTGCACCCCAGTGTAGCGGCGAGCGCGGTTGGTTGTAAAAATTTTACTGCGAATTGTTTGCAGACGCGCCGCGCGATATTACGATGGGAAAAATAGGTAACTACCCTGGAAAAAGTCGTCTGGGTCATGGCGGCTCTTACTGGATGCTATTTGGGTCAGCGCCGATCTCCCCTATTCATCCACCCCCTGCCATTCCTCGCAAAAGATTCCATATGCAAGTGCCTTCTCGGTCTATTCGAATTGGCGACTCGGACTGGTTGGGGTAGGTCCTGCACCTACTGCAAAGTCCCTTGGGTCGCCCGGGTCGCTCGGGTAGCTCGCGAGGTAAACTTACTGCGTTTTGCCAAGGGGTCAGAAAAGGGTATTTAAGCCCGAGTGACCTCGAATCTAGGCTGGCGCATAGCTCTCTCGCGAAGGGGAGGATTCGGGACCAACTGTTGAATTTTATCACTCTGTCTCTCCAACCCGGTCGCGCTCCTCCATTTGTCTATTGCCCTGTTTCTCAGTGTCCTCCTCACACGTGTTTCTCGCGCGCCAAGAGGATGCATGGGACGCATAGGATGGAAGGATGGAAGGATGGAGGGATGGCATAATGCGTGGAAGCACATGAGATAGACCACATGTGTGTCTCTGGTTCTCTGGCTCGCCGCTCCGTTGTTGTGGAAGGCACCCTAGTACGGGCCAAGCGCGTCTCATGCTGCCGCTGCTGCGTTGACAAAAAATACCGAAAATGATAGCGTTGCCATCCTTAAGGCACTGACGTGTGTGGGAACACATGTGTCACGGATATTCCTAGACAGGGGAAATAGGAGCAAGGGAGAATCTTACCACCCCAGCGTCACCCTTAGCGCCCTATCTCTCTTGAGTAGTCTCACCCGGCACGCAAGTGACGCCTCGGATTCCCGAAGGATAAAAAGCCACGTCGCCCGCCGTCTTCGTGTCCTCTCCCTTTCAGTGTCTTCTATCTTGTTATCCCGCAAGGCATGGGGAAATTAACGTCGCCTTTAGAATTGGCATCGCAGTAAGGGTTGTGTCCCTCGTTTACCAGGGGCGACTTCTTCCAGTCAAAATATGTCCATCTCGTATTTTTTCTTGTAATTTCTCTGCAGCCTCGGCGTTCAGATTTCACGTTAGGCCTCTGGACCGGCCACGTGTGCTAACCCTTAAATGTTGTTTGGCCAGCTGCCCCCAATTTATCATTCGTTTTCGGAATTTTGACCCCAAGGCCCCGCTCGAAAGGGAGACCTTCTTCGTGACCGATCTGAGCAGGCCCAAAGCGGGTCAGAGCAGCTCCCGAAATTCGAGAGGGTTGCGAGTCACGTGAAGGGGGTGGCGATGTGGGCTAGACGCTCTTAGAGATGCTGTCGAAGGTGGTGCAGAGTCAAAGATATTGGAATACGAACGTGTAGAGCACGGAGCGACGTGGCTCGTCCGTTCGTCGAAGCAAATGAAAAAGTCAAAACTGGTGGCTGAGTAGAAAAGAGGTGAGAATAATAAAAAAAGGCATTTATGGATTGGCGTCGTTCTTCCGCGGCGCTCCCACGCTCCTACGTGCGTCGCGACGCCAGCGTCGCGGTGTGACGTCACGGCGTCCGTTGGGCTAGGTCGCGGCACCCTCCTCCTCGAGCGCCTCTGTCTATGCTTCCAGTTTCGTCCCGCGAGGCTCTCACTATTTTCTCGGCCTCCCTCTATCCCCTCTTCGTTCTTCGTTCTCCTTTCTCGATTCGACCGAGTCGCCAATGTTCCCTGCTTTCCCTCTATTCCCGATGTGCTCGTCAAGATCGTCGCCAGAATCGAAAGAGCCAGAACTCGACGCCGTGACAGCGCGCACCCCTCGCGCCCTCTCCGTGCCGAAAAAAAGCAAGGCTCGCAGAAAGGACGCCCGGCGTCGTGGCGCTCTTTGGCTGATCAATACACCGCCTCGTACGCGGACGGTCACGCATGTGCACGGGGCCCTCTCCTCTTCCTTTGCGAGGCCGATTTTTTTCCTCCTCTTTCTATTCCTGCATTTTTTACGTCTTTTTACCCGGTCCTCCCCCTTGGCCCTCCAGACCCTCGCGCCAAGTATAGAGTCACCCCCCGAGACTCCCCCCGGCCCAGCCTCTTCTCTCGCGGAGTTCCCACCCTCCGTCGGCCCGTTTTCACCCTCATCCTCCGACGAGCGTCCGTCCACCACTGCGCCCTTACTCTTTTTGATTTTTTTCGCCTCCTACCTACCTACCTACCTACCTACCTACCCACCCACCGACGCCGAGCGTCGGCGTTCTTTTGCTATCGAGGTGCTCTCGACTATCACCCTCCCTGAACCCGACCGACCAACCAACCATCCACCATCACCGCTGCTACTACAACAAGTAGTACTACTATTCAAGTAGTGGTAGTAGGTACTAGTAGTCCTAGTAATGTTGGTAATGTTGGTAATGTTGGTAATGTTGGTAATGTTGATCATGTTGGTCATGTTGGTAGTGCCTGCACTATACATCTACTAGTGCTTATGCTGCTAGTACCGCCTTTTATATTGGACTCCTCACTCCCGCCGCCTAACTCACCCTTTGCCCCGTTCGCTGAGCCCACCTAGTTCTCCCTATGCATTCTCAGCACGCATTTGCCTTTGCATATTTTTGACGTTAGGCTGAGCCCAGAATATTAGTTTTCTCCTAGAAGACAATAGTCATCTGTGCATAGGACGACAATTGCATCACCTGTCCTCCTCGATTATCGCTGTACGTAACACCTGAGTTCGTAAAGAAGCGACTTGTGTGCTTGTGTGATTTGTGTGCATACGATACAGGCTATCACGACCTTGAACCGATCGATCCCAAAACGAAATTTCTGCGATATGTCTCATTCGCGTCCCCCTCCCTTTTAAGCGTTTTCGATGCTTCCAAATTTTCCTGTAATGTCTAATCTTGTGACGCCAGTGATACGGGGCAGATAAATTATTTTACGTTATATCATTTTTTATTTTAATCTATGAATAACGCACATTGAGACACCTCCACGCCATCTGAGAAGCACTAGACCTCAGATTTTGGAGTTTCCTATAACGCCCATGAGTGCGACTGAGACAGACCTATAGATGTTCGAACATGCGAGAGAGAGACAGAGATGATCGAGATGCTAAAAGAGAAGAAGCTGACTTTGGAAAATAGGAGAAACGGAGGAAAATTTTTAATGAATGTCAATGTTTTTGCTCGCTGCTTTTTTCGTCTAAATGCGAGAGTAGACTCTGTTGTGTGTCTTGGTGAAACCGGAAGGATCTTTCTTTTTTTGTCAAATTCCCGTGAGTTTCCAAATACTAAACCGGAGGTGCCGTGAAGTAGGTTCGTCCATCCTCTCATAAAAAAAAAAAGAAAAGTCAAAATCTCCCTTGGTCCCCGAGTCGTTCATCCGCCATATCCCCTACGCAGCATCCCAACATATCCTAGCTCTACATCCTGGATAGAAATGATTCTCGATGGACGTTCTCACAAGGATTCGTGGCTGGAGCCACCTGTAGCCTCCTTGGACAAGGATCCACTTAAGGAGCACTGCCCTCTCAAACTATTTTTGGGCCCTATTACAGTCCAGGAACCACGACCCGAGGCATCGGGGCTTCTGGCCCCCTTCATAAAATCGAAAAGCCATAGGCTGGTGCGGAGAGGGAAGAGAAGTGAAAGAGGGACGGACCCGACACGCAATGGCCACTTGCTGAAACACATCCCGGACTAGAAATGGGGAGAGCTGGATATCGAGGATATGACCTCGTTTCCCTTCTCAGGACCCTTTAGGATCCACAAGACCCCCAGGACTCTCTGTGCGAGGGTGACATTTAAGCTACACCCCCCTGGCTCGCGAGTTTAGTCTCAGCCAGCGGAAAGGACGTCACCGAGGTACGCGCTGTCTACGATAAATTCGTAATTGTGTCCTGGGGTTGGCGGGAGACGCGCGGTGATCGTCACAGGGATGAAGAAATGGGGCGCAAGAGGGGTCCATGCTGGGGTGAAGCGACGCCTCTTGCGAGGAGAGTACGCACCTGTTTGGAATTCTAAACGACGATGCGGCGACGACGGGGATGGGATAGGGGGTTGTTCGTATGTCGAGGAGGGGTATGTGTGTGTATAGAGATTGGGACGCCAACGCGGAGAATGAGAGGTTCGCGTAGGCACCTACGAGATACGGTCGGGGGTGACTGTTTATCTCCATAGAAACCGGAGTAATGCCCAAGGTCACAGGCCCGTCACCCTCCCGAGCTGCTAGCACCGTCGCCGCCGTCAGCAGCCCCTTCCCCAGGTCTGTGTTGTGTCTAGACCACCCCCGTCACGGCACCCCTCAAACCCGCGGCAGCTAAGCGAACCACCCTCTGGCCACCCTCTGGCGAGGCCTCTCTCGTTATCTCTGTCTGACTCACTCGCCCCGTGACCCTTTTCGGCAAACCTCCCCCAATTATTGCTTCAAGATCCTTGAGCTCCGAGGCCGGCCGGCCGGCCGTACTGCCACGTATTTACTTATCCTCCCTCTCTCTCTCCCTCCCTCTCTCTCTCCCTCCCTCTCTCTCTTCTCGTTCTCTCCTCCAGGAGTTCAGGCTCAATCTCACGCGAGACACTTTGCTCTGATTGACTGTTTCAGCAATGCAATCCGCACGACAAGGAGAGCGACTACTGGGGCGGAGGACGCACCGCGAAACAAGGTTACGAGGTAAGTCGGGCTTGATCCGATTGACACCGCGATCGGGTCTGAAGTTGCAAATCTATCGAACTGGGTATTCTATTTGGTTGACCGGTAGCACTTTTTGTTGCAGGCCAAAATGAACGCGGACCATGGACAACTGCCAAAAGGTTAGAGCATCGTTTTAATTCCATTTTGCTCCTCCCCCCCCCCCTCCCTCCCTCTCTCTCTCTCTCTCTCTCTCTCTCTCTCTCTCTCTCTCTCTCTCTCTCTCTCTCTCACTCCCATTCTCGGTCACTCGTCTACTCGTTCTTTCCTCTCACGGTGAACACCTCCTAGTTACTTTTTGATGAATGATTTCATAGTCTTCCAATGAGAGAGATGCCATTCCGGTTAGCACGAAAAATAAGTAAATAGACGGAGACGTGTCTAGTGCTCTCCGGTTTCTTTTGGCTGAATTCCGCGACTCCTGACGTAGCCCCTGGCCATTCTATCCGACGTCCGCGTCGAGAACCTGGAAGACGTAATACAAACACGCGGACGTAAGAGCCCGAGTGGGAGCTAGAAAACCGGTTGCGATTTTGCATCCGTGACGTAAGATTGCCGATTAGAGAGCCAGCAAAAACATGTGCGAACGCAAATTTATCATTATCCGTCGCGCCGCGTCTCACTCTCTTTCTTCTTAGGCTCGGACCTGCGTCCGTTCCGTCGACATGCCGAAGCGCCTTCCTTCGTCTCTCTCCCTCTCTCTCGCTCTCTCCCTCTCTCTCCTCGGCAATGATCTCGGGCCTCCGAGATCAACGGGATGCTGCTCGTTCCTCCATCCAGGACAAAAGTCCTTCCTTCGGGACAGCAGCAAAGAAGAAGGAGCGCGCGTTACTACCGACGCGGCTCTTTTCTCGCGATTCTCCCGCTCGATACGAAGCGCCCAGGCGTCCAGACGGCTCTCGCGACGTCTCTCTCGTCCCCGGGAGGGGAAAGGGCGAAGCCCCGAGGCTTCCCTCGTCGCTGCTCTCCTCTCTCCTTCGCATCTCCGAGCATACCGCGGTACATATGATTCTTCTGACAAGTTGCGCAAGTCGTAGAACGGTAAGAGAGTGACTGTAGTGGTGTGTGTAGGTATGGGGAGGCACGGGCAGATAGATGTGGATAGACACGGCGTGGAGGAGAGATAACCTCGGTCCCCGTTAATGCACAGATCGCATGATGCCCAAAATGAAAAGGAGAGAGGTGTCCCGGGGACTCTTGTAGCTGCTGGAGCCCGATGGACCCCGGCGGATCTCGTGGATCTCGCGAGCCCCAAGGCCCACCTCGCTCCTCTATCATTATAATCGCTCACCAAATAGTACAAAACGCCCATGGAATTTCGGGGCATTTTGAGATTTCCCCATAGTTCCCCTGGCCGGGCCTCCTTCGATCTGGACGACTTGCTGGCCGAGGCAAACGGATTCGCTCACTCGTTTCGTCATTGCCCGCCAACCGCCGTGTTTACTTTGTGAATTGCTCTGGCGTTGCGCGTCCCGCGTCCCGGGGCCGGGGGGCGAAGGGCGGTGGGGCCGCGCAGGAGGACTAAGGGACGGGAGAGCAGCAGGAGTAGCACGGGTGCAGCCGTGACGTTTCTTGAGCATCGTATCAAAGGACACCGCTCTGTTCTATGACGATGGCCGCGCATTAAAGTCATGCACCTGTTGTGCCCGACTAACGCTACGCCGCGAGTTGCCTCGGTGGAGGGACGCGTCGTGGAGCGGCGGGAACGAGAGGAGGGAATGGATTGACGCTCACAATCACACGAGTCACTCTCACGCACGTCTTGCACGCACTCACGGCTATACTCCAGTCTCGGGCTCAGGCTCGGAGTCACTCTCATCCTGTAGCAGTATTTCATGTTTTTGCGTCTACGGCAAAGTTTACTGCCAATTAAAACGGTCTGCGGGTCCCCTGATGATGTGGGGGATCCCCCTGACGCGTCCTCGCCGCGCGATGCACCTAAAATGCGAATGCCGATACCAATGCCAATTCGATTGAAGTTGCCATTGCGAATGACACTGCGCGTCCTGCCTCACGAGGATCCTCAGATTTGCACCTGAGCAGATTGGGCCACTCGCGCCAATGGCCGCTCTGATAATGGGCATATCGCGCCGAATTACGTTTCCTCCTGGCGGCTCCTCTGGCTCCCGAGACTACAAGTTTTTGAAAGGCCACGTCGTCTATGCTCGCTACAAGCAAACAAAGAATAAGCGAGTATAGGAAAGGAACGTAGACTGCGTATACCAACGCGTTACGGGATTCATGTATTTGTAGTAGAGACACACTGAGCTATCCGGCTTGTACGAAATGCGAATTTGTCCCGTGTCCATTAAAGTCGACGCGACTCTCCGCTTACATAATGTAACGGCTGACCTTCCAGGATCAAAAATGCAACGGCTCTTATTTCGACGTTCCCGTAATGAGCAACGCCGCTTCGATTCGTCCAACCGGATCGTTCTCTCCCGAGAGACATCGCTCTCTCTCTCTCTCTCTCTCTCTCTCGTCCATTCAGTCGCTTAGCTGGCTCGTGGCTCTTTCTCTCTTTCTCTCTCACATGACAGGCATATTTACCACTTAAAAACGTTGCAATCCAATCGTTATTTGCGTATTGCTGTTCATTCGCGCCGAAATACCAAAAGTCATTTTTACCTTTTATCTTTTTGCAACGTCTAGCAAGACGTCGCAGTCTAACTGCACCCGGATGATATTTACGCTCCTGCCAGGTACGACCTCTCCTTGCCGATTCTTCACTTCTCGGATAGTTCATAGTTTGCGAGATTTCGTGAAATCTCACACGATTCAGATAGGCATTCTCGTGTCTCCAGTATTCGACTAGAATTCGAAGCAAAGCAAATTTGTCTGGCAATGCTAGTGACTTTTTTCTCTAGTCACTTGTTCCGTTCTTTTTTTTTTTTTTTTGGTTCGCCATAATGCAGCTGCGCCCGACGTCGACCTTGTCGGAAGACACGCCAGGAAAGCATACACAATTTTCTGATTTAAATGGAGGAATTCGACGAGATGCGCTTTGCGCAAGAGTCGAGAAAAGACAAAAAAATAATAAGAACTTTTGACGCTCTTCGAAAGTCCAAGGGGATCCGACAGACTCTCCTCTCTGCGCGTTACATGTTGACACTATGTATTTTGTGTCTCTATTTCCCGGCGTCCTCCGCGGCTCCCGTCTCCTCGGCCATGGCGAAGCGTACGACCGGAAGCGGAAGAGTGCAACGTCCCATCGTCGAGGGCGAATATCTTGAGAAGCTGTCGAATCCCTCGTGCAATTCTATCCTCATTGATGATGCCGAGTTTATCGGAATCGCTGCAGGTGAACGGCGAAGGCGGCGAATTAACGAGAGGAAGATGAAGCGTAGAGACAGGAAGGAGGATAATGGGGCGCAGGAGAATAGGGAATTTCGTTTGAAAAGTCCAGGGAATATCCGAGCATAGGAGAGGGACGCGACGAGAGCGATAAAACCTGAGTGGGGGATTCTCGCTATGCTCGGCAACTATGAATGACACGGTACAAAAACAATTTTATCTCTACAATGGAAATAATTGTCAAGTTCCCACGGTCATTGGACCGTTTGTTAGCAGCCGCCGACGCCGCCGACGCCGACGTCGACGCCGTTAAAGAAGAGCCATGTCGCACGATCCAGCATATTTTTCTCCCTTTAACGGAATACTCTGTTCCTTGCTCCTTGCTCCTAGTTGCTCCTCGTCTAAGCTTCTCTGCAGTCCTTGAGTCTCCCTAATTTCTTGCGTGCCGCCGTCGCGCGATTCCCTGAATCTCCCGAATATCATGCATCGATCTCGTCTCGGGACTCCACGTGCTCTCCTGTACGTGTAGATACTACGGGCAGCACAGGAATTGACAGCGTTCTGCCCAGAAGAGAGTCGAAGACTGCGAAACACATCAGGCAGACCTACGTAGAGGAGCAGGCGGGTAGAGAGAGAGAGAGAGAGAGAGAGAGAGAGAGAAACATAGAAAAAGAAATGTCGGACGTGCGTATTACGTCACGGCTCGTTAATGCTCGAGCCTCCTGTTGTGTGAGTGGCTGTTGTGTACATAAAGAAACGAGCCACCCACACACTATCACGCTCTGTCGTCTACACGACATTATCCAACATCCAACATCCAAATTACGCGAGCTAATCGACAATCGTCCCTTTCCGGCCTTTTCCAAAATTTCCCTACGCAGCCGCATTATGACAAAACGGAGGTCGAGAGCATCACGCGTACATTGCGAATCGCCCAACCAGGTAGATAGAAAAATAATGAAGAGAATGGGAAAATAGACTGAGCCTGGGGGGAAACGAGAGGCAACTGCTATTAGGTGTGCGTGTTGAGGGCAGGGGGGGGGGGCGATGTATCGCATATGCAATTGGCAATTATCGGGTTCAAGCGCATTGGAAAGATCAATTAGCTGTCCAGCGAGAATAGACGGTGCGTATCGATGGGTGTCGATCGTCGTCGAGATGTTGGATGCTGTCGCCGGGACGCACGTGGACGCAATCGGTGCGACTGACGCAAGGTGCGCCGCTTGATCGCATGGGGCAAGGATCCTGCAGGTTGCAAGGACGCGTCGGACATTCCGCCTGCGCCGATGAAAATTGCACGTTGCACTTGCAAAGTCCGAGTCGTCCTTCGGCCGCGTTTCCTCTACACGCATTGACATTTTCACGTTTCCAATGATCCCCCATTACTCGTGTGCATTAATGTAAACTGCCTTCAGGTGAGGAGCAGTATCGCGGGGCCGGCGGTAGCAGCAGTGGAAGTCCACCTGCGAGTCTTCTGGTGGTGCCGCAACCTTTGACCGTGAAGCCGTCCCATCCGTCGCACCTGAATCCTCATCTCGGTGGGCCTCACTCGCATCCTCCTAGGAAGTACCAGTGCAAGATGTGTCCTCAGGTGAGTACTGCTGCTGCTGATGCGCCTGTTACAGTCCGACTATCGATCGACAATTGGGACTGACCGAGACGGAGCTGCTTTCGCTGCGCAGAAAGAGTTAGGGCTCGCCATAACTTTTACCTACGTGAACGTAACTGGACTTTTTTTTTTTTTTTTTCTTTTTTTTCTCCCTCTGTTACCCTGGCTGCCTAGACTTACTGGTTGAAAACCCCGAGAGTCACGATAATGCTTCGTTTTATAGTACGTTAACCCTTTACGGTTTTCATCCTGCAGTTCTCCACGCGGAATCTGCCTTGGTATTTTTCCCTGGTAGCGTCGCAGGCATCGAATGGCTGGGAAGTGTAATTCGAAGAAAGACAGGGAGAGCATGGCGAAGGAGGGAGTGAGAGAGACAGAAGACGGAAAGCCACGATAGGCTTTTACCTCTGTACGTTCTCTAAGACCTCTTTGCCACTGTTGTAAAACACCGGCCATTCAGCAGGCAACCACTTTTCTTTACTCTTGGTGTAATATACCGGATCCCCCTTTGGCTCGGGGCCCGAAGGTACTGGTAGCTGGGACCTACGGGCTCCGCGTGGCACCCAGGACACTCAGGTAGCGGAAGGGTTGAGAAGCAGACCGAGTGAGTGAGAGAGAGAGAAAGGACAGTGGGCCCTAATCGAAAACACACAAACCGACCGACGACCTAACCCAGTCAAACTGTTTTTCCAAAAATTGAGACGTCGTCAAACTTTTATCCCCCTTTTTTTTTTTTCTTTTTTCTTTACCTTCGTTCTTTCGCACATATCCAGATTCTGCAGGAGGCAAACTGTTCAACTGGCACCATTCGATCATAGGACCCATTGACAAACCCATTAGGCTGAATTCGTCATGTGTCATATTCCGCATCCGTCCCGCCATGTATAAGTTCGCACGGGACCACATCAAAATACGCGACGAATAAAGTTGATGTGGATGGAAAGAAGAGAGGAGAAGATTGAGAGGACGAGGACGAAGATGAGATTATACGCGTCTTCGTGGCCGGAGGGCCGGGATTCAAGTCCGGAGGCTAGTGTACCGTGACGGCACAGCATCCTGTCTCCCCTTCATTCCGCCGTCCGCCTCTCTTTCTCTCTCGTCCTCCTCATCATCATCCTCATCCTCATCCTCCGCTCCAACCTCTTCCGACCCTCCCTGCGTGGCCTCAGTTGCTCTTCAACTACTACCAACCTCAGTTGCCCCGTCGACACCTTCGCAGAGCCAGCTATATAGTCCCTCCTTCTACCGGACTTCATCCTACTGGGCCTCACCTACTGTCTCGAGAGAGATATTTATTTCTTCTGCTTGTGCCTTTACTTCCTACTTAACTCTTTACTCTTCTTGTCAGAGCAATATAGCCATATCCCTCTAGCTGTAGAGGTCCGTACGGACAGATGTAAGCATGTATTATATTGGAAGCACATTGGGCCTCACCCGATCACGCACTACAGTAGCGAGAAGCCCGTCATTTTTTTCACTCGTTTATTCTGGCTTTTTGTGGGCAGCAACCCCCGTCCCACTGCGACCACCACCGCCGCGTTCGTCCGTCCCAAAAACATCGGCTTAGATCTAATTTTAATCGGGCCCTTCCGATCGCCTCCTATGAGTCCCTCCACCGCTGCGCTCATTTTGGGCCCGCTTGCCCGAAAACGGGAAGAGGCACATTATCCGAAAGCAACTCATCGTCCGAGAGTCGGCTCCGTAATATTCCTCGCAAATTTTACGAATAATTGGACCCTTGGAAGATATGTAGCCACACCTCTCAAAGATCGCCAAAGGCCCAAAAACATTAATTGTTATTAAATCGATCCGGCTATAGAAACGTTGGGGAGCCTACGTGCACATTCACTAACGGGCAGGCAGGCAAGCAGGCAGGCAGGCAGGTACCCTGAGAAATCTAAGGAAATGGCACGAAATGAGAAAGATGATGAATAAGGCCCCGTGTAGGATCAGGTGCGGACAGTGCAGCAATGCCAATGGTAATCGTAGTGGCAGGAATGGCAGCGGTAGCCTCCCACGCCAAACAAAAGTCCTTAAGCCTTAGGCTGAACATGATACCCCATTTACTGTCCATGTACTAAATTTCTAAGTCCTACATACTACACAAGGCAGAGCGAGAGGCTCTTGGACGGAGCGACGGAGAGGACTGCCGGCCAGCTTCACAATGCGTCTACAGGAGTTATGTAACCTTACGCACGCTAGAAAAAAAGGCCCGGGGGTTTTTCAAAAGCGAAAACTGAACATGATCGTCGGACACGATCGAAGATCGCGATAGCTTTCTGGGGACGGTGCGAACCGAGTCCTCCTCGCGACACCAGTTGCCCAGTCTACGAGATCCTTCGATGAGCAATTGGATGGGGGAAATAAGATGAGGATATAAACAAGAGAAAAGTATAAGAGAAATAAGAGGAAAAGGAGTAAGAGAGTAAATAGGAGGAAAAAAGAGAAGAAGATGAGGAGGAGGAAGAAGAAGAAGAAGAAGAAGAAGGAGTAGTGCTCGGCGGCTGCCGGTCGTAAATCTGTGCCGGGGCCTCATCACGAACTGAAACTCTCTCTCTGGTATCCGCAGCGTGTGTAAGGCCCGATGCCCTCTGCACGGAGGAAGGCCTTTATCCGTTTTTTGTTGGCGCGACTAACGAAAATGGGCCTCGCTCGAGGCCCGGTAGCCGATTCCCTCGGAAATTGAGTAGCTATAAAATTAATTATCCCTCGACTTTATCGCGCTCACCCCCAACAAACGGACCCCACCCTATCGCCGTCTCCATAAAATAGTTGATCAACTATATTTTTCTGCGAAAATTAAAATAATCGACGCACCCTGCCTCGCGTGACCCGCACGCTCTTCTGCGCTGGGGCCCCGTAACGAATTCCACTGACTAGTAGCAATCTGTCGTCAGACCCATTTCCTTAAAGTATCTGGGAACGCTAATAGCTATGAATTTTTCCAGAAATGCCATAAATTCCGTCCGAAGGGTCCGCGAGAATTCTCTTAAATTCAAAAGCCAAAAGTGGCTTACAAAGGGCCTCCTTACTTTACGATAAGACCTCTTCTTACTTAGCGGAACTCGCCAATTTTTCTCATTCACTCGCCATCCTCCGTGGGATGAATTTTATAAAAGTAGATGATCCCCGTGTCCATCCATGCATCTTATCCTCTATCCATGCGTGCACGCATGCATCCATCCGTCCATAGGAGGATCGGCAATGCTGATGTGTGTTTAAGTGAAGGCTGCTCACCTCCATCTCTACATGGTCCCGCTGTCCCAGTGTTCTCTCAGTAGGGCCCGGAGCCTGCCCTTCGGTAGATTTCTCGAAGGGCCCCTCTATTTCTCATTTTCTCCCCCTTCGTAGCCCGCCGCGTTCACTTCCTAGGGATGCTGCCCCCGAAGTCAGGTTCCCATGCCCCCTGTATCTTTCATCCTCGTCCCGTTCTCTGCTACTCTCTGTCTCGTTCCCTCAGTCCCTTTCTCTAGCCTGGGCCCAGGGCCCAGTCTGCCACCTGTCCCTACGTCTGGACCCCAAGGAGCAACGATGTCTTCCTACATGTAGAACACGCCCGCTCTACACCCCATTGTCTCATCGTTCATCCACAAACTTTTCTATTTTCCGTCGCGCTGCGACCCTCTTCGTGCGGCGACCTCAGCCCCGTTTCCGCTGCCCTCGCGTGTGAGGCCCCGAACAAGATATCGCGTCGCCCCGATAACGCTGCCGCGCGACGACTGACCCGAGGGGAAATCTTTTATCGATAAGAAGGACCATCCCCTCCGAGATGCTCCAACTTGTGTTTTATTATTTCCATCCGTAGGGCTGCTGCCTGTGTGCCGGGGAATGAAACTGATCACGAGGCCCACGGGAGATTGATTTAGCGACTAAGCTAATGACGAGACCGTCGGCCTCCCACACGAATCATCGGGCCCCTTCCCTCCATTCCTCCCTCCGGGGCCCGTCAAGGTATTTTTTACCTGCACCCCTGAGCCATCTGGTCAGATTTTGTTTCACGAGAAAATACCATCGCCTTATCAAATATAGGCTGCTGCCTCTCTCTCTCTCCCTCTCGTGCTCGGTCGCTCTATCTCGCTGTCCCACCATCCCCCGACCCTGCCCCTACCCCTACATACCAGGAGCACTCCTGCTCGGCAGCCGCGTGCACACTTCGCCACGGTATTCCTTTACAGCCGCGCTGTGGGAAACGATCTCGCCCGCTACTGCGCTGCTATCCTCCCCCCAGCCCCGTCCCTCCCCCGCTTCCTTTCCACTATCCCTATCGCTCCCGATATTCCCTTTTACCCTTCACACTAGTTGTTCGTTTCGCCCCAGTCCTCTGAGCCGGGATTGCTTTACCATACCGCTGTCATAAATTCTAAGAGGTTGCTCCAGTATTTCGTGTTATTATCTGTAACTCAGATAAGACGATTCCTCTCCTATTATACATTTTTACGTGTTTCCTTTTTTTATTCCTCTTCTTGTCCCTTCGCCTTGTCGGATGAATCCTTTCGGTTGGACAGGTGGCTCGCCGATCCCAAACAGACATACCAGTTCTGCCGGTGCCTCGTGTACCTTACTGATTCGGCTTCTTCCCTGTAGTTTTTTTCCTTGTTTTTCGAGTTCGCGTGGCACTTTTTCCACGCGTTTCCCTCGATCCTTTTCTCCTTGTTATTGGCCGTGGCACGCACGGGGCACGCACCCCTTTTGTTGCTGCCACGCGTACTCTATCTTTTTTTACTGCTCTCTCCGCTTTTTCGAAATATTTTTGCCGGAAACTACACTACACGGTGTCGCGTACGCGCGCACCCCGTGCGCCCGAACGGAACCCTCTTTTTGTCGAAAAAAATGTTTCCCAACTCCCCGAATTTTAGCAAAAAATGTGTGGCGATGCCTGCACGGCACTGCAAAGAGAAACCGCAGCGATTTATGACGAACGATTTTTGGGAAGAATCGCTCAAGTTTCCCCTTGCGTAATTCGGTCCACCCTTACGTGGCCGTTTCGAGGGGTGTACTTTTTTTGTCCGGAGAGCTCCGCTCTCGATACGTTTTGGACGAACTCCCCTTGATGCAGAAAAAAAACTTCCTTCCCGAACGAGGCAGCTTCCACCACGCGCCACATGGTCCACGCTTCCACGTTTGCCCGTTTTTTTCAACCTCCTTTCCCCTCCTTGCATTTTTTTCGCGTCCGATTTTCATTCGGCCTCGACCCTCATTGTCCACGGGCCCTGCCCAGCGTCCGGCATCAGGCCCCGCGTGCACGTATAACCTTTTTTTTTTTTTCCTCACTCGTAGCTGCCTTCCCTTCTGTTGGGCCCAATCGAGAAAAAAAAAAAAGTTTCATTGAAAATTTGCCTAACCGTCGGGGCCCTGCGCCTACTTTGGCGTCGTCTCGCTTTTGACCCCGACAATGGGGTCTTACGAGCAGGCACCGCCAATGAAAATGCTCAAAATGATCGGAAGAGGGGAAAAGGTGGAGAAAAAAAAAAAAGGGAAAATCCCGGAAAAACGGGCACGCTTCCTACACTGCCTATCATATTTTGTCGTGGTTGCGGATAGGAGGATACGCGCTAAGCGCTGGAAAGCATAGAGGCGAAAGGTGGGTCCTACGAGGCCCCGTATACCGCAACCATAGAGAGTAACCGTACCAAGCCGACAGACGGATCTTTGACGGGCGTCTCAAGCGTCAATGGAAAATTTGCACACCTAAACGGATTACAGATGTTTTTCGGAGCCTTCGCGCACAATGGCGAAGAACCGAGGATTTTTCGATTTCTGTCAAAAATTCAACGCTCTCCCCTTCGAGATGCCCTTTCTCCCTTGGCTTACTCACTCTTACTCCCTGATACTCCCTTTCTCTCTCTCTCTCTCTCTCTCCGTTTCGACGGACAGCCATACAAGCAGTTAGACACGTATGAATAATCCCTCGTCCTAATGCCTGCCATTCCTTCCATTAAACGTATAAACGCTTCTTATTCTCGAACCGCCTACGGGCCCGCGCACTTCACTCGGGGCCCACTGCGTGCTGCTGCTACTCACTGTCAGAAGTCTCCTGGCCCCGCGACACCTCTCAGATGCCTACGCTTGTTCTCCCAATTACACGAGAATTGGACAATCTTATGGGGGGACGTGGTGAAGCTGATACCCGGCATTGGGTCATAGGGCGCTGCAGGCTTTTCAGACGAGATAGCAAAGACAAGTGACTAGGAGGCCCCTTCGGGTTCTGAAGATCCGTCGATCCTAGAGGCAAACGAGAATATAAGACCCCGGCACTTGTCCGAGCCACTTGGGACCATCCGTTTTCTGTCGTCCTGGGGCCACCCCCGAAAAGTTCGTAAGATCAAAAGGCCCGCAGCCGATTTCTATCCGTTTCTGTTTGTTTGTTTGCTCGTTTGAAAGATTCGGATATATATATATATATATATGTACATATATGTATATATGTATACTACGGACAGACGTATAAAGCTGCAGGACTCGGGCGGCGAACGAAATAGTCTTGCGTGCGTACCGGATAGGCCCTTTCGAGTGGAACCATCGAAATAACCGGACAGAGTCTCGAGTGGGTCGTTGGACCCTGAATCTGGGCCAGTCGTGGAATCCTAAATCTCATGACGGATCCGCAGAAGGCAGCCTCTCGTGCGATTCAAAGAATCCCTATTAGCTGGGACTGAAGAAAATATATTCGCGGGGGTGCCTAACCGTCGTGATGTAAAGGGCCCAAAAATCCTAATAAGGTCCCATTGTCGGTAGGTGAGAAAAGGGACAAGCAAAAGGGTACAAGGGACAAGGAATGAGGGAATGCGATCAGTTCGATGGCGGGTCGATCGCGTGCTACCGCAAAGGCTATAATCGGCTGTTACACATTGCGATTTGGGTCTTACGAGACAGATGAAAGGCGAGGGGCCCCGTTCGAAAAGGGGTTTTCCAATAGGACCGATCTAGTTCTTTGAGAAAGTAGCCCTTTGATATTTCCGATCTGAGTAACACCTTCCCCGGCACTACTGGTAGGCACACGCCCGTTGCCGAAAGGGATCCTGGCCCCGACTCTGCCATTGTGCACGAACCAATTTGGGTATTGAACTGCAATTGAAAGGGTTCGAGTCTATAGATTTCCCCCGATAGCCGATTGTCGCTCGGTATTGAGCTATCAAAATATTAAGGGTAGCAGGTGGACCGATTCTTCAGGGCCTTACGGCCCATTGTGCTAGTCGTGTTTTGCCCATTGTTACCAAAGGGTTGACTTCTGGTTAGCGTAGGCTGAATCGAGTGTCAAAATCGGCTCTCACCCTCCTCGCTCGTTCTTCCTCTTTTTCTTTCTTTGCGTTACACGAGATTATTTATTCCCCCGTGACAGGCGCGACGTTCATCCCCTAAATAGAAAAAGTGAAAACTCTCGGAAAAAAAGTTATAAAACATTGCAATGCTGCCTAATGCGTCTCGGGGCAGGTTGCACTGTGCTTCGCACAAGTCCCGTAGCTGGGTCAGCTGGTCTCATGACGTCGTGAAAAACAAGCGGCCCACTCCGGCCCCGTAGAAATGTAAGGGAGGCTTCCGAGGCCGACTTGACCGAGGGTTGAAGAGGACTCTGCAAGAGACGGGGTGGGGGGAGAGAGATTGGCCAGCCATGAGAGTCGATTCCACGAGACCCCCATGGGTTCCCATGACCTCGGTTGACCCGCCTTAAGGTGTTCCGGGTCCCGGGGGACTTGCGAGGCCGCGGTCATAGGTCATGCATATGGTCTTAGCCGTTGGCACCGCTTAAAATACCCAAAAATACGAAAACTCACGATTCCCGAAGGGCGAATGCATCTTGGGCAGGACGAAATGACGGACGAGATAATGTCCAATATAGTAAACTGTAGAGGGGTCTTAGCCCCCAGCGTACCCCCAAAAAGCCCAGAATTTCGGTTACAACCCTATAGAGGAGCGTATGCGCGATGAAGGAGGGTGAATTATCCAAACGAATAGAAAAAAAAACTTGATGCATGGACCGAGAAAATAGCCAAGCTGACCGTTGGCCGGTGCTCTGGCCGAACGGTCTCGAGATAGGAAGACAAAAAAATAAGAAGAAAGATATCCCCATTTCGGCACGTTGGACAGAATCGCATGGACCCTAAAAAGATGTTTTTGCCACGAAAAGAAGATGCACGTCAGTCCGTAAGCACGTGCCAAAACGGCCGCCCGTAAGACCCGAGAGAGAGAGAGAGACGCAGGTCAAGCAGCGTGCATGGCTTATTAGTCCTTTCCGGGATTGTCCTGGAGATAATTTCGTAAGGCCCCCGCCACCAAGAAGGCACCCGTTGCCGGGCCAATAAAACTTTACTATTCTCAAAGTGGGTCCAAGAAAAAAGGAGGACAAAAAAAGGTTGGCAAAGAAGAAGGAATGTATATCCCTGGCAGTGGCTTACCGAGGTCCTCCTAACAGGATAATCCTTTGGCTCTCTCAACGAGTCGCGCATCCATAGAGACGGTCCTGTTGACAGTCTGCTGTCAATGACCCATCGGACCACCGTCCGTCTAGCAAAAGGATTAACGAACTTTCCTTTTCTTAGCCTGCGCATTATAAAGTGAAATTTGGCAATAAAACTCGCCGCTCGGAACTAACTTCAACCCTTTTCCCTCCGTCTTAACGGATTCACCCATTTTTTTCGCTTTTTTTTTTTTTTATTTCCATCGACGCTCCGACTGCCAACCTCATAACCCTTTCGAGAAGCTTACAATTTTTTTATGCATTTTCCTTCATAACGACAAACACCAGAATCGTAGTGTACCCAGTCTCGAGCGGTGTCACCCTTTTTTTTTTTCAGAGCATCCGCAATTTGTACCCTTAACTACGTCCTAGACGTTTTCCCTCGACGAGCGTACATACCTTTCTGTTTGCGTCTCCGTAACCGGTGCCTTCGGCCGATGAGAGGAAGTGCCGAAAATTGGTGGACACTCGAGGCAAGTCCTTGGCATCGAAAAAAAAGGAGTTGTCGCAGTAGCCACTAAGAGGGATTGAAAGAGTGCAGGTAATATAGGAGAAGCTGAAGAAGTGAAGAATCACGAGAGCCTCGGCTTACTTAAGGTTGACTGTCGAAGTAAAATCGATTGGATAGATTCTTCGGTCCTTCCGATTGAGCGTAGACGTGCATCGGGCCCCCGGTAGCTACTGGGTGTCTCGGATTGAAAGGAGGCGAACAGGGCACGCTCTAACGCGCGTCCCTAATTCGCCGTCCGGGGACTTGGAAGCCCCCGCGCGATAAAAAAGGCCCCGACTCAGTGGGCCCTCTCTGTGTATAGGTATGTCTCTCTGTGTCTCGCTGGCACTCTCCCTTATATACACTTCAACTCAATCTCATTCCCTCCTCCTCTGCTGGACTAGAAAGGAAGAGGAGGACGCACACACCTACGCACAGACAATGCGGAGGGTGTCAAGCCGTGACCGTGACGTGGTTCATGCACGAACGAAAATCGAACTTTTCGACGAATAATGCTCGGCCGCCATTGCTCGGTTGAGTCCGCTGCCGATCTGGAGACGAGAGGATCATCTCCCGAGGACTCCCAAGGATTTGATCTGCGCCGCGTTCACGTAGCCTGGAAAGTGGCGAGTGGCGACAAGCGAGAAACACTTGGATGAGCATGAGGGAGACGGAGAGAGAGAGAGAGAGAGAGAGAGATGAATCTTGAGTGTGAATAAAAAATCCCACGGGACGTCTGAAGGAGAAAAATAGGAAATATTCTGCTAGGGGTCCGCGTTCCGGAATCTGCATAGGAATCTGCATACAGGGTGAAATTTCAAGTCGAAAAATCGAAATCATTAATCTCACCGCTAAGTAGGCATAATATTTGCATATCGGGTTAGGAGCTCCGATTAGGTAGCCGATTTTTCTCGTAGTTGATCGATCGTCGCAATTCCCGATGGTGATTCCTTGAAGGACCCTTTTTTCCACGACCGCCCCGCTTAAGCCAGCCGAGCGATTGTCATTCAAAGCAACTTGGAAAGAGAGAACGAGGGACCGAGAGACGTGGAGAAAGATCGGACCGTTGAAATTAGGGCGAGCACCCAGTGCACCACCACGGCGACTACCACCACCAAAGTGAGTTAAGAGTTAGGGAGGGGGGAGAAAGAGTAGGGTAGGCCCGACCGAGCGCAAGGGAGGGCAAAGGACAGTCGGTCGAAAGGGGAGAGTAGCCCCATGTGCTACTAGTGGTGGTAGTGGCAATAATTGTGACAGTGGTAGTGGCAGTGACTGAGAGTGAGGCTGGTGGTGGTAGTCGCACCAAGAGGGGCATATCGGGCTGCAGCGAGTTAAACAAAAAAAAAAAAAAAGGATTGGAGCAGGGGATGCTGCGACCTGGACCATATGCAGATTAAGCACAGATGCCTAGTTGGTGGTGAGTAACCGTTCTGAAAAATCCAGTCTTACCGCGTTTGCGCCGTCGCCCTCTTCTCCTCGTCAAGATGAAAAACTCGTGGACAGCAAAGAGAAAGAGGATAAAGAGAGGAAGTGTCTCGAGACAGACACGTCGCGTGACGTAAAAGAACGCTCACCCGAGGAGGAGCCGTGCCTGTGCCTATCTCTTGCCGATCTTTTGCCGATACTCTGCTAAGCGCGGAAAACTATCGAAGCAAGTATCCAGAGTTTTCTTAAAGAATTTTTTCCCTCGGAGCGAACGTTCAACTTTTGTTCGGAATGTCGATCTGGATCGATAACCCGAGGACAAATAAGATCCTGTCGATTTTTCATTGCTGGTATGATCGGCGGTATGAGCGCTCATTAGCGAGGGAAACCCCGTAAGATCGGTAGAGAGCCGTGTCGATCCAATAATCTCCCGTTTTCGTGAGGGACTTTCTGATCGGCGACAAAACGAACGCCATCACGCTTCGCTGCATCTCGCTATTGGAACTGAGGTTATGGATCGGTCGGCTTGCCGATCGGCCAGTATCCATAGATACTGGATACACTGGCTGCGGCTGCGGAATACGGCACTTCCACGGTTCGCTGCTCCTAATCGTAATAAACGTGCCAAGGTGCCTACTTGCGCGGGCACCTTAAAACCGATTTCTATCTCTCGAGGTTTTTCGCCGATTCTAGCACGTGCACAGCCGGCTAGAAAATAGGAGAGTGTCAAAGCGTGAGAGCCCGAAAGAGAGAGAGAGAGAGAGAGAGAAGCACTGACACCGCAGGAGAATCGATATTCCTTAAAGAAACACGCAGAAGGCCCCATTTTTGGATATTTGAACCGCCGCGACCTAGATATCACGCGACGATACCTTCCAATACCGTTCGCTTCTTTTCTGGCTCGTTTCTGGCTCGTTTTCTTGGAATTTGGAATTAGGATGGATCCTACTGATCGAAATCAGCGTGCCGACAGCGATGCCGACGTCATTCGAACGGGAATCGAGTGAAACGTGTGGCGTTGCGAAAAACCGAGTCTGATCGACATATGGCGGCCCGAGGCCCGAAGGGTGTGCAGTTCCTGCATAGATGGGAAGTGCGATTTCTCGCTCGACGTCGATTTCTGGCAGTTCATTTCCGAAAATCATATTTTCCCAGCGCGCCCTAACCGGCAGGATCATTTTGGGAATGGTGTCAGTGACCCCGAGGTACGAACATTTCGGAAAAACGAGAAACATGGACAATAATGGGTAAACGAAAACAAGGCTCGTTCACTCGAGGAGTTTCGTACACGAAAGCGTCGACGGGGGACCCACGAGAAAAAAAGGCCCTTCGAGTTTTTCTTGGCGGCGCCTAGCGCGATGTGTTGCCCCCTTTTTTTCCCTTCTTTTTGCCTTCGAAAACTGCGCGCACGCGTTCAGCATCATCTTCTCTTTTGCTTCCGACTTCTCGGCTCTCTCTCTCTCTCTCTCCCTCTCTCCCGTCTCGCCTTCCCTACACGTTGACCCTCTCACAGTTATTTGTCTGGCATCGGCAAAAAAGCGCCCGCGCAAAAACCGGTACCTTCCTACGTGAGTCGGAGCAGTAGCACACGAGAGAGTCGAGAGGAGTCAGAGAGAGAGAGAGAGAGAGACGGATTGCAAAAAGGGGCGAAGGGAGGAAGAAAAGGAAAAAAAAAGCAAAAACGAAAGTGACCGAGAGAATCGAACGGGCCTCGAGAGCAAAAGGATCCTGAATGGTCCCACTGAGTAAGCAGCAAACAGACTTTTATGGAGACGTTACACGGATCCGTAGGCATTTGACAAATTTCGACTTTCGTTCTCGACCGCTTAAAATACGCAACGGCAACAGACCATAAGCAATTCAAAAAAAAAATAATAATACTTGAAAGGGATGAGAGAGTCGCGTGTGTTGGGCCTGTTCGTGTCGCTAGCGCATCTAGAAGGGTCTGCGGGCAGCGTGCGTGTGTGCGTGTGTGCGCTCGAAAGTCAGAAAAATAATTTAAGAGAGAGAGAGAGAGAGAGAGAGAGAGAGAGAGAGTGGGGCCCGACGAATGATTTTTGTAAGAAAATCGATGCGTCACTTTTTCCCGGCCTGGGCCCACTCTGCTCGGGTGTCGAAAACGATTTTCGGCCGATCTCAAACCGTGCTACACGCTTGAGCAACAGAAGGCAGTCGGGTATGACGGAGCAGTTTCGATTCGAATCCAAAGAGCCACGTATCGTGGAACACACGAGACGCAACGCGATGCGCCGCGACGCCAAACGCTCTGCCGATCGCTCATTCCGATGCCACGCGCACGACGTTACACGTGAATCTAAGCTTTTTATTGCTTGCCCTTCCATATCAAGTCACCGTTGGGAAATAGCAATTTCGATCCACCCATCAAAATCGAGCCTTCGGACTTTCCAAATTTCCAATCATACTTGAGCTGCGAGTGCGAGCGAGAGGCTGTTACTGGCATTTACGTGCGTAAGACAAGGACAGACGTACTGATCGTCTGAATCTCGCGTTCGCCCTTCCCGAGTCGTAAGCGCCTACGACTGTGACCGTGAATGAACGTAGCTGTAACATAGAATGATGCTGAGACATCGGCAGGATTCGCTTTATTTCTTATATAATAATTATACACTCATCGTGTTCTCGGCTTACAAATGTGTAACATTGCACCATTTTAAACGATACGTTAATTCTTGCTACTTGTATTTACTGCTTGTCGTTGATTTGACATATACACGGATAATCGAATAGAATTAAATGAGACACGCATGCACACGTGGATACAGAGATGTAGCTGCTCATGGGTGCATAGGGCTTCTCGTATAAGCACCAAGGCCTACCAGATCCTAGAAGCGGAAGCCTGACTCTAGTCGGTGTGGTAGTGGGGCGATGGCGTAGGCAGGGAGGAGAGAAAGAGGGAGCGAATGACTGAGTGAGAGAGCGCATACGAATAAGAGGGGCCGAGTATCAGAGAAAAGAAGTAGAAGACGAAGCGAGAGAGCTAGTGACTGATTGTCAGCAAAGATGAAGTGGGGATGCAGCGGGTCACGGAGCAGTGGGGATCTAAAACGCGTCTATTTGGGATTATACGCGAAACACAAAGTTCCTGTACCACGGCGCTCGCGTGATAAAAGAAGCTCGAACTTGGACCCTTGCTCCCTCCCTCCCTCCCTCCCTCCCTCCCTCGCTCTCTCTCTCTCTCTCTCTCTCTCTCTCTCACTCACTCTCTCTCTTGTGTCATCTGTTCTCTCATATCGTACGAGCCCTCGATGCTTCGCCCACCGTACAACTTCCCAAAGAGTCTTGAGACCAGACAGAGATGTTCTAGTCTTCTCTCTAACGAGAGAGAAAGAAAGAGAGAGAAAGAGAGAGAGAGAGAGAGAGAGCAGCTAGTCTAGAAAAGAAATTGAGGAGACAGGAGATAATGAGTGAGCGAAAGGAGAAGTGAGAAAGAGAAGACGATATGCTCGCTTAATTATCTCCCCGATGTTCTCTCCTCTCACGTATGCGCGTAGCCCTGGTAGTCTCACTCTTGTCTAGGGAGCGAGGGTAGGGGAAGTGCTCGGCGTCGCCGTCGTTTGGTGGGGATGCGGCCGTGGGGTGGGGGTGCACGCTCGGCTCGAGCCTTCCGAGGGCCGAGAACGCTCGAGCAGCGCAAAACATTCAGTCGGCAAAAAGTAGCCAAGGGGTGAGCATTACCCCATGGTAGCGAGCGAGAGAGCGCCTCTAGAAAAACAGTAAACACCCGGCAAAAACACGAGCCGCCAGATACGCGTCTCCTGCTGTATTTCGCTTGCGGTTTTAACGTTTTTAACGCGTGCCCAACATCGCGAGGGACATTTTGTTGAACGCGTACGCGCACCGGCCACTACGCAACCACGAGGATCGACGACACGACGCAACCTTCCCTGTAAACCCGTCGCTGTCGCCGCCGTCTTATCATTAACGCCAAAAACATTGTGACTACTTTCGCATCGTATCCCTCTTGGAGCACGAGGAAGAGCAAGGAGAGGCCACGATGTGGACTTGACCCTGAATCGAGGATTCTCTCGATAGAGAGAAAGAGCGGGAGAGAGAGAGAGAGAGAGAGAGAGAGAGAGAGAGAGAGAGACAGGAGAAGAGAACGTCAAGTGACAATCGCCAAGGAAATAATCGGAGATTATTTTGCCAGAGAGAAACTGGCCGGACGGATATCTATCCGTCCCGGAAGATAGACGGAAGCGACGTAGAGACAGGCCAGGGGAAAAATTCAAAATAGAACGTGTTCGCGGCACAACGGAAAAGATTGAACGAGAGAGTGGGAGAGAGTCAAAGCGAGTAGATACAGGAGAGAATAGATAACATAAAGAGAGAGAAGGAGAAGGGAAGAAGTCTCTCACGCAATCTCACGCACGCTCGGGAACACGACGCACGTAAAGACACGAGCGAGCGTATGCGACGATATTTCAAAGGAGCCCGTCGAACTACGCGGGTCCAATCTACAATCTCTCGAAAGAGAATTATTCCCTAGTTAGCCTCTGTTAAGTCATAGGGTGAAGATAGGCCAAAAAACTGGAGAGGACCAAGTGTGCCGAGAAGAGGGAAACAAGATAAAGTATATCGGCCGTATAAAATCGTCCAATCGAGTGAAGATTCTGAATCGTCAGTCGATTAATTGAGCGACGCGCTCGTGAACCTCTTTCTAACCTAATTGTAAAAGTTACTCTGCGCTCCTGAACGTCCGTATATAATAATATTCATACCGTTCGTACATATTCGGATAAACGCGATCGGTTATCTGTGATACGTCGCGCGATTCCTCGCGTATTGTTGTTGTTTGTTGTTTGTTGTTACTGGTGTTTCTATATTCGAAATAAGGGCACAAGGAGAAAGAGAAGCTTGCACATAGAAGAAGCGGAGGCATAAAACTGTAGTTCGAAACTGAAAAGCGAAGAAAAAGTGGCGGGGAGCAAAGACTACAGGAGATAAGAGACGACTGTGCGAAGCGGCAGTGATTCTACGGTGATAATCATACTCGAAGGAAGTTCAAGAACGGCCTCAAGCTGGTTTACTCAGGATACCCGATCGCGACCAAAATGGAGGTGCGTGCCATGGAGTACCGACCGGTGGTACCCACGGGGGTAGTGCCCGCACTCCAGGATTACCATGCGGCGATACCGGATCTTAGTCCACCCAGGAGTCAAGGTTCATCGACTGGAGGAGCCTCGTCGATCGGGGACTATGCACCCCGAATGTATACACCTCCTACCCCACCTACGCCACACGAGGATGAAAAGGTAACAAGAACAAAAAACAATAACTCAACCCCATGGAAATGGGACTGAGGAGAGGGTGGGATTCACATCCTCTGCTTCGTCAGGGATATTTTATTTTAGCGATTAGTCTTAAGGCGTTGTTTCTTCGCTACTCTGAAAAGTCGGCAATGTTGCCACCCCTCTGTCGCACGGGGGGATGCTGCACGGTCCGGTAATCGCCACGTGAACAGCCTCAGGGAAACTCGGCACGTTGTGCTCCTCGCGTTCATTCTTCGCGTGCAATTTTGCAGAAACGCAACTAGTGGCTTGATAGTTGAGCCTTCCCCTTGGCACGGTAACGCGTAGGTAGGCAAGGCCCAAACTATAAAGAAAGCCCCCCTTGTCACAATAACGAGAAGAAAATCATCGGTAGTCCTCGACACTCGAGGAAATAAACGATACCATCTCGAACACTGAGAACTTGTCAATACAGTACAAAGTTAAGGGATGAATGGACCGTCAATAGATTTGTAGGTAGGCGTGCGGGAGGCTGCAGGATACTCGGTCTTTCTCTCTCTCTCTCTCTCTCTCTCTCTCTCTCTCTCTCTGTGTGTGTGTGTGTCTGTGTGTGTGTGACTCTCTCGCTCTTGTCCACTTCACTATAATAATTCCATTTGTCCGTCAGGAGATATGGAAACTTGACCCGTTAAAAAATCCTTTGAATGCCATCTTCTCCCTTGCGCATTCTATTCTATGGTTAGCGCAGATATATGTATAGATTTGTACGTTGTGCGTCGCAAGGTTGGGCGTAGGCTGTGATCATTTTGAGGATTTACCTATACTGGGGAGAGTGAGATTCTTAATTTGCTAGAGGGTTGCTTCTCCGCCAGCGTTCACCCTCGATTCCTCCCTTGGCCCGTAAACATAAAAAAAGACACGAGGGACGACGACAGGATGAAGGCTCAGGATGAGAATGTCCCTCTCGTTTGCGCACATCGGTATTTAAAATAAAAGCGTTCCAGGGTGAAACATATTAACCATCCCCTCGTTCGATGCTGCGTCTTGAGCTGCGCTGCTCTGCGCTTCTTTGCGCTATTCCGTGCTCCGTAACGCTCGCCTTGTCGTCTTCTCCTTACGCGCCCACAGGATACCATATTTCTTCCGCGGATAAAAAAACGGATGCACCCGGCAGCAGTACATAGGACTTGTACCTAGTGCAGAGGGAGGAGTGACAAAAAATGTCTCCCTCTGTCCCTTGCGCTTCTATTTTGGGTTCCTATAAAAAAATTTCTTCCTGCCCTCCTTGTACCTTTTTTCTGCTCTCTCTTTTTCTTCTTATTCCTTCATCCTCCTTACTCAGTTACTCAGTTAGTGAGTCGCATACGTGTCTCATGAAGTTTGCATGGCTTTCTTGGACACGGGAGACACGTCCTGCAGGAAAGAGCGCAGATTCAGAGACGGACGGACAGTCTGACCTGTCTGTCTGCCTGCCTGCCTGACTGACTGACTGACTGACTGACTGACTGACTGACTGAGACATCAGGATGGGATGATGTACCATTCTGGCTACTGAGCTTGCGTAGTGACTAAGGCGCGAGCATCTTCGAGGGTTAGTAGGGCGGGAGGTGGTGGGTCGCATGTGCGTCTATGCGTCTATGCGTATGCACATGAGGGTGCATGTCGGGAGCGAATGGGGGTGTAACGTGTATAAAAAATCCCCTACTCTTGGGGTCGTCTGCCGCTTCGCTGGCTTTCATTAAGGAAACGTTAAGCGACCGATATACCGTGGGGAGATTCTTCACATTGATCCGATGCTTACATTCCCGCTGAAGTTCTTCTATTTCTACGCGTTGCCACGTCTGCTTTTTGAATCCGCGGCTCCTTTTTGTCATTTGTGCTCGCTGTGAAAAAAGACTTGCGGTTTCTACGTAAAAAATAATACCGACAATGTGCGCCTCTGTAAAATCCATCTCGTTAACGATCCCGCTCAGTTTCATCTCTCTACCAGTTTTTGCAAGTGAGCCATTTATAAGAGTCCCAGGATCGTCTTGGAATTTCGCTCGAGCTCTGGCCGGTGTACACGGGCCTCGTCAATGAAATGAAATGAAAAACAAAAAATAGAAGAACGAGATGAAAAAATGTGAACTCTCGTTACACCGTTAATCCTTACTCAGTTCTCGTTCTGACCGCTCTTAATAATCCATTTGTTTTCGCGAGGGCGCCTCGAGAGAGGAAACGGTAGTAGTTAGAGGTTAGAGGCCTGCCAGGGCCCGAAGGGTCCAGTTTCTTCAGTCCGAGATGTATCCCTGCCTTCCTCGCTCTCCCCATTATCATCATCGTCCTCTCTCGCTCGCTCTGGCCAGCATAAAACGTAAAACTCAACCGCTCGAAAGTGGGCACCGTCCGTTTCCCCGGCAAGAGCGATACTGTGAAAGAACTAGAAGAGAATGGAGATGAAAGGGAAGAGAGGATAAGAGAATAATAAGGAGGGCAAGAAGGAAGTAAAAAAATAAAAGGAAAAGATCCGTTTTATATTTCAATCTCGGCAAAGCGTGGTACCGTTTACGACGGGGTAATTGTTGCAGTCGAAGCATTCCATCGAGTCGTTCCTCGGAAATGCTGTGGAAAAAATGCACGTGAACGGCGCAAACGCCTTCCCGGGTACGACGTTAAAACTATCCCGAGAGTTCCTTCCTCCGATCCTACGGACACAGGGCTTACCTAATGAATGGTATCCGCGTATCCTAGATTCTCTATAGGTTTGCCCGCTCTTACTTCACTGCGCGGAGACTTTGTACCTTCCTACTCCGTCGTGGACCTTCCTGCCTTTCGGTCTTATTGCGACGCCTGGCTGCTTCCTCCTCCTCCTCCCTCACTCTCATTTGTCAACGAGCAGCAACTCATAACTAGTATTTCTCGGCTTGAGGTGCATTCTGGAAGGTGCTCGTGACGGTGTTTGGTAATCCAATTGGAATGAAAAAATAAGGGAATGCAGGAGACGACCGTGACTCGCACCCATCGGACCGAGTCGAGCCAATGAAAAAGTAAAGGCAATGGCGGAAACGTGGTCGGCTCGACCAGTCTCTCGAGTGATGGGTTATGTAATTTTAAGATCGACTCTGTGTGCCTCTAGGTAGCTCTGTAATGTAGGTAGATATTCGTACGTGCGTGCGTGAGTACATGCGTGGCTGCCTAAGTAACTGCGTGGTACAAGTACGTGAGCGTCAAACTGGTTTTTGGTCCTTGATGATGATGATTTGGTCCTGTCGGCCACTACACGCCATGCCTTTACCTCAACGCACCAGGGATTGATGCGTAACTTCATCGTCACTTTAGCATGTATCACTTGCCAATGTACGACAGCTTCTCCCCAGGGATTTCATTTCCCCGTTTCCTCTAAGGCCTCCCTCCCCCTCCCCCTCCCCCTCCCCCGCCCCACCAACTCACGCTACTGCTCGCTTCGCTCCCGTCCCTACGTCGTTCATCTCCTGCTGCCTCTGCTCTTTAGACATGGGTATGTTTTATAATCATTTTGATAAGAATTCGCCCTCTAAATAGCCAATCTATTTAGTCAATCTGTATTTCCGAACCGTGAATTATGGAACGGGTTCGTGTTTTCATACTTAAATGATTTGAAAGGGTTTGGATCATAGGTAGAGACGATACACATCTTTTATGAAAGACCCGTTGGGCCCGCAGAGCGTCACCGCAGAATCTGCGATCTTTATTTACACGGGGGAGCCTCCCCATTTTATTTTTTCCATCTCTTCTTTTGCCTGTCGAAGCCCTTCCGACCCTTTCACCGTGTTGGAAGCACGTGGAGGCCCGCGTGCGCATTAATGGGCCCTTTTCGTTCCCGAAGAGCCCAGTCCCAAAACACGGCACGTTTTCGCGCGACATGTCCCAAGCATGCGCTTGCCGACGTAGCGCATGAAAGTCAAAAAAGTTGTGGAGATGCGAATGAAAAGCAGAAAACTGTGGAGAATAAGAGCACCTAGGAAAGTCTTGTAAAGGCTTTGTCGGATTTCTCGAGTTTTTCGGCAAACAAGCCGATGACGGATGGGGCCCCCTCGTACGTCTCTCGCAGTCACAAAGGGACCTCACAGCCACGTACTGTAAGTGTCTGTTGATTGTCTCTCTCTCTCTCTCTCTCTCTCTCTCTCTTTCTTTCCTTCCTTCCTTCTTTCTTTCTCTCGTTCGTTTGGGAAGATAGAAACGGAGAACCGACTTCAATGGAGGCTCCCAATAATCTGTGATTCTTCCCTGTGAAGCCTCCCTGGACCATTGGCAATTTTTCGGATAAGTAGGCTTTCCCTCAGACAGACTTTGGGCCTAATCCACTTTGACGCGACTCTCCCTGTAACCGCGTTCTCTCTTCACCATTGAGCATCGAGCATAAGGACGTCTAGGAATAATCGCGCGGATCCTGCCGAGGAGAGTCCTCCGATTTTCCACACAAGTATAGGATCGACTAAGCTAAATCGGGGTAAACACGAGAGCGCCGTACAGAGACGAATGGCAGGCTGTGCTCCCCCAGTGGATCGAGCCTACCGGAAGTCGTGATCTAATAGAAAAGAAAAAAAAATGGCCAGATAGACAGAAAGATAGATGGAAGCAGCGCGAGAGGAGGCAGCGAGAACTCTGGAGGTGTATTGAGAGGCAGGCGTCGTCTGTCTTTTTGGATACCGGCGAAGCAGGAAGCGATATAGGTCCCCCGGCGCGACGGCCAATTTCAGGTTTAATTTTAGCGATCGCCTTCTCGCCGAGGAGAATCGTCGATTCGACCGTGACTCCCAGGATCGGCTATTCGACTACGCGGCTGTGCGGCTTTTACCGAAACCGAATCCTAGTGTGAGGCACAGAACGAAGGATGCGGTGCGGTGTGGTGCGGTGTGGTGCGGTGCAGTGTGGCCGTGCGCTGGCTCTTAACTCATTACGATCCTCGGAGACAGGCGAATATTTAAATTGAATTTACAAGTCCCAGCCTGGGGCTACGACGAAACTGGCCCCGCGTTTGGGACTTTAGCCAGGAGTATGGGAAGCAGCGCAAGCACATCGCTGACTAGCGAGAAGACTTGTTGTCGTTATTTGCTTAGTGCAGAGTGGAGGGGAGAGGGCAATTCTTCGGGGAACTAAAAGGATTTCGATCGGTTAGCGCGAAGCAAATAATATGAGCGTTTCGTTCCAATTAAAAAATCAATTTGCTCCTGGCGACGCGTAATGTCTGGGATTAGCGTCTATCCAGGGCTTACCACGTGTGCACTGCACCCTCATGATTTATCCAGCCGAGTGGGATTCGCATAAAGGCGCGTTATGCTATTGATCCTGCCGTGCCCCAGGACGCTTTGGATCGTCTCGCCCGGCGCTGGGGAGACGCGAGGCAGTGTCAAGAGGCAAGATCATTCGAATCACCCAGCTTCGCAGGAAGTTGCGTGATCTACGGAGCTCTTGCTCTATTCCTTTTACTCGCGCCTACCTAGACTAGCTACTCCTCTAGCGATCCCTACCACCGCGTTCTCTGCGGCCTCTCGCTGCCTGCCTCGTTCGCCACCATCGCTGACGTCGGCAGCTTCCTCGTCGCGCGCGACTCGCGTCGATTACGTGGGCTGGCGCGAACTTGACTTCTGCAAGGACGCGTTTCGAAAGGAGGAAATAAAAAATGTTCCGCCGTTAAAGGACGCCTGCGCTCCGGAGCGTCGCCTCTCTGTCTGCCTCTGTTGCGTAAGGTCGTCGACGTTGACGTCCGCGTCGTCAACGAGCTGAATGTGGATCAGCAGGGGATTAGCCTGGGTAACACCTGGTGGATCCTTACGTTACGCAAGCCACGGTCTTCCTTCGGGTTTCCCGAGGATACTTGTGTTTTCTTTTCTTATTTTTCTCTCGATTCTCGTTTGGCGCTCGCGTGTCTCAGGTCAGAGAACAGAGCGTGGAGTCGTGGCACAAGATAGGCGGCTGTGAGTAGTGTGGTCGGCACTTTTTTCAAAGTTGAGCCATCCCTAATATCTGAGAATCTCGTGACTAAGATGAATTATTTGTATCCGTGGTTTATGATCGCTCGGGGTAGAGAGCGCTCCTGGACCAGAGAAGGGATAGAAGAGCGAGCGAGCGAGTCTTCGTACGAGCGAAACGGAGTCAGACCAGAGTTGTTGCTAGAGAAGGAAGAAGAAGAATGAGAAAGAGAGAGAGAGAGAGAGAGCGATAAGGAGGAAGGAGAGAGCGTGATACGCAGGTACGTACGCAGGAAGGAGAAAAGACGTAAGGCCCGTTCGATCTCTATGCGGTAGCAGTGGGCCTCGTCGTATACCAGCTAGCCAGTCAGTCAGGTATGCCTTCAGGCTATTCCATGATAGACAAGGTCAGCCTCTCCCGTGTGCGCCAGGACTGACTGCCAGGCAGTCAGCCAGTCAGTCTGCCTAGCAAGCAGTCCGGTTTACCAGTTGGGTCGTAGCTTATCTCTCCTTTGACTATTAATCCCAATATTCGCCAGTCAACCAACCAGCTAGCCAAGTCAGTCAGTCAGTCAGTCAGTCAGCCAGCCAGCCAACCAGCCAGCCACCCAGCCGACTGAGTGGAACACCATTCAGTATCTCGGCTCTTAAAGAATCTTATTTGTCAATAGTTGCGTGACCATGCAGCAGCACCGTATCTAACGAGTAAATGTGCTGTGTGTTTCAGATATTCGGAAGTAAAGCGGACCTGCAATTACACACTCAGATCCACATGAGAGAGGCAAAGCCGTACAAGTGCACCCAGTGCTCTAAGGCATTTGCGAATTCGTCGTACCTCTCTCAGCACACAAGAATCCACCTTGGTATAAAGCCCTACCGCTGCGAGATCTGCCAGAGGAAGTTCACCCAACTCAGCCACCTCCAGCAGCACATCCGTACCCACACCGGGGACAAACCGTACAAATGCCGTCACCCTGGCTGCACCAAGGCCTTCAGTCAGCTGAGCAATCTCCAGAGCCACTCACGATGTCACCAAACGGACAAGCCCTACAAGTGCAACTCCTGCTACAAGTGTTTCTCCGACGAGCCCAGCCTCCTGGAGCACATACCCAAGCACAAGGAATCGAAACACCTCAAGACCCACATATGCCAGTACTGCGGAAAGAGTTACACGCAGGAAACTTACCTGGCGAAGCACATGCAGAAGCATGCCGAACGCACGGACAAGCGGCCGCCGATCATAGGAACAGGATTGAGGCCCTCGATTCATGCGGCGATGGCGCATCATCATCAGGATCATTACTGGCCCAAAGTCAGTCCGGACTCTGTCATCTCCGAGCTTCACGACAGGCTACCCCATCACCACGCGGCCGCTGCGGCAGCGGCAGCCGCCGCCGCCTCGGACTACCATCAGAATCCAAACACCGAGATGATAATGCCACCACACGGTCATCGAGGTGACGCCTCCATTGAGAATGACTCGACGAGGCAGCAGACACCGCAGCCGGGCAATCATCCGAACAGCAGTTCGGCCTTTACTCCCATATCGTCAATCTCTATAAATTCGATTTCCTCGATGCAACATCCGCTCAATCCATTGAATCATTTACACTATCCGGGTAGTCACCATCCGGCCTCGAGGCCCTACCTCTACGAGGCGTTCAATACCACCCAAAAGTCATCGCCTACGTCCTCGGCGTCCGGCGTCACCTCCGGTACCACGAGTAATCAGAATGCGACATCCTTTCCGAATCAATTGATAAGTCTTCATCAGATACGGAATTACGCTCATCAACCTAACCTTGGTAACTTGGGCAACCTCGGGAACCTAGGCAACCTTAGTAATTTGAGTAATTTGAGTGCGTCCATGGAGAGTCATGCGCTTCTCGGTGGACTTAAGGACAAGCAGTAGAGTTACTCCACTTCTTCTTTCTCCTCCTCCTCCTCCTTCTCCGTCAGCTCTTCTTTTTCTTCTTAAAATTAAAATTTGATTTGCACAATTTAGTAGTGCTTTTTTTTAAAGCAGTGGTAGATGCTCTCTTTCGTAACAGCCGGTAGACTCTGCTCTACGAAAGACAACATCTGTCTTGCACGGTACAATAGAGACACGCGTTACACATACAGGATATGAGGTATCCTGCTGATCGTGAGGTTCAGGGATACTAAGGTCAGCAGTGCCAGAGCAATGTTAACCTTACTGTCCTGTGCCACCCATGTTTCTTTTTACCAATCCGTTGAAATCGAAGCAACGTGTTGCCTGAGTTATGCCTCCGAGTCTTCGTTATTCATTCGTTCCTGGCATACCCTTAGTTCAATATTCCGTATGCAAGATCACGAAAGTGATCGCGCATCTCGAATTAGCGATATGCAAGAGTACTTACGTTTAGTCATTCGTTGATACCGCGCGAGTATCAGCATAGTTAATTTTCCTGTAATTCATTGTCGACGACCATTATCTCGACATCAATGTTTTCCGAGCTATTCTATTTAATTTTACTTGCTGTCCACCACTTTTTACGAATTCCCATTTCTCGCCGAAGTAACACATATAACGAATGTTTGCACGTAGAGATGCGAATACAAATCCGCGAACGAGATAAAAGGAAAAAGTAAGAAAAATGGACCAGGAAGGAACGCGCGAGGAGATGGGAACGTAGCGCAAAAGAGGGTACAAAGGCGCCAACGCCGTGAGCGTCACGACGACGACGACGACGACGACGACGATGACATCGTGCGCGCACAGAAAGAACACATGAAAAATCTGACGAAAGAAAAGAAAGAAAAGCAGAAAGGGGGAAACGAGAAAAGAGTAGTAGAATTGGCGTTGACCACAAAGAAGATAATGGGTACGGAGAACCTCCTGTACATAGCTATTATATAAATATATAAATAAATATTATTATATTATTATTAATTATTATTATTATTATTGTATTAATTATTAATTAATATTTGGTAGGTGTGTAAGGTAAATCTTAGGCTCGAATAAGTGAATATTCTCTTAAGTACCTTGTCCAAGGATGAGAATGGGGAGACACGCGATATGCACTTTATTTGTAACTACCTTTTTTCTTTTTTCGCACAACGGACTCGCAATCGAATGGTCGGGAAAATAATACTGGGCAACGGTGGGGTAGGGGGTAGGGGGGGGGGGGGCAGGGAGAAAATATAAAAGGGAATCGACAGAGATTAGCGCGTCCTAAGGCGAGAGCGCTCGAGAGTCGGCAAGAGATACGCGCGTTAGAATAGTATATATAAATATGTATATGTATACATAGAGAGCGAGAGAAAGAACGAATGTGAGAGAGAAAGAGAGAGAGCGAGAGTGAGTAAGAAAGTCATCTTGCGAATGCGAATACACGAGACGAAAGATACAGGAACGTAGTTAAGCGATCGATCATTAAGTGGACGCGATGAACGAGAAACGGAAGGAATATGGGAGAGAAATATGAGAAAAGAAAAGGAGAACACTGTAGATAATTTTCTTGTTACGGCGCTGCACGCAAGACTTGTGCGCGTTTCCGGAGCTGAATTTTCGAGTTTGGCGAATTGCGGGGGGTCGGGATGCATGCAAAAAGAGAGTGAAAATGTTAAAGCAGATTACGGGTGGGCGATATGTGAAGCGAGACCTACATATGCGTATTGGCCCTCCTGATACTTAACGAGAATATTTTATCTTTTTCCTTTCTTATATTCAACTCATTCACGTTTTGTTAGTTTCATTTGAACTCTTACTTTCGTTTTCTCTCTTGAAATCGCTGGGCGATCCTCTACGGTCTACGCGCATGCAGGATTTCTGAGCGATTACTTCATTTTCAAATGGTTTTTTTCTTTTTCGTCATCTCCTCCTGTGGTGTCGCGCTTTTAAAAAAAGTCTGACACTCGAGCAGAGGAGAATGACAGTGAGTTAAGAGGGGTAACTGGAGAAGATTGTTTAAAAAAAAGAAAAAAGAAAAACTACCTAAAAGAGAGAGACAGAGAGAGATAGATATATATATATATATATATATTTACGCATCACTATGTGTACAAAAATGAAAACTCGAAAGTGTTCTCAGGACGCAAACACCGTGCAGCGCCTCACCTGTGCTCAAGTTGTTTACTATTAGTTTGTTATTAAGAAAGTATAATATTCTACAATTATTACGAATTATTGTAATCGTCAGAACGCTCTTTTTTTGTTTTGTTTAGGTCCTACGATCGTTCGCCATTTTTTGGCAAAAGAGGCCGGGCGAAGAGTGGGAGCGAGGGGTGGGAAGGAGATATAGTGTGCATGGCGCGAGAGTGTGTGCGCGTATAGAGAAAAGAATGAGTGCGAGGAGAAAGAGACAGATGCGAATTTTTGGGATTCTCTGATTGGGCCTGATAAGAAATGCCCAGGGACGTGCATGGAAAGCGAATGTCGATTAGTGAAATGAGCGTGTAAATGAGCGAATGATTCAATAATGAGTGAGCGACTTAACGCGAATGATCTATCGAGAAATTAGAGAAAATATGGGAATAAATATGGAAATGGGGAGGCAGGGCAGAGCCAGAGAGCCCACGTGCTTTAATTGTGATTTTTCTCTGTCTAATTATCCTTAGTTTCTTATTGATTATTATTATTATTATTATTATTATTATTATTATTATTATTATGATAATTATGATTTTCGTTTAATAAACTACCACGTTGAAAAAGTAATGGCCAAAGGAGAGTCTCTCACCCGATCGGCGAGTGTTCGTTTTCTTTTCTGTTTTCATTTTTCTCTGTTCCAGCTAAGCGCGCGTCGCGTAACAATGTCAAAGAATGCAGAATGCACGCGGGGTAACGCGGTGAACGAGAGAAGCAGATAAAGCGAAATGGAATGAGGAAGAGACAATGTAGAAGAAAAATGGCGGAGGAAAAGCCGCATCGATCCAACGAGAATCGTCGAGGAGCCTGGCCGACGGCATCTTCCAATCTTTTTTTCTTGCTTCTCTCTGTTTACTCGTTTCTCAATTGTTTCTTTATTGTCATCTTATTTACCTTCTCGCGTGTAATCTTTCCCTCTTCTGGATTGTCCTCTTGCACGTGCGTAGCGAGTGGAGATCAGATCAGTGGTGGTACATTTTAATATTTTCAATATAAAATGCTGGCGGCGCGGAATGTTTAGGTTAGACTTGACGTAGCACAAGGGGTTTAGAGAGGGTTAAAGAGAGGGAAAAAATAATACAACTGTCTGTTTACAAAGTCATTTTAAATGTTTAAAAAATTACTAGTGTTCGAGCGACACTCGGTCATCAATCGATTAACGATTAATTCGAACACTTTATTGTAGCTGTGTGCGAATGGGAGAGCGTGCGCGAAAGAAAGAGAAAGCGAGTGCGTGATGAGTATGTACGAAAGAGAGGAGAGTGTGAAGATTTTGAAAGGACGAGAGCGAAATATACTAGGGACACTTTAAGAAAAACAATATATTGCGTGGTACGAACAGAACTGTGATATTTTATTGTAAATTAACGGAAGCGACGAGGCGTAAGGAGGTTTTGGAGGAGAACAAAAAAATGAAATATGAAAAGAAAACTTTAAAGGAACTAACGTAGATAACGGATTATTGTATTTTACAACACGGCGAAGAGCGCATCCCTTGTAGACTTAAAGAAAAGACAAAAAGTGGACACTGCATTATGTCGCGCGAGAAGACACACGTACACGCGCGCGCGCGCACACACACGCAGTCGGGTCTCACCGTGATAATGTCCAGCGCTAGCATTACTTAAAATGTACTTGACTGTTTTATATTTAGTCATGGAGACCCCTAAAGAGAGAATTCGAAGGGGATGAAAGACCCTTAAAGGATCGTTAGCCTCGTGGTGGCACCCGACCGTCGTTACCTTTGGGACTGTATTAGGCCCAAGAGAACACCCGGTGTCTGATATCGTTTCCTGTTTGTATAAGATACGCTAAATGTTTCGTAACTGAACTTTGACCGCGCCGTTTATTCGACGTTTTTACCAAAGGATTAGCGTAGCTAGCTAAGAAATATTGTCTGTAACTTTTAAAAGGAGCACTGTTCCCACCCGCCGCCAACCTCATCGCGTCCACCACCCGTTTCCCCTGTCATCCTCATCCCGAGGGGCTCAGCCGTCAACTGAAGAACGCACGAGTCACTTTTTGTCATTCCAGTTGCGCCCACAGAAATCAACGTGCACTTTTGTGTCGAGTCGTGACGGTTGTTTTATATCAATGGGAGCCTCGGATCTAGATAATCAGAGACGCACGTAACGTGACGTAATGCGATTGTGTCGAAGAGTAGCAGCACCGTTTAGCACGACCGACAATGAGAAGATTCGAGTAAACGTGGAATCTTTTGTGGGCATTATTAACGGTTTCCAAAAAAGAAATAAAAAGTAAACGAGTCCCTCCGATACCGTGAGTTGAGATACGGCTGGGCCCTTGCTCCCCTCTCCACCCCCGGGAAACAATTGCAAGTCCCCCGCGCCCACGTGCATTCAATCGCGCCGTAAGATTCGTCTAAGTAAACGAAGGACGCAGTTGGGCACTGGGTTTAACGTGCTTGTTTAGGAACACAGCGCTTCTAGGGACTTGATTCTCTCACGATACAACGAAGAATCATTCGATCGCGTTCATTATAATTAGTCATTCGCACCTATGTGATTGTGTCTTGTAATCCGAGGATCCCTACGTAATTCGCCAATGGACGGAGAAGATTCAGTAGGAATGAGAGAGAAAAGGAGAGTGTACAAGAGAGAGCAAGACGGAATGTCAGAAAATTCGCCCGATCGACGCGAGAGAGACGGGTGGATCGGAGCGACGTACTTTATCTTTTTCTTATTCTCTCTGCCCCACCCTGCCCCCCTCTCACTCTCTCTATTTTTTTATTTTCTTTTTCGGTCTCTTCTCTTTGCTTTTTATCAAAACTCCCCGACAACCCTCACTTCCCTCTCTACCTCCTCTAACCCACCGTACTCCCAGTTTCGCACCGTTTCTCGTTCGAGTCCTTTTCTTTTTTTCATTTTCTTTTTTTTTTTCTTCTTGCTGTTTGCCGATCGATTGTCGCGAACGCTGCGGTAAAATGGCACCTTACGCGAAAGGGTTTCGTATCGGAGTCACAACTCTCGTCCAACATGAGGTTTCTAGAGTGGTAGAAATTCATCAATGTAAAGCGGACTGTCAACGTGATAACTTCAATATCATAATTTCCAGTGCAAAGTCGTATCTAAAAGACTTTCTGTTTCCTGCTGGTAAACCCTGGATCTAACGTTGGACGAGGAGTATTACCTGACCCACCTAAAAGAACTGTCTATAAAAGTGAAGAGTGCAAATTCGATCACACAATTTAGTGCCAAAGCAGACAACCAGCGGCGCTTTCGATTTTGGTCCCTTGGTCCATGAGATTCACGCATGTCTGTCAGCCAACAACCATTGGCGGATTTCTATCGTGTTGGAACCTACGATTCTATGTGTGTATGCTACTGTTACTACGAGAACGTCCATTCACACGTTCATTCCACGACGTCCCGCGACACCCTTACGAGCCAACTTACCTGAGCCAACCCCCAGACTCTCATCATCGACACTAATTGTTCGTCCTTTTTAATAAATATAAACAGAACTTATGTCTTATTAAAGTGATTGCGCATCATGCCGAAAAGTCGTCGCAATTCAAAGTGCAAAGGTCAAGATTTTCTTTGAGAATCTCGCGAGAATTTCGTCGGCATTTTGGCGCGGTGTGATTCTTTTTCTATACTGCTGTCCACCTGTCATGCATCCATTTCCCCCAAAGTCCATTACCAGTAATGAAACACATGTACTGTAGACTCCCGTTAAGTAAGCGCGTGCAGGGCGGTAGATGAAGCTAGCTTTTGTTTTTCATGCGATATGAATCGTATGCAAGCGGCGGCGTTAGTGATCATTGGTTGAGGCTGTAGTGGGGACTGACAGGAATACGTGAAGAGGAGAAGCACTGACACAATGAGCGCGTACTTATCAGAAGTCTACTGCAGTTGTATGTCAGAAGAAGTCTATTTAAGACAATTCGTATTGAGGTCCGATTGTACGGGTTTGCTATTCATTTTCTGTCCATTGGTATAAACATTCGGGGAGATCTGCCAAGCGTTTACAACTCCATCTCCCAGCCGCCTCTCGAAACATTTCCAAGTTGTCCATATTCTTACCGAGGTGTGGTTATTATAGAAGCTAGCCTTATCGGCCTTTGATGTCTGGCTGCTGTTGAACACGGTTGGTACGGAGATTACGACGGTGTGCAGAGGGACGGATAAGAGGGACGACGTCGATAAGTATATTTCAGTATATCGCGATGCGTTCATTTAATCGATAACTCTGTACCAGCAGTGTCAGTACCATCTGTTTTATCGTAATACCGACTCCAACTCGGAGTGAAGTGAAGAATTAATCAACTGTGGGTAAAATGACAAGACGACCTTCATACTCTCGGGTAACCTATTCTTTTTCAATCTTCTACACTACTCCCTTTATTTGTCCTGCCATTATTTAAACTTCCATTCATTCGTACTCTGTTTCCATTCGCTTGCCTTACTTAATACTCCTCTCTAACTCTAGCAGAGTTTCCTGGAACTAATAGAAAATGCAGTTCACGAATTGTCGTTCGACGCTCCCTAGCGGATTTTTTCGGAACTACAGCAAATGTTTGGCAGCGCACAGTAGGTGCTCAACAGCGCCATCTGTCGGAATTTTCCAGAACTAACGAAAAATGCTCCACGCAAAAATTCATTCTTGACTAGAGCAAAGAATGACAGAAACTAAAGAACTAAAGGATTTAATTAATAAAATACAGAAAAAATGAAGTAAGAAGGTAAGGAATAGAAGTATGGTATTGAAGAGAAAATAAAGATGAAAAGAAACAATAAGGTGAGGAAATATAAAAGCAGGAAAGTAAGGAATAGGAGTATGAAAGTAAAGAAAGAAAGATTAAGTAAAAGGGAGTAATGAAGAAATCAATATGGAATAAAAAAAAATATATAAATAGCGGGACGTCTAAGACGGGAGCATCTAAGGGATCAGGATAAGAGGCCGGCCTGAGGACAAACGAGCGTTTCGACCCTTTGCATACACTTATATAGCCCCCCACCCTTCGGGTACCCCCAACAAGTACTCGTGTCCCAACCTCGGCAATAAATGTTTCAAATTTCGAATATTATATTAATGTTCTAACTTCTTCTACTTCTGCGTGCTCCTGTTCATTATTCCTTGTGGCTCTCATTTGCCTGACTTATCCAAGGATACATTCTCAGTGGAAATGAGCGACTAAAATAGTAGTTATCAGTGGACAACTCTTTCAAGAGACATGATTTTGACCAATGACAAGCAAAGTTTTGCGACCAGTACGACTAATCCGACAAAGCTGTGAAAGTACCTTTAGGTTATACTTCAGAAATTTCATGCGTGGAACCCTAAAGGCACGTGAATATTTGTATTATCAAATGCAATCGCATCTTAGATATTTCTTTACCTGCATACCTTTTTATTCTGACGTTTGTTCTCACTCACTCAGGTGGATAAGAACTAGTTCTCTCATTATTCGTTATTCGGAAATTTATTCCCGTCACTGGCCTTGCGAGAATTGAAGCAAAAAATTGTGATCAATTTCTGAGTTTATTCAGATGAACGAATCAACTGCAGAGAATAATGACGATGGCTCAACGAAGAGCGAAGAAAGGGAGTCAATTGAGGAGAAATATTACAAGGCACCAACCTTTTAATTCTATAGATAATTAAAATAAAAATTTATATGCAGAATGTTTTCTAATAAGCTATATATTATTGTTATAATAAATCCTTTAATATAAGAAAACATAATAAAATAAGCCATTATATTAAGTATAATATAATTGCTGGTGATACTTTATATATCAGTTATTCATTTACAGCTTCGCGGATTTGCAATTAAATTGAAAAAGAAGGTGAATGATCTATCTGAGCAGCTAAAAGTCTCAGAAACTGAGAGGATCAAGATCAGTGCTGATAAGGAGGACTTACAAAACAAAGTCATACAAATATCAGAAAATGCAAGAAAATTACAGGTATTAACCTTTTAACTATCATATAGTGCTTACGATACACTAGATGAATGTGCCTCACGTAGCATTGTAGTTGATAAAAGGTTAAAGAAATTAGTGACGAAGAATAAACTTTACTAACTTATAAATATTTTAATACTTCTATTATAGACAATCCACTCTGAATATGACAAACTACAAGATGACCTGGAACGAGAAAAATGTGAAAATAAGAAACTAGGAAAGAATTTAGAAAGTCTTATTTCTGAAAATGCATCTCTTAAAGAGTCATTATATGAAAAAAAAGAAATTATTACAAGATTGACCAACAAAACTGAACACCTGTCGAAAGAAAATGCAAAATTAGAGATGATTTTGAAACAGAATCAAGATAAAATTAATGTTTTAATGGATGAAGTAAAAGCAGAGTTGGTAATAAGAGAGCAAAAAGACAAAGAGTACGAAGAAATGAAGAGTACTTTAAATTTAGAAATAGATACACGCATGACAATTCAAGCCCAATTAGAATCTTTCAAACAAGAATATGCAATGAATAATGTACTTTCCTTGGAGGTAGAAAATTATGAGGTAGGTCCTATTACTTTACCAAGTAATTTTTTGTCAATCAATTCATCACTGTATTGCAGAAAAGCATAGAAGATCTACAAACAAAACTCAATGAAGAGACTGTGAAAAACGATTCTTCTAAAAATACAATAGAAAAACATTTAAGCACAATTAATAGCTTAAACGAACAAATAGTCGAATTACGGGAGACTTGCTTAACAAAAACGAATCAAATAACTATTCTTGGGGAAAAGAATGAAGATATAAAGCAAGAACTTTGCGAAGTAAAGCGCGAGGCTGCAGAATACAGAAAAAAGATGGATGAGCTTATTGATGAACTGGGAGATTTCAAGGCAAATAAAAATGGACTCAATGAACAGATCGAAACCTTATCTACTGAAAACTGTCGGCTCTTGAAAGAATTGAAGGATCTCAATGAAGCTCACAATAAAAAGGTAAGTGATGAGTGATAAAAAGTATCTATTTGTTATGAAGCTTCTAAGACACTTCTTTTAAGGTAATACAACTTGAGAGTGAAATAGTCAATCTGAATAGTGCATTGATCAGTAGTCACAACGATATGGAAGCTCTACAGGCAGAATTTACAGGATACAAATTGCGAGCTCAAAGTGTGCTTAGAAATAAACAAAGCCAGAGTAAGGAAACTGGATCTGATGGGAGAAGCTTGAGTGAAATCGAGGAAGAGTTGGAGAATACACGAACTCATGCCGCTCTACTTCGAGACAAGTTGGACAATTACACGTTAGTACATTAGTAACCTTAAATGATCATTTGTTAATGGAATCCCATAAGAAGTTTCCTTAAATTGCTGTATCTCAGACAACGCCTAGAATACGCGTCAAGAGAAGTCAGTATACTCAAGGAAGAACGAGACCAGGCATACGCAACTCTTAACGAAACCATTGAAAAAATGAATATACAACGTCAAGAGTACTCTTCATTGATAGAACAGCTACGTTCAGAATCTTTGAAAACTAAGGAGATGCAAATTGAACATTCCAAGGAAATTGAAACACTTCAACAAACTCACAAGGTATTTATGTTTCATAGATCGGTATTAGTCGCATTATGGTATTATTTTAGTAATTATTAAACTGTTTCAGAATAATTTATCAGCAATAGAAGAAAGATACCAGATAGAGATTCGAAACTTGCAGAAGGAGATTCATAAATATGGATGTGGATCGAACGACAGCGTCACGAATACACATCCAGAAAAGCAAGCAGAATCAATGGCCGATACCGAAAACCATCCGCGCTTTTCTGGAATGTCGCTTTTAGAAAGAGAAGAGGGAGAGGTACCCTTAATTTAAATATTAATTATATCCCACAATATTTTGGTTCATTGTTACCAAATTGGACAGTACTTAGCTACTGTTATCTCTTCCTTCAGGGATCAGAGAGCGTCGACTCCTATTCATACGCTGCAACTAATATAGAGAGACTGCGGAAGCACACTCTAATGCCACTCGATGAACTTTTGAACTCTCCGGATGATCTTGCAACAAATCAGAATTCGTCTTTACCGAACCGACAGGAACTTGAAGTCTGTGAGAGACGCATCAAGCATTTGACAGTGTTACTCTCGGACGCTGAAAGAGATATTGCTAAACTAACGCAACTTAATCAACTTCTTAAAGAAGAAATTAGAAGACAGCAACGCAGTGTAGAGCGAGAGCAACATGCAAATAACTTCGAATACGTTAAAAATGTCGTTTTCAAAGTAAGTTCAAAATAAACTGATAGAACGACTAATTACTTTCATATTTAAATTTACTTTTTCAGTTTATCACGCTAAGAAACGGGGACGAACGTAGCCACCTTATTCCAGTATTAAACACCATTCTAAAACTCAGTCCTGAGGAAACGCAGAAATTAAATGTCATTGCTGGAGGTATATTATCAAGAAATAATCAATAATTGACTTCGACTGTGAGTAATGAGCTGATATGTTATCATCATGTTGTTTCAGTAGCGGGAAAGAGCTGGATACCAGGAATACCCATACCTGGATGGAATCACAACTAAATGAAGCATTATTTTACTGCAACGTCTTTTCTAAGAACGCTGAGCACGTTCCATTGTATATGTATGAAACTGTAAATATTATAATGACTACTTCTGCAAGAGTAGAGTCAAAGTTAAAAAATTATTAATGCAATAAATTTTTCGCCACGTACTGGCAACCTCCCAGTTCTGCTTTCCACCTAAGAATGAAAAATATTAGCTAGACAGTCCACAGTACTGCGTGAATGCAACGGGTAAAAGTAGTTATCGCATTGAATGTTCGAAGCAGCCGCTCTGTGTTGGAATGAGCGCGAAATAAATCTAGAGTATGGTTGGCAGTAGTGGTACGCTCAACCTCGTGGTTCTTCCTGTTCCAATGAGAATGCTCGTGCTTGGGAGCATTTAACGGCACTCACTTCGCTGAGGCACAGTTCGTCTCAGCCTCGCAACTGTTGATTCTGCGCTCCTTGGAGGTCTTACACCATTGAGCTGCTACTGCGTGTGAGATTTATTCTCGTTACACAGTTCTTCCGATTGTATTCTTCCACCTCGCGAAAGGCATCTAATCAGTTGAAAACCCAGAAATAAAAGATATGAGGGAAATCGTACACTTGCAGGCCGGCCAGTGTGGCAACCAGATCGGCTCTAAGGTCAGTCATTATTCCACTTAATTATATTTCATTATCATGTGGTCTAACGGCCCCATTTACATCGTGCAACGGTCGGTTGTGCACATGCGATAGTAACAATTTTTAAATTTAAATGTGACTCATAAGATTAATCAGAGTATATTTTCTACACTATAACACTTAATGCCAAGGACTCCAGCAAGATATGCAATGGCGATGCAGAAGATAGTGAAGCTAAATAAAATAGGAAAAATAAAATGTTTCAAGGGAGTGTCAGTAGATTTGAGTTCTCGAGCAAGCGTCGGGATTGCGTCTTTAAATAACCGCGAATCGTGAATCTATTAATACGAGTGTAGATGAGGCAGAAAAGGAAACGCAGAGTCAAGAGCAAAGAGTAAACTCTCGGTATGCCGGCAACGTCATTTCGATTTAAGAGCACAAGAGAACGAACACTCGCACCATTTATTTTTGCGCATTGCAGTCGAGGTTTCGAATCGAAAGCTTCCTTGTTCTTTCCACTTAGCTTCACATTCTCTTGCGATCTCACGAGTGGAGCGATGAGAACGAAAGCCAAGTAGAAAGAGGCATTGCCATCTCAGGTTTTACGAGACGTTCTAATTTATGCAGCTTGCGTGCACCACATGCACATTTAAAGGATTCTGGGTCGGCCGAGTAGGGATGGCCGTTGCAAACTGGTAGAGCGCCTTTTATTCCTTTTATAAATTCCCCGACGCGTACGTGTGTTACTTTATTTTGTAGAAACAATTTTTGCTTGCTCTTAAACAACCATTCCGGATGAAAATAGCGTCTATTCCTCCGAGGGCATCCCTCTCATGCGAATTCTGCTCATTTTAACGAGACATATTATTGGGGGCAGAGTAAAAGCAATGCACATCATTATCATCGTCATTATTTTTGTCTGCAATAATAGATTTTTGCATTATTATCAGCTTAGTCAAGCTGCGTTAGAAAATTACCTTAAATCCCATACAATATTTAGGCGGCAGAGCGAGTTGTCGATTTTGCTTCATTGCCATCTTCATGACTTGCAAGTATTCGTATCCCTTCGGCGCAAGGAATCCATTTCGCCCGTGCATTTTTCTTCTTCACGATTTGCGACTACAGAATTCTGGCAGCTCGAGATTATTCAGCAGACTTTCCTATTTTTTTATTTCATTTATCAGTATATGCATACTAAACAATTGATAGGTGAAAAAGAGCCATGAACGAAGTAATCTATTGTCGTAGAAATATCTTTAGCGAGATCTGCCAGGAAGCTGACGCGAAACCGCAAATATCCGAGACCGTGAAGGAAAAAAAAATTATGAAAAATCTACTTAATAACTCTCGTACCATATATTCTGCTGATTAAATTCACTTCGTTCACAAATTTGGGATTCACAGTTATTTCCTTTCGGCTTTCATTTATTCGATCGATCATGCAGAAGTATGCAGCAAAGTATTTTGTTTTCAGTTCTGGGAAATTATATCCGACGAACATGGAATCGATCCGACTGGAAATTATGTTGGGACTAACGATTTGCAACTCGAGAGAATAAATGTCTATTACAATGAAGCCAGCAGTATGTAATCTTGTTAATAATAAAAGACTCTAGTTATAGTTACGAACAACTTTAATGATATATCTGAATTCTTTGAATAGGTCATAAGTTCGTTCCACGAGCAGTTCTGGTTGATCTCGAACCAGGCACCATGGATTCTATTCGTAGTGGACCAATCGGCAAAATTTTCAGACCCGACAATTTCGTCTTTGGACAAAGCGGTGCTGGTAAGTCAAGTTGTTCAAGGATCATGGAATAATCAGGGAAGACTGATGAAATTTCTGCTCTAAAATTGGAGACTTATTCCTCTTTAAGGACATATAAATCCGCGTTCAATTTGCATTGGGTTTTTTTTTATGTTGTGTCATAACCAAATAGTTTTTTTAACTCACAATTTCATAACTTTAGGCAATAACTGGGCCAAGGGACACTACACAGAAGGTGCAGAACTTGTCGATGCAGTTCTGGACGTAGTGCGAAAGGAAGCTGAAGGTTGCGATTGCCTTCAGGGCTTTCAGTTAACTCATTCTCTTGGAGGCGGCACTGGTTCAGGAATGGGAACTTTATTAATTTCCAAAATTCGTGAAGAATACCCCGACCGTATAATGAATTCTTTCAGTGTCGTTCCTTCGCCAAAGGTAACAAGACTTAAACGGCAACTGTTACAAAGAAATTTAACATTAAACAAAACAATATTAACCTAGGTATCAGATACTGTCGTAGAACCGTACAATGCAACTCTCTCAGTGCATCAACTGGTAGAGAATACCGACGAGACGTTTTGCATTGATAACGAGGCTCTGTACGATATTTGTTTCCGTACATTGAAATTGAGTTCACCAACTTATGGCGATTTAAACCACCTAGTGTCTGTGAGTAAGAAGATGAATTTATTTTAAATTTACTAAAATTATAAATTAACTATTATTCTGTAGGTGACAATGTCTGGGGTAACGACGTGTCTACGGTTCCCCGGTCAACTAAATGCCGACCTAAGAAAACTCGCAGTCAACATGGTACCTTTTCCTAGACTTCATTTCTTCATGCCAGGCTTCGCTCCGCTGACAGCTCGTGGCTGTCAGCAATACCGTGCACTAACTGTACCCGAACTGACCCAACAGGTAAATAAATAAAAATAATATTTTTATTTAATGTATGCGAAATCTCTCTTTTCATCGTAGATGTTCGACGCCAAAAATATGATGGCAGCATGTGACCCACGTCATGGTCGTTATCTGACTGTGGCAGCCATCTTCAGAGGCCAAATGTCTATGAAGGAGGTTGACGAACAAATGCTCAATATTCAGAATAAAAATTCTAGCTATTTTGTGGAATGGATTCCCAATAATGTGAAGGTCGCGGTTTGCGACATTGCACCGAAAGGCTTGAAAATGTCATCCACGTTTATTGGCAACTCGACTGCTATTCAGGAGATTTTTAAGCGTATCAGTGAACAGTTCACAGCCATGTTCCGTCGTAAAGCTTTCTTACATTGGTACACAGGTGAAGGAATGGATGAAATGGAATTCACCGAAGCTGAAAGCAACATGAACGATTTGGTCTCAGAATATCAACAGTATCAGGTACATTTGTCCGTTACAAGGGAAATCATTCTACGAAAACATATCAATAGCCGGTATAATTTTTTTTTTGTTTTTCATTGACAGGAGGCTACGGCAGATGACGAGGATGTCTTTGAGGGCGATGGAGCTTATCAGGATGAGGAAGCCCTGGAGGAAGGAGTTGACGAATAAAATAATATTCAAGCGTTACTCTTTTAAATTCGCGAGACAAGTTTTCCACATCCAATTAAACATAACATAACTTAACCTAACCTTTTGTACAAATATCAACAAAAAGATATCTTATTGCAAACATTTACTGTAAATACTTTAATTGATTGTACACTCCTTAATCAGTGAATTACGCTAGTGATTCATTTTCCATTTCTTTCTGTTCTCTTATTAGAAAAATTATTCTACGAGTCTGCTGTACTTCTTTGGTTTCTTTATACAGCATGAAACTTTAAATACAGTCGGAGAACACGTCAAATTTTTTGACAGGTGTTATATATTAAACGTAGCTAGTATAAATGAACGAGACATACAGCTATTCTTAGACTTATTTTCGGTTAACACTACAGCTCGCTAAGCAATGTTCATTATTTTTCAAATCTCGCGTAGTGCTTAACAATTGTTGCTCTTTTGAGTTCTTCACCGGGATTGGTAGACTAAACTCTTGAATAATCTATATACAGTCAATAAACGAAATAACATTTTATGCATGTTACCGTCACACGTGATTTGCTGGATCGTGTGCAAGCGTTCGGCAGTCTCAAACGAAACTCACAATAAAACTTAAGAAAAGGCTATTAAAATTATGTAAAGGATTTTGAAAAAGGTGAATGTCGGTTGAAATTTTACAAGGCAACAGAAGAATGTACTGTATGTATATATACATATATGTGCGCATCTACATACATATGCTACATTAGAATACATATGCAATGTAGGAATCGACGAAAACAGATCTAACAATGATCAAACGAAAAGTTGTTTTTGTCTTTGACTTCTCTAAAGCATTATGAAAAAAGGGACATTATCAATGGAATTTGCTATAAAAACAAGAAACAAGAGAAATTTCTTTAGTAAATAATCCAAAAATATAAACAATTCAATTGGCTTGGGTTAAATAAAATCAGCTCATCAAGAGACAAACAGTCTGTCAAAACTTTCTCAATATATCGAAAGAAAAATTTCATTTAAAATTAAATGTTTATCTGACATTTCGATTTGATGTTTTCACACGTTTCTTTTTACTCCACCAGTCATGTTTACTATTGTAAATACATTTTCGCATGTTTGATACTTCGTTTGTTATTAAAAAATCATCAACGATGTCTTGAGTATCCATTAGACTTTCGAAGCAATTTTTGGGCTTGTAATTAATTGATTGAAATTTCCCTTTACCCAAATCAGACATACTCCTACAATTTCGTCTCAATGGGTTTGATAATGACGATACGCGCAAGTCTCCCAAACTTAAAGATTTAACTAGCCCAATACTTCTATTGTTCCCTGCTGTAGGATCACCCAAGTGTTTAATACACTTACGACTCTTATCCGATTTTTGAAAAAGTAAATTAGATTTGATCTGTAGGTCCTGAATCCGGGTTAGATCGATACTAACCATACAACTTGCACTCGGTCCAGCCATAACATACTCATTTGAGTAAAATGTCTTTTTGCTGGAAGAGGAAGATGTATCGCGAAAATCGTTAGTCTTGATGGAAACTGGGGTTCTCATTAAATAAATATCATTTTTACTTAGGTGTCTGTAATCATTGTTCAATTCGAAAGCATTCACGTCTTCGTTGGCTTTGCCGCAACGTACAGAACCATGCTCGAGTCTGGAACTGCTACATTTACAATTAGAGATGCAAACTAAGGAACCCTCATCTCCTTTACAAGTAGTAATAGCAGTAGTGGCAACATTGCTAATAATAGTGGATGTCGGTGGAAAATTCATCAAACTATTATTTCTAAAGGAATTACCGGATTTCGAAGAAGACGGATCGAGATTCTCCTTGTGCTCGTCACGAATATTTTTCTTTATAGTGACGCACTTTGTCTTAGTATTTTCATTGAGATTGTTCAATCTAAATGCACAAGTCGCTGGATTCGCTATGTTTCTCTCAAGGGTTTCAATACGCGAGGATTCGTTAGAACAAACGCCACCATCCTTCACTCTTTGTGTTGCATCAGAGCAAAATAATGAAAGCCCATCCGCTGAGATATCTTCTTTAGCTTCTTCAGCAGAATCTTCATGTACTTCAACGCACAACCTTTTCCTGAACTTCTCAGTTCCCACATCTTCATCAAATCTCCTCTTACAGGAGGAACGATTGTTTCTACGATTCAGTACTCTAGTATCATTCATCTTAATAGTCATCGTGATGTTGTTACGCACGATCATCTATAAGTATAGAAACAGAGTGCAACGTGTGTTATGCTATTACTCAACTTTAAATGCCGATGTCCAATATTTCAAACATACCTGTATAACATCCGAGCCACAAACTTGAAATTTAAGATCGCACAGACGCATTAATCCCGGTATCAATCTATCTGGATCAAAGGAGTCTCCGAAGTTAGAGGTTTCTGAACAGTCGGCTGAATAGCTACGGAAGTTTGAACAGGAATTCTGATCCTGTGTTCTGTAATCCGTCCAAGAAAAAGCGATTAATGCTTTAAAAAATGCACAAGGATTTGCCTGCACAACTTGACGCAGAAGAATCATGGTTAATATGCAATGATTTTACTAACTTGTCCTCATCGGGAATCCCACAATCTGATTCTCCTGAAGCGCTTGACGACCATCCGCATGACATTTGTGATCGGGTCCCGATGCTGTTTGCGTCTTGTATATTTCGTTCCCAACTTTCGGACCCATCGGAGGCATCGATTTCTGCATCCCCGTCACACTGTTAGAATCGCAAGACATACACTGGAGAAGAGACACAGGCTGGGATGATCAGATAATGGATAAATCCCGCCGCGCTTTGCATCCGATCGGACAAACGTTCGCTTGTGTCAATGCGAACTTTATTTTTCATAGCAATTGATAAATCAACAAACATATACATCTTATTGGCGCATCTGACATACAGCGGGAAAACCGGTCGTGCCAATCTTTCGTTTGTGCATACATCACATAGATATTCACCATACTCACATTGCTGGAACTTTGCTCATCAAAAAGGGAAATCTCTTCACAAGCTTTGTTCGCAGCAGAGTCTCTGCTGCTGCTAGATTCGTCACTCTCAATTGGACGAGGAACCCTGGTCCTCCGCATTGTGATTTCCGACAAATCTTCCTGCAAGACTTCATGAATATTTTCTTCCATCACCTGAGCCTTGTTCCCCGTGTTGCAAACATTTATCACTTCTGCTCCGCTAGACTGACAATTTGCGATATTTTTCACCCGTACAGTAGCATTGGATGTTTCGGAATCTGCATCTTCTCGTTTAAAAACACAGCAGGGTGTTCTGATCTGGCTCTTTGCAGCCAGTTTCTTTATACTATTCGAAACTCCTAAGAACGATGTACATATATCAAAATTCTGTTTCCGCTTTCCGCATTTATTATTGCGCATTGTTTCTTCATTTTCATTCCGTGAACTTGGACCAGGATCATGTCGTAGTTTCGTATTTGCATCATTATCTGCAGACTTTTTAGTACAGAGCATATTCGACCATCGCATATTAATCTTTCTTTGCAAAACTGATTGCTCTGTATCAACTGCACAACATAGTCCATTTGATTGGACATTTAAAACACTACTACCAATCCCTTCTGATTTGTCAGAAACGTCAGCAAAGTCTTCAGGAGAGACTGATGTCACATTCACAATCTTAATGTTTAAGCCGGAAGTCTCTGAATGCTCCAAAACGTTACATTGCGGACTAATCTCCGTCGTTGTACTAAACACAATTTCAGCAGCTCCCGGATCGATCAAACAAGCATTGTGCATCGAATAATTTATTTCTGCTACATTTTCACTTGGCACGCCCATCTGCCGAGAGAATTTCGATAAACATTGCGACACGTTAGAGGCACCTTCGGTTACCGTTGATACAGATTCACGACGAATCGACCGTTTCGGATCTTCGATCTGGGAAATTTTTAGAACAATTATATCTGCACGTCCATTCCCTCTTCTAATTCACATGTACATAAGCTGAAATATATCTCCCTCTAATTTAGATAGATTACCTCGACTATTTCATCATCACTGTCGATGGTTATCAAAGTTTCTGGTTCTTCTAAAGTATTCCTTTGAAATGAATCGTTTTCAGTTCTTGTACAGTTCTCTTCATTTAATCTACTCATAGTTTGAAATTCCTTATTATTGAACTCAGGTTTAAGCTTCAAATTATCAGATCGTAACTGCAAGTTTTTACTGAAAATCATATGTTATGATACAGTTGCGTGATGTTCGTCAACTGAAATTATCTTTTTTTAAGTATAAGTATGTTTAGGTTACTTTACTTGTTATTTATAAATTTCCGCACTTGTTGGAGTTTGTACGAGAGCGGACCTGGTTTAATATTGTTCCTTGACGATAGTAGTAAGTGTGTTTCGTCATCACATTTTATCGTTAGAGGGGAATTTCTGCCAACTGATATGTCACTATCGCTATTATCACTATCAGATTCCTTAGACATGACCGTTAAATCGCTGTACCTTGAACTTCTGGGATGTCAATTATTTAACAATTTGTGCAATGTTTCTAAAAAAAAAAGGCTAGGTACTTACAATCCGCTGTCCTGTCTTGTTGTAGGAATTATGTTCTGGCCGGATTTGTCTCAAAGAAAAAAATAAAGAATAAGTTAAATTTTAATCTATAAATTGGAATTAAATCGTTTAGTCTGAGATTCTTACTTAATATATCAGTACACTGAGTACATTCCCAAATGGTATTTGCATTTTTGAGTTTACCACAAGCAACATGGATTCCCTGAGAGCCACAAAGACGGCATAACGTTAACTCCCACTTAGTCCTTAAAAATAACAAGATCAAGTTTGTATAGAATTGCTATGCCGTGGTAATGGATGCATTATAATCATTCATAATGACTTACTCATTACTACTGTAATTTCGTCCCTTTGGGCAAAGACAAATTGTTGCATCACAATGATCGTGTCTATAAAGAAGCTCTTCATATGCATTCGGCACTAGTTCCCAAGAAGCATCCCTAGCCAAACAATTTCCAATAAGTAACAGAAATAACTGAAAACTTAATATTAGTTACTTTTACTTACTGGCTTGGAATAAAAATTCCACAAGATAGCATTGCTTGTTGAAATTCGTCTTTGTTGTTGCACAAAGGGCATTTAAAAAAATAACCAGCACTAAGAGCAAGTTGCTGTAAAAGAAAATATTTTGTGAAGATTGTTTTGAACACTTTAGTTTTTCTTATTTTCTTCTTTGCCAATGAATTTATATAATTTCTAAACATACTTGAACACACTTTCGATGGTACCAAGCATTCTTTCTGCAACACGGAGCCCATAAAGTTTCAACTACATTGTGAGGATTCACACTATCATAACAAATGTAACAGAGTAAATTATTTAATGTTTCCAATTGTTTTTTGACCACAGGATCTATTCTTTGCGTGGGTCTGTGATTTTTACAAAACGATCTGTAATAAGAGTGTAGAGGTTCATACAAATTCATGTATTGATTTAAACGTGTAATAATACTAGCAAGGCTTGCCTGAATTCTCCAAAAAATTGATGGAGTGACCCAGCCCTAAGACCACAGGGCAAATGAAAAATTATCTTACATTTTGTATTACAACATTTTAAGGTAGCACCCCTTTTCCTACAATATCGACATTGCTGAAAGAAATGAAAAATAGTTGAGTATCAAATAAAATTAATTCTATGGTAGTAAAATAAAATTTGGGTAATATAATTCTAATCAATTATCATGTGCTCACTCTATTTTTAGCTTTATTGAGCTCTTTTCGTATGTCTTCTGTGAGAAAACCCAATATACCATCATCATCATTGCCATTCTGTTGCATATTCGATGAAAGCAGCTGAAAACCATTCATTCGTATTGTTTCCATATTACTAATATATTTGATATATAAAGGTAAAATACAAGAAGTGAATACATTACCAGACAGTAATAATGAACAATGATGTCATCATATTCATATATCTTGCCATATTCAATCTCATTATTTGTAGACAGCCCACAAAAGGAACAAATTCTATCATTTGATAAATCTAAGATTGCTAGACACTTTCGTCGCGGCATATCGTTTTAACGTTCGAGCGTCTGAACAAACAGATAATAAAGAAAAAAAAGTGAAACCTAACAATCCCAAGAAATCTTCATTATCTATTCTTTTAGCTGACTATTAAAAAATCATTTGGTATGATTAAAGGTTTATTTACTACTCATCATTTATTACAGCTTGTATGAACAAAAGCTGAATTAAAATCAGACGCATTTATAAGGAAAGGTTAATTTAAAGGAAAATTTAACTGTAAACGATTTTATAAGATTATTTTGCAACCATTTGTTTATATCTATTCAATTTAGGAATGATATTAAAATATTGTACAAAAATATGTAAGGAATGGAGGCAAGCTTTAAACTAATTCTTCTCAACCGATTCTGACAAAGTTCACTGTCTCTTAATAAATATCGAACATGAAAAAAAAAAAATAATATACTTTGGCATGCAACTTTTTCAGCTCGCATAACCCTAAAACTTAGAAGGGCTTTTTGAACCCAAGAGATCTCTCAACACTATGCACACGTCACAATGAAAAAAGAACTCAGAGCCTATAAAACACAATATTTACTGCAAATTGCGCCAAGTAATTTAATTTGTGATAAAAAGACTAGAAGCAGACAAAATCTACAATAAAATTATTTCAGAAGCATGGGTGTGACATTCGCGTGCGCGGGAAAAATTTCTACTCGGTGTAAATCCTATTGAATACTGTATTCCGGCGATTGGACTGATGACTAGCTAGGACCGTTAACTCTGAGGATAACTGCAGTGCACATTGTGACCGAGCACTTTCTTAGATCTTCGAGTCAGTGGAGCTGCTTGTACATACATAAAATTGTATTTCGTATCAAATTTCTTCGTAATTCTAATTTCATAAGAATTGGCGTAGGTCTGAAACAGATAAACTTAATACTTGTCTTAAAATACGTATTTTTACTTTTCGACGAATTAGATACTACATATTTCCTATAACTGGTAATATACAAAGTAGCTTTATCATTGTCACTTAAGAGGAAATTCTGCAAAACTGTTCGCAATGGTGTTAACGAAGGTGATAAATACATTAACTGATATATTTTGTTACTGGAAAAGTGTACGTTAGTAAATGTTTCTAATTCTTTTTCTTATAGATTGAATTTGCTGTACAGATGACTTGTCAAAAATGTGTTGATGCAGTGCAAAATAGTTTGCAAGGTATCGAGGGAATTGGTAAAATTGATATCTCTTTAAATAATGGTAGTGTTATTGTGGAAACAAACTTGCCACATTCCCTTATTCAAGAAAAGATTGAAAGCTCAGGAAGAAGAGCAGTTCTCAAGGGATATGGTGAGAATGGGAAAACAAAAAAAATCTTATTACCTATATATTATAACAATAAAATAGGTTCATCTGTTTCACAGGTACTGACTCCAGTGCAGTTTCAATGTTAGGTGGCAATTCTGGATTTAGTGTTGGAGACCAAATAAAAGGTGTTGTTAGATTTATTCAAACATCAGAAGGCTGTATTATAGATGGAACAATAGATGGACTTACACCAGGAGAACATGGAATGCATATACATGAATGTGGCGACATTTCAAAAGGCTGTGATAGGTATATACTATGAAACAAAATATTGAAAAGTCGAATATCTATTTTCTCTTGACATTTTTCCAGTGTCGGAGAGCATTTCAATCCACACAACACACTACATGGAGGCCCTGGTGATGAACCTTCTAAAAGGGTATATATAATTTGATAATATAATAGATAAATAAATTAATACATATTTTTGGTTATAGCATGTAGGTGATTTAGGAAACATTGAAGCTGACACCACAGGTAGAGCTACATTCCGAATAACAGATAATATTTTGAAAGTACAGGACATTATTGGGAGATCCTTAGTAATTACGGAAGGACAAGATGATCTTGGGAGAGGAAATAATACTGCTTCAAAGGTGGATGGCAATAGCGGTTCAAGGTAATTCCAAATCTGTTTCATCAAACCTTGGAAAAATAATTTTCAACTAATATTACTAATCTAGATTAGCTTGTGGTATTGTGGCTCGGTCCTCTGGCATTTTTGAGAATAGTAAGCAAATATGTGCCTGTGATGGACTTTCACTTTGGGACGAAAGGGACCGATGGCGGGCATCGAAAAAAAATGAAAATCAAACTATACGCAATGCAGTATGTACAATATGCTAAAATAAATAGACACGTCAAATAAATCATTCGCTTTTTTTTTTACTATTGTTTATTAAAATTTTAACATTTTACATGCTATATAATTAATTCTTTTCCAGTGAGTGGCTAACAATGCACACTGAAATGAGAAGCATGTTTTTTTGACTGTTTCATGCTCCTTATAATACCAACCTACCTTAATTGATGTTATAGAAAGTTATATGAACATGTATAATTTGAAGGTAAAATAAAAGTTTGGCGTAAAGCTAACGAGTGAATATCCTACTCTATATAATACTTTATTTGCTTGCGCATTTCTCTGTCGAGTGTTATATTTTCACTCCGCTATATAAATCTATATACGGTGGGCACATCACTCAATTTTCAACATGCAATACATACGACATGAATGTAAAAAAAAAAGGTACTTACCACATTAAAAAATTCCAATGCTTTGCTTGCTTGTCCCAGATGAGATGAGTGGATTTCCTTCAGGCGTCCTTTCTTGTACACACTTAAATGTCACCTATGTAAGATTATATGATAATTTCACGAACACGAGTATTTATTCCACTACTCTTTAATACTACTTTATAGCGCATCAAAAAATATAAAAATTGTTTTTACCACGCAACTGGATATCACAAGATTGAAATATATTACTTTTTCATCGACTCTATGATCGCATTACGCGCAATATGTCGATCCGTAAATCGATTCTTAAGGGTTGCCGTAATTCACTCAACTTTAAACAATCTAATTTGGAAATGCATCTAAAAAAAATTTATTCTAGAACCTATACAATTTTCTTTAATAAATACCAAAGGCTCTGCAGGTAACGGGTGTCTATTACGTGCGCAATCACTTAGTACTACCCGACAGTGCTCTTCCAGAAAGCGTACAAAATTTGATAAGTACTGAATAAACATAGAAGTCATTGATTTGAAATGCATGATTACATCCTAATCCCACGAACTAACAGGCTCCACCTCTATCATTGCAACGTTGAAAAGCATTGAACAAAAATTAAGATAGAAAAAATTGTATTTACGAAGACGAGAAAAATGTTAATAATTTGTTATATTTCTAATTCATTCATATAATGCATGTAGGGTATTAGAACTTAAATTCATATGCGATTCTTTACACCATTTATTAATTTATGAATGAAATACTGCTGACTGAAAATTATTTCCGATTATTACAGGTTCTGTGAAATTGTTTTGCCTTTTTAAAAATTTTACATAAATTCATAAAATACAAATATACGAATGTTTGGCAAAACAGTGGCTAAAGTTGTGCAAGTAAGTTTGTGCAAATACGTAAAGAAATAACCCAACAAACAATATATAACAGTTATATACATACAATTTTAAATGGTCACATTCAGGAATATAACAGTTATTTATCAGGAATTTTATAGCTATTGCATCCCTGAGTATGACCTTTTAGCATTGCAGATACGCAAGTATTATATATTGTTTGCTGGGAATGCTGTTTAATCTCAATCTTCATCAGAATCATCTGAATCCTTCCCACGAATAGTCTTTCCTTTTGGTACTTGAGAAATCCAGGATTTCTTTGTTACTTCCGGTGGATGCATTAAGTCACCACTATATGTTATTGCTCCTGATTGAGCAATTCTCCATTCCAACATCTCTGTAGAAAAATCATCACAGTTACCCAAGTCTGTGAATCCTACAATATAATCCTTTGTTTTGCTATCAGAGATAAGAGCTATAGTAGGAATGATCTTGATGCGTAAGCGTTCTGAAAACAATAAATTACTAATGATAGAGACAAGGTGAAAGAAAATAGTACTAGCATATGAATGTGCACCAAATAGTGGATTTCAATACCTGTTAGAAAAGGGCATCGTTCAACATTAAGTTTGCAAAATCTGGCCTCGACATGCTTCTTTGCTAAGATTTTTAAGTGCATATCTGCAATTTTACACCTTGGTGAATCATCTTTATAGAAAAGACATACAATGTTTTTTGATCTTTTGGAAACTTCAAAAAATTCTTTTTCGTCGGGAATTTCAGTATATTCGCCATGACCCTGAAAGTATGAAATAATGATTATTTTAATGCTTCTACTGATATATTTACAAGTTTGGGGTTATAATATACCAAAGACAGCCAAGTCTGCTTTTGTTGCTGAAGCTTTTTCATATCTCTCAGCCGTTTCTCACGTAATTTTTCAATGTCATCAATATCCAAATTATCAAGTTTTTCCAACTCAGTATCAAGCTGTTTTTCCACTTGATTAGCCACCTCTATTACTTTTTGTTGAATTAATGCATCCATTGCGAAAACTGTCTTGTTCTCGTTAAAAAACTGTAGAAATATGTATTTAGAAGTTATAAGACATTGTCACATGCATATGTCACTTTTCCATCTTGTCATCAAAATTATAACCACAAGTTATAACAACTGATGATTTTTAATTCACAACTCACCAATTAGCTGAAATAACGAGAATAGCTTAACGACAGATTCTGTTACTGTTCCGATCAATTATCTCTACCCTGACCGTATAAGGATCGGTTTTACGTGGTTTTACGCTTCACACACACTGTAATACACATTCGTTGACAGCCCACTAAATTATACAGGCACGCTTTACTTATGCCCGAAGTTGGTTGTTTTCCTAAGTTCTTTCTTTCGAGCGATCGAACCACACTGCGATGTATTTTCCAGGTGAAGTTTGCCACATCGTCGGGTAATACAGACTTTCGAAAAATTTCACAAAATAAAAGCAGTCTACAATGTTTCAACCTATTTCTACTTTATCACTACCGAAGGAAACAATTACCGAACTACGTGAAAACGGCTTCTCATACGTTCAAGATATCATAAACAACCCTGGTAGGACTGATGAACAAAGCAAATTATGTAGAATATCACGTTAACAGAAAAAAATAATACTTTTAGATGTATACACAAAATATACACATATTCTGAGTTCGGAGAAGTTTCAGAAGATCCCCTTAACTACTTCCGCATTGGGTCTGTTAGAAGTAAGTCTTCAGTCTTCATATTTATATTATAAACCAAAGAGTTCGTAATACTTTTCACTAGGAGGAATCCCAGAATGATTATGTATCGTCGTCCAGCAAGGCACTAGATATTATTCTTGACTGCGGGTTTCGGTGCAAAGCCATTACCGAACTATACGGTGCACCTGGATCTGGAAAAACACAACTATGGTAACTCGATTTTACTTGATCTATAAAAGCTATAGAAAGAGGTACGATAAATGTTATGCTATAAGTGAAGGAATTACATACAAGAAGTATACGACACTTTTAGAAGTGTAGAATATTCTGAATACGTTTCAGCTTGCAGGCTTGTGTTACTGTGCAACTGAAAGAGGTTCAAGGTGGTCTCAATGGTCAAGCAATTTATATTGACACTAGAAATGGTTTATCTGCTACAAGATTAGAAGGTAAGCACAAAACACTGCTGTGATGGTAAACGATCGATTTATTACTCTGTTACACAAAATACAACCATAGGATATCTTAACTCGTCAATACTCAGCAACATCCAAAATAATTATATTCAAAGCACTCCTTAGAACAACAAATATTAAATTTGTATTTTGTATGAAGCGCAGATCTGTCCGTGATGCAGGGCTGCGTCGCGGAAATATTTCTAGGATTCCTCCCTAAAATTCTTTGCAAATTTGTAAGGCACCAACTATGCACGATTAGCACATTTTTCTTTCCTGCATAATACTGGCCATTCTGATGCAGCCCGTGTACGCATGATTCAAGATTTCCTAATTCACTTTGATCCGCCAATGCTCTCAATACTTATTAACCGATGGCATAATGTTTCTTTATACAACGACGGGATAAAGTATCATATAGCCCCATGATACACCATTCACAAAACAACCAATATTGATTTAATATTAATCATGACTCGAATTTTCGGGTGAGCAAAGTTCGTCATCTACTTTTTGCCTCAACAAGCTTTATCGAGATCTGTAGGTTCTAGAGCTGATTGCTCATCGGACCGATATTTTATAGCAGAAGTGAAATAGCACTGTCTCGTGTTGCGAAAAATCTCTCTCGAACCATCTTCAGTCTTATTTCTGTATTTTTGTATGCTCATTACTTGGTAGGAGGATCGTTAAAAAGAACTCTGTGCGTCAATTAGATAAACAAAGAAACTATTCGCAGTCCTAGATTCTCACCTATCCCTTATGAAAGGTGAAATACATCGCTCGTATAAATCTAATGATTCAATATAGAATTACACAAATGATCATCTCACACAACGGTATAAAATCTATGATACGCGGCAGTAGATGGGAATAAGGTGCAAGTAGTATATATTATTCGTATTTTGGGATTAATGAGTATAGCATCACAGTAAACAACAGGAAAACATCTTTAAATGTGCTGAAAGGACATTAAACGACAATATTGCACTTCAACAGCTGGAGTTCCACAATTTTGCAATTAAATCTAAGATATAAATCTATACACTGATGATCATGGTTATTTCTCGGAAAAATAGAAAATAGTAGAATTGGGATACATCATTGCATCCTACCTGTACACACATCTCATAAATATTGAACCTGAAATTATTGATTCAATGATGGCTAACCAGCGCATTCATTACGTTAACTTCAGACTGTCCAAAGCACTGACAACACTTAATTCTCGATAAATAGTAATAATTTGATTTTGATAGTATACATCTTCAACCTCAAAATCTCGATGGGGTCTGAGACTGGCAAATGGGTTACGTTCGCATGATACAAAAGCTGCTTTATATCCTAGAACCGCACAGATCCTCTCGTGATCTTTCTTCGCTTCTTCCAACGTGTACGAAGTCAATATAACGGGGCAATTTTGTGCAGCTAATGATCTCAGACAGGGTAACCAAGTATCATTTTCCGACGGAAAATGTTCGCATTCGTGGAGTCCGACATTGTACCCAATAATAAAATCTGGTTTTTCGAACCAGCGACTGCTTACGTAATCCTGATAGAACATGTTACATATTTCCACATGAACACGCATGTCCTCAACTGCGCAACAATCACAGACATTAGGTGTTACACTACTCCACGTCAGTTCCGGACCAATTAATACGATTGTCAACACAGTTAGGGCTGGTAACCAATGCAGCAAAATTTCCCAAACTTCCAAACCGTCTATCTCGATTGCGTTCGCCCCAATTACATGGATCGTCATATTGGTGCCTGGAGAATAGTCTAATCTCTGTGTGGCATAGAGCAATGTCAGTGGTCTGGTTAAATATTCAGATGTATATGCGATTCGACAGTCAAAAGACATGGGCAATGTCTTGTTTTCATTCACATAAAGCTCTATAAAGTCTCTTATGGTGCTTGGTAAATATGCTCTGTCTGTATGAAAAGGAACTACGTGTCTTGGCACTTGACGTTCAAACAATGTAGCTGCTATATCAAGATCAAAGCACAATTTAAGAGAAGCACACTGTTTTTCATGCATTGAATCTAACTGATGTAAAGGACAAAAACTTGCACTAGGACAATCCTGACAATCTCGCAAAGTCTTTGATTCACTCTCATGACATACTACACATGCTCTTGGGAATTTAAACATCTGTTCCTCATACAAATCCAAACGACGTGATGATTTAAATGCTACAATAAGCATCAAGTTTGTTTTCACTCGAGTCCAGCTCTTGTTACTAGAATCCTGAGGTTTTGGAAATAGAGTCGAGCCAGTTTCTTCTCTTAGGTCTGAGAGAATTTTACATAGATACTTGTGCTGTGGCCAGTGTTGTTTCTGATGTTCTTTACCACAGTATGATATCATTTGGCAACTTCCACATCTTTTTAATGGTAATTCCTTGCTAAAAGCCTTACACACATGGCACACATTAGCATAAAAAAAGAGATTGTGTGAATCCTCCATAATCTATAACAAATGAAGATATATAGACATGTGAAAACTTTGTTACATTGATCATCTTTTTCGCATGCTGATACATGATACCACAAAAAGAAAGTATTACACTTACATTGTACAGCTACTAGTCGTGTATTTGTTTTATATTCAAATACACGGCGAGCTTCCGAGTGAAAACTGCTTGCTAAAGTTATTAATCACGATAGAGCTTTCATAATGACAAACTGATATATCAATACGTCATATAAAATATTGAGCACTGTCTAGAAATGAATAATATTGAACGTTCAGTAACGTGTACGCATACTTATGTCTTTCCGCAATATCTTAATGAAAAGTATTATATCCACATGAAATCAGTAAATAATATTAAGTTAATAGATAACAGTAAAAATGTAAGTAACGTTTGTAGGTTATCATTTTGTCCAAATTTATTTATTTACGCCAGTAAATAGAAGCAGGCGCCCGCAAGGAACAATAATGAAGTACCAAGCATAAACAAATGCTCGCAATACTAATAGCAGAGTGAGTAGGGAAATTGCCAATGGCTAATTTTTTTGATACGACTAGTATTTGGCGCCACTTGAGCGGAGGGCCATCGAATCATACCCACGTTTTGATTGGTCGAATATATATAGATATATTAAGCGTATAGATTCGTGCGTTCCGCGAGACCCACGATTTTATACCGGATGAACACTTCCATAAGGAGACTTGTACCCACGTTTAAAGTACTGGGTATTAGCTATAAGATCAAAAAAGATTGGTATTTGCTCTAGGGAGATAAAACTGAGCATCCGGAAGAAGGAAGAGCTATGCTATGCTATTATTCCACTAATATTCACGGCAAACATTGGAAGTAATAGAGAAACCAGCTAATTACACGTGATTGTTACACTAATGGCCAGTTTCTTCACCTTCGGTTAAAATTTAACCTGCAGATAATCTCCTAAAGCATGAAAATGATTAGTTTGCTGTGGATTTATCATATGTAAAACTATAAAGATGTAACATAAGAATGTTTTACATAGTACTAACTACATTAAAGACATTACTGGTTATTGCCTTTAACTTTTTTTTTACTTTTTACATTGTTTATTCGTAGCACAAAAATATTTGATAGACGCTACCGTTTGTTGTCTCCGCTTATTAACGTTTGGACGGTTGGAAAAAAATTGTCTCTAAATCGACTCAATATTTTCACGTAAATTATCCTACCATATCTATAACTTTCTGTGTAAAAATCTACAAGATCTGGTAAAAATATATGTCGGCCCTCTATGGAATAAAAGTCACAGAGCTATTCAAATATGCATCTTACTCTATTTTAATAAACTGGACCAACACGCATATTTGAGCGCAATAAAGAGCAACGCATGTTGCGCTGGAAAGATGTTCGAAAAAATCTAGAAAAGGAAAAAGAATGGAAAGAGACCGAAGTACGTAGAGAAAGAAAAAAGAGAATAATAACAAATCTTGTGAAATGGGCTCCTCCGCGCCCATTTCCGTGAAGCACTGCCTCTCCATAAAGGAGCTACTGCCTCTCCGTGATCCAACAGTGGATCGTTGTTGGGGTAAACCCATGAGCCATGAGACCCAAGGGAAACCTCAGTTGGGGTCGGGGGTGGGGGGAATGATTAAGGAGACAGCTAGGTAACAATTATTATAAGCTATACAAGTTACGTGTACAGGCCTGGACCAAGCCATCTGCAGATCAAAAACACACAATCTAAGCCCAGCCTCCACGGACAGCGAGGGCCCGTCTTACGTGTCGCGGACTGCTGTCGCTTCATTACTGTACATTTTTTATAACAACATTTGTATAATTGCGGAATAGAAGGTTACATCTACACAAATTTCTTATTTATTAATTACCATTTCAGATCTGATTCGTCTCTGTCCTTTGTCATGCATCCCGAGAATAATTATGATTAGCCTAACAATGAGAAAACAAAAAAATCAAAATCATAAATCGAAACTTTTATAGCTACTAGCCAGTATTAAAATGTGGGTACAAGTCTCTCTATCCGCATCTATCAGGCATAAAATCGTGTGTCTTGCAGAGCACATAATTCTTTACGCGTAATATATATACATTCGACTAATCAAAAACGTGGGTATGGTTCGACGATCTTCCGCTCAGGTGACGCGTCGATGCCAAAATACTAGTAGTATCAAAAAAATCAAGTTACTAGCAACCTCTCTACTCGTCTTTGAAATTACTATTGTCCTAGAAACAACTGAAAACTAACAGTGTGACAATTTTTCAAGTAGAAAAGTAGAGATTGTGATAAATAAAGTGAAAATGGGCATTCCTGGATTAACAACTTTTGTAGCAAGACATGCAGAACGATATTTGGAAAATTTTGAGTTACACGACACTTATTTGGTTATCGATGGAAACTCTATTACTTGCCAACTTTACAATTGGCATTCAAAATGCAATTGTGCGTTTGGTGGCGATTACGATGTCTATGCAAGATGCGTTGAAAATTTATTTGACGAGTTACTTATGTGCAATGTTACACCTTTGGTACTTCTTGACGGAGGATACGAAGACAAAAAATTTCAAACTTGTATCAAAAGGGCACGCGAGAAGATAATCGTAGCTTCATCTTATACTCCATCCTGCCAACGTTCCCGGAAATTTTTCCCATTGCTGATGTGTGAGGTTTTTGTTGACATCATGCAAGAAAAAGGAATACAATATGCACAATGTCTCTTTGAAGCTGATAACAATATTGCAGCAGTTGCTAGAGTCCTGGGTTGTCCTGTACTCAGTTTTGATTCAGATTTTTATGTCTATGATGTTTTGTATATACCTTTCGATACCTTGCACGATAATGTTGTGAAAAGTAGTACCAACAATGGATTTGTTAAATGTTGTAAACTATATAATTCAGAAAGGCTACTAAGAACCTTTAATGGATTGGACCGAACAATGCTTCCTCTAGCTGCGACTCTCCTGGGTAATGATTACATAAAGCACCATGTATTCAGTGACTTTTTCAAGCATCTTAAATTATCAAAATCTATCACCAAGAAAAGTAATCTACAACAAAGTAGGATTGATGCAGTCTTCAATTGGTTAAAGGCCCATAATTTGAATTCTGCAATCACTATGATATTGAGTAGAGTACCAAAGTATCGTAGGAAAAAAGTTTTGAATGCCATTGAAAATATGATAAACAGCTATACAAGTATATCATCACATATGTTGTTTCACTTGGGCTTTACAAATGAATTTGTGACTCAAATATATGCAAAAAATCTGAAGAAACCTTTTAAGTACCTAAAAGATATTGATGATTTAGTGACAAATATTACAGAAGAAGAATCTAATTTAATAGTGACATCTGCGTTGTCAAGTGAAGATTCAGAAACAAATGATAAGGATGAAGATTATTCAATGCAAAAATTAAAAGAAATAGAATACGACGTTAAACGATCGTTATTAAATATTGTTCCAGAATGGTTCATTAATGAGTTTAGCAAGGTACAATATTCCAGCTATTTTGTAGATATGTTGTATCGTCAGTTATACATATGTCCACCTCAAATAGAAGATTATGCATATCCATCTTCACATGAAATTAGTTTAAAAATTATCAGCACCATATATACACTTTTAACATCAAATGCATGTGACAAATCCTTGAGATGTATTCTAAGAGGTACAACCAAGAAAATATGGTACTGGAAGTTGAAACCTGTGAAACAACTGTTGTCCTGCGATATACCAATGTTACACAATCTACACAAGCTACCCTTAAATATCAGAAAAGCAGTTCTGGAAGAGACACTTGACATCTCACAAGAATGGCCAGTAAATGATATACCGATGGAATGGAGACTTTACATCTTAACGATAAGTTATTGGGCGCGACAGAAGGACGAACCGCCAAAAACAAAATGTCATGTATATACGTTGCTATTTGCTATGCTATTCAGCATAATTGACCAGAAATTGGGATATTATAGATCTCTTAAGAAGTTCAATAAGAAATTCGAAAAAGAAATAGATACTGTCGTTGCTAGAAAGAAATCTGTAAAATGTCAAACGGATAATAATTCCAAGATTAACTCGTTGATGCAGGCCTACAATAATGTAACAAACGAAGACTGTCTCTTGGCGGCATCCTTTTTTATTTCTAATTTTAAAATCGATGACAAAATATTGTCAATGCCTAAAATTTTTAATATTACACTGGTACACGTCTTTGCCCAATTTCAAAGCTGCCTCAGACATTCTATGCATCTGAATGCCTTGCTCGACTATCCGTATGCACGTATAAAGGTAGCACAATTCTACAATGGGACTTTAATATACAATTTGTATAATAATTTTATAAGGCGTGAGGATGTGCAAGCCTACGTCAACCTGATTCTTCAAGACTCACCGAGCCTTCTTCTTGTCTTCAATACTTTACTGGCGACTGTTGATCCCATTTTCAATCAACTTTCCGAGTACAAAGTTACTTGTAGGAAAAAAAGGAAAAATAAGATTAAACGAAAAAATGAAACCGTAGAGCATTCACAGGAAAATATTGACAATGAAATTCCAGACAAAAGTTTTGAATTTTACGATGCAAATAACCCTTTCTCACTTCTTGATGGTGCCATATGAACTCTTGACTAATTTTAAAATGTAATTGTTTTATACAATAAAATTTATTATAACAAATCAATTTGTGCATGTATTATTTCGACTCTGCTTAGGTTTATTATTTTCCAGATATTATAAAGAGCTTTCAAAAATCCAATAAGACATTGCGAATACAACGCGATGAAATTCTAAAGGGCATAACTGTAGTGTCTGCAAGAACAGCTCAGGATTTATGCAATGTCATATCCAGTACAAAGACTTATGTAAGGACAGATTCCCGCGTAAGTAAAATCAAGACAACCAATGACCCGATTATTTCAAGAAAATAAAAAAAATCTTTTTCTTTCATTCTTTACAGATCAAGCTGATAGTATTGGACAGTCTTTCTTTTCCCGTGCAGTGCTGTGTACACGATCCTTGGTGCAGAACGCGAGTCTACTCTCGAATTGTTAACGAACTGCAAGAATTATCAGCGTCACACAACATTGCTGTACGAATGATAGTCGCATGCGTACCGATGAAAGTAACAAAGATTGAATAATGCGCTATGGAAAGTGATTTGCCTATTTTTGTAGATCATAATTGTAAATGATTTGATAACGCAAATCGACGAGAAAGGCGATCATTGCTTCAATGGAGCTGCAGGAGAACTGTCGGCTCATCGGATTCACAAAAGAATTATGTTAATGAGGTTGACTGGCGGTAAATTTGTGGCACACGCCGTGAAGATTGTTACGATGCCACAGATATCAGTTCTGTTCCAAGTAAAAAACAACTTGACATATCTTAAATGTATAACTATTAATTATTTCTTATTTAAAGATATTTTCACAAATTTTAGATCACTCCTAAAGGAATCGTGGACATTAGCGATCAAGTCGAGAGTGACGTCTGTGCTTAATTCTACCCGTAATAACAGATTAAGTTGGCACCCTTGGTTTCCGTGATGAGGTTATTTATCCGGTTGTCAGGGAAACTAACGTCCGCTTAAAATCTCCAGAGATATCATCCTGAAATCATAACGAAATAAAGAAGAAGAGAGAATTGAGAAAAGGACTTGGCTATTGAACTCCCCGGTCAAATCAGAGCCACTCTTCTTCGATAGAGTCCTCTGGCCTTTTCCTTTATTTACATTCAGAGATGTCATACATCGGCGCTGCGAACAGTTGTATGTCCTAACAGTAAGTCATACATAAATGTGTTAACAAAATAATAAAATGTCTCTTAAATTGACAAACAACAACGTGTACATAAGCTTGCATACAATAAATTCTTCCCTCAGTTTCACTAGGTTTCATGTGGATAGCCGCTGATCTTTTTTGTATATATGCCAAAGGGATGCATGGATGTATAATAAGTAAAAAGCTCGTATTTAAGAGCAAGAGACTCGACGATGAAAATCATCGCTTGGTGCTTCATCGTTCGCATGTACGAAATATACCTTACTAAATTATGCAAAAGTGTAAATAGATTCCAAAAATAATATGTCGTGGTAAAAAAATAGCCACTCTGTCTTGAGCTGGACAAGTACAGACACACATTGCGTATCACGCGACGAACATGACGGAGCGCAGAGGAGCGTGAGCATTCATGACAAAGCGTATAAAAATTTACTGATTTCTATATAAAATTCATCGTGGATTTTGCGTAGGAATCAACCAGAAGAATTTTTCGATTGACATTAGTCGTGTCCCTTCAGAGTTCCTTCAGCGCAATTTAACTTCAGAGTAAAAAATACGTATAAAAGTTTGAAGCATCTACAGTAACAACAAGCAATTCGTAACATTTTTGAATACGTTTAGCATCATTTTTAGTGACTACTCTGTGAACACATGCGAGAAATCGATGCCATGAGATTCTTGTACCCTCACACACTGAAATTAATTTGCCGTAGTAGCTACGAATTATTAATATGATTTGTCTCTGAGGTTCTCCTGTATTTTTAAGTAGCAGTAATACTATTGCAATTTGCTAACTTTGTCAAGTATGAATGAAGGCAAATGAGAAATCAGTAAGAGTCTTTAAAGCGAACGGTAGTGACCGAGAAATTATGCGACATGAAGATATAGAGTAACAAATGCGCAATTCAAAGCTCAGAGTAGCGTTAGGATAGGAGAGCGAATTTTTTATGAAGTTTATGTCGAAACGAGAGAAAGTAGTGCCTTCTTGTAATCGCCGGATGTGTCGCCCTGGAACATACGAAAGAGTTAACTCCTCCAGTTTCGTCACTGGCAGACCTCTCCAATGTTCAAAGAAAAAGGGAATAGTCAGAAAATCTAAACAAAAAAATATTAATAGGGACATAACAAATTTTAAAATACTAACAGCGATCCAACTTTCGAGAGATTTTTTGTAACGCTCCTCAAAGGCTTTTTTGATGTCGCCAAGGTCAATCTCACTACGAGACACTATGATTCGAATGAGAGTTCTATCCTTGGTACCAATTCCGTGCATACTCGCGTAAAGACGTTCAGCGAAAAATCCGACTTTAGATTTAACGCACTTGACTGAAACATGAAAGAGGAAGTAAGGACTATGATGTGCATATTCCCAGCTCGAAAGCATGAACGATTTACTCACCGATTCCAAGGAGACCCTTCTCGATGCTTCCTGAGAATTCCTTTTTAATAGAGACCTCAATATCGTGACCGGAAATCTTTTCGTATTCAATAAAAGTTTGTCGCAATTGCTGATAACTGCGAGACACTAAGATGGCATTAAATTGTGACTCGTCAGTTCCCCACTGCTTTTCACCTGTAATAATAAGCAGATTGGCACGTGAGATATTAGTTACAAGAATGTGACTTGGGAGATGCGAGAGGCGAGATAATGAAATACCTGCTTCGTAGAGCGCCTGAGCGTCGGCGACGGCCTGAGCATGATCCACGCCCTGATTCTCGTCCCTGTTTGCCTGACAGAGTGAAACGAGCAATCGTTTGAAATGCCCGGATGTATCGCCTTTCAAGTCGCGTTCGAGGGTTTTTCCATAGACTAGATAAGAAATGTGTTTTCTATTAATCGTTAATAATGGTGCTAATCACTGTAATAGAATCATTTAATAATCTCTAAATTTCGATCTCTGATGGGTTTTAATATGTCGTTAAAGTCTCGTTGGTTTCCTTGTCTTTCCACATCTTCAAATAGGAATTTAATGAGCCGCAAATATGGACGATAAACCAAATAAATTCTATGCAACTCTGCAATTTCAGTTTCTCTATCTTTCTTCTTAAATGAGGCATCTATATTTTTTAAGAGTGTGTGATATGCTGAGAATGTCTTACGCACAAGACACATAAGTAGAATATTACGTGTTCAGTGAAACGTCAGTAGAGTTTGCGCATGCTACAATGTAAATCCGTGAGCATGGCCTTTACAGTTTATGTAGTAGTAGTCGTTTATGGCGGGCGAGTTAGTTGTGTCATTAACAATGATGACATCACTGCTATCCCGACATACACTCATGTAAATATAGAAACTTAGTCATAGGATATGAGATTAAGCGTGTGAGTAAATGATTGAGAAAGAAAAGAACAGAAGAACCAGACAGGTGGGTGAGGAGAGCACTGCTCTTCATGGATCCGATTGTACAAACATTTCAAAAGGTGCGAATGAATAAAGCGGTGCATTAATTGAATTCAGATTAGTTGAGCCCTTACGATTCTCGTAAAACGCGGCGATGGTTCTGATACCATAGTTGCTTAGTGTGCAAAGGATCTCGACAATTGCTTCTTCGTCGGTACCCAAACCGGAAATGGCATCGTGCAATTCTTTAGCATAGTAATGTGGCAGAGGAGTCAAAAGAGCGATAATGATGTCTTCAAGTTTTCCAGTAAGCTCGCTTTTGAGGTCGCTGATCAGATCTTTTCCGTAAAGGGTTTTATAAGCCTCAGCAATTTCAAGTCGTTGGACTATTCCACGTTTAGTAAGGACGTCGATGATGGCCTTCTCGTCGGTTCCAAAGCCCTTCATGGCCTTTCGAAGAATAGCGGCATCCATGTTAGCATCGAAAGGCTCTGCAGGGTACACCGTTGGTGTGCACTGTAATCGGAAGAATTTCAAAATAAAAATAATAGAGCTGGAGAGTTAATGTTAAATTAAGGCTTTAAGGGGAAAAAATTAATGCGATAACGGGAGAAAGTAGGTCAGTGCCATTTGCACTGCGATATGCCTATTTACCTTGAAAGGATAATACTGTTGCTGCGACATTGTTGTTCACTGCTTCGAGATATACTGAAACAAACAGTCTAATCGGTAAATAATTAGTGCACTGTAATCAGTTGTAGCCTGAATCACTACCGATTGAAAGTCTAACAATAAGATAAGTCACAGTGACATTTGTCATTAGGGGAAATACGATATTGTCAAAAGCTTCATATTCCTTTAAATTCTCCACGTGACGACTAACGTAAAGATTTTTCTCCGTTAAATTATTGCGTAAACAAAAGTTTTCGTTACGAAGCCATGATGGCCGACCTATTTATTTTCACAGAGAAAAAATGAAACCTTACCTTGCGGTCTAACTGCCGGCCGCTTAATGTGGCTTGAATGACGGGTACATACGGGTCACACCCACTTTCGTCTTTACCATATGTGCCAAGGTACAAGTACTGGCTTAGCTGAGGTTGCAGACGTAAGAGGACGGTTCCTGCGCGACAACTAGCGCCATCTGAGCACATATTATCGTTTAGAAGGAACTACTTCTGGCATCTTATTTTCTGAGCGCAGCGGCCATTATCAGTTCTTATTGAATGCTAGTACGTCATTGGTTGAATGCTGAGCGTAAATAGAACCTATATAGGTGGCGCTAGTTACCATATTGAATTTTCCCCTTACGTCTCAGTTTATGAGCGCTAACGTCGACGACAACCTGCTTGATACTGCGGTCTCGTATTTCTATGCCAATGTATGCTAATGCGTCCACCATTTTACAAAAACATTTGCTGGTCGTGTTGGCTCGCGATATGAATATCGGCAACGAGGCCCAAGCTCGATATCTGATTTCGTGGTAAATGTACGTCAGTATAATTCTATGCAGAGGTTGAAGCATGTGGTACAAGAAAATTGGAAGGAAGTCAAAGTCTAAGCATAGAATATCTGGCTTGAGGATGTGAAAGCAAATGGTGGGTTTTAAAAATTGAGCTAGGACGCTTGCGTGGTGCAAATTTAGTCGGTGCTGAACCAGGGCCACAGATAGGAGTAGCGACATGTCCAATTGGTGGATTCGATAGCTGCTACACAACTTCGACTGTTTACTGTGGAATGAGTTTCTGCAGCGAAGGACATCTCGTGTGTTTTTCCCCTGCAGAATGAGACATGTTGAGTGAAAACATGGCCGCGTGCACAAGATAAAGAGGCCCTAGGACACAAGGATTTTCGTTCGGTGGTAGTTTTTACAGTTTTAGAATGGGTAATCCGAACGGTTCGTGTTGGTGGTGCTTGAAAGCCGTCAAGTGGATACCCGTTGTCTTTATCCTGACAATTGTCTTCTGGTCGTACTACGCTTACGTGGTGCAACTCTGTTATTGTAAGCTATATATTACTATACTACTACACAATGACTATACCATATACATATTTTATTATTTCGAGTCTACTCATTCTCAGTGCATCACTTTTCTTATTCCCTTTTTAATCTCGTTCTCCTTCCATACCCAGTGTCTCCTTCATTTCCAACACTTGCTCGCTTAGTTTTCTTCCCCCTTCCTCTCTTCTCACGACTCAGTCACTTACTCATTTTGCAAGTAATTGTTTTGCTATATCCGATTATCACTTTCACTGCCAGAATTAATGTACTGTAATTGCACTTATAAGAGGTCATTTTATCGAATGTTTACATTTTCCCTCGCGCATTATTTAATACATTATTAATATTTGTTGTCTACAGATGTACTGGAATATCTAATTGCCAATGTCTTTCTGTTCTAGATACAATAGACAGCTACGTTCAGAAAGGTAAAGGTTTTTTTTTTTAAATAAAAGTTGTATTTTCGTTACAAAGCACATTTTCTATGTTGACAGCTTTCTACCTGTTTTTCTTTCACATCCTGTTCCTGCTGTTTCTATGGTCGTATTGGCAGACTGTATTCACAGACTTGGTAGGAGTTCCAGATAAGGTAAAAATTTAGAGACATTCGTTACTAATAACGTATTGATTTTGTTTTACTTCAAGTGTGTAATCAAAAAAATGTTATCAGAATCGTCATTTTTATCTATGAAAAAATTGATAGATAAATTTGTGAGAGTCAGAATATTCCATATCTCAATTATTAACTCGCATTTTCAGTAGCATACGTGCCATTGATGTTTAAATAATTATTACCACCGGGAATTGAGCAAAGATTTCGATTACTTGAGTGATTTTGAGGTTAACAAAAATTGTGGATAATGGGAATCGTAATCGCAATGGCATTGATTCAAAATATAAAATAGAATGCAATATAATTCTCTCTATTTAACTATCTACGTCTTTTGATTTATTTCGAATACGTCTACGAGTCGCAATTTGGAATATTTTGGGTTTTCTGGCAGCTTTCAAATCCTTCTGTTATTGCAATAAGCCCCGAGAATTTACGGTCTGGCTGTGAACTCGTTTATTTTCGAATGGCGCTATTGAAGCTCGAAGAAATGAAACGCGCGTCTTGGCAAGATTTTGAAACCAGTGTGCACGAAACGTCCGCCTGTCATCGTAATTCGTAGCCCAAATGCGCCCTAAAACGCTCCTGCCAATTAACAATATTCGACTCTCTTTGCAGTTCAAAATACCGGCCACGGAAATGGAGAATTTGCTCAATGCCGAGAGCGACGAAGCACAGAGGCAGATACTCGAACGATTCGCTCAGGATCTACCAATAACAAATCGAACTATCAAAGGAGGTAATTAATATCTATCGATACGCAACAGAGATTCGCCTTGATTTACAGAGACTTTCTCACTTTGGTACTTTCTCGCCTCACGAGTTTGAAAATTCCTAGTCAGCTTCCTGATGACGCCACACAGACCCGAAGCATCTCTTTTAGTACTACCTGATGTAACGTTTGCAGCGATACGGTTTTGCGAGAAGTGCGTCCTAATAAAACCAGACAGAGCGCATCACTGTAGCGTCTGCGGGACCTGCGTTCTCAAAATGGACCACCACTGTCCTTGGGTCAACAATTGCGTGGGTTTCCACAATTACAAGTTCTTCATGTTGTTCCTGGCTTATGCCCTCCTCTACTGCGTCTACATCGCAGCGACCTCATTGCAATACTTTATACGTTTTTGGAAGGTATACACTATGCATGATTATGAATTAGCTGAGACCTGTCTATGTCTATGTGAGTTTTACTTAAGGGACGTTTCTTTCGACAGGGTGAATTGGAGGGAATGGGTAGGTTTCATTTGCTCTTCTTGTTCTTCGTTGCGCTCATGTTCGCGGTCAGCCTCACTTCTCTCTTCCTCTACCATTGTTACCTAATACTGCACAACAGATCAACACTCGGTGAGTCTCAATAACCTCGGTCGACACTTTTCGTCTCACTTCCATTTTTCTCTCGCTTTGCTTCATTTTTACAGAGGCATTCAGGCCACCCATGTTCCGAACGGGAAAGGACAAGGATGGCTTCAGCCTTGGGAAATATAATAATTTTCAAGAAGTTTTTGGTGACGATTCGCGACTTTGGTTCCTTCCAATTTTTACTAGGTAAGACAAATCACGCTATTTTACTTTCTCTCTCTGCGCAATCAATTTAGAATTCACATTTTTCGCGGTCAATCAAACGAATTCTCTAACGACTCCAAACTGAATCAGAGCCAACTGCACAATACCGACTTACACGAAACGTCGGAACCTTCGATAAAAATGAGTGTGCAAAGTCACGCGGCATCATTCGCCTTACTTCTGATTCGATCGTAGCAACAAGTACCGAAAATTCTCCGAGCCATACGTCGAGCATTAATATGGATTAATTATGAATTTATTATCCTTATCCGCCATTTCTTTACCTTGCACTTTTATTTTGCATACTTTGCTTAGGTTTGCCGTGCAGTCATTCACTATTATCGTGCATTTACTTTATTCTTATCGGCTTGATGTCTTCACATACCTATTATGATTTTCTTCTACTTTTCTAGTTCTTTCACGTGCATTTGTCTATACAGGCCTATCCACGAGTAATTGGATCTGACTGTTGTGCTGCGACTGGATAGTCCTGTACATCTTGAAACGTTAATCGTATCTTGATGTTTCTGTATCTTTCTTATAGTTAGTCATGGCTAAAGGAACGACAATGCGTATATACGACAGCTCTTCAATTATTAGCGGACTAGTCAACCGTTTGAAAGAAAACGAAAATGAAATGAGAACAAGAACGATTGTTCTTGAGGACTAGAGGAAATTCACGGCTCTCGTTACAGTCATTGCACATGGAATCACGGTTTGCCATCGGAACAAGCACACGAACGGTCACGATAGATTGCACTCGAGACACACTGGCCGGTGTTGCTCTTTCAATAAAAGAAAAGGCCACTAAATTAATTGCATTAGCTACTCTTGCCAATTACGTATTTTGATGGTTAAACGGGGGGTTGGCACGAATGTGTTCTAGTCTTGGGAACGGAGTGATCTATCCCGTACGCTCTCAACACCAGGGTGGTCCGAACACTTACGACTCCATGGGCAGTACTCAGAACAGGTCAGAGAACTAAAGTACTAGCGCAATTGCGTGATCGGAGCTGGTGAATTCTTTACTACGGAACTCCACTCGGATACCGCATGAGTTTATCCAGTGAATATGACGCTGCCGCAAAGCCGAACTCCTTTTCCGAGTTCCGGAGTAAGGATTTTGCGCATTGAACAAGGTTGCACGATGCATGTCAACCCCAACATCCTTTCCTTCGTCCTCTGGCTTTCTCTACTTTGCTCTGAGACGTTTCTCTGGTGCACAACGCAAGTCTATTATGAGTGTGCCTCTCTTATAGAAATCAATGTATGTTTCCTCGAGTTATCTTTCTTTCTTGTTCTGCACCTTGTCACTGTACCTTTAGTACGTGGCGCCGTAGTTCCTTCCGTTAGTGTTTGATGAACTCATTGACGGAGCGAACGAACATTGAGGGAACTCATTATACCCGACAGTGCTTAAGAAGAAAGGCCTTGGATGAACGCTATGTCTATGAACTGACAATGTTAACGCGAAGAATCCCTCGAGGGTTCCCTCCCCACTACGGACGGAAAAAGAAAGTGAAACGCTTTCCTCCTCTGCTCGTACTGTCGCTTTCCTCGTACCCGTAGAAGGAGAGACAAAGCATGAAGAGCACGTAAATGATATGGAAAATGAGAGAGAAGAAAGATGCGATCGAGCGCGTCTAGCATATCTAGTGTATCTAGTGTATCTAGTGTATCCAGCTTGTCTCGTATATCTTGATGGGAATGAGTAACGCTTTTCTGTCAATCCTGTGAAAGTTGTCCCGTGGTCCTAGAATAACGCTCGTCTCGAAGCAGTGTCGAAGCATGTCTACTTGTTGTCACAACCAATGAGAGAAGATGGCTGACGTGCCAATACACCTGTACATCGATAGGTCGATGCGCGTAACGTTAATCGTTTGCCTTAGAAAAGGTATTGTGCATCTGGCTCGTAGAGATTTGCCTAGTTGGCCTAACCAGCATTGGTATGAATAGTGATCGCTCTCGATTTAAAAAGAACAAAAAGGAGAAAAAAGAAAAAGAGAACATTAAATGATTTTCGGATGACCGAATAGACAACTGAGGGTGGTGTGGGTTGCAGCTTTGGAGACGGTGTCACCTTTCCCGAGAGACTCTGCGACGAGGACACACACACTCTCCTGGGTAGTGCGGCCCAGCGATGGCCAGAGGAGACTGAGTTCGATTCCCCAGGACTCTCTGGCTCTCGTTCTTCAGGTATCTCGTAGTCTGACTTCGTCCGCTCTCGTCTTTTCTCGTCTCTTCTCATCAAGTTGCATCTACTTTCTTCCCTGTGCCGATGCTCTTGCATCTAGAGCTCACGGGGTAGAGGGACTTTGCTGCAGTTTCTACTTGTCTATGCCTAAGGACAGACTGCGTTCTTGGAAAGTGGGAGAACGAAGGAGAGAAGAGAGTTCGAGACTCGTACGTTACGTAGAGAGACAGAGAGAGAGAGAGAGAGAGAGAGAGACGTAGTCCTTAGGATTAATCACAGCGTCATCCCTTCCCCGTAGCTGCTCTTTTAGTTCCTGCCGATAATTCTTTAAGCTGCTAAGCGGTTCACGTTTCTTGCATTGGCATTCCAGGTGAAAATAGTGTCACTCTACTTACTTTCACAATAGTCTCACAGGTTGTTCGCGCATTGGATTTCGCTTACGTACTTGGACTAATGTAAGCGCAGACTCGGTGGCCCAGCGGCGCCTCTTGCAATTCTCAGGTAGCAACGAAGATCTTCCTATTTTGAGAAGTCTCTTCCGCCTCAGTTTCGCGTTTTACGGCGTTGATGGCCGACAGAAATAAGTTAGAGGCAGGAAGCTGGAAGATGGCGGTTCTCTTTCCTTCTTTTGTTTTCCCTATACGCTTACGTCGTAGCGCACTGCAACGCGATGATTTACTTTAACGACAGACAATAAAGAACGCCAAGAAGTCATAGTGAAGAATCCAAGGCGCTAAAAAAGATTTGGCGCGACACAGCCTACTTTAAATGGCGAGCCTCGTCCATTCCGAGACATTCCGCAAATAATTCCTTTCTAGTCTAACTATACTTTTCTACTTAACTGTACATAGTGTATATGTATGTAACGCTTACATGCCATGTAAATATTACGTTGCATCAAATAAAACGTATTCAAATGAGAGAAGGCTCGTTTCGGCGAAGATCGTTTTACAAGGAGATTAGATGGACCCCTGGCCGTCGAAGAGCGAAAGAACAAAAGAACGAGATCGTCAAAGTGAGAGGTGGAGATGAGAAAGAAAGAATTCAATTGCAACTCCGGGAGCACCGTTAACCCATCGCACGTTCCCAAAAACTAATCCCAGAACCCTCGAGTTACTCATCGCCACTCCTCGCTATGAGAATTTCAAAAATAAAAAAAAGTTTAAAAGTAAATCCAAGTCGTCACCAGTATATGATTGATGATTCGTCATTGATGTAGGTACAACTTCGACCAAATGAGTTTGGTAGAGGAAGCTACAATTTTGGCGCTTGGAACTGGGTAATACTATTACTTTATCTATTATTAACCATTCCTTAAGCAGAAAGAATAAACGAGCGGGTCTAACTACTCTGCCTAATGATACTTTGGATTAATCCAGTCTGATCTGACTTAACCGCACGATTTACGATTAATGTCTTTATACATTTTATACCCATAGAACAAGCAAAATTATTATCCGATCTGGCAGCTTCACTAAACATCTTTCACAGCCACTTTCAATCCTTCTTCTTCCGTAGAAAGTAAACCCAGTAGTCTCTCTGTCTAAGGTCGTAACTGTAACCCAACTTACTCTTCCTTACGTCACTAATAATCCCGCTACTAAACGACATTAATTCAGCTTATAGGTAAACTCAAGTCGATCAAGTAACGGATAGTCGAATGAATTTTTCAGCACTGCTGTCGTAGGTCCAACGGCTGAAGTCAGCGAGCCTCTGGTCAACAACTCTATGGAAGCCCACGTCTGATTCTGGCAGGATCTGACATATTATCCTCTCTCCAGCTGATCGAACCGATCGAACCGATCGAACCGATCGAATTGTTCGAGCATAAGACTACACCCTTTCTAACCGTGCGCAAAGATTCGACCAGCAGAGAGATGCAGCATCCGCGTCGTGCTTTTAAGAAGCCTGCTTCTCACTTTATAGGATAATCAAGCATTTTCACTTTTTTTACTTTTTCACGAGTCTCGTTTACTTCCTCTAATTATTTTTCTCGTAATTATACTAGAGAACATATCCGACAGTTGCTAAAACGCGCAATACTTGCATCTGCAGTGAGGGATGCAGGAGACCTACAAAAGAAAATTTACTTGGATAGCTTAGGAATTATGTTTAAAGTGAAATATGCACAGATCTGTAGGTCCTACCTACTTGAAACTGGATATTTACGCAGCAGGACTATATGCCGACTATACATCCATAGTTAGATATTTAATTAAAGTTGCAGCATGTTCCACGCATCTTACTCATTAGATCGATAAAAGACTCCAAGTCCTTTCGGGCTGCAGTGTAGCTTCCAGTCTGCGCATATTCTGCACGCACTTTCTGAGGTTTGCGAGGCGAGACGTAAGCATACGTCCGCGATCTCCTTTGGTCCGGAGTTGCAATGGGACAATAATAAGGTAAAATAATAGGTTAACGTTCGATGGATTGTAAGAACTTTGGAATATGATGAGGCTGAATAAAATCTCATAAGAATCCATTTTACATCGTATAAGGTATGTTATTTATTATATCTTATGTACATTCAACATCTTCTTGACAACACCATAGGAAAAATGTTTTAGACATATTCCAAAATTTGTCGACAGGTTGTCTCATTCTCTCTCGCATTCACGTTCACGCATACTTTCTCTCTCTCTCTCTCTCTCTCTCTCTCTCTCTCTCTCTCTCTCTCTCTCTCTCTCTCTCTCTCTCTC